>OY743169.1:71173275-71922751 GCA_963555705.1 Ligustrum vulgare | reverse complement strand
CTATGGTAGTCACAAAAATGAAATTGACAAGTTTTCATTCAAACAGGGACAAAATGCAAATAATGCCAAAATGCATGCAACGCACGCGCTAAAACTAGTATTTAAATAATTATGGATTTTCAATATGGTTACAGTTTATTATGAGAATATTTTAGTATTTTCATATTCTTTTGAATTGTTTTATTGGTTTGTCTTGATGCATAAGCCTCGCCTCGCCTCAGAGAGTTAAAACGCCTCAATTGTTTTATTGAATTGTCAATTTGGTGGTTATGGATTTTCAAGATGTTAAAACGCCTTTCTAAACTCTGATGCTGACGCAATACGCATTCTTTTATTGTTGATCAGTAGGTTAAATGATAACACTGATATTGGCACTTGAACAGCACTTTGGAGTATCCGTCTTAACTTCAAATTTGATAATTTTTTGTTCTTCTTTTGGGTTAGATGGCAGATGCAGACAAGGAAATTGATGTGGAGGCCAACTATCAATCGGAAACAAGCACTGGCGAGAAACGCAAAAGAGAAGGGAAGTTAAGATCTAAAGTTTGGGAACATTTCACAAAGATCATAAAGGAGGACGGAACATGTGATAAATGTCAATGCAATCACTGCCAAAAGCTATTTACTTGTTCGAGTAGAAGTGGGACAACCCATTTACTCCGTCATGTAAGTGATGGGATTTGTCCTGTTTTTAAACAAGAGAAAAAGGACAAGTCACCTGGGATGTTGAATTATACGAGATCCAACCGTTTTTCTCTCCCGTGGAAATATAATCTAGGGCCTGGCCAATTATCCTCCCAACAACCTGCGGATGTTGAGGTTGAACTACTACCCGGGATGTTATCTGATTTTGAACATCAGGTAGTTAAAGAAATACATGACGACAGTGGAGTTCAAAAACTGACACCTTCACGTGGAAAACTTCCTCAGCAATCCGCATTACGATCTCAGCCTAATGGTGAGCCATGGATGAATGAGTTAAGAGCTTGTGTAGCTAAACTTGCCGAGCTTACGAATGTGAAGATCCCATTGGGATCACTTATGGAGGCACCAGTTTGTGCTCCTGATTACTCGGTAGCTTCTGCTCTCAAGTTTTTGAATGAAATGGAGGATATCCCGCAGTCGAGTGAGATGTACTTGGATGCTTTTGAGATTTTGCAGGATGAAGGTGAAAGAGAATGTTTTATTTGTTTGCCCTCTGAACCGCGCAGGCGATGGATGCAAAGGATGTTGCACCGACGCCATCCTCTAAGATACAGTTCTAGCATTTAGTGGCGGTCGTATTATTCTCAAGATCTTTTACTTCTTAAACGAAGATAGTGGGGAAAGCTCTGCTTCGGAGTGCATTTGGCTTTGGCTGATGCAGTGTATAACTATCGATCAAAGGAAAAAAGAAGTGTATAAAAAGTAGGTTTGCACCGTATACCTGGAATGATGCGTCGTAGGAAAATTATAACTTAGACCCCGATTCGTAAAGTCAGCTACTCTTAGATCTAATGTTTTGGGCTTGTAATAGATTGCGCTTGAATTATGGATTTGTATTCTTCAGGAGAAGTAATATTTGTTGAATCCTCTTCTTCATCATTTTAGAGCATTCTGGCTATCACTTTGTTCAACTCAAATGTTGTCATTCCTTATAACATGGCAAAGCTTAGGCACGAGGGTTAAGAGATAATTGTCCCAATTATAAATGAATTTATGCCCATGTCTTCAATCAATCACTGAATTTCAAAGTGTTAAGTTTTGATCACTAAACTTATTATTGAACATGTGTTCGGTAAATATTAAAAAATGGTTTGTAAACAAATAATTTTTTAAAAACACATTTCATCTCTTCAATTTTCAATAACAATTTTTACCTCAAAATTATAAATAAACCAGTTTATAAACTCAACAGTGTTATCAAATAGATTATTAATTATTTCAATAATCACTTAACAATGTCTACGTTTTCGACCTGATCACTGAAGTTTAAAATGTCGAGTTTTGATCATTAAACTTATGAGTTAATTGTATCAATAATTACTGAACTTATGTGTCTTTGACCGATCACTGAAATCATAAATTATCAAATTTTGATCACTAAACTTATCAAAATGGTGAACGTTACTCATTGACTTAGTTTTTGTAACGAGAGTTGACAACATGTCAAATAAAATGTACACGTGGCGTCACGCCACATTCAACCAATCAATTACGACACATCAAATTATAGCATAAGAAATCTTTAAAAAAGTAATCTATTAGTTACTAAACTTTTAAAACGTTTTTGATTGTTCACCAAACTTTAAATTGATTGAGTTTTGAATCTTGATTACTGAACTTGTAAAGATGACACAACTAACTTGAAAATTTATAAACGCTCTTTCAAATTATCAATTGTATACAACAAATCAAGAGTAAAAAATGTTTTTAAAAATTTAGTGGTCAATCGAAGACGTTCTTAAAAATTTCTTAGCAATTTGGTGTATCGTGATTGGTCGGTTCAAGGTGACGGGCACCACGTGCACATTCCGTCTGTCACATCTCATTCTGTTACGAAAGTTAAGTCAATGACTAACATCCACCATTTTGATAAAATTCAGTGATCAAACTCGACAGTTTAAAACTTCAGTGATCAGTTGATGACATATATATAAATTCAGTGATTATTTAGCCAATTAACTCATATTTTAGTTAGCAAAACTAACATTTTAAACTTCAGTGACTAGTTGAAGACGTTTATACAAGTTCATTGATCAAAACTCAAAATTTTAAAGTTCAGTGGTCGATCAAAAACACGTGCATAAGTTCTGTGATCACTAGGACAATTAACTCAAGGGTTAAAGAAGAGAGGAACGACTTAGGAATTTAAGGTCATGTTTGATATGTACAACCTAACTATATTGTCCCTGTTTGATGCGCGCGCGCGTGCGCACACACACACATTACATATATAACAAGAGGATAACCATCACCATTTTACGGATATAGTTTCCCGCCCATTTTCACTTGCTATTTTTAGGAAATTTCATATTTTTATCAATTTATTCTAATACATGATCAATTAATGCATGTAGTAAATGATTTATGGATTTGTTAAAAAAAAATATCTATAAAAAGTATAATATGAAACTGGGAATCTTGATTTTATTTTTTGATTGCCTTTTTTTCTTGTCATATGATTTTTGAGCATCTTCTTAATGTAGGTAATTTGGGGGTTATAGTAAATGGGATTGAGCAATTTTTTCGATTGAGTGGTGTGTGGATTTTCTTACATGAGATTGGTTATCATACTAGGTCATAAAGTCATTAATTGATAAGAAAATAGTAATGAATATTGTAACAAATCGATTTCTTGGTCCGATAATGGAACTTCTTTTTCAGACTATAGAGGTCATCATTGAGGTATCCACTACTTCCAAGAATGTCCTCATTAAGAATAGGAGTTTTCAAGAACTCTCATCTTACCTAGATTGCATCACTTCTCTCTTACGAGAGTTGAGTAAGAAGGACATTTGTGATTCAAAAGACTTGTAAAGCTTTGTGAAAATCCTTTATTGGGATACTAAGGTCGTTAAACAGTTAATTAAGATTGCAGGAATTTCATAGAAAATTTACATTAAATGACTACTGAAACTTATTCACATGCAAAGAAGAAATAAAATCCTCAACTTTAAACACTAGTAGTGAGATCATCACAATGCAATGACAACGAGCAAATATATAAACGAGAATTTTATTTTATTAGTTAAATTTGACATTTTTTTTTGTAGGGGAACAGTAAATTCAAATTAATAAAATTAACTTTTAATTAAAAAATAAAAGAAGTTGGTTCGTTTTTTTGCAATTTTCGAAAATTAAAGTCTAAACCAAATCATTTGAAAACGGTTTAATTCGAATTAAGGAAAAAATCACGGGTTCATGCGATCCCAAACCAAGGATTCCAATCAATGAATTAGGTTCAATTTGCAAATTTTTTTGTACTGTCCTAGAATTAGGGCTCCTTGTAATTTTTCTCATGCGGCGCGCGCACACATATAATATATGTATACAGTAAAGTTACTCGTACAGAGAGATTTTACCGATTTGTATACAGAAGTTGTGGTGGATAGAGTCAAAGATTGATGAGTTGACATTTTTGTGTTAAAAAATCCATTTCAGCTATGAAATTGAAATGACTGAGAAATACAAATGGAAATGAAATAACTCAGTTACACCCACTTCCATTAAGACTTGTCATCCAAAAAACAGAGACTCATTCCTCTATCAAAAATCTCCACACAAATGGTGGGTATATAACAATTAACATCCACAATGTGAAGATATAAGTAATACAAAGTGAGCAAAATATACGTCAACATCAGAAAACGCTATGGAGGGGAAGAACCCAAAGGTTATTGAGAACGCTGAGGGCATTGATGGTTTCTTTTAACCAAAAAGGAGAGCTACTCGAGAGAGTGAAGCTGCAAAGGATTTCAGAGTGCATTTTATCATGGTGGAAAGTTGAACTTTTCAAAATTTTATGAATTACATTTTTGATATTTTGTGGGATATGTATTACGCATTTCTCAAATTTCAAATGTATATTGATGGAATATTTGGGTATTAGATTTTCAAGGTTTCTGTCACGACCCCAAAATTCAGGCCCTTTTTTATTTATTTTTATTTTTTATAGACACCATTTATATATTGAAATATATACATAAAACTCTTTATTCATTCATTTTCCTTTAAACAGAGAGCAGATTTCTGAAGGTTTTCTAATAGCCTTGCACTGGATTAGAAACCAAGTTGCAGGAGACTTCTAATAGTCTAACACTGTATTGAAAACATAGCTGCAGAAGGCTTCTAATAGCGTACTTTCAGAAATAGGGCAGATTTAATATATTTGCTAAAAACTCTTTCTAAACTTGTTTAGAACCCTTTTAAAATTTTCTAAACAACGAGTTTACCCTGTTAAACATTTAGGGTCATCATTCCTATTTTAATTTTGTCATTTTCACAACAACAACATTAAAAATAATTTCAATACTTCATAAAAATAATATTTAATTATCAAGGGGAATTTTAAAGTACATGACCCATTTCTTTTCATAAGAATCTATTTATACATTTCAAAATCGATCCCCAAATAGTATTTAGCTCTTAAATACTAAAAGAATATAATTTAATTCTAAAATAGTTTTTTAAGTACAAAATGCTTAATATTTCATCTCTTTTGGTTACCAATAAGTACTCTTCATTCTCGGCCGACATCCTCCATAGGGAATCCACAATACAAAAACTAATGCTCCATTGCCTGTAAAAAGAGATATGAAACAACTATGAACCACATGGTCCAGTGAATAAAACTTGATATATGTAATAAGAGGTTAATTTTAACATAAAGTGTATAAAGTCATATAAGTTTATATCATTCTCAATATTTTCTTTTCGAACTTTCACTTACTTAAGAATGAATATAAATCATACACTTTACCTCTTAACTTGGAGGAGAATAAGTAATTCACATAAATATGTCCGGAATCATCTCAAGTATTTTTTACCATATAAAACATCTTGTCTCACGAAATCTCAACATAAGAATACTTGAATTTGCATATTATATATCATTCTCAACTTACACTCTACCTCTTAACTTTGAGGAGAATAAGTAATTCACTTCAATCTGTTCAAATTCATCTCAAGTATCTTTTACCATATAAAACATCTTGTCTCATGACATCTCAACATAAGAATACTTGAATTCACATGTTACATATCATTCTCAAATTACATAATGTAATTAAAAGAATATGCATATCATGATGTAATGCATGGACCCTCTAACTTTATTTATTAATTTCTTTGGGCCCCTACCCTAAGAGTAAGTATTCACGGAGCGCTCAATATAAGATTTGATACCCTTCCGGCACAAATCTAGTACCCTTCCGGTACAATTCTGGTAAATATAAGATCTGATACCCTTCCGGCACAAATCTAGTACCCTTCCGGTACAATTCTGGTAAATATAAGATCTGATACCCTTCCGGTACAAATCTAGTACCCTTCCGGTACAATTCTGGTAAATATAAGATCTGATACCCTTCCGGTACAAATCTAGTACCCTTCCGGTACAATTCTGGTACCCTTCCGGTACAAATCTAGTACCCTTCCGGTACAATTCTGGTACCCTCCGGTACAATATGGGAATTATTCCCTTGGGCATCTAGAATCCCAAACTGGTGAATACTTAACATCTTAGAGTTCTATTCTTGTTCATGCACATTCTTAGGTGTACTTTTGAACCTAATTGCATGCTTAGAGAGTGAAACATGAATACATTTAATACTTTGCACGAGTTACATCTCAACATCTAATGCTCATGAAATCAAAACTTCTAAACCCTTTACTTGATCAACATAAATGCACATTAACCTTGCTCAATTCTTTGCATGTAAGATAGAATTCTTTGAACTTAACATAATAGGAGCTTTAACTAATAAGTATATCAATTAAGCTCACATGTGCTTCACATAATTAAAGAGCAACTGCCATTCAATGGGAAAAACTTGCTAAGTTCAAAGGGAATAAGAGTAAACTTAAATTTAGACAAGTTATAAAGATCAAGGATAGTACAAGTTGTTGGAATTAATTCAAAGAATCTCAAATAAACTTCAGCACATCCTTATTTAAATCTGAATTTAACTTTAAAGTATCCAAATATATCATCACTTAAAAATCTGAAAAATTCCTTTAAAGTATGAAGTCAACATTAGTTAAGAATCTGAAAATTTGCTTAAAGTTTTCTAAATAAATCGTTTCAAGACTCTGAAAATAACTTTAAAATATACAAGTAACAATATTCAAGAATTCAAGAATCTGAAAATAACTTTAAAATATGTAAGTAACATTATTCAAGAATCTGAAAATTCTAGATTAAGGTAAATTAAGTCACTTTTGAAGTCTAGAGCTTGTTTTACTTCATTTTATACACATGCAATATTGTCTTGGTGATGATAACCCTCATAGAAATCAAGGATCCAACATGCAATTAAATAAAACATACAATTATTGCAGTAGCTCTTTAGATCCCAAAAGAAACATAAGCTTTTGAACAAAAATTAATTTTAGATTAGGACTAAGTGAAAAAGTTAAGGAAAAACATGAAATCCAACATTGAGTATTAAATAATCACAAGTATATAACTCTAATCAGTCAAGAATATTACTTTACTGCAGTAACTAACTTTACATAACAAAAATTGCAAGAAAACACATAAATGCTTTACTCACACATTTCATCAAACACTTCAAAGGCATTTATGTTCTTAACATTAAATCTTGAAACCTAGTTTAAAAATCAACATAATCAATAAATAACATATTAAATTCTATAATTTAAGAATAATACCCCAACACTATATGAAAAACTTAACACAATATTACACAAATCAAGTTTCACTCACCTCTAACTTAGAGAAGATGATTTTGAGTCAATACACCTACAATCATTTAACCAAGTGTTAGAGTAACTTCAATATACTAAAATCTTACTTCTTAGTCCAAGTTTTACCTAGAAAATCCATCCAAAAATGACGATTTCGCAGTTTAGAACAATCTGCCCAGAACTGCGAAAGGCTTCTAGAAGCCTCTCGTTATGCCTCTGTCCAGGCTTCTGATAGCCTCGTCCAGCAGAAATTTTTCCCTTCTTCCATCTTCTTCCCCATTTTTCGTCCAGCAGCTTCTCTCTCAGGTTCTCTCTTGTCTCCCCCAAGAATAGAAGAAGAATTGGGGCTAAAGTTCATCTAATTGGGTATATATATAATATATATGTCAAATAAGCCCCCATTCTTCTTATCATATGTAATTTGGACCTTATAAATTGAAACTAAGTCCTCAAAGCTTTCTTTTCTATCATCCAAGCCTCAAAACTTTTGGTAAATAATTACTTCTCACCAAAATAAATTGATGTTCCAAAAATGCCCTTAAAGTAATAATATGGGAATGCCAAGTGTCCATTTTTCCATTATTTTATTAATAAAATTTCTAGGTTTTTCCATCTCAAGTTGCCACCTTCGGGTCAATCTTTGAAGATCAAGACGAGCTCCGTTTTGTCCAATCTTTATATCGTTGTAAAGTTTACACGTCAGGCTTCGTAACGGTTGCACATGCAAAGAAAGCGAATCATTATACCGCCCGTTCTACACGTCCAAAAATGGCTGCTCGACCACCAATTTATACTTAGGAAAATTTTGAGGATTTTTAGCATTCCAACAACTTTTCACATACAACTTTACCTTGACTTTTTAGGCACCTCTCGAACTCAAATGTGATCAAACTTGATATCAATGCTTAGATCTCATCATGAACTATAAAATGGTGTATCTTGCAATGGCCAAAGATCACTATATAATCCACAAAATCATTCCAAAGTTGTGCTCATCACAATGGCAAAACTGTAATGAATAGGACTTTCTTAAATTTCAACTTAACCCTCAGTTATGAAATTCCATTCGATTGAGTCCAAACATTATATACTACTTTCTTTTATGCCAACTTAGTCTCCAATAATTACAATAAAGGTCAATTTATCCACTTTTCTTATAATTTCTATACTATCTCACCAGAAATTGGCTATTTTCTAAGAAAATACTTGATTTCGACTCCCACAATAAATGAACTAAAGTACGAAATTTCGGGTTGTTACAGTTTCCATGTTTATAATGGTTGTTTCTCGATGCATCCATGTTTAAATTTATAGTGCAATGAGAGATTCGCACGAAAATGGGGATTTAATCATATTTTTTAATAAAGAAATTTGGGAAGAGTAGAATTAATTGTGTTTTTTTTTTATGGAGAAATGTGAAGATTAATTTCATTTCATTTTGCATTTGAGTTATATTTCTCTGTAATTTGAATTTTACTGTTGAAAAGGTTATTTTTAACTCAAAATGAACCAGCTCATCCATTTAACTTTGCCCTGCTGTACGAGTAGCTTCATTCATATATGGCAGCTTCATTTAAATGACCCAGTCAATAAAGACATTTATTTAAGAAGACCCACAACAATAATTTTTAGTCCAATAACCCCATTCTAAAAAAAAATGCAGAAAATGATATATAGAATTACAAAAATGCCCATAGCATTTGCCAAATAAAACCTAGCTTTGATTTCATTGTCGTCTTCTTCCTCTTCCCAGTGAAAATCTTCCTCCAAAATGAGTCTTCTTCCTTTCCCCAACTAAAATCTTCCTCCAAAATGGGTACCTGCTCTCCTTTCTTCTTCTTCAAAATAGGTCACTGATCTCTGTTATTCCTTCTCCAAACCACAAAATACATTGTCATTCCATTGAGTGTTAATCTCTTTGAAGGTTGAAAATCCATTTTGTAACATTGATATTGGGCATTTGGAGAAGAAGGGAAGGTAATGATGAATTTGAACAATTCTGAACCATTTTCTTCAAGTAATATTTGAATCAATGCCTGTTGGGTGTAATTTTGCCTTTATGCTGTTAATCTGTGCGCGTAACGAGTTCAAAGTCGTTTTGGGCATATTGATGTCGTTATCATGAATATGTCATTGTCATCCATATTGATTCACCCAACATCATTCCAGTTGATTAGAACTTGAAGTACATTGAATTTCTCCAAGGGAATATGGACGTGAATGCAATCGCTCGAAATGTGTCCCAATGTGGAGGAAGAAATTGACTGCAGAGTTATTGGCATGAAACTTTGAGCCTTAGTGTACATTGATAAATCTGGATTTTGTTTGTCTAATCATAAATCTTTTTGAGTAGTTGTTTATTTGAAGTGAGGATACTTGATTTGTATTAGAAATTATGCTTGTGTAGTTGGAGGTTGAATTTTTTGTTAGTTGTGCAGACAATAAACATTGCATTTTAGATGTGGAAGTGTTTAGGATTTATCATTTTTTGTTGGAATGAGAATGATTGGTTTTTAGCAGGTTGTTGTTCATTTGATTTTAAACTATAATGAGGTTGAAATCGTTACTTTGCACATATATCGATTTTAACATCGTTCCCATCTAAAAAAGATAGTAACGAGATATAAATCGTTACTTCGTAAACATAACATGTTTAACATCGTTTCTTTTGAAAAGACCTTACTGCTTTATATCTGTCCATAACGAGGTTGAACTCGTTACTGTGTACACGTAAGGACTTAAATGTCGTTATAGTTACTGCTTCAAAGTCGTTCGTAACGATATTAATGTCGTTGCAGTTGAAAATACCTTACTGCTTTACTGTTGTTCATAACGACATTGAAATCGTTACTTCATAAAAATAACGACATAAATGTCGTTACATATATTTACGGATATGCACTCGTCCTCCAAAATTCCCACCAGTCAACAAAGTCGCACTAACTTTTCAAAAACTATGTTTAAGTCGTTGTAACGACTTCAAATTCATTATAATTTGGAAGATCGTTTCATTGTAATTGTAACAACATTGAGCTCGTTTGTGTGGAAAATAGCCTAAAACGATGTGGAGGTCGTTACTGTTTCAGTAGAACGAGTTCGAGATCGTTATGTTTCAGGCTCAGAAAGTCACATAACGATAATTATGTCGTTTGTTTACAAATTTGACGACATTAAGCTCGTTCCAGTGTACTATATTACCAAAACGTTGTCAATGTCGTTTTTTCAATAACAAAACGATATTGGAATCGTTATGTTCATAGCTGAATAAATATCATAACGAGTTAAATGTCGTTCTTTCGTAAGTTTGGCGAACTCTATATCGTTTCTGTGTAAATTATTACTATAACGTCGTCTATATCGTTTCTTCAATCACAACACGACATGTATATCGTTATGGCTCAAATCGTCGAGCCGATCGTTCTTTGCCGTCCGAAGTGCCTCCAATAGACGTAATCTAACAAAAATGGGTCATAAAAGGTTATTCAAACACTTTATAAATCGACATGATTAGAAAGATAGGATCAATATGAGATGAAATTCCTTTAGTTATCTATTACCTTGGAACTTCTACACTTGATAGAAATGATCCTATCTTTATAATCATGTCGATTTACAAAGTGTTTGAATCACTTTCTACGACTCATTTTTCTTAGATTACGCCTGTTGGAAGCATTTCAGATGGTAAAGAACGATCGAATCATCGATTTCATCCATAACGATACACAAGTCGTGTTCCACATGAAGAAACGATATCTAATCCATTATAATTATAATTTACATTGGAACGAGATGCATGATTAGTGTCCAATTTTACGTATTTTAGATAGGTAAATAAATGAAAAATCCAATTTTGGGATATAAATTTTGTCATTTAGAGTAAAATTTATTAAAGATTCAATTTTATTTGTTAAACTCTAAATTGATTTTATTTGTTAATAATTTCATTTATTTGATTGCAGGTACATTTTGGACAATTTTATCTCAAAAATCCCTAGTTTAATGGACCGGAAAAGCCCAAATTGAGAAAAAAAAACCTACACACCACTCAGCACTCATTCTCTCATCCTCGGTGGGCTCTCTCTCTAACCATCTTCTTCCTGATCAGTTCCAGCCGCCAGGAAGTCATTGCCTTCGCCATCTCTGCCTGGTCTCTCTCCTACACACACCTCAGTCTTCTTCTTCCAGCACAGCGCCGCAACCTTTCTCACCTTCCACTTCCACTTCCCATCTTCAGCCTCTTTTCATCTCACCAACTTCACCTCTTCCTCTTGTCTTCTTCGTCCAAACCATCTCTCCACCAGCCACCAAACCAGCCGCAAGCCCTCGCCCCTCACGTCCCTCTCTGTATTATTCCTCAACCAGCACCTCACACGCATCATCCTCCTCTTCCACCATAACCAACCTGTCTTCTTCTCTCAACCTCTACAGCAGTCTCTACTCTGTCTCCTCTCCCGCAGCGCTGGTTTCTGACCACCTACAGTCGCCAGTCCTCTCCCTCAACTTGTTCTTCCAGCCGGAACTCCCCACCAGCAGCACTCCTCACACACGTAACCAACCACCCTCTGCCTCACGTCTCCCTCCTTTTTATCTAAAAACACAGCCACACTTCCAGCAGCACTCCATTCAACCGGTTTCAGCCGTACCTTCACTTCAGCATTCCAATTCAATTTTTCAGCAGCAGCCTATGTTTTGGTTATTTGTTCTAATTTAGATTATTGCATTTTGTTTAGATTTTAAAGTGTTTTGATTGGTAGTTCATATAGATTCAGAATATTGATTTTTGTTTGATTTTAGGTATATTTTAGTTATTGAAATTTTATTTTCGAATTTGAATTTTGTTTGAGTAATGGTTAGTGTTTATTTGAATTTTATTTCGGTTAGTTTAATGATGTCCGACTAATTTATATTTGAGGGGAGTTATTCTTAGCTTTAATGGGTGTGCTTTAATTCGTCACGAATGAATTCTTGTTATTGATAAGCGTTTACAAATTGTTTTAAGTTTTCAAATTATTTTACTTCGATTGATGTCGTTGATGTGGTATGTATTAAATATGCACACAACATGCTCGACTAAATGCCGTAGAATAAATTGACTAATTTTCGTACGAATATGTTTAAATCTTATCGATTTCAAGAAATTCACACTAATTTTATTTGCAAAACTCAATTGATAGCGAAAGAATAACTCCACTCAAATTTCTCGTTCATTGCAATTTAATTATATTTTTTTACCATTTAAGTAATTTTGAAATCATAGTTTAAGACTTGAATTTAGCGAATATTATGATACCAATAAAATCCCTAGGAAGAATGACCCTGGATTATTGCTAGGCTATAACTTGATTCCTTTATACTTGGAGGGTAGATTTTACATCGAGTCAAGTTTTTGGCGCCGTTGTCAGGGATTATTTTGGTGTTAATTGATTTTTGCTGAATTCCTTTTATTATTATTATTTGTTTATTTATTTATTTATTTATTCTCGGATCTACTACTACTCTTGATATTGTTCATTGTTTATGTCCGTTTGGTTCCGAGATAATACTAAGCGATTAGTAAGATCGGAATCCATTAACCAATTTTTAATTCTTGAAAATCAGCAGGTAGTAATGGCAAATAATGCAGATCCAAATGAGGCGCCAGTCGTTCGAAGTCTTAGAGACTACATTTTTCCAACGATGGCAAGCACTCCATCATGCATTATAGTTCCTGCAAATGCAGCGGTCTTCAACTTCAAACCTGGAATGATTGATCATCTACCACGCTTCCATGGGATGCCATCAGAGAGTCCATATCACCACATCCAGGAATTCGAAGGGGTTTGTTTTACTCTTCTTGAACGAAATTGCACTGAGGAAGTCATTCGACTCAAGCTTTTCCTTTTTTCACTAAAGGATAAAGCTAAGTCATGGCTTAACTCTTTAAGGCCTAGTTCAATTACAAATTGGGCAAATATACGGAAAGAGTTCATTAAAAAGTTTTTTCCACCACAAAGAACCACTGCAATTCAAAGACAAATCATGAATTTTTCCCAAAAGAATAATGAAAATTTTTACACTAGTTGGGAAAGATTTAAGGATTTGTTGTTATCTTGTCCCCATCATGGTTATGAAAAATGGATGTTAAAATTTTTTTTTATGAAGGGCTCAGACCTGAAATGAGACAATTTGTGCAAACCATGAGTAATGGTGACTTCTTTGCAAAAGACCCGAATGACGTTTTTACATTTTTTGATGATTTAGCCGAAAATGCCCAATCTTGGGATAACATTGATGAGTTTGATAAGGGTGTTGCAATAAAAATTGAATTTCCAAAAATTGCATCTGGAAATGAAATTCATTCACTTAGAGCAGATGATGACATAAATGCCCGATTGGCTGTCATCACTCGAAAACTTGAAAACTTGGAAACTCAAAAAGTGAATGAAGTCAATTCCTCTTCCACTATTTTAGAAAAATGTTCAATTTGTGATGATGCACAGCATTTAACCTCTGATTGTCCTGCACTTCCCCAACTAAAAGAGATGTATTTTGATCAATCTGTTGCTGTTAATATGATTTCCAAACCTTATTCTAATCTATATTCGAGTACTTATAATCCAGGTTGGAGAAATCATCCAAATTTCAGTTGGAGGAATGATCAAGGAGGAAGCAATCCTATTGGCAACAATGCGGGACCTTCACAACCAACACCTTATATGCCACCGCAGAAGAGAAGTCTGGAAGACCAAATCCAACAATTCATGCAAAGCCAAGCTGCCATCAACAATCAAAACTCTCAGGCCATTAATGACATCCGATCTCAGCTTACAAAGCTGACTACTCAGGCAAGTGCAGCAGAAAAGGGTAAGTTTCCAGCTCAACCAATGCCTAATCCTCAAACTCAATACAATGGGGTCGATGAGCCCAATCTGAGACATGTGAAAGCAGTAACTACCTTGAGAAGTGGTAAGCAAATCCAAGTTCCTGAACCTCAAGAGAACTTGGTGGGTAAGCAAGCTAAACCTCCTGTCGATGATAGTATATTAAAATCTTTACCTGATGTTCAGGAACCACCTAAGCAAATAGTAGGTGCACCCCTGCCCCTTTTCCTCAAAGATTACAACCTGGTAATAAGACCAAAAATCAAACAGAAATTCATGAAATTTTTAAGCAAGTTAGGGTAAATATTCCTCTGCTAGATGCAATTCAACAAGTCCCTGCCTATGCTAAATTTCTTAAGGATTTGTGTACAGTGAAGAGGAAGTTAGCTGTTAGAATAATGCATTTTTAACTGAACAAGTGAGTTCTATCATACAATGTCAAACTCCTCAAAAATTTAAAGATCCTGGTTCTCCAACCATTGCTTGTATGATAGGAACCACTCGTATTGGTCATGCATTGCTAGATTTAGGTTCGAGTGTGAATCTTTTGCCCTTTAGCGTATATACACAACTTGGTCTAGGTGAACTTAAACCTACCCCCATGATTTTACAATTAGCAGATAGATCTATTAAGATGCCTAGAGGGATAATTGAGGCTGTTTTGGTTCAAGTTGATAAATTCTACTATCCAGTTGATTTTGTTGTTATTGATGTTCAAAGTACACTTAAAACTTCTCCTCAAATCCCTGTTATTCTTGGTAGACCATTTCTTGCAACTTCAAATGCTTTAATAAATTGTAGGAGTGGTATTTTAAAGTTGACTTTTGGAAATATGTCCTTGGAGCTTAACATTTTCAATGCTTGTAGGCAATCAAAAGATTTTGATGAAGTGCAGGAAGTTAATATGTTGGAAGAGCTGCTAATGGAGCTAGAAGATCCTGATAAACAACTTGAGCAAAATCTCGAATTGGACAGCATTCAAGACTCTTTAAAAGGTATAACAACAGCAGCTGTAAGAGCTTGGCAACCCAACATTGAGCCTCTAAATGTTAGCCAGACACCCATGCAAACATCAGCAGAAAAGATGTCAACTCTGGAGCTTAAACCTCTTCCATTTGAATTAAAGTATGCATTCTTGGGACCTAATGAATCATACCCTGTGGTAATCTCTTCTACTCTTACTTGTGATCAGGAAAATTTGTTGTTGAAAGTATTGAATGATCATAGATCTGCAATAGGTTGGACTATAGCAGATATTAAGGGAATTAGTCCTTTAGTGTGCACTCATAGAATTTTCCTAGAAGAAAATGCTAATCCCTCTAGGGAATCTCAAAGAAGACTAAATCCTAACATGAAAGAAGTTGTTAAAAATGAAGTTTTAAAATTACTTGATGCAGGTATTATTTATCCTATTGCAGACAGCAAGTGGGTAAGTCCCACTCACGTAGTACCTAAGAAAACGGGGGTTACTGTTGTTGAAAACGAACAGGGAGAAATGATAACAAAAAGGGTACCTACTAGTTGGAGAATGTGCATAGATTATAGGAAATTGAATTCCATGACCAGAAAAGACCACTTTCCTTTACCATTTTTAGATCAAGTGCTAGAAAGAGTTGCTGGACGTTCATTCTATTGTTTTTTGGATGGTTTTTCAGGCTATCATCAAATTGAAATAGCATTAGAAGACCAAGAAAAAACTACTTTTACTTGCCCTTTTGGGACGTTTGCTTTTAAAAGAATGCCTTTTGGTCTTTGTAATGCCCCAGCAACCTTTCAACGATGCATGCTTAGCATATTCAGTGACATGATAGAAAACATTTTGGAAGTTTTTATGGACGATTTCTCTGTGTATGGTAATTCATTTGATGATTGCCTAACAAATTTGAAAGCTGTTTTATGCAGGTGTGAAGATAAGCAACTTCTCCTTAATTGGGAGAAATGTCATTTCATGGTAACACGAGGAATTGTTTTAGGTCATATAATATCTTCTAATGGCATGGAAGTAGATAAGGCAAAAGTAGATTCAATTTCTAGGTTGCCTATTCCTTCAAGTGTAAAAGACGTTCGATCATTTTTAGGTCATGCAGGTTTTTATAGGAGATTCATAAAAGATTTTAGTATCATAGCAAAACCTTTAACTACACTTTTGATGCATGATACAAAATTTGTTTGGACTAATGAATGCACTACAGCTTTTGAACATTTAAAAAAGGCACTCATCACTGCACCCATAGTTAGATCACCTGATTGGTCTCTACCTTTTGAATTAATGTGTGATGCAAGTGATATAGCTGTAGGGGCGGTGCTTGGCCAGATGAAAGGTAAAGAACCTTATGTAATCTACTATGCTAGCAGAACTTTGAATCAAGCTCAATTAAATTACACAACTACTGAAAAAGAGCTGCTAGCAATAGTTTTTGCACTGGAAAAATTTCGAACTTATCTTATTGGGACCCCTGTTACCATCTTTACTGATCATTCTGCTCTTAAATATTTGTTCACAAAGAAAGATGCTAAACCTAGACTCATTAGATGGATCTTATTATTGCAGGAATTTGACATCACAATTAAGGATAAAAAAGGGGTGGAAAATGTTGTCGCTGATCATTTATCCAGATTAAATTCTGATAATTCAACAGTTTCTCACCCTTTAAATGATTCATTTCCCGATGAACAGTTATTTAGCTTGAACATTGTTCCATGGTTCGCTGACTTAGTTAATTATCTTGTTACAGGTCACATGCCCTCAAATTGGAGTATCCAAGACAAAATGAGGATGAAAGCTATCGCAAGGAACTTCTTCTATGATGATCCATACTTATTCAAATATTGTGCTGATCAAATTATCCGAAGATGTGTTCCTGATGATGAGGTACAACAAGTTCTTACTTTCTGTCATTCTCATGCTTGAGGAGGCCATTTCTCTTCGCAGAAAACAGCTGCTAAGGTACTTCAATGTGGTTTTTATTGGCCTAGTTTATTTAAGGATGCTCATACATTTTGTAAAAATTGTGAAGCATGTCAGAAACTTGGTAGTATCAACCATAGGAATATGATGCCATTAGCTCCAATCCTTGTTCTTGAAATTTTTGATTGTTGGGGATTAGACTTTATGGGTCCTTTTCCCCCTTCTTTTGGATATTTATATATATTGGTTGCTGTTGATTATGTGTCAAAATGGGTAGAGGCTATTCCCTGTAGAACAAATGACCATAAAGTTGTGCTCAAATTTTTGAAAGAACATATTTTTTCTAAGTTTGGTATGCCTAAGGCCATAATTAGCGATGGAGGAACACATTTTTGTAATAAACATTTTGAAACTCTGTTAAAGAAATATGGAATTAGGCATAAGATTTCCACTCCGTATCACCCTCAAACTAATGGTCAAACTGAGCTAGTCAACCGGGAAATTAAAGGCATTTTGACAAAAAACAGTGAATCCAAATAGAAAAGATTGGGCTATAAAACTAGATGATGCTTTATGGGCCTATAGAACTGCTTTTAAAACTGTTCTTGGAATGTCGCCTTATAGAATTGTATTTGGAAAACCTTGTCACTTGCCGGTTGAAATCGAACATAAAGCTTATTGGGCAATCAAAATACTCAACTTTGATCTAGATCAAACTGGTGAGTTTAGGAAATTAAAATTGAATGAGTTAGATGAATTACGTTTGGAAGCATATGAGAATGCTAAAATTTCAAAAGAGAAAATGAAAGTTTTTCATGATAAGAAAATTTTTAGAAAATCATTTTTCCCTTCTCAAAAGGTATTGCTATATGACTCTAAACTTCATCTGTTTCCTGGTAAGTTGAGAACTAAATGGATTGGTCCTTACATTGTGCAAACTGTTTACCCTTATGGAGCAGTTGAAATCTTGGATCCAAAAACTGGTACTGTTTTTAAAGTTAATGGACAACTTCTGAAACCATTTTTGGATAATTTTTCTGCTGATATTAATGAACTACCTCTGCTGGACCCTGCTTCCAGCGGCTGATTTTCTTGGAACTAACTTTTATTATTATGTATATATTTTCTTTTCTTTTTGCATTTTTATTCTTTTCTTCATTTTTTAGTTTTTCATTCTTGAATAATTGCTCATGTGCATAAGCCTCCTCTCAGGTACACTCTTCTCCTTTAGCTTGATTTCATTTTGAGTCGTGTCTATTATTCACTGTTCATTTTTCTTCTCTTTGAGTCATTGAGGACAATGTCTGATTTTAGTTGGGGGAGAGTGACTCAAATGTACTTGTTTTGCATTAATTCTTCTGTGATAGTTGAGCATTAAAATTGAGTACATCTTGAGTCTTGAATTATATCTTTGTTATTCTGTAAAGACCACCCTCCAAATTTTTTTTTTTTTTTTTTTATGCACGAATTTAAGCCTTGTGGTAAGATGGATAGTCAACACATACAACTAGAGCTCTCTCAAGTTAAGTAATTTTATTTATTCATCATGAGAGTTGAGTGATTGGTAGTTTTCTTATATTGCCCTTGTTTGATATTGCTACTTCCATTGGGCATCATTACACGGATTGTGGATTGTTGGTGGTTTATACTTAAGAAACGATGAAGGTCAATGTCAAATAAAAATTTGACCATTTGAAGCTAACCTTATCATTTTCTCTTCCCATCACAAATCCCTTCATATCCAAAAATTCCCTCATAGCCACAAAATCTCTTTCATTTATTTCACATTAAAGATGACGTTGCATCCAGACATTGCTTCCATAAATACATAACCTTGTTTCTACTTTCAAGTATAAGTGAGGATGATTATTTTTGCTCCATATTTGAGAAACAAACGTTCAGTGCATGAAAAAGAAAGAAAAGTGGAGTTAGAAATTATTTGACAGTCATTGAGACGAGATGAGAATGTTGAAGAAAATTATTTGAGAAGATTTCAGTTCCAAAAAAAAAAAAAAGTGAGAAAGAAAAGGGAGACATATCGAAAAGAAAGTAAAGGATGTGAAGAAGAAAGCAAGCTTGAAGTGCGATTAAAAGTGAAAATTATTATCCTTGCTTATATTTTGGAAGTCCTCAATTTCTACTCACTTCTTTTATTTCCTTATCCTATACCAAAAAAAAAAAAAAAAAGCTACATTGCCTCTTATACTTCCATTGGAATTTCTTGTTCTACTATTGTCACCGAAATATGCAAACATTTTCTTCCATCACTCTTTATCAATTCTCTTGAGAACACCATCATTGTCTTTACATTGACATTGACATTTTGATCTTAAGTTGGCTTGTGATAAGAATGGTTGAGTTCCAATGGTTGTGAGCTTTTCATGAGGTCAATATTTGCATTACTGTCATCCACATATATATGACCTTTGTTTATTGAATGCTTGTGTGATCAATTTTCAAACTCCATGAGTAACCCCCTAACCAGTTCAGAAACAAAATACACATACCCGTGAGTATATGGAGTTTATACTTGGCTTGAGTGAATACTCGACATTGTATGTGTCGGGGTTAGTGGTTTGATGGATCGGCTTAAAACACACACATACAAAATTTTGGGGATGTTTTTATGGATTAATTTGGATATAATGATTGATCTCTTGATTGTGCGAAGTTTCTGTGCTAAACTATCTAAATTCATTCTTGACTTTACAATTGATGTTTTTCATTGAGCTAGTCATGTTTTTAATTCGCTTGAATTGCTAGAGACTAGCAAAAAGCTAGTTGGGGAGTGTGATTAGTGTCCAATTTTACGTATTTTAGATAGGTAAATAAATGAAAAATCCGATTTTGGGATATAAATTTTGTCATTTAGAGTAAATTTATTAAAGATTCAATTTTATTTGTTAAACTCTAAATTGATTTTATTTGTTAATAATTTCATTTATTTAATTGCAGGTACATTTTGGACAATTTTATCTCAAAAATCCCTAGTTTAATGGACCCGAAAAAGCCCAAATTGAGAAAAAAAAAACCTACACACCACTCAGCACTCATTCTCTCATCCTCGGTGGGCTCTCTCTCTAACCATCTTCTTCCTGATCAGTTCCAGCCGCCAGGAAGTCATTGCCTTCGCCATCTCTGCCTGGTCTCTCTCCTACACACACCTCAGTCTTCTTCTTCCAGCACAGCGCCGCAACCTTTCTCACCTTCCACTTCCACTTCCCATCTTCAGCCTCTTTTCATCTCACCAACTTCACCTCTTCCTCTTGTCTTCTTCGTCCAAACCATCTCTCCACCAGCCACCAAACCAGCCGCAAGCCCTCGCCCCTCACGTCCCTCTCTGTATTATTCCTCAACCAGCACCTCACACGCATCATCCTCCTCTTCCACCATAACCAACCTGTCTTCTTCTCTCAACCTCTACAGCAGTCTCTACTCTGTCTCCTCTCCCGCAGCGCTGGTTTCTGACCACCTACAGTCGCCAGTCCTCTCCCTCAACTTGTTCTTCCAGCCGGAACTCCCCACCAACAGCACTCCTCACACACGTAACCAACCACCCTCTGCCTCACGTCTCCCTCCTTTTTATCTAAAAACACAGCCACACTTCCAGCAGCACTCCATTCAACCGGTTTCAGCCGTACCTTCACTTCAGCATTCCAATTCAATTTTTCAGCAGCAGCCTATGTTTTGGTTATTTGTTCTAATTTAGATTATTGCATTTTGTTTAGATTTTAAAGTGTTTTGATTGGTAGTTCATATAGATTCAGAATATTGATTTTTGTTTGATTTTAGGTATATTTTAGTTATTGAAATTTTATTTTCGAATTTGAATTTTGTTTGAGTAATGGTTAGTGTTTATTTGAATTTTATTTCGGTTAGTTTAATGATGTCCGGCTAATTTATATTTGAGGGGAGTTATTCTTAGCTTTAATGGGTGTGCTTTAATTCGTCACGAATGAATTCTTGTTATTGATAAGCGTTTACAAATTGTTTTAAGTTTTCAAATTATTTTACTTCGATTGATGTCGTTGATGTGGTATGTATTAAATATGCACACAACATGCTCGACTAAATGCCGTAGAATAAATTGACTAATTTTCGTACGAATATGTTTAAATCTTATCGATTTCAAGAAATTCACACTAATTTTATTTGCAAAACTCAATTGATAGCGAAAGAATAACTCCACTCAAATTTCTCGTTCATTGCAATTTAATTATATTTTTTTACCATTTAAGTAATTTTGAAATCATAGTTTAAGACTTGAATTTAGCGAATATTATGATACCAATAAAATCCCTAGGAAGAATGACCCTGGATTATTGCTAGGCTATAACTTGACCCCTTTATACTTGGAGGGTAGATTTTACATCGAGTCAATGCAGTTCGTTAATTTAACACTAGAACGATATGGAAGACGTTATGATGGTTTGTCGATTTTTGACAAAATGATTTTAATATCGTTGCATGTGCAAAGAAACGATGTCAATATCGTTTTAGTTAACATTTAAACTAGAACGATCTTAATGTCGTTCAATTTGTACAGAAACGACATAGTTGTCGTTATTTTATTTTCTGAGGCTGAATCAGAACGATATGTAACTCGTTATATGTCAAATGAAACGACATATTTATTGTTATAGTTTTATTTTCAACTCCTATGATCTCAAAATTGTTATTATTACATTGGAACGATTTATCAAATGATCACGATTTTGAAATCGTTACAACGACTTAAACATCGTTACGACAAAATTTGTGCGAGTTTGTTGACTGTTTGGATTTATGAACGACGAGGGCATTATTGTAAATATGTCGTAACGACATAAACCTCGTTTTGTGTACAAAGTAACGACTTCTACCTCGTTATAAATAGATCTGAAGCAGTAACTATAACGACATGAAAATCGTTATTCGTACACAGTAATGACTTTAAGCTCGTTACTACTTTTTTTTACTATAAGGATTTTAAATTCGTTATATGAACAAAGTAACGACTTAGACCTCGAAATGGTTCTCTTGTCGTTATGAGTTCTATTACAAGGTACTTATAGCGACAAAAACTCATATATAGCAATAAATAACACATTTTCTCGATGTCGTTAATTTTTAGTCAACATTTCAACTAAAGCAATCTCGATGTCGTTAAGTTTTTACAGAAACTACATGAATGTCGTTATATTATTTTCAGAGACTGAATTCATACAATATTTAACTCGTTATATACCAAATGAAATCACATCTATATCGTTTTAGTTTATTTTCAACTCCACCAATCTCAAAATCGTTATTATTATATTGGAACGATTTACCAAATGATCACGATTTTGAAGTCATTACAACGACTTAAATATCGCTATGAGAAAATTTGTGCGAGTTTGTTGACAGTTCAATTTTATGGACAACGAGGGCATTATTGTAAATATTTCTTAACGACATAAACCTTGTTATGTGTATAAAGTAATGACTTCTACCTCGTTATGAATATATTCGAAGCAGTAACTATAAAGAAATTGAACTCGTTATGTGTGCAAAGTAACGATTTAGACCTCGAAAGAGTTCTCTTGTCGTTATGAGTTCCGTTACAAGGTACCTAAGTGACAAAAACTATCTATAGCAATAAATAACACATTTTCTCAAATCAGTTTTTAACCACACAAATTTATCAACCTTGTTACTATGTTTTTTTGTACTGGAACAACATGAAATTCGTTACGTGTACAAAGTAACGGTTTAGACCTCATTATGAACAGACCTAAAGTAATATTGTCTTCTCAACTGCAACGACATTGAACTCGTTATGTGTACACAATAACGAATTCAACCTACTTACCAAGTTTTTCTATTTGAACGACATTAAACTCGTGGTTTCGAAAGTATTATATAGCGTCACAGTTCTCTAGTTAAAAGAAAACAAATCTATTTGCCTTTCTTTGTCATGTGAACAGAATGAATCATCTTGATAAGCATTTGGAGTCACCCTAAGTTATCATAATTAACATATAATATATACGCATTAACTATTCAATTTATGTTAAACAAAATAAATTTTCATTTAATAAGTCTATAAAATAATTATTTGGTATTATAAAATAAAATAAAACGACCAACTTCAATTTTTTTTTCATAATACTTTTAGAAAATATTACATATTTATTAACATACTATAGATAAAAATGTCTTTTAACATTTTAATATATTTTTCTATTATTATTTTTTTTAACTTTTCATCAAAGGCCAAACAAACAAATATTTTATTAGTAGTACATCTCAACTAATTCCCCTTCATATATAAGACACAGATTATCCAGGACCCGAACCATTCAATCTTCTCCATCCGATTCTGGGTTTTATCGCTTTTCTGAACCATAAAATGACGACTAAAATGGCAACTTGGTGTCTGAATCGGTCCCTATTCACCGCCACCAGACAAACTCTAACAGCCAGCCTCTCTCGCTCTTACGCCGCCGTCTCATCTGCTGCACCACCGCACTTCTCCTTTGCCCTCCGGCTTCGCCCTCTCTTCGCTGCGGCGTCCGCTTCCCATTTCCGCCGACTGGCCCCGGTGTTCTCCACTAGAGGGCTCGCTACACGCTCTACCTCGTCTTCACTCGGTGATCCAAATCCCAACTGGTCGAACCGACCCCCGAAAGAGACGATTCTGCTAGATGGGTGTGACTTTGAGCACTGGCTCGTCGTCATGGAAAAGCCTGAAGGGGAACCAACTCGAGATGAAATCATCGACAGTTACATCAAAACCCTAGCCACGATCGTTGGAAGGTTTGATGATTGGCTTTGTGCTTACATTTTATGTTTCTAGTTTTATTATTTTGTGCAAAACAGATTTAAAAGGCACTTTTTGATTAGAAAATAATCATTCGTTCATAGTAAATTTGATTGTTGTAAGAGTTTGTTTTACTGCTCATAGGAAGTTGAAAATTGGGGATGAAAGGAATTAATTACTAGTAATGATTTTCTACTTTATTTTATGGAGTTAATTTAATTGATTATTGATAAAAATTAAAGTTATTTAAAGTTTGGGTGATTAAGCTGTTTTGCATTGTATTTTAGGGATGCAAGAATCAGGGCTGAGAACTGACCTATAGTGCTATATTTTTGGTTTATTTTTCTGTCGCACTGCCGATTGAGAATTGATACACAACACGTTTTCAGTCAAGTTTGAATTTGGTGAATTTTGTTGATACACTCTTCGATTTAAATTTCTTTCTATTTTCATGATTATGTTATACTAAAGTTTTTAGCTTTGCATTATGTTGAGTGAACTTTTTCATTTTTTCCAGTGAGGAAGAAGCAAGAATGAAAATTTATTCGGTCTCTACTCGTCATTACTTTGCATTTGGAGCCCTTGTGAGTGAGGAGTTGTCCTACAAGTTGAAGGGTAATTGTTCTTCTCCTGTTTGGTCGTTAGGAGTTTCTGAGGTATATTTATTGATTATTTAACAACTTATGTTGCAGAATTGCCCAGAGTTAGATGGGTGCTTCCTGACTCCTACTTGGACGTCAGGAACAAGGATTATGGAGGTATGAACTTTCCCGCATTTTTTACTTATGGTCCTTTGTGTTTATTTTTCTTTGTAGTGCTTGTGAAAAACTTTGTTGCTTCTCATGTACAACACGTATAGGATGCTTATTATCAGTACTTTGTATTTTGTACTAGATTTTTCTTTACACCTAACATATCTTAAAACCATCCGTTTTTCCTAAACTTCAGTCTCCAACTGGTTCATTCAATTTGTTTTTCGTTACTGACAGTTGTTACCTTGTACATAAAAAGGATATGTATGTATTTTTGATTGGGCAAGATTTATTACTTTCTACATACTGTGCCTGTGAACTTTTGGGTTCATGTTTGTTGCTTTTGATATTGTGCAAGGGTAATGGTTGTTACTGTACTGAATCCTAGGGTCGTGTTCATGCTGAAGTTTTATAAACTCTTGGCAAATGGTTGCTACACTAATCTAGCAGTTACTGGTTTATGAATCAGCTGTATGGACTTTGAGTAGATATAGTGATGGACTGAACAGATTGCCCCCAAAAAGGTTCATATTATTGATAATTTGTCTTTGGATTCAATTAAATGACTTCAACGTGGATGTTAATTGATGCAAAATGTTATCGTCCAGTGCCTGCCTCCAGAAAGTAGGTTGCAAACCATTTGTTCTGTTAATTTGTGTGGGGAAAACTCTGTAGTTGAATTTGGTTCTCTCTGCATTGCGTTATGTTCTATAAACTATTTCGTTCGAGTAAAATTCTCACATGCAGATTTCTTCTGACTATAATCTCTGGTGACCTCCAAATGTGCATTTTCATATTTACATTGCAGGGGAACCGTTTATAAATGGGCAGGCTGTGCCATATGACCCTAAATACCATGAGGAGTGGGTGAGAAACAATGCTCGGGCAAATGAGAGAAATAGGCGCAATGATAGACCTCGTAACTTTGATAGATCGAGAAACTTTGATAGAAGAAGGGATATGCAGATGGCTAGTCAAAACTCTGGAGCCAATATGGGTGGTCCAGCTGGTCATATGGGAAGCCCACCAAACACGGGTGCACCACCTAATATGGGAGGAATGCAGCAGCCGCCCAACAACCTGGGAGGTATGCGGCAGCAGCAGCAACAGCAACCGCAGCAGCCCAACCACCCAGGAGGAACGCAGCAGCAGCAGCAGCAGCAGCAGCAGCCCAACATGGGAGGACCACCAAATTACATGGCAAGTTCGCCAAATAATATGGGTAGTTACTCCCCAAATAATGTGGGAGGAGTGCCAAACAATGCAACAAATTACCAATACCAGTACAGGAATGGACCAAACACTGGAGGAATGCCTTTTCAGTCAGGTCCAGGGCAAAATCAAGGCGGCTATGCTCCAAATGTGGGATCTGCTCCTGAACACAATCAGAGCGGCTATGGTCCAAACATGGGATCAGTTCCTGGACAAAATCAGAATTATAGTCCAAGTACTGGATCTGGTCCGGGACAAAACCAGAACTATGCTCCAAATTTTGATTCCGGCAACCCTTACCAGAACCAGAACATACCTGGAAGAGATATTCCCCCACGCCCAAATAATTGATAGATAGGATGTAGATATTAAGGATGGGTTTTAAGAACTGCTATGAACTATGTTATAGATTAAATTCGCTATGGTAATTATGAATTCTAATTTAGGTTTGTGATTGTTGTTTTCAATTTTTATGAATGTGCAAATGGCTGAGCTCATGCTTCAGAAATCTTCTAATCTTTTCTACTTCTAGTCTAGGTTTTATGCGTGTTTCTGAATAATTGTTTCAACATCTTGTTCATGGTTTCTTGATACCTGAAATCACAAGTGAAAAACGGGACGGATTTCGTGCACCGATGAAATGGATGAAGTTTAATATTTTCTCTACGTCATCTATTACTATTTACTTACAAGCCAGTCGTATAAAACTCCCTCGTCATAAAAATCTGAAACTCACATCATGGACTCATCATTTCCAGGAAGGATAAGATCATCAACATAAAAACTGTCAATCAAAATCTTACCTCCATTACTTGTCTTGACGAACAAGGCATGTTCACTAACTATGGCATTTTTGAAAAACCTCAGACAAAATGAGCTTCTATGTGACTAAACCAAGTTCTAGAGCTTGTTTAAGTTGTACAAAGCATTTTTTAGTTTGTATTTGTATACCCTGTGTTTAGTATCTTTCTACTCATAACCCTTTGGCTGCTTTATATGCACATATTCACTCAACTCTCCATTAAGAAAAGCTGATTTCACATTAAGTTGATAAATTGTCTGCAAGAGCTATAATCATATGAACAATATCCATTCGAGCCACAGGAGCAAAAGCTTTAGTATAATCCACTCCATGTTGCAGTGCATACCATTTGGCTACTAGGTGTGCCTTGTACTATCTACTTCTCATTTATTGAGCTTGGCCTTGCAATTTCATTTCACACCTATCTTCTTTGGTCTAACTGGTAAGTCGATTAACATCTACGTTTCATTCTTTTATATATCTTTTATTTTTGCATCCACTCCACTTAGAGCTCTTCACAGCTTCCTCAAAAGTATATAGGATCTGGAGATGCAAACAATGCTAGATCGACTTCATTCTATTCTTTTGAAATGTACTTCCTACTTTTATAGTCTCTCATTCAGATCAGTGACCTTCTAAATCTTCCTTCATTATGATCAAGTGTACCTTCTTCATTACATTCTCCTCTTCTTCTACTTCACCTCCTGTTGGATATATATATATATGTGTGTGTGTGTGTGTTCAAAATGATTAATGATAAATAAATGAACGATTTTGAAAAGAAACGGAAATGAAAAATCAAAGGTGGTATCATTTATAACCGCGTGGCCGCACGGTACAAAAATCGTGCGACCACACGTCGTTTTTGACGTGCAATTTTTTGGTAGAATCGTGCGACCGCACGATGGTTCAACCATGCGGTCGCACGGTATAAAATTTTGACCGTTAAATTGTTTGAATTTGGCACCTTTTGTAGAAACATTCCACCTTTTCATGGAAAGATGACATCAATTCGTGATTGGTGTTTGGATATCTATAAATAAGTGATCTTATTTCATTCCAAGACACTTGAAAACATTCTTACATCAAAAATTGATATCCAAATTAGCCATTTCATCATTCCAATTTTAGTGTTCTTGTTTTTATTTCAAGTTCTTATTTTGCTTTATTTGAAGTTGAAAGAAAGACTTGATTAATCATTCAAACCTATTTGCTATAATCCCAAAAGCAAACTTGATCCCAGTGGGCGCAAATATAGTTTGAGGACAACGTGTTTCACGTGTTTGAGCTTTACATTTCCTTCATCAATTCTTGTTGTTTTTATCATTTTATTCATTCTCCTACACCATATTTCCAACAATCTCAAACTATATTTATCATGGAGAATGAAACAACTCTTGCAACTATCAAATTGATGAACCAAGATCTTGTGAGGCTCGATAGATTTGATGAAACAAACTTCACGCGTTGGCAAGACAAGTTAAAATTCCTACTCACCGCATTGAAGATCTTCTACATTTTGGATCCGGGTTTGGAACCTTTAGCGGAACCAGCGGAGACGGACACGGAGGCAATAAGGGCCGAGAGGAAGAAAAGACAAGAGGATGAACTAATATGTCGTGGACATATTTTGAATGCTTTGTCGGACCGGTTATATGATCTCTACATCAATACTTCTTCGACAAGAGATATTTGGAACAAATTGGAAAACAAATACAAGGCGGAAGAAGAAGGTACCAAGAAATTTTTAATCACAAAATATTTTGATTTTAAATTTTTAGACAATATTCCTATTCTTCTTCAAGTACATGAATTACAAGTACTTGTCAACAAATTGAAAGCGGTCAAAATAGAACTCTCGGAATCCTTTCAAGTGGGGGCAATTATTGCCAAACTTTCAAGTGCTTGGAAAGGATACCGGAAGAAGATTCTTCATAACTCCGAAGACTTTACTTTGGAACGATTACAAAAGCATCTACGAATTGAAGAAGAATCAAGACTGAGGGACAAGAATGAGAATTCTTATGAAGCCAAATCAAAAGCAAATGCTATTGAAAATGCCGAATACTCCAACAAAGAAAAGTTTAATCCCCTTGGTCTCAAAAAGGACAAAGGGAAGTTTAAACCAAAACCAAAGGGGTCATGCTATGTTTGTGGAAAACCCGGTCATTGGGCCAAGGTGTGCAGGCATAAGAAGAAATCCAATGGTGAACATAAAATAAGCTCCATTGAAGATAACAACATCGTGGCTACAATATGTGAAGTCAACACTATAAAAGGAAAGGTTCAAGGATGGTGGTATGACACTTGTGCCACCATACATGTGTGTTATGATAAGTCTTTATTTAAAACTTATCATGACTTGGAAGATGGACATGAAATACAAATGGATAATGGAGGCCGCTCCAAAGTGGTTGGAAAAGGAAGTGTAGACATCATCTTCACATCCGGAAAAACCGTTACTCTCACTAATGTATTCCATGTTCCGACATGAATAGGAACCTAGTTAGTGGTGATCTTTTGGGAAAAACCCGGAATTTATGAATCCGGTAAACTTGTATTATCCCGTAATGGGATCTTTGTTGGAAAGGGCTATTCTAGTGATGGAATGGTCAAACTATGTACTGTTGACAATAAAAATATGAATAAAGTGAATTCTGCTTATATGCTTGACTCCTTTACTTTGTGGCATGATAGATTAGGGCATATAGGCAATAATACTATGAAAAGAATGAAAATGTGTGACTTAATATCTTATGATGAAAACAAAGTTTATAAATGCAAGACTTGTGTAGAATCTAAGATGATTAAGAAACATTTTCATAGTGTAACTAGAACAAATCAATT
This sequence comes from Ligustrum vulgare, assembly GCA_963555705.1. Classification (NCBI taxonomy): domain Eukaryota; kingdom Viridiplantae; phylum Streptophyta; class Magnoliopsida; order Lamiales; family Oleaceae; genus Ligustrum; species Ligustrum vulgare. The sequence goes on along the minus strand of OY743169.1, from coordinate 71,893,176 downwards.
ATTAGATCTTGTGCATACCGACATATGTGAATTAAATGGTATGTTAACAAGGGGTGGAAATAGATATTTCATAACATTTATTGATGATTGTTCTAGATTTACTTATATTTATTTATTAAAACATAAGGATGAGGCTTTTGAAACTTTAAAAGCATATAAAAATGAAGTTGAAAATCACTTGAATAAGAAAATAAAAATTCTTAGGAGTGATAGAGGAGGTGAATACTTCTCTAGTGATTTTAACTTATTTTGTGAACAACATGGCATAATTCATCATTGTAGTGCACCTAGAACACCCGAACAAAATGGTTTGGCGGAAAGAAAAAATAAGACACTTGTTGAAATGATTAATGCAATGTTGTTATATTCTAAATTGCCATTTAATCTTTGGGGTGAAGCATTACTTAGTGCATGTCATATATTAAATAGAGTTCCTTCAAAATTTACAAAAGTATCTCCATATGAATTATGGAAAGGAAGAAAACCAAATATTGGTTACTTCAAAGTGTGGGGGTGTCTTGCTTATTGCAAAAACGCCGATTCTAAACGAACAAAACTTGGTCCAAGAGGGATCAAATGTGTATTTGTTGGATATGCCTCAAACAGTAAAGCATATCAATTATTGAATTTGGAGGCCAATGTGATAATTGAATCACAGGAAGTAGAGTTCTTTGAGGATTCTTTATTTTCGGATAAAAATATTAAGGAATCAAATAAAGAGATTCCAAACTCTACAAGATCATTTGGAGAAACATCCTCTAAAGGTGTTAATGATCATAATGAACTTCGTAGAAGCAAAAGAACTCAAAAAGAAAAAGTATTAGGACCAGATGAAATAGACTCTCAACTTATTTCTCTTTATATTGTTGAAGGAAATATAAAGAGTGTCATTAGAACAACACCATATGTTCTACAAATCGAAACGGATCCTAAAACTTATAAAGAGGCTATGTCATCAAGAGATAGTATTTTTTGGAAAGATGTTATAAAAGATGAAATGAATTCAATAATGTCTAACAATACTTGGGAACTTGTTGATTTACCAAATGGCTCTAAACCTATAGGATGTAAATGGGTATTTAGAAAGAAGTACAACGCGGATGGTACTCTCAATACCTTTAAAGCCCGACTAGTAGCCAAAGGATATCGACAAAAGGAAGGAATAGATTATTTTGACACATATGCACCCGTGGCACGCATTACATCTATAAGAATAATGTTTGCCTTAGCTTCCATTTATGATTTGCATATACATCAAATGGATGTTAAAACAGCTTTCTTGAATGGGGACCTTGATGAGGAGGTTTATATGGAACAACCTGAAGGTTTTGTTCTCCCCAGAAATGAAAAGAAAGTATGCAAATTAGTTAAATCATTATATGGTTTAAAGCAAGCACCGAAAAAATGGCATGAGAAGTTCGATTTGACAATTATGTCATTTGGATTCAAACACAATAGTGTTGATAAGTGCTTATATTTGAAGGAACATGAAAGACTTGTTGTGATTATATGCCATTATGTGGATGATATGTTGATCATAAGTAATCACATGGAAGGCATAAATGAAACAAAAATGTTTCTATCTTCCACATTTAAAATGAAAGATCTTGGGCAAGTGGATACCATATTAGGTATCAAGGTCACAAGAAGAAATGAGGGTTTTACGCTTAATCAAACACATTATATTGAGAATGTGATTGATAAGTTCAAACATTTGAACATTAAAGAAGCAAACACCCCATTTGATGCAAGTATTAAACTTGTAAAAAATGATGGAAGAGCAATAGCACAACTTGAATATGCAAGTGCTATCGGATCTCTAATGTATGCGGTCCAATGCACTAGACCGGATATTGCATTTGCGGTTAGTAAACTTAGTAGGTTTACTAGTAACCCAAGTAAGGAACATTGGAAGGCAATTGGACGAGTTCTTCGTTATTTAAAGAAAACCAAAGATACATGCCTCCAATATTCTCGGTTTCCGGAAATCTTAGAAGGATTTACCGATGCAAGTTGGATATCTAGTACAGGTGAGAATAAATCCACCTCAGGTTGGGTGTTTACTCTTGGAGGAGCAGCAGTCTCATGGAGATCCAAGAAACAAACATGTATAACACACTCAACAATGGAATCCGAATTTGTAGCATTGACAGAAGTCGGAAAAGAAGCTGAGTGGCTAAGGGATCTCTTGTATGAAATTCCAATAGGAGATAAGAATTTAAATTCTATTCCTATACTATGTGATAGTCAAGCCACTTTAGCAAGAGCTTACAATGAAGTATACGATGGAAAGTCTAGACATATTAGTCTAAGACACGACTATGTAAGGAATTGATCAAAGATGGAACAATTTCAATCACTTATGTAAAATCAAGTGATAATTTAGCAGATCCACTAACAAAACCACTAACTAAGGAATTAGTAAGAACCACATCGAGTAGGATGTGGTTAAAACTTCTTAATTAAAGATCTACCAATGATGGCAACCCTACCTAAACTTACTAAAAAGTACATTTTAGGTTCAAAGGGTAAAAACAAGTCATTTGATAAGTGGATAGTATTCAAAATTTATAAAATAAGTGTTGGTTGTCATAGAAAATGAGGGATAAGTTTTTAAACTTTTAATAAAGTTCGGATCAACAGGATCAAGTATCTGTAAATATGACAAAGATACTGGAAGAACTTTACCTATATGAATTTAGAGATGGTGCCGTCTCGATAGAGAGTTCGAAGTTTCTCTCTTAAAAATTCATGAATAGGATGAGCACAAGGCCATAAAAGTGCTAAGCGTGTTATGAAAAACATAGAACACAATGATACTTGTGTGTGTAATCTCACCGGTTTCATTACAAAGGAATAATAGGTTCAAAGCTTTTATGCCACCTAGGATTTCAATGATACATTGTGATTGATTACACAATGGATAGATTCAAATCGAAAGATATCTATTCCTTATGCATAAGTATTGAAAATTTATCAAAAATGTATTTTGAACAGTGGGGGATTGTTGGATATATGTATGTGTGTGTGTGTGTGTGTGTTCAAAATGATTAATGATAAATAAAGGAATGATTTTGAAAAGAAACGGAAATGAAAAATCAAAGGTGGTATCATTTATAACCGCGCGGCCGCACGGTACAAAAACCGTGTGACCACACGTCGTTTTTGACGTGCAATTTTTTGGTAGAACCGTGCGACCGCACGATGGTTCAACCATGCAGTCACACAGTATAAAATTTTGACCGTTAAATTGTTTGAATTTGGCACCTTTTGGAGAAACATTCCACCTTTTCATGGAAAGATAGCACCAATTCGTGATTGGTGTTTGGATATCTATAAATAAGTGATCTTATTTCATTCCAAGACACTTAAAAACATTCTTACATCAAAAATTGATATCCAAATTAGCCATTTCATCATTCCAATTTTAGTGTTCTTGTTTTTATTTTGCTTTATTTGAACTTGAAGGAAATGCTTGATTAATCCTTCAAACCTATTTGCTATAATCCCAAAAGCAAACTTGATCCCGGTGGGCACAAATATAGTTTGAGGACAACGTGTTTCACGTGTTTGAGCTTAACATTTCCTTCATCAATTCTTGTTGTTTTTATCATTTTATTCATTCTCCTACACCATATTTCCAACACCTCCTTCACTCATAGCCTCATCGATCTATCTCATTCATTGCTGCATTATTTCATCATCTCTCCAATCTAAATAAGCTATCGCACGTTCCTCATAGCTCTTGTCCCAATCCCATTGCTTATCTTCTTCGAAAATAATATCCCTACTAATCACAACCTTCTTAAAGATTGGATCATAGAGCCTATAAGCCTTAGACTCCTCATTGACTCCAAACAGGACACAATTGAAACTCTTGTTCTCCAACTTGGTTCTCTTTGCATTTGGTACATGGACATGGCATACAACCAAATACCCTAAAGTGCTCTATTGATGATTTAACTCCACTCCAAGCTTCTTTGAGAGTTGGACACCAGTTAGAACATACATTGTCTAATTGACAACTTTAGGCCAAAATGCTTTGGGAATCTTCTTCTCTGAAAGCATACATCTGACCATATTCATGACACTCATGTTCTTTCTATCTACAACCCCATTTTGATGGAGAGTATAGGCTGTGGTCAACTGCCTTTTGATCCCATTCTTCTTACAGAACTAATAAAACTCTTCAGAATTGAACTCTCATCCACGATCAATGCGTAAGCATTTTACAAAAGAACCAGTCTCTTTCTCCACCCAACTTTCTAAGTACTTAAAAGAAATGAAAGCCCCTGACTTCTCAATCAAGAAATAAGCCTAAGCTATTCAATTGAAATTATCCATAAAACTTAATAAGTAACTCTTCTTTCTGTTTGAGATGGAGTAATTGGATCACATATATCTGCATGGATGAGCTGCAGCCTTAATGATACTCTCCAAGTATTCTTCTCTAAAATTAGATTTCTATGTCGCTTCCCTATCATGCAATCCTTGCACACTATTTTTGAGGCAGGGAGTTAAGGTGAACAATGCACCATCTTCTTGAATTGTATAGTTCTCAAACCCTTGTGACTTAGGTGTCTATATCTGTAGTGCCATAAGTGTAACATATTTTGTGTAGTTGTGTGGAAGCAACTTTGGTCTAGACTTGGCCAATAAGATAACATCATGTTGGTTGTCATCTATGTTTGGATGATTAGACCCCTCTTTGGATGATAAATTTTGCATTTTCCATATTGAATTAGAATAGCTAGCCCTCTCTCCTGCACCTTCCGAATAGTTAACATGTTCTTCAAATTTGGTACATAGAAAACCTCTGTGACCACATGATTAAATCCATTCAAGTGTAGCCTCACATTGCCTTTTACAACTACTGGGATCCTTGAATTGTTCCCCAAACTTACCATCTGTTGAAATCCTTCATTAAGCTTACAAAATAACTATTTATCTCTACACATGTGATTACTGCATCATGAGTCCAAGATCCAAACATCTTCTCTTTTGGCTTTGTTCAACTACACATATGACATCAGCAACATTTCTTCATTTTCATCAAGTTTAGCATAGATGGCTTCTCTATCCCAAGTCAGACACTCATACTGAAAATGTCCAAGCTGGTGACACTTGTAACATTCAACAATGGCTTTGTTGAAATTTTAACGCCCTCTGCCCCTTCCTCTAACATTTCCTTTACCACAACCTCTTTAGAACGTATCTTCATGTGTCATCTTCAGAGCTTGTTCTTCTCCATTGTGCTTTTGGAACTTCTGCTCGCGGATAATTAATGAACTCTGAAGTTTATCAATTGAAGGCTCATCTACATCATTCGATTCCTCAATAGAACAAATTATATAATTAAGTTTCTCACTCAAGGAACGAAGGATCTTCTCTACCACTGTTACACCTCTCGTCTGCTCATCATACACTCTCATCTTATTGAAACAGACATAACCCTTGAGAAATAATTAGAAATATTCTCACCAGTTGGCTTCATCTCAAGAGTTTTAAATTCTTAGCGAAGAGCTTGAAGGATTGAGCGTTTCACCCTTGCGCTGCTTTCATACTTCTTCTTTGTGGAATCCCATATCTACTTTGCCATATCCTTCTTGAGTATGGTTTCTAATATGGTTTTGTCAATCGCCTAAAATAAATAATTCTTCACTTTCAGGTCCTTCAGCTTCAATTCTTCTAGCATCTTTTATTGTGCCTCGCTCACTACTGCTCCTTCTCCTGGCTGGGTATAACTAGTTTCCACAAGGCTCCAGTACTCTTTGAACCTTAGAAAGTTCTCCATCAACATGCTCGAATGATCATAATAACCATCAAAACGTGGTATAGTAGGTTGCACAAAATTCCCTTCAACTGCCATGCTTTTTACTGTTGCAAGTCACTCAAAAGCTGTAGCTTTGTTTCTTTAGGCCCAGTGGGGGCTCTGATACCAAAATATTAGGAATACTTCTAGGGGAATGCCCTCACTTATTAATGTGAAACAAGTTTGGCTATATAATAGTCATACAGAGACCTAATAGAAGAGCACAAATGCAGTCCATGTATTACATGACCTAATTACATGGTAAATACCAAAGGAAAACAAGCAACTTAAATTCTCATCAAGAATTGTTGATTACATGGTGAACGAGCATTGAAGATTAATACCTGCAAAAATGGAAGACTTCGGCACTTCTTCCCGCACTTGGATACGAACTTCGTGGCTCTAAAGTTTCATTTTTATTTATTTTATTTTTTACAGTTTATTTATTACTGTGGAGATTTTTCCACAGTGCAGTGTCATTATAATTTTTTAACACATTTTTCTCTCTTATTTACAATCACAACTTTTTCAATAAAATAATATTACACGTAAATAGAAAATCTTATTTTTTAACCACACATTCTATAAAAATTACTATACTAAAATATATTTTCCTCAAAAACTTCGCGTTGTTTGATAAAAGTTTTTTGTTTATAAATAAGTCTCTATTTGGTACCACTGTAGCAATTATAAATTGAGTTATTTATGTTTTTGATGTAAAATGTAATTAAAAAACGGAGAGAGAAAATGTGTGTGGTTAAAAGTGGTTTGAAAGTTGTTTATAATTTGATTATACTTCGTTTGGTAAATCTGTTATAAGCAAGTTTATAAACAATATATTTTCAAATTATTTTTTAACTATACAAAATTTCTCAAATCACTTTTCAACTATGCATTTTACTTGAAAAACATCATATTCTTTGTTTATAAACAAAAATCTTTCACCAAGCAGAATAAATTGTAATGATTACGTTAAAGAAAAATGCTAAAGAATTTGTTATTTTTCGAGATAAATTATGTGATTAAAAAGTGGTTTGAAAAATGTGATTAAACCTAGTTCTTTTAAGCATCATTGTAAATTATAATTCAATTTGTAATGTACACAATTTTTCAAATCACTTTTTAATCTTACACATTTTTTCTCTTCACTTTTGAACTGCATATTTTACCTAAAAAACAAAATTAAATAACATTATCATTTACAAGCGGCCAATGAACACACCCTAAAAAATAATTTGAGAAAATATATCGATTATATTGAACCGGATTCATTACTCCCTCCGTCCCGTGAAGACAAAAAAATGGGAACTGAATCGGATCCAAACAAAAAAAAATCAAAATTGATCAGTTCTTTTGGCGAAAAATGAGAACCGAAACTGGAAAATGAAAAATCGAAAACCAATTAGTTCCTATTTGAAAACTGAAAATCGAATCATGAACCGAACATTCTTAATTTAAAAATTAAACCCACATGATACCTTTGACACTTTCTATAGTATTTTACATGACAGATTATACAAATCCACATTATTTAAATGTATTATGATAATTGTTGAATTGTTCATATTGTGCTGCATCTTACATGAAATTCTATGCACAAATTTTAGAAGATTGGATGTCTGGTCTCTCACTCGCACTGGTTCAGTGCATCTTTTTTGGTGCAATATTTACAAATTAAGGCAATGACTACTGTGTTGATATGTACTGAGCTAATTTTAAGGAGGGGTGTGTGGTTTGACATGTATGTGACTTTTGTGGAGGTGCATTAGTGAATTGTGGTTTGTCATTGAAGTCTGAGATAAGAGTTCCTTAGAAATCATTTTTAACTTCAGAGTATATCTAGGTTCAAATGATTTAAATGATTTTATACTATGGTAAATGTGTCCATATGTCATCATTACCATCTTTTTTAGTCCAAATGATCTGGACATTCCAGCATAAGCTATAGATAGAACAACAGAAGATGAAGATCTCACATTTCTAGTTGCTAGTGTGGATATACAGAATATTATAAGCGTCCTTAGTGTATTTAGAAGTCGAATACATTCAATTTGAATATTTTACTTCATGGATGGTTTTGTTTGGGAAGTTTTGATTTACCCTTATTTGTTTTTTGCACACATTGTTCACGTTTGCACAAAGTTGAATTTCTTAACAAAAGAACCAAAAATAACCAAAATCGAATTGAACCAAAATCATTCGGTTCTTAAGTTTTGAGAACCGAAACCGAATTGAGATTTTTGGTTCGATTCCAGTTCTTTCAATAATCGAAACACCCAGCCCTTTACTCCTATTTTTACATAGATTAAGAAAATGTCAATTAATATAGTTGAAAATATAATATTTGTTTTTACATTTTACTAATATATCTACATTAATAACGTAATAAATAACTCAAATTTGCTCTCAAGTCTCACGGGCAAATTTTCGCAAAATAAACCAGCTAGATCTGATATTAATAATGCTTTGGCTACTATTGGATTTCGAGGTGATTTTTCCATTGGGATACTTGATTCGAAGCATATATTAATCAATTTCGATTTAAAAGAAGACTATGTTAGGTTGTTTATGAAACCCATATGATTCATTAAAGGATTTCCTATGAGAATCCTTAAATACAATTTTGATTTTGAGGCAAGCAAAGAGTCCCCAATTGTACCAATTTGGATATCCATGCCTAAGCTTCCACTGATTTACTTTAATAAGGCAATTCTATATTCGATTACTTCTGCTATTGGTACTCCACTAAAGATTGATGAACCCACAGCTACTAAATCCATACCTAATTTGGCTCGTGTTTACGTTGAAGTTGATGTAAAGAAGCCCAAAATTGAGAGAATTAGGATTGGAAATGAGAACTTTGCTATTTGGAAACAAATCATTTATGAAGAACCACGATACTACCATTTTTTGTCATCATATTGGTCATATAGAAAATCACTGTTATTGGAAGAAGGAAAATCAAATTCTTAATAAGCCCTAGAGGAATGTTAAAGAGGTTGACCAGAAGAAAATTCTCAAACATACAGAGAAGTATAAAGGTCTTTGGATTAAGAGACCAAGAAAAGTGGTTACAGATCCTAGTATTAGTAAGCAGTATGAAGAAAAGGGGATAATGTTTGAGGGTAAAGAAAGCAAAAAGAGTGAAGAAAGGAGGGAGAAACATGATATGCAACAAGAGATTGAATTGGTAAATCCATTTGACATCCTAAATATTGGATATGAGGAGAATGATCATCAGGTTATTGAAGAAGTCCCTGCTATGCCAAAGATTAATGGGGAAAATGTGGTGGAATCTCATAAGGATGGGCAACAAATCTCTAATGACTTAACTGACTCAACTAATAAACACTCACCTGATTACAAACAGAAATCACCAATTTCGATAATTAGGGTTGGTCCAAAAGATCATAAGGGTGTACAAGATCAGAAAATGGAAGGAAAGGAGAAGACTAACGTGGATTCAGCTGGTAGCAGCAATAAGGCAGAATTTAGTCAGGTTCAAGATGACTTTGAAATACCTGAATAGCCAGCATCAACAGACCACGTGCCCATGGCTCGAATTTTGATGGAACTCAATAATTTAACTATTATAGACAATGAACTAGAGCAAGTTGAGGAGATAGTGGAATTCAATTTTAACAAGAAGCCTTCTCGTGCTTCTCATTTCACTATTATAGAAGAAGAAGAAGAAGAAGAAGAAGAAGAAGAAGAAGAAGAAGAAGCATATCCAAATATGGTGCAGCTTGTTCATAAAGAGGTTCGAAAGAATCCAAAGAGGAGGAAGGGGAGAAGAAAACTCTAATTGTTTTTTCATGAATATTTTGATTTGGAATGCTGGGGGGGTGAAGTCCTCTGTTACAAGGTCATCTATTTTAATCAAGATTCATAATATAGGCTTAGTTATCTTGGCTGAACCTATTGTTGCTAGTAAGAAGATTGATAAGTATTGCAGACTTCTTCAAATGGATTTGTGTTACTCTAATAGTAGTGGAAAATTATGGTGTTTTTGGAAGCAGGCTATTAAATGCTTGGCAGTGGAAGATAATATCCAGTATATATTTCTTTAAAGTGTAAATGGCAAGATAAGGATAATTTCAAGGGTTTATGCCAAATGCTCTACTCAGGCTAGAAGAGATATATGGAATAGCCTTATATCATTTTCTACATCTGTTGATTCACCATGGCTTTTGGGTGGGGACTTTAATGCCTTGCTTGATGGTTCTGAAAATGATGGAGGTAGGACTCCTAATCACATAGCTATGTCCGATTTTCAGGATATGTTGTTGGATTGTGGGGTAGATGAATTTCAGTTGGAAGGCAATATATTTACCTGGACTAATGGAACAATTTGGGAGAAGTTAGATAGGTTGCTTGTTAACTCATTGTGGACAAATTCCTTCAAATCATTTCACTCTTGTTTGTTAAACAGGGATACCTCTGATCATAGTCCAATGTTGCTACAATGTGTCAGATCCGAGTCTAGTTGTAAATCGCTTTTAGATTTCAAAGTATGTGGTGTACTCTTGAAGGCTTTTTAGATGAAGTTAACAAAAACTGGAGTGCCCCTCTTTCCCCCATATTCTAGAAGGTTGTATAAGTTGAGCTTTAAGTTGAAAAGACTCAAGAGGTGTCTACAAACTTGGAACAAAGAAGTAAAAAGGTGGGGGGATACCTTTATTGCATTGAGGGTGATAGAAATACTAAATTCTATCACACTGTAGTTAACAGGCAAAGGGTTAAGAATAAAATCTGTTATATTGTTGATGATCAGATGGGGAGAGTCACTAATAAGCAAAGTATTCAACAGTCTGCTATAAAATTCTTCTCTAATATGTTTTCACAAAATGAGTCCCTTTTGTTTACTCCTATTGAAGAGGTAATTCCTGCTCTTATTTCTCCAGAAGATAATGTGATGCTCATGAGATCTCCCATCCTTGGGGAAGTAAAAACTGTAGTTTTTGATTTGAGCAAAGATAGTGTTGCTGATCCTGATGGTTTTGGTGGCACTTTTTATCAAGTTTGCTGGCACATTTTCCAATTTGATGTTTTTGATGCTGTGGTGGAATTTTTTAAAGGAAGGGTTGTTCCTCCTAGTAGTGGTGCCACTACTATTACTTTGCTTCCTAAGCAGTAAGATGTTGAACAATGGACAGATTTCAGGCCAATTAGCTTGTGTAACTTCAGCAATAAAATTTTGTAAAAAATCCTTAATATTAGGCTGAATTCTATTCTTGCAAAGCTTATTTCCCCAAATCAAAGTGGTTTTACTCTGGGAAGAGACATTATGGACAACATTCTCCTGGCACAAGAGTTAATGTCGCAAATTGATAGAAAGGTGGGGGGGATACCTTTATTGCATTGGATATGTCCAAAGCCTATGATAGGGTGAATTGGTCTTTTCTTATTAGAGTGCTAAGGAAGTTTGAATTCTCAGAGAGCTGGCTGACCATGATTCATTCCCTGATAAGTTCCTGTAAACTTTCTGTACTTATTAATGGGGAACTAAGTGGTTTCTTCCAATCATCAAGGGGACCCCCTTTCTCCTTCTCTATTTGTGTTGATGGTTGAAGTGATTTCTAGGGGGCTTAATAAGCTTTTTGATATGCATCCTTGTATGAACTACATTTATGGAGGTCCTGTGTCCATATCTCATTTGGCATTTGCAGACGACGTAGTTATTTTCATCAATGGTCAGAAGAAATGTATCGGTAGAATGGTTGATTTTCTGGTAAATTACACTCAATGTTCAGGGCAAGCGCTTATTACTAATAAGAGCAAATTTTATACGAAGAAAGTCTCCTACCAGAAAGTTATTGCTGATGCCACTGGTTTTATGCTTCAAGCTTTACCTATTAAATATTTGGGAGTGCCCATAACTAAGGGTAGGAAGAAGATTGCATTGTATGATGAGCTGCTGAGAAAAATCAGATGTAGGGTTCTTTCTTGGGAAACTAGATTGCTTTCTATAGGGGGAAGGTTAACATTAATTAGGCATGTCCTTAATAGTATGCCTTTACACCTATTACAGACACTCAACCCCCCCAGGCTGTATTGCAGGCTGTCAACAGAATCTTTAACTCCTTTCTATGGGGTGATAGAGACAAACGCAAGCAAATTCATTGGAGGGCTTGGGATCAACTATGTTTCCCTTATGAGGAGGAAGGGATACAATTTAGAAACTTATCTGATTTAAGCACATGTTTTGAGATGAAGCTTTGGATAAAATTTAGAAAGCAAGTCACTTTTTGGGGAACAGTTATGAAGCAGAAGTACTGTCTTAGTCAGCATCCTATGGTCGTTGCTACACATTGCTCAGATTCTCCCCTATTGAAGAGGCTCATGGCTATTAGATCATCAGCTAAACGACATATTATTTGGAAATTGGGAGAAGGTAAATGCAATATATTTCTTGATCAATGGTTGCTTGGCCACAATTTGAGGGATTGGTATAGAGAGAATGCTCCATTCCAGACAGTGGCAGAAACTAGAGACAGTAGGGGGTGGAATTTAGTTGTATTAGTCAGGTGTTTCCTAGAGAAGTATTGAGAGATATTCAGTAGATTCAGCCATCTCCTGGCCCTGATGTTATTTTTTGGCCTGCATCTGGTAATGGGATCTTTTCTGTTAAACATTGTTGTGAATTTATTAGAAGAAAGAAAAACAAGATAATGAGTCTGAAATACATTTGGAACAGCTCTGTCCCTGTCAAGATATATATGTTTATGTTGAGATCATGGAATGGGTGGATCCCTATAGATGAAATTCTACATTCTAAATTTGGTTTTCCATTCCCCTCTAAATGTAAATGCTGCTCCCATGAAGAAACAACACAGCATGTGTTTATATCAAGTCACTTTGTTTATTCCATGAGGCAGCATTTCCACTGGAAATTTCTATGTTCCCATTGTGATAGTCAGACTCCTAAACATTTGGTTTTGCCCTGGATCTTTGTTAGTCAGACTCAACTTGGTGATGTCCTTTCTTTTGTCCCTTTTCTCATCCTTTGGTATATTTGGTTGGAGAGAAACCAAGTTAAACATGAAAATATCACCATGAATGCTACTAGAGTTATTAGGAAAGTTTGTTTCCAAATTGAAAGGTTTAATAGAGCCGGGAAAAGATGTGCCAGAGGGCCATTTTCTATGGATTGTGATAAAGTTCTCAAGCTTTTGGACACTGGGTAGGCTCATGTTGATGGAGTTGCTTGACTGCAGTTTAATGATAGACAAATTTTTAGTTAATGTGGAGTGTTTTGTGCTTATTTGGTTCGGATCAAGTCTTGCTGGAGATTTCAGGGTGCTGTTTGTGGTTGGATTGGTCCTAGACAGTGAAATGATTTATGAGTTTTTAAAGGGAGTAGTTGTTGGTTTGAAATCGCAAGTGCACGATATCGCTAACAGGTAGTAAAAGTTGACTTTTGAGTCTGGGTTGTCGATCCCACGAGGACTATTTATTCGTTATCAATTTACTTTGATCAAAAGAATTCCTAGATTAAAACAAAAAAAAACTAACTAATAAAATAAATTGCAAGAAAATCCAAAAATCGACAAAATAGAGATTTAATGAAATAAACAATGCAATTAAAATAAAAATAAAATTTAAACTAAAATCAACTAATAAAAGCAATAACTAAAGTGGTGGGTTTTTGAACAATTAAATGAATATCGGGACTGACGATTTTGAAGTAATGTTCTAACTTAATTTCGCATCTCAAGTTGTTTTTCCTAGTATTGTATTTGGTCGAATTCACGTTTGTATCTAATTTACCTCTCTCGAGTTCAAATTAGGCCTATTTAACTAAGTCAATAATGTATTTTTACAGCGGGTCATAGCTCTCCTTAGTTAAATGCATTAAATTACTTTGGAATTCATTAGTGATCACATGTAACCACAAATTCATATCTCTATATTTTTGTTGAAATTGTCGAATTTTATTATGTGATCTAATTGTTAACTCACCTTTTTTATTATGAAAACAATCATTAAATCGTGAATTGGTGATCAAGCAACTCAAGCATTAAAAGCAATAATAAAATCAATACATGAAAATAAAGTACCAACTTGAGAATTAAATTAAACTAATAACATTAAATCTATATCGTCATCCCCGATTTAAAATTTAGCTAGTCATATTTTTGACATTCATCCATGTAAGACGTTAATCAAACTTGAGTACATAAACACTTCGAATAATAACTTGTGTAGGGAGATCCTTGATACTTGTGGGGTAAACTTATACACTTTGAATATAGAATTGACTGAAAAATCTCAAACCTTAAGAAATTAGATCCCGACCTCAAATGTAGAACCAAACTGGAGCAGTTTGAGGGTGGAAATGTTAAGTACAAGTAGGCATTGATGGATTGAGAGTCTGGAGTTTTTAATAATCCATTTTTAGTGTAAGGGGTTTTAATCAACGGGTATAAACCATAACCAGTATAAAAACAGAAAAATGTTGAATGTCTTATTTTACTCTTCAAATGCCTTTTTGACTCGGGTAATTAAGTCGCTTTACAACATGCAATTCATTTTGTGTGATCATTGAACTGTATTTAGGCATTCATTTATTTAGGAAGTAATGTCTATATCCCCCTCTTCTTAAGTGCAAACTTTCTTTCGATGAAATAAAATTGTAAAGACACTCTAACCCTCTAAAATGATCTGGAGGAGGCCTAAAAATCACTCCAATAATTTTGTGGGCTTTTGTTAAAAAATATGAATATTTTATATTTATTGATAATAATAAATATTAAATAAGAGTATATTAGAAAATTTAAAAATATTTTTATTTTTAAAAATAAAAGTGACCTTTACAGATAAATAAGAAATAGAAACCAAGATTCACGGGACGGAGAAATCATAATTTATAACGTCTCAAACGGATACCGTGATACACAACAATTATCGAATCCCTCCAAACCACAAACAAATTCATGAATTTTTTTGACCAATAATGCTGAGCGTACAATTCTTGTTAACAATGTATTTGACAATTCCCATGAAAATGTCTGAAATACCCTTAAATAAACAACAATTTGTCAAATGTCGTAATATAACCAGCATTCTCCAAAAATCCCCAAATCCGGACGATAAAGCTTGCTCCTCCCAGACCTGGCGAAGCTCGAAGCTCGAAGCTCGATCTTCTCCCAGCCCAAGAATAATTGAAACGACTGGCGAAGCTCCTCTGCATTATTGAAACTCCTCTGCAAGAACCCTCTTCTCCCAACCGAAGCTCCTCTGTAAGCATACTGGTTCGATGATAGTGCCATAGGTGACGAAGGCAGGAGCGAGGGACGATCTGGTTGATTTTCAGGTGAAGAAATCGGTAGCAAGAATTGCAACAAAGGTTAGGAACTCCTATGACCACTGTAATATGTTCGGTTTTAGTGATTTTTAAATTGGGTATTGATAAGAATTTGATGTTTTATCTTGGCATTATAATCATTGCGAATAGTTTGCAAAGATTTTACATAGCCGTTAGTTATAGGCCTCTAATACACATGTATATAAACTAGTTTAGTTTGTACAGATTTCTCAATCGATAACGAAGATAATCATTCTTCTTCTTCTTCTTTTGTAATATGGTATTAGAGCATAGGCTTAGCATTGCTTCATAATTTCTTCTCCGATTCTCTTCAATTCTTTTAGTTGGATCATGGCTCGTGGAGGAGCTACTCAAGGAGGCAATAATGGTGGAAATCGTATCACTACAGGCACAACGATTGGAGTCAATATTGTAATATGTTCGGTTTTAGTGATTTTGAAATTGGGTATTGATAAGAATATGATGTTTTATCTTGGCATTATAATCATTGCGAATAGTTTGCAAAGATTTTCAGATGGATGATGTGCGATGGCAGTATATGTACAAAGTAGGGGCACCTTACTATCTTGAATAGATAACCTGGTTTCGACTAATCTTTGCCTCCGTTGTCCCAAATGAAGGTGATTGATGGTAACACCAGATTTATTCATGGGGTGTTGTTGGAGTAATTCTTAACCATTGCAGAATTTGGTTGGCATTAAAAAAATTATTTTAATTTGTAACTGCTGATTATTATACAAACAGAGAGAGGGTTGAACTTTTGAAGTGAGGGAGGAATATTCCTGAAGAGGCTCCATTCAGAGAGAATAAAATGAATTCAGAGAGAGGGTTGCAATTCTTGTCTAACTATTTAATGTCCACACCCAAGCTTTGCTTTCAAAGATAGTTATTTTCTTTTCTAGAGGTATCGAACTTGATAATGCATGCTATTGTGTAATCTGTGTTACACAGGCTCTGTTACTAGCATGTTCATTTCCATAGGAGTGTAGGGTGAAGCAGATTCTTCGACAATCTATATTTTCATTCATTATGGTTAGGGTAGTGATTTGTGAATTATGTGCATTTCTGCAGTATCTTTACATATATGTGTGGGATTTTGCTATACATGCTTACTAGATTAGATATAAGTTATGAGCTTTTGAATTTTGGCACATTTAGACAATTGGAAATTAGCTTGTCGTATGGGAAATTGATCATGCTTCATTAAAATTGGCAGGAACTCACAATGAGAGGCAAGAACTATGGAATATGCCATAGCTGCAGGCAAACGGGGCACTGGTTGAATGATTGCCCGATGAAGAGATTTTGTCCATGGTGCGGACAGGGCATTGTGCGATTGTTCGAGGCTGAGAGGATGACGAAAAATCGTGGGAGGTTATTGTATTCATGCAACCAGCCGAACTGTCTTTTTTTCGAATGGTTGGATCCGTCCTCGAAAACTGTGCGCGAAGAGAAAAAATGTGAAAAAGGGAGGTTGACAATCTCTCTCGGCAACTCAAAACGTGTGCACGGATAGCAAACGAAGACGATGTGGAGATAGACGTCATAAGAATCCGAAAGAATAACCCAAGTTCGAATGATAAAGGGAAGGGGAAGCTACCGATGGAAGAATAGTTATCTAGGAATTTCAATGAATTGTGTACTGTTGGAATAATTGTTTAGTTTCTAGAACTTTTATAGTTGCAAAGCATTTCAATGCTATGTTTTGTGCACTTCGTAGTATTATGCTATGTATCTCGGTATTTGGTAGCATGAATGGGTTCCTTGCCATATATTTTGATTGATGTAAGTTTTATAAATTTTCAGCAAATTCCCATCCTTCCAAAAGCACTTATTTAACCTGTAGTTATGTAAGGATTGTATCTTGAATTAAAATTTCCCTGAACAAATACGTTTGTCATAAATGATAATAATATCATAAATTTCATGATACAGAACATCTAGGTAATAGCATAACTCAAGCACAGTTACACAAATTTCATGTTACAACAAACGCGAAGTATATGCCTAGGAACCTATGAAATGTAGGAAACATGAAACTTATATAAAATACAGGACAAATAGGACTAGTTCTTGATAATCATCCACGGTCTTCTTCTTGGGGGCGTTGCGGCACAAACATTGGCATCATGAGATGGTGTACCCCGTAACTTGTATTCCAATTTAGCCCATTAGCTCCACCAAATTGTTGCATTTGAGCACCCTTGCATAAAACATAAAATGTCGGTAAATTATTTAGTAATGATGATAGTTACAAGCTAGTAAAAAAAATCTTGAGGCTCGATAAACCATTAGTTGTTGTGTGTAAGAGAAGGGGTTGATAACTTGCAAATTGGTCTCATACGAATGTTGCTCAATGGTAGGAGTATCTGTTGCAATATTATGGATTGGAGTCTTTCCCTTGTCTGACTGTGAAGGTCCCTACAAACACCAGAAGAATATATGAACAACCTAGAATGCCAAGTCAAATTGAAATAAATAGTCATTGTGGTAAATAAAATGAACATGTACCTTAGATCTTTTCCTCGTTGTCTCCACTGGTCCTTTCTTACGCAACTTCCTAGGAGCCCCCATTGACTTTGTGCAATTTGGATCCAAGATACGAACACTATCTTCAGAGAGGGCTTTGCTACCATGACTACTTTTTGTCATTCCAAGATTTAAATATTTCGCTTGATTATCAATCCATTCCATTAACTCCTCTGTTCGAGCTTCATCCTCACATAAGACATTTGCCATTTTCTCAAAAGACTTACACAACTTATCATACCGTACCTGAGCGGGGGTACTTATCCACCCATCGTAATTGATTTTTAGCCTTGTGTATGATCTTATCACATCTCTTCTCCATCTCCTGAGCACGTACCGCTCGGGAAGTAAATTAACATCAGTTCTAATCAACACCGAGATACAATGTCTACACACGATACCTCGAAACTCGAACAAGTGACAACTGCAAACGATATTACATTCCTCTCTCTCATTTGTAACTATGTAGTCCTTTTTCCTAGGAACTCCATGTGCAATAATGACTTCTCGCACAACGTGTGTAGTTCCATCATACCGATCTTCACTTGAGATGACATCGCAGTAAACTTTTCCCTTTATCTCTTCCTTGAACTCCTTGAATTTGGCAATTGTATACACTTGCTGGCATTGTTTCTCGAACCCAAACGCTGTAGCACATGGAACCATCTGCGAGTATGACTTAAAATCTGCTTGGAACTCTTTTTCCACCTTAGATCTCAGTGCGCGATCATACTGTTCAACGAACTGCTTCAAGGAAGTTTTCAAATGCACAAACCCGTCAAAAAATGCATTCATACTTTCACTCCTCTGCGTGGTAGACATTCCTGCCCAAAAAATTGTTCGTAGATAACATGGAACCCAGCGCCCTCTCTCTCTGAACAACCCAGACAACCAATCATGATCGTGCAAATCATACGTATCAAGCATTGATCCCCAACCCATTTCAAATTCTGCTGGAATTTGAGTTTCGTAGACCAACTCATGTATACTATGCATTATAGATCCTTTTTGAGTGTGATACCCAAATTTTTCGGGAAGTTTCTTCAGGATGTGCCACAGACACCACCTGTGCCTACTATTTGGAAACACAATTTCAATTGCGTTTTGCATCGCCCTATCCTAATCAGTAATGATGGCAGGTGGGCATACACCTTCCATACAGTCCAGCCATGTCCTAAAAATCCAAATGAAAGTATCCGCGGTCTCACTAGATATCAAACCACAACCTAACAATGTTGATTGTCCATGGTGGTTTACACCTACGAATGGGGCGAATGGCATATCATATTTGTTCGTCAGGTAAGTGGTATCGAATGTCACAACATCCCCGAATTCGATGTATGCAAGCCTAGACCTTCTATCAGCCCAAAAAACATTTCTCAAACGTCCTTCATCGTCCAAATCCATGCTAAAGAAGAAACCAGGACAATTAGTTTGCATTTTCGAGAAATATGATTGTATTGCAGCTGCATCACCATCTCCAAGTCTTAAACGTCGAACTTTATCAATGTAATTCCTACAGTCCTTCTCGATATATTGCAACTCCTCATAACCCCCCGCCTCGACAACAGCTGAGTTGAAACTCTTGTGCATTGGAATTCCAGCTATGTCATTAACCTCAAGCTTTCGTTTAATCTGATCATTCAATTGTCTATTACACCGATAAAGTCTCGATTTTGTTGGACTAGTTCTGTGGTTATGGTCCATATGGAGCTTGGTGACATGCCAAATCCCATTCAAATCTGAGCGAATTGTCATCTTAGCCTTACAACCTGTTTGAATTGTGGGATGATGATTCAAAGAGTAACTTGTAGAACTAACCCTATTACCTTCTCGGCTACATGCAAATGTAGCATTTGTTATAACACCTTCCGAGTTTTTTTTGGAATTTCTTTTTCGTACTGGAAACCCAACTTTGTAAGCGTATTGCATGTAAAATGCGAACGCCTCATCATATGATGAAAATTTCATCCCAACCTCCGGCACTATCCCACTACACTCATCTATAATCTCTTCGTTCACTCCAACCAAATTATTCGGCGTTATCTCTTCTACTTCCAAACTACCATCAGTTGCAACTAAGACATTCACATCATAAATTGGAGATTCATTTCCTGATAAACATCCTCATGTTTTAGAAGAAAAACTTACCCACGGAAGCTTGATGGAAGATAAATGAAAAACTCATATTCAATGTGTAAGTAGATGAAAAACTTACCCACGGAGGACATTGCTGGTTTCCGGTCGGTTGGTGCTCGAAATCTATTCAAGGAAAGCTCATGGAACTATGTAAATTGTCTGCAATAAATACCAATTCACAAACAAGATTCAACATAAATTGGAATGAAGCTCAAAAATAAGGAGGGAATGCAATAGCACATTTGTGGTGTGCACATCTCTTGAGTGAAGACTTGTGCAAAGATCTCATTCATTCTAGTATAATACTCTCACACACAAAAAGAAGAACAAATTCCTCAAGTTCGCATAATGTACAAACAACCCACAAGGCAAGAATTGTTTTATAAATCTCATCAAACCTTTGTCTTGGCAGGAATTTTGCCATCTTTGGATGTAATTTAGGTTGCGGATGAAATGGTTAAATTTATGAGTGAGGCGAAATTTTGAGTGAGACAAACAACGTTCCCTTCATTGTCAAAAATGATAAGATTTATACAAACAACATGTCCAGACAAAGGTTAAATAACATGTCCCTTCATTGTAAAAAATGTTAAATACAGCCTATACAAACAACAAGTCCAGCAAATTTTCGCTTCTCAAAGTAACGTTATGCAGGATTCTAAACAAAGTACCAATATATCAACAACAACCGCAAGTGTTTTGTAGTGTCATGGGGAGAAAATTATTAACAACAATGCTGTTAAAGTTGCCCAGATTCTGATTAAAAGAACAACTTCGAAATTTCCCAGCCCAAAAAATAGAATATTACCTCTGGGCGTGTGGGTTGCACCTCTTGGTCGGCGGTCTAGATCTGCGAACCTCCGATGATGTGGGTCGTCGCCGTAGTCTGAATCACAAGTATTCGACAGTCCGTTTTTGAATTTATATTTTTATAGCTGAACTGAAAGAGGTGACAAAATGCGGACGGTCTCACCTTCGAGAGTGCCGACGGGGTGGGTCGACGGAGACGAAGTTATTAGCAGCTGGTTGGCCGAGGGTTGGGTGGTGGCGAGCTCACCTTCAAGTTTGGAAAGGAGACTGGTTCTTCAATATCGCATTTGGAAAGCATTCTGATAATTTGTAAAGGCGACTGATTACTTATTTTTTATGTTTTCAAAATATCGCAATATGATTCACTCCAAAATCTCGTGATAATTTGGGAATTGTCAAATACATTGTTAACAAGAATTGTACGCTCAGCATTATTGTTTTTTGACACGTCCCTCTTTCCTTTCACTGACACTCGCAGGGTTCCTAGGGTTTTCTCGTCCAATGGATCCGACCAAGAAACGCAAGATTGACGATAACGGTGTCATAACGGTGGATACAGATGCCTTCATCCCTTACAAGCTCACCCTCGATGATGCCCGGAAAATTATTGAGCCCTTTTCCTTTGAGCAGTTGTTGGAAATTGTTCAAAACGCCGTTCTTCGTCACCCAGATGTGCTCGACGCCGTTAGGTCAATCGCCAACAGCGATACGACCCAGCGGAAGCTGTTCATACGTGGTCTTGGATGGGAAACCACCACTGATAAGCTACGTGCTCTGTTCTCGGTATATGGGGAGTTAGATGAGGCGGTGGTTATACTCGACAAGGCTACGGGTAAGTCTAAGGGTTATGGGTTTATTACTTTTAAGCATGTTGATGGTGCTATGTTGGCTTTGAAGGAACCGAGTAAGAAAATTGATGGTCGGATGACGGTTACTCAGCTTGCAGCGGCTGGTATGTCTGGGGGAAGTGGGCCCGGGGTGGGTAGTATTGGGGGAGTGAATAATCATGTAGATGTGTCCGCAAGGAAGATTTATGTGGCGAATGTGCCATATGATATGCCTGCTGAGAGATTGTTGCAGCACTTCTCCATGTACGGGGAGATAGAGGAGGGGCCTTTGGGGTTCGATAAGGCTACGGGAAAATCCAAGGGGTTTGCTTTATTTGTGTATAAGACAGCCGAGGCTGCTAGAGCTTCGCTTGTGGATCCGATGAAGAATATTGACGGGCATCAGCTAAATTGTAAGCTGGCAATAGATGGGAAAAGAGGGAAGCCTCCTGGGATTGGGGCGTCTGGGCCTGTAGGAGCTCAGCAGGTGGGCAGTGCGGATGGGATTGGGGCAACAATGCCAAGTGGGCAGTATGGTGTGATTGGTGGGCAGTATACTGGGTTTACGGGGCCTTTAGGAGCTGGTGGTGCTGTAGGTGGTCAGTCGATCCCAGCAGTTGGAAGCCAAGCTGCTGGGATGAATTTGGGGGCTGGTGGTGGGTTTGGGTCTGGATTGGGTGGGCCTTATGCCGTTGGGACCAATTCTATTGGGTCTGGTACAACTGGGTATAATGGACTGGGCATTGCTGCTGGTGGTGGTGATGTATATGGTGGGGTTAGAGCTGGATTGGGGGGTTCTGGTGGTGGACCAGGTGGAGTTGGAGGTGGAATGGGTGGTGGACCAGGTGGAGTTGGAGGTGGAATGAGTGGTGGACCAGGTGGAGTTGGAGGTGGAATGGGTGGTGGACCAGGTGGAGTCGGTGGACTGGGTGGTGGACAAGGTGGAGTTGGAGGTGGAATGGGTGTTGTTGGCAGTGGATTGGGTGGTGCAGGTCGTGGGTCATCCTTGTATGGTATGCCACCAAGCTCAGCTGGGACAGGTTCGGGAGATTATCCACGGAGTGCACAATACAGCTTGTCATCTGGTGGGTATCAAAGCCAGCATAATCAGCCAGCAGGAACATCACCAGCACCTAGAGTTCCGCCCAGAGGAACATACCAGGGGATGCACCCTTACTACTAAGGTAGCTTCTATACATCTATTATACTCTCCATTGCATTCATATCATTGTTTTTTGTAGGTTATCCTCCATGCTTTATTAACTTAATGTTTTATTTCAAAATATGCTCATCTACTGTTTTACAGTGGACATGACTTTGGGTTTTGCATGATGCGGATTCTACTCTTGGACTTCCATGGTTATACTTAGGTTCTATTAAAATGAACATCTCAGTCGTTTTATGATTTCATCGATGTGCTGCTGATTCGTGCCTCTGGCTTATATCAGCAAACATGGTTTTGTGGGTTACAATTATGTGTTATGCTTTTTTGTGACACTTAGTTCGTTTTATGTGGTCACTTTTGAGTTCAAAACCTCTCTGATTATGTCATTCATACATGTATATGATGAGCACACAAAGTGATCTGGAGGTGTCAAAAAAATTGTTTTTAATTATGATTGTTGTTGCATGCATGGTATTTCTTTTATCTGGGGGCTCAGGTATTTTTTTTTTTTTTTTGGGGGTTCGAGTTTGACATGGCTGTTTTAGTTAAGGGTCTATTTGAGGTCGAACTATAAAAGTTGGTTCTGTTGTTGTGTACTCTGCTATCTGCTATATAAACCAGGAAGGATAAAAATTAATCTGGAGGTGTCCATTTTTTTTTGTTAATATTAATTATGATTTGTTGTCGCAGTGCATGTTATCTCTCTTCTATCTGGGGACCCTAGTAAAGTTGATTTATGTTATTTGATACCAGTTTGATATGGCTGTATTAGTTAATGATCTATTTGGAATCAAACTATGAAAGTTGCTTTTTGCTGTTGCATACTTTGCTATCTGTTATATTAACCAGGAAGAAAAAATATAGCTTGTTTGGTATTGATTAAAATCAGATTTTTAGTAGAATTTGATAAAAGTTGATGAGACGTGTGGTTGAAAGGTTGTGGGTCCCATAAAATGTGGTTAAAATTAATTGTTGACTTTGACATGAGATTAAAATAAGATTTTATTCAAAACCAAATTGGGGCTTACTGTTTCTTCTTAATTCCCTTGATCTTAATAATGTATTTGCAAAATGTCTGCACGTTAACAGCTGTAGAAATAAAATGAAATCCCTTTGTTCCTGATGCGGTTCAAGTTTCCCTGTGGCTTCATCATCGCAATCTCTGTCTAGAACAGTTCTTCATTTATTTAACCTTTTGGTAGCTAATCACATTTTAAATGAGAAAGTTAGTTCTCTCTCTTAAGAAAATACTTCTGCTATTACAAAATATCTACTTGGATTAGACATAAGGCATTAT
The DNA here is from genome assembly GCA_963555705.1 of Ligustrum vulgare. Lineage (NCBI taxonomy): Eukaryota > Viridiplantae > Streptophyta > Magnoliopsida > Lamiales > Oleaceae > Ligustrum > Ligustrum vulgare. The sequence continues at coordinate 71,869,269 of OY743169.1, read as the reverse complement.
TGTGTGTCTTGAACAACATTATGAGTTATGATGGTGTAGCCGAAGCCCGTTTTGGTTATTATGACGCCAACTGCTGAGTGCTGACTTCTCCCATTTCTTTCTGGTGGAGTGGAGTGGAAGGCGGAGGTTTGAGCAAGGCCTTCTTCTCTGGACAGGTTATTTTGTTTGGTTGTTTTGGCTTCGTAGATGACAAATATACTTGCTGATAAACCATACCGGGCATTGTTTAGAGAACCAGTGTAGTCTATCTTATTGAGACCCAGCTAGTCTGCCACCTGTTGACGTATATGTTAGAAAACTAGGAATCTTTTAGAGGAAGTGGAATGGTGATAGATTTGACGAGTTTGGACATGTTTAGATGGACTAATTACTGGAGTTGGCCAAGTATTATTTTTTGTGATCGTTACAATGTTGGAAGTGAATAGGATAGAGATGGACCATACGTTTCTTGTTTATGGCTTTAAGTTGCTGTGAAAATTCTCGCATGCTAATTGCATGATACATTAATTTGATTACAGAGTCTCGTAAGCAATGATGTGCTGAAGTGAGAATTGATGCATGTGTATGTTATATGCAAGCTTGTTGTAGCATTTCTTATTTTTTAATGTTTGTGCTTTTATAGTTACTCATTATTTCATTTGGTACCAAAGTGAAACACATGTTGCAATGATCTTGCTGTCGTGATTGTGTAGTGCCTATGGGGTTAATATATTGCATTTTACTATATATGCATTAGACTATTATTTGAATTACTACTCTTTGAGCTGCTTAAGTTCAATATTTATTGGGGTTATTTTTATGGTAGATGTGCACCATTGGAATACCTTCCTTTTTAGGATATCAAGTTTTAAAATTTTGATTCCATGACATGTTCTTTTTTTATTTTTTGCTCAAGTGGTTAAGCGTTCTTGTATACACTCTTACACATTTGACTTGATAGATTGCCTCCTAATATTAATAACTTTGATGCTTCATTTGATTGAGAGGGAATATATTTTGGAATGTTATCCAGCATTTTAGTGCAATTGATTGGGAATAAGGTGTTTTTGATGTTAATATTTTGCAGAAGTTGTCATTTCTGTTTTGAGAACTGCTTTGGATGTGTTATGCATTGTCTATGCAGGTTTGGTAGGTAAATTGTATGTGGACACATACATGTGAAATATATTAGTATTTCTCATTGCACATGTCCAAACAAGTACATATATGCACATTCCCACACAAACACTTAACTTCATAACTGTATTTTAGATACAAATAATGTGCATAATTGCACACCTACACTTGGCTACATGGAAATATTTTTCGATATTAATAACATGTTTATGTTTACAATATGCATAAAAGAACATTACATTGTACTCATGATATGTGCATATGTTTTAAAGGCTGAGAACGCACAGCACAAAAGAACGTGATATGCTATACTTAATCATGTGCTACCTTTTATGACACATCTTTATTCATTTTGTAATATTTTCAGAAATCGTTTCAACCTTGAAACAACCATGAAATAAGAAGCCGAATCTTAATTTGGTAAACTTGGGGTCAGCTTTAATGATAATTTTTTGCCATTTCATTCAATCCTGGGCAACTCTTTTAAATGTCTAATGAAATAAAATATTATGTAACCACCATGGGCTATATTAATTTTATTGCTCCTATTTGCGTTTTAGCCTGTTCTACAAGGTCATAATTGCGAGTGTCTTTGGATACGCAAGAAATGTCCCTACTATTTTATGTTTGGCTTCTTAAGCACATTAGATATATAAAACTGCCTTCCTCCTCTAAAAGCGGTTACTGGCTTTCTATGACCCCAATTGTTCGGGTAGAGGTTGGATATTGTCATGGGGTTGAGATGAGAGGTTGTGATGAGATGGTAGTGTGCGAAGAGTGTTGGCGTGTGCTCCATGCGATCGTCTCCTAAATCCTCAACCTCTCTCTCCCTGGAGGATCCTAGAAATTTCTTTGCCCATTCGTGGGTGTTAGTGTGGAACTTTTGCTTAATTCTCAGCTCATCCAGCTGGCTGCTGATGTGCAATGTGCATGCTTATGTCATATGCCTTAAGCTAAGTCTTGCCCACTTCTCAGTATACTTGATGTTCAATTCAGCTTGTAGAGACCCTGATGATTATTTTTGAAGTATTCATGTGATATATATGCTCAACTTGCAGTAACTCACCTCTGTCCTTGTCTGGGAGCTGCTGTGTAGAATGTTATGACTTTATTGGTCAAATCTTGCAAATAGATAATACATCAGATGTATTTTTGCAAGACATTTAACTTGTCTAAGTCCTTTTATCTCTGTGCCAATGAAGTGATTATGTTATTTTCTTGTCTGGTTCTTTATCTTTTCATATGCTTTCTAACATTTGTCAGGCATATTTTTCAAATAATTTTATGAACTCTAATTTTCTTATGATTGGTGAAGAACTTACCTAAAATTTTAGCATCTTCTCTTGTTATGTTCTTTTTAGTTAGTCTGAACTCTGTTTGTCTGTTGTATGTGGAATGATGTATTGAGTTGTGAATGGATGTTTGATTCAGGTTTATAACAGCTTGTTGGCGCAGTTGCCTTGAGTGGTTCTGGTGATCTCATGCGACAATGTGAACTCTGACCTGATGGTTTGATTTGCTGTGTACTTTGGCCACTGCTTCCCTTCATTTGTGCCTTGAGATGTCATCCTCTCTAAATTGCTGGTAGTTAAAATGTGTCAGATTATCTAGCAAGAAAAGCTAAAGAAAAAGAGAGAAGTACAATTAGACTTATTTTCCTTCAATGAGGAACCAACGTTTTCCCTGGTTTTTATGTATGAACTATGAATGTTACTTCATAGCTACTAGCTTGGACCGTGGTATGCTTTAAATTTTTATTTAACTTTTTGGGTGCTTATGTTGCTTGAACCTTTCATTTGGGTTTATTATTTTCATCTCTTTGTTGGTGTGTCTAAATTTTACTTTTTTAAACTGGTAGCATAATTATGTCCGTGCAATATTATTTTTGGTTGTTTCTTTGTAGATTTATGTTCAGTCAGGAAACATTGCCTCTTGGGTTACATAGCCAGCTGCCAGCTTCCTTGACAGTTTTTTCTTTTCTTTTGAAGGGTGTATCTTGGGTTTTCAAAAATTAAATGGAAAAGATTAAGAAAAGAAAGATATATATATAACTTTTTATCGTTCCCCAACTGTTTGAAGTCCTATTCATTGTTGTGGAGAGAGAGTCTTTTAGAGCAGCCTGTTGGTATACACACACACACTTGTAATATTACTGCTAAGATTAGATTTGATAAGCTTTGGGCCATGAAATAACTGCGTTCAAATGAACAGAACCTCAGTGATAATTATCATCAGCATCATTGTCTTATTCATCTTCAAGGTCCTGCAAATCCCCTGACAAACAAGCTTTTCATTTTATGAATCAATTTTCGTTTTATAACTTCTCTCAAGGAGCATAGCAGTTTGACACACTAAAGTTTTCTCTAAGAATCTGTAGAATTCCCTTTGTAGATTTTCTTGCAGCTGTCTTATAATAGGACAATTCCATATCATCTAATTCCATTAACGACTGATAATGTGTATAAATTTTATTAGAAGTCTTCATATTCCTTTCTGTAGAGGCTGAAAGATCAATTTTTGCCTTGTTGGAATTGATTTCATACCAGGTTTTGGATGAGATTGGTTATTGTGAAAATTTATAATTACTATAATTTGTAAGCTGAAAATGCTTTTCTAAACTGGCCCTTAGGGTCAACATTCCTAACTCTTCATATTACCATGTTTGTGGATGGTTGAGTTATTGTTGCTTTGTGATGTGCTTTTGGTCTGTAATTAGGTTGTTCCTCGTGCCAATGCTATATTTCACTTGTGCATCTTCATAGCTTATCGTGAAATTTTTTCATTCAGGTTGGCTTTTATCCTACTGAAATTTCAAAATGCTGTAAATTATTTACTCGTGGTCCGTGGATATGTTTTTTCAGTAATTCTGTTTGAAAATAACAGATTAACAGTAGATTCACTCACATCAAGGGTTTGTTTATCGAATGTTTTCCTCGTTCATTCCCCATGTGATTGCTTCCTTGGGATCTTTTTTCCTTTTACATGTTCAGTTAAACTTAAATATGCCATTGTTTGCAATTGATGCTTGCTTTTCTGGCAACTGTATAAGTTTGTAGTTATGCCTGTATCTGAGTGAGTGCTTGCATTGGTCATATTGTTTTATATCTAAGATAGGGCGGTGAGAGCGAGTCGAGTTATATTCAAGTTCCTGTTTTTTGCATTCTCGTGTATTTGCTTTTCGTATAGTTATGTTTGTTTTATGCTCGTGGTCGTTGAATATATTCGTGCATTGGTTGAGTTGATTGACGCTTGCACGAGTGAGTTTTTTCCTCTGTTATTTGCTAATGTATTTATCTTTGTGTTTTGACAGTTGCTTCGAAAATTAAATTTGTCTTGGTCTCATGTAGTTATTTTTGAAACTATTGCTTTGTACTAATGTTAAGAACAAAAAAATTGTTCAGTGTTTTATTTTTTTAACAATTTGAACAGCTCTTGTTTACATATGATGATTATGAATTTTCACAAATTTCATAATGAATTACGTATGGTTGGTAATATTCAATCTTAGCTTACCAAACACGTATTGATTCAGCTCAATGTATTAAACAAGGAATGATGTGTAGCATTTTGCGAATTCATGCGTGTGTATTGTGTAAAAAGGAAAGTAGTTTAGTTTGATGCACAATGTGTAAGTTAGTCCAATTTTATGAGTCGGAGTTGACTTCCAATTTGATAGAACAATTAATCTACTTGTACAATAGTAGAAGGTAGATAACCACGGGGTCGACAATCCTTCACATGAGGGTTGGAGTCGCTCATTATAACACCAAATTATGTGGGAGTCAAGTGGCATTAAATAAGATATATATTTAATTATAGATTTCATTGAGCGTATTTGATAGTGTCATTTAACTTGGGACCGATATAAATATTTTCATTTTGTTAGAACCACCTGTGATTTGCTACATATTGATTAGGTGGGATCCGGTGGGCCCCATCTGTCAACTTGTCGACACATTAAAATTTCCATTCTTTTTATATTGAATTCGTGCATTGACTATTAATGATTGTGAAAATATAGTCAAGATTGGAATGACTAAAAGACTTGTATAACATTGAGATTTTTGTTGTGAACATCTCAGTGATTTAAAGATGTTAACAATCTATTGATTAGTTAATAAAAATCACTAAATCCGACTTATATTTAATGCTTATAAGAAAGTATTAAAATATATATACTACTATAGTTTATAAATGAATAGTAATATTGCAACGTCTCATTGATTTGATTTGATTTGATTTTTTTTTTTAAGAAGTCAACAATTTCAATTGATCAAATATTTTCGTTCACTAGTTTACTTTTTTTTAAAAAAAATAAAAAAATAAAAATAGATCAACTAAATGTTATTATGTCGCTATTTACAAATAACGACTTTAAACGAGTGGCCTATTATACTAAAAATATGTAAAGTTGAGATATAAAATTGCTTTTTATTCAAGATAATATTAATCAAAGGTACTCAATATTCCGTGAATGGGGTACTTGCGTCTTAAATCTACTTGATACTGCATGAGTTTTAAAATTGTGGCACCTGTGTCCTTATAACTAGTTGAAGAGAGTGAAATGTCTACTTGAAATTTGATATTGAGGTAAAATTATCCAGAAGGACCTCATTCATCTCAAATGAACTCCCCAACGAATTCAATTTTCATTGAGGGTGTTTTATTGGAAAGATAAAAAATGAGTAGTAAGAAAATATTTTTTCAAGAAATTAATTTGTTTGAAAATTATTTTCATGGAAAATATTGATTGGAAGTGTTTGATTGATTTAATTTTTTAAGTGAATAAAGTGAGAAATTTTTCAAGTTTTGTTATTTGATTAACATTATTTTTCATGTAAATAAAGTAAAATTTAACTATTTTAATCAAAATTTTATTTTATTTTTTACTTTTTAAACATATTTGTACTTGATAATAAATAATATATTTTGGAAAAAAAAAATTCAGTTAATAACAAAATTGATCAAAGGCGAAATAAAACACTTTCCATTTAGCCTTCCAAATAATTTCTCACCAATTCACTTAGCAAATCATTTCCTTATTCAGAAGGTAAAAAGGCGCATGAGTGGGAGAGGAGAAAAACAATTTTCAAGCCAAAATTGGTCAATCAAACAAGGCAATTTGGAAAAAGATAGAAAATGTTTGCATTTTTTTATGGAAAATACTATCCAATCAAACACACCCTAAATTTAAGAGGAATATCATTTTGCTTCAACAAATCCTGAAAATTACTAGTACCAAGTGATCATATATGGTTTAAATAAATGTTTTTTTATTAACTTGGAGATATGATGTCACAATTTTAGATTTGGGAATATGAATGCAACAAATTTTAGATTGAATTTTTTGGTATCTCTAGTGTCTTTCGCAGATTGTAGACGATTACTTATGTTAACTTTATCCTTTGATGAATCGTTTTGTGGAATCTTCTTAATGAGATATTCAATTATTTATGAGACTTTTAAATTAAACTATAATAATGAAAGAAAAATGGTTTAAAGAATATTTCATACACTCTCCTATTCCTAAAATAAAATGGTCATAAGGCCTCTACTTTCACTAAAATGCACCCTGCATAAACCCTACATAAATCCTTTCTCGTGTGTTAATAGCGCACTTAATACCTTTTTGCGCTCGCCACGCCTGAACCGCTTCTTCCGGCGCCTCGCCGGTAAGTCCTCTTTCTCTTTATGTTTCCCGATCAGAGTTTATCTTTCTTCTTTTGAAGTCGAAAGCTTTAACTTTTTGCAGTTCTCTTTATTTCTCATTTTTAATCAAAATTCTATGTTTTCTGCTTGTGATCATCTACATATTTGTGGCCGGATGAAGTGGAATCTTTTGTTCTCTCGTAAAAGTTGGATTTTTGGCTTAAAAGGATGGGGAAAAGACTGTTAGAAAATTAAGTAGGTGATTAATAGGTTGATTGACGTACTCTTTTCTTCTAAAGCTAGTTGATTTTAAAAAGGGGCCTATAACCTCGTCGGAAGCTCAAAATTTCATGAATTCTGATTTGGTTTTTTAAAGCAAGTTTTTAGCCTTAACTTTCATAATTTAGTATTCTGATCTGCTTAACTTCAATGATTGCTATTGAATTTGATAATTTAATTCGGCTATGTGCCAGTTTTACCCTTGAATTCTAATTATGGGACCTATGATATTATTTTTTAGCTTTTATCAAGGGTTGAGTGAAGTATATTCGTTCTATTTAATGCTATAATTGTATTTCTTGCATGTTCATCATTTTAGGTAACATTGTTTTCTTGTATGTTAATGACTTAAATTATGATTGGTTAAGCTTAGAAGTTATCCTCTCTCTCAAATATGCTTTGATTTTTTTTCGAAGTTAGACTTCGTATTAAGATTTCAAAAACTTTTTCTAAAAGTAATGACTTCACTTACTTTTTGAAAAAGTGCTATTTTTCTGAAGCTTAGTGAAATGGATCTCATCATGTGGACCCTGCTGATCTTAAAATGCATTCATTCTTCTGCAATTTACATAAAAAGTTTTTTCCCCTTGTTAAGAAGAAATACTAAATTTTCTTCTGTGATTCTGTGTTTTTCTATTCTTCAATGCATCCGCGCTGCCCTGAATTTCATGACATTCCAAAGTTCTCCGTGCAATGTTTTTGGAACCTATTCTTGTTACCCTTGACAATAAGTGAAAACTTACAAAAATCATCGTGCCACTTCTGGTGCTTAATGCTAAAAACAAACTCGTTTTTCCTTTTACTCAAGAATATAGTTTCCATGTGAGCTAAACTTATGAAATCGTATGTGAATGTATGCAGGTTCGATCATCTGAAATCATCGGCAATTATATTTCATTTTAGTGACGAGTTGTCTTGATCAATTGGCCAAATAGTATATATTCAAATGGATTTAAAACTCAAAGGTAAATCGTGGGTTGGGAACATATGTCACAGATTCGAGTCCATGTGTAATGAGGTTGATGATTTTATTAACAAGGTATTGTTTTCCATTTCTTTTGCTCTAAGTCATACTGACATAGTATATTTGCATGGACAAGGTTGAACAAACAATCTTGTGTCTGAAAAATAGCAGCTTAAGCTTGGTATGCGAGTGGAGAGTTTTTTTAGACCTGTTAGTAAAACAATTTCATTCCAGGTGTAGAATATTATTCTGGTAATCTAAATTGGTTAATTGTAGAGTTTTTATTTAGACCTGTTAGTAAAACAATTTCATTCCAGGTGTAGAATATTATTCTGGATTCTGGTAGTCTAAATTGGTTAATTGTACAGGAAACAGTTAAATACGTTGAGAACCAAGTGCAGAATGTTGGTTTAGGTGTAAAAAGATTTTACTCCAATGTGGTCCAAGATATACTTCCACCATTAGAGAACAATGTGAATTCCGAAGAATGGTCAGTAACTAGTAAAAAAGTTGATCATAATTCAACGATGGGCATCAAAGGGAAGCCTGTTAGTGTCCATGAAAAACTTCCTATGCAACCGGGTTCTGTTGACACTCAGATAAACAACACTATATTTATGCCTAGCAAACTTGACCATTCAGGGAAATGTGCTACTGCACCTGCTGCAGAACCTTGTGAAGAAACAGAAACTGATTTGCCTTTGGAACAAGATGGTGATGGTATAATCTCCAATAACTTAGATAAGGTGGTTGTCGAGACAAGTAATACGATGCCTTTAACTGCCAATTTTAGTTCTGAAAGTAGAAATCCGTCTGTGACATCTTCATACTCGAATGGTGGAGATCATAACAATACTACGCAGTTCATGGTTTCTTCACTAGAACCTTCAGTTCACGAGGCAAGGGTTATAACTTTCCCAAAAGAAGGTGTCTTAAGTAGGGGCTTTTCAGATGACATAGGGTGCAGTTCTGATATATCGAGCACAGGCTGGGAATTTGAAATTGACTTGCCAGGAATTGAAGATTCAAATTCTGATGACGACAGTATTTTATCTGTACCACCAGTTTCAGTTGATAATAAAAGTCAAAAGGATAATGTTCCGGAATTGGATTCATCATCATCTTCAGCTGATAATGCAGATTGCAGAACCTCAGAAAAAGATAGACCTCTGTCTGATAACCTTTCAACTGAAGTTGAGTGTTTCAATGCGTCAAGCAGTGTCCAGCCACCTGAACTTGACTTGCCTATATTTGATGATTCAAATTTTGATGAAGATGGGAGTTTATCTGTATCACAAGCAGTTTCAGTTGATAAAGGTCAAAAGGATTCTGTTTGGGTAATAGATTCTACATCAGCTTCTGATGAAGATTGTAGAACCTCAGAAAGAATTAGGCCTCTTTCTGATAACCTTTCAACTGAAGTTGAGTGTTTCAATGCGTCAAGTACTGTCAAGCCACCTGAACTTGACTTGCCAGAAGCTGAAGATTCAAATTTTGATGAAGATGGGAGTTTATCTGTACCAAAAGCAATTTCAGTTGATAAAGCTGATGATGCAGACTGCAGAACCTCAGAAAAAGAAGGTTCTCTTTATAATAATTTTTCAAATGTAGATGAGTGTTTCAATGCACCAAGCTCCTTCCAGTCAGCTGATATTGTGGTTTCAACGTTTTCTTGTGAGAAAGAAGCAGCGGATAATGGTGTTACCTCTTCCAGCTGTTCTGCATCCCCTGAGTCTTCTAATTATTCGGAGTTTACATTTGCAGAGTTGGTTCAGAAGGCTGAAGATATATTCGACCCTCGTGTTGATTGCATTTATGATAAATCCGACGGCCACACATGTTCTGTATCTTTCTCTACTGCGGCATGTGAAACAAAGACTCCTGATTTTATCCCCGCATTTTCTAATTGTGTTTATCTCTTAGAATCAAATGGTTGGCATTTCTGACTGTCTACATCCTTTGTACTGAATAATATTTTCCCTTTTTATGTCTTACATTGCAGTTTTCTCCCCTTTCTCTACGTCCACTCCTTGTAACATTTTTTCCCTATTAGATAGCTTCTTAACTCTGACCTTTCCTTCTTTGCAGATATTAATACTTCCATGATTCATGGATCAGTTTCTGTGGGTGAACCATCTGAAAGTAGGCAAGACCTATGCCGTGACAGTCATCAATCAGATTTGCTCATTTCTCCTGCAGAAATTGGTATATTTATTTATGCAGACACCTAATTTTTTTTTGTTTTTTTTTCCTACTTAATTTTTTTATGACGACATGTGCTTAAGGTTCAGTTTTGCAAGCATGTTTCTGCTGGATAACTATGTACATGAAAAAATTGAAAAGAATGAATTTAGTACTTTACTGGTGTGCTTATTTGCTCTATCAAAATAGTCATTTCTCTGGTACTGCCTACTCTGTCGTGGCGTGATGCGTATGGCATAATCCTTCAAATGCACCTTATTCAATAATAATAACTTAACACTAACATTTGGATAACCCATCGAAGTCCTTGTTGGGCAGGTGCTATTCGATTCAACTTCGAGCTAGGCTTCACTGTGCTCTGTAGTGTATTTATTGAATTTCCCTTGCTGTTCTTTATATTTAAAGGCTCTCACCTGGTTTTACTGTTAAACGCGTTGTGCAGGTAACATTTACGAACTTGGTGATGGTATTTCCGACCCTAACATGGCAACAGTCGATCTCTCTGATAAGGTAGAGCGGGATGAAAGTTGTGCCATTGTGAATGCTTACTCTGTCTATGCTGCTGCTTGCAGAGGAAGAAATTTCAGATATTATAAGGTACTGTTTCATTGCACTCTGTTTTCATCATCTGCTATTACAAATAATTCATTTTTGTTCATTTAGATTAGATGCCCTACTCGCCATTCTCTGCACAGTTTAATGATTGGTCGTCCATTCATGAGCATAATTTGAATAATCTTAATCAAGCCCAACTAATTTAATCAAACACCTTGTTTGTTTTCTTTGTAGAAATTTATTAAGGATGCTTTTGGTTCACGAAAGAGATTAATCAAGGAATATGAGCACTTGGCAATATTGTATGGAGATGTTGATAAAGAAGTATGGCAACATTCCGAATCAATTTCTTCGCCCTCTACACCCACTGCATATTCTATCTTGCCGAGATCACCATCACAAGATACGCCTGAGTCTGATTGGGAGCTTCTGTAAATAAAACCAATGGTCAATTCGCAAGGAGTAAGTAAATTATGAACCTCTTCATCTCATTTCTTACAAGTAAATGAATTCTGTCTATACTTTCGATTCAATAGTTCATATTTATCACAATTGAATAATGTCGTTACCGTGGGAAATTCTAAATACGCTCTATTCTGTTACTACTTGATGCATTTCTGTGGATGGTTCTTATGTATTTTCAACGATGAGTTCAGTACAAAGAAACAAAAACTTGTACAGTACAGTAGAAATACATTTACATCATTTGGTTAATTGAACCATTTTATCGAGTTTGCTTGTTACACACATCATATTTATGTTCGTCGCTTTGTGGGTGACTCTCTGTAAAGTTTGCGGCTTTGTATCTTCCTACATTTCTGCTTGTGGTTGACTAAATGGTTATGCTATGCTTCTATGCTAATTGGCATATCATTTTCTCTTCATGTTATTCAAGGTTATTCAGCCATTCTTGCAGAAGAAAAATTATTTTCAATCAAAATAACAAGAAAGGAAATGGACATATACATTTCTCATGCACTTTTGCGGTTCATTGTGCTAATTTGGTTGAGAAGCTTGATTTATAGTAGTAAATACTTCAATATACAAGATTTTGACTGATTTATATTTTATAGTGAAAAGATTTGTGTTAAAAAGTTAGTATATTAAAGGCCGTTTGGCATTTTCTAGAAATACTTTGGTCACGTTTGGTATGATTTTTGCTTTTACTTTTGTTTTTCATAGAAGATGTCCTTATAAAGTTACATTAATTTTTGTTTGAAATTAGTTTTTAAAAGAGCTGTCTATTCAAAAAGTATTGCCAAAAAAGTCAGAAAAAGTCACACTAGATCAACTTCCTCTAAAAACTCTTTGAACTACACTTTCATAAAATTTGTTAAATAGGTCCAAAAACATTTTTTGTGCCTAAAAGCACCTTTTGACTATTTAAAAGTCATGCCAATGGACTCTATCTGATTACAAGAGTTTAGAAAATATAGTTTAATTAGGCTTCATCCTCAGGAGCTCTTATACAAAAAGGAGAAATAAAAAATATTCTACACATACCCTAAATATCAAGCTACACATAAAATTGTGGATGGTTGATAAATTTTATCTCATCTTCACACTCAACAAATTTTTATATATTCTCTGAATGAAAATTGCTAATCCATTTCAGGGTTTGTTCTTTTACTTAGTGTTGGGCAGGATCAAGTTGCATATTCTCCTCTTCCACTCCACCTTTTTTTCCTCAATATTTTTTTCTGTCACAAAAACTAGGGCGTCAAATAGAATATGTTCTGCCCAGTAATAAACCAAAAAATTGGAAAGAGAAATTTTTTTGAAGAAAAATCTATAGGGGCAATTTTTATTTTTATTTTTTTGGCATTTTTTAGGTAAGATGTGTGGTTTAAATTGATTTATAAATTATACTTGTATATAGTTGTACGATCTCGCCGACTTTTTTGAAAAATTTAGTCGGTCCTCGACCCTCTTTACTAGTATTGCGCTCTCACTCCCTTTGGCACTTACAGTGGAAATTTCCCTTAAAACAGTCATTGGGCTCTGTTTTTTAAAAATGTTGTAATTATAAATTAGTGTATTTATATTTTTGATGTAAAAAGCGTGATTAAAAGTAGAAAGATAAAATATGTGGTTAAAAAAATAGTTTGGAGGAATTGTTTTATTTATAAATTGTTATGATTAAGTTAAAAGAATATGGGCCAAATTCGTGGCATAACTTCTCATTAGATTCGCTTTTTTTTTTTTTTTTTTTTGTTTAATCAAACTGCATTATGAAAATTGTAAGACAGCCTTGCAAGAATTCTTTTCGGGGCAGTAACAATTTAAGAAATGAATGAAAATGTACTTTTTGCTTTTACCAGAGTACGAGAACAATATATTGTTGCAGAAAATATTAGATACTACTTTTCTTCGAACGTATTTTGAACAACAATTTGGAGATTTGTTTTTTCGTCCCATTAAGGTTGATTTTTTTTACCATCTGAAGCCGGAGACTCTTGAAGATGTCTTCCTCGACATGGGAACGCATAAAGACGAGGGATGGTTCACACTCTACCTTAGAGGCTCATGCCTTGAAGCAAATCGACTTAGTCAAGAGGGGATAAGGCGCTCCACGTGGAGGCCCTAGTATATGGTCAACACGCTAGTGGATATGGGAGCTGTCCACAATTTTATAATGGAGGACGATGATAAATGGTTGGGTCTCTAACATCACTAGCGTAGTGGTCTTTGAATGACGTTAAATTCTCTTGCCAAGTTCCTTATTGGTGTAGCTCAAGGGGAGAAACTTTGCCTAGGTATTTAACGTGGCCAAGTAGATCTTTCAGACTTTCAGTGGCAACTAACTATATATGATTTTCGTTTGCTCATCATGTTGGATTTTCCAAGAACAGTTAATGTCATTCATATACCTTTGTTCGGCTCTATTTGCATCTTGGAGAAGAGTTCTTCGTGCATATGACACCTATGCTAAAGGGGGCGAAAGGGCTAAAGAACGAGAAACCTACATTCTTGGTAGCTATAGCTTGATGGATGACGATGCGGGTGGGCAGCTAGATGATGACTTGCAGAACGTCATCAAAGATGTCATTAAGAAATTACCATATAGGAGGGAGGTGAATCACAAGATCAAGTTGGAGTCGGATATCAAACCATTGATCATGGTGGCATCCTATCAAAAAGCATCGTCGGAACCAAAAGAGCTTCAAAGGCAGCAAACCGAGCTTTCTGATACAATGAGAAAAAGGCCTTAGAAGGCATCTAATGCACACCGATTCTCTTTCAAAAGAAAAATGATGGTTCACTAAGGATAGATTATCAGGTGCTTAATAAGGTACTATAAAAAACAACAAGTACTTATGATTGTCGGCTTGTTTAATAGGCTTAGTAGTGCAAAGTATTATACAAAGGTTGATTTACAAAAATGCTATTACCAAGTTCGAATTGCGAAAGAGGACTAGCCTAAGATAACATGCATCAATCGATACGCCTCGTTCTAATGGTTGGTGATGCCTTTCATCTTAACCAACACCCCGTCTAGGTTCTACACGTCTCAATTAGGGGCGACCACCCCCAACTAATAGGGTGTGTAGGGTAAGTTATCTGCCTTGCAACTAGACCGCAATTTTTTTTTTTTTTTTAAAGCAAATAAATAAATAAATGAGGCAAGGGTCACCCCACGACTTCGCGAGGTGAGCATGGGGGGCATCGTAAGTTCTAGGGCGGGGCAGGTGGAACCTGACCCATTGTCATCTCTAAGCAAGAATGGATGAATGTCTTGTTGAAGTGCTATCTTCGACACTTTGTAAGTGCCAATTAAAGGAATTTGACCAAGCTCGTAGACAATTGCATAAGTTGGTAGACAAGAAGGGGCGGCCCATGAAGTTCAAAGTAGGATACCAAGTCCTTGTAATGGTGATAATCACTGATAAGTCAACGATTTAAAGCACACGTGTACACAAAGGCTTGGCGTGAAGGTTTTCTTTGGCCTTTACATTCCTAGCACTCTCAATATTCATCTGATCTTCCATTTAGTATGTTGAAGTCATATCAAGACATGGAGGATTCGAGCAGAAGTGAGTCACAACAGGTAACTCTTATGTGACACAGTCTTTTGACAAGGTAGATGAGGTTTTGGTAGACATCTGAACATGTGAGGTATGTCCTAATTAGGCGGGGAGGATGTTATGCCCAAGCGAGGAGTAGACAACTTCGGTCCATTCCAAGGCCAAGGCCCTATTTTCAACACAAGGCTGGAGCTACTTTGGGACTAGACATTCTAAATAGTATTAGCACAGGCAACGCACATGGGACACAACATTCTAGACTGTACTAACGGAAGACAACATTTTGATTCTAGACATCATTTAACCTCAGGCATTTCCTGATGATCCTAGGTATGTTAGTACATTCCTTGTATATAATATTAAAGTTGTTTCGTCGGAGAATTTTAAACTTAATGTAGACCATTACCGTTAGATCTAATTAATCCTAGTCATCCGTTGGAGGTTTTGTATATAACCCGGTGGGATGGTTCATTTGTAACGGCCAAGATATGGAGAAGTGTGAAACTTCAGCATTTAAAGACAGCTCTTTTTAATTTAAAAAAAGTAAAAACTTCCTTCAAAATTCTAGCGCTCTTCCTTCCTCCTGCCTAATGTCTGATTCCTAGTGCAAAGTCAAGTCTAAGGCTGACTTGAACCCAAACCACCTAGGAGCGAGAGTTGGAAGAATACTAAGGCAGCACCCCTCTTTGGATCTAATTTGGAGATTATAAATCAATTTATTTGATTTTTTTAAGTAATATATTTAATTAAAAAGTGGAGGAAGAAAATAACTGTAATTAAAAAATAATTTGAAAAATTATAAATTAATTTATAATCACCTTGTCAGATGCTAAAAAGCCCACGACATTGTGCAGACCTTTATCAAACTGACTCGTGACAAATAATGAAATGAACAATGTTTAGCACTTCATCCGGGGGCAGAAATGATAAAGTGAGCCTACTAAAACGATTAGTTGTTTTCCCCCGCAATACATCTCTCCAAATTTTTAAATATTGTTTTGCTTCAATTTAAGAGCCTGTTTAGTAATATAAAAAATTTTGATTTTTGTGATTTATTTTTTATTTTTTGATGGATGTATAGTTCGAAAAAGTTTGAAAAGTAAAAAATAAAGGGATTACCTAAGAATGGATGGTTGATATTAAGTTTTAAAATGTTGAGGTAAAATTTTTACCATTAGCAAACAAGCTCTAAGAAAAATAAATGAGACCCACATTGTAATTTAAAGAATGCAATGAAAATCAATTTTTAATTTAATATCGATTTATTAGACATCAATGCCATGTATGTATAAAATACATTGAAGATGCTCTAACGTACACGCTAGCAATAGAAGCATTTAGCAATTCAGGCACATCATGTAAAACAAAAAACATTACAGGAAACGATAGCCAAATCATCAATGCTTTGGCCATTATCTACAAAGCTAGCATACCCAAATATTAACTTTGCTACATGAAAATCAAGCACTTCACTTGTAGGTCAAAAGCTCTGTACACACTACTCTATTTTTCCCCTTTTGACATCATTTACTGATATACAATGTGCAACAATACTTTAGGTGGGGGGAACATCATTACAACTCAGCTACTCCTACCATACTTACATGATTTTCATATTCTACCAACCTCAAAAAGTTCTTATGTCATCATCAAATGTTACCACATGAAAATACTACCACAAGCCTTGTATAACTAGAATTGGTACACATCATGGCAATTTACATTTTGCTAAGTTCTATATAACCATATAAAAATACACTTTCTTCTTAACAAAAGAAATCACCTTAAATATAAGACCTGCAAATTCAATAGCGCTAGGTATGAGAGCGAGCTCCAAGACATACACCTATCCATTCAAACACAATGCATCCACCTGCACTCCCTGCCTATTGCCTTTGGAGGGTCTGAAAACTATCATTTGCAGATGCATAAGAAAAATAATTTTTCAGACCAGATAAAGCTCGTGTAGTATAGATGCCCTGCAAGAGATAAATTGAACAAATCCAAAGTAATTTTTTAGTTCAAAATTATTAACTGGGAGGACTTTCATTCGTCACTTTAGGCACTCTTTCTACTAGATTAATGTAAAAGTTTCCATGGCTAAATAAATTATGACATGGCGTAGAAAATCATCTTATCGTTGACTAGGAAAAATCCTTCTATATTTTTATTACAAGCTTGTTTTCTTTATTTCTCCAGAAAACACATCAAAAGCACATTTTTACCCAAAGGGCCGTAAAACGATGTCGGGTTAGATTTTCCACGCCAAATCATATTTGTGTTAGCCATGTCAACTTCTTTATTAATTCCACAAAGGAGACGGACAAAGTGACTCGCAGTGTTTTCAACCCTAAAGCTGTTTATGATGTTTTGGACAATATCTCAGCATTCCCTCCACCATTTAAATATGCAGATCAAAAGATGATAGGACTAAAAGAACCCTTGTGTATTAAGAGTCAAAACCAAGGAAATTAAAATAAAAGACATTTTTTCTCCACGAACCATGAGCAAACACATCAATGAAAAAGTAACTCTAAATGGTATTAATTTAAAAATGGAACTTTAAGGACATATTACAAAGTTTTTATTACTTTCTTAGTTTCGCTTACCCCTGCTTTCAGTTGGGAGGCTAACAATGAAATAGAGAAAGACATGACTCACTAGTTTGCAGCAGAATTTCAACACCTCTCAAATAATCCAACCTCGACTCAGAACCTCTTTCTTTTGGATAAACTGACAGCTCAATCAGATAAACTGCCCGCTCAAAATAAAACCATTTCTCAACAGTCAGAGCAAACTTAAAAGGATAGAATAAGAATCAGACTCAATTGAGATACAATGTTAAGTCAGAATCCACCCATTGACCCAGCTATCTGTGAGCATGGAAACATTTTTTAATGATGTCCACTAGGTTATTTGGAAAATGAGCATGATTAAAGGAACGACATATCTTTGGCACTTTACATAGCAGTGCTAACACCACTGCTGACATATTTCAAAAAGAGGAGAATAGTGAGCAGTAAAATTGCAAAGAAAAGATTTCTGAAGAGTGCAGCACGCAGTATGTGTGGTAAGACTGAAGAAAAAATTTAATGATAATGCACACACCTTTTCCTTTACCTTGAGCAAATCCATTCTCATATTAGATCAATGCTCTTCATCAGACCCATCTGCAGAGGAGCTATCACTATCGGAATCTGCAGCAAAGTTAAATATAGAGTGAATCTGTCTCTCTGCGGACAGAGTAATGATCATGGCAAAGATATCAACATGGTCTAGCACGTTTAGGTGGGCTTGTAAGTTTATATCTAAAGAGAGAGATGCAATCTTATGAGCCCACCCAAATGTGCATCATATAATCATCAGTACTAGTGAACATAAAGGGTCGTGTGACATCCTATACAAATAAAATTAGTGTCATAAAAATGTTAACGTTTACTTGGTAGTAAAAATCGACGTAGTTTTGCTAAAGTCATTATGACATCTATATTTTTTTTTTACTTCTCTTATTTGAAAGGGTGTCTTTTTTACGTGATCTACACTCAATGATGACCTTCTTTTTTTAATCTGACACCATCACGATCCTTTCCATCAAGTATACACCACATTAATTTTTCTTCTTTCTCTGCAACTCTGTCTCCTCAATTCTCTCTTCATTTAGTTATTCACCCTTGTCCTCTTCTTTTCTCTGGTATCTTCTCTTTATTCTCTCCCCAAATTAGGGCCCATCTTTAAGATCTTGGGGTTCTTCTCTCACTCTGGCATACTGATTTTTAATATTATATTCAATGCAATCAAACATCTCCCTTCACTCTCTTCGGTGGCTCCCACCCCCAAAACTGCATCCACTACTCCGAAGATATGATCCAATCCACACCACACCAATATACACACACATATTAGGATTTGGCGGCAAGCAGAAATGGATAGATGAGCGGGAGTAGAGTTATAGAGATTTCTCTCATTTCTTGGTAACTTCTCCATTTCTGTTTATATATCTTTCTATATATACACATTTCTCATTGATTTTGAGATCGGGAAAGAAGAACTTTTGTCTAAGCTGGAGGCAGGGAATGCTAAGCTTTTTGAGTTCTCCAATTAAATTTGTTTTCATTTTTCTTTCCGTGGTTTTGGGTTTTCAAGAATCCAGACCGATTTCTATATTTTGGATGGAAACTTTTTCAAGTTATGCTCTATTTTGACTTAGTGTTCTGATTTTTGTCGCATTGTTTTACATACGAAAGAGAGAAATCATTTACCGCTTGAAGATGATCCAGAATCACTGCTAGAACTGCTTGAACTACTGGACTTACTCGCATTATACCCCAACTTTTCAACTCGATCAGGAGGAGCAGAACTCTTTCCAACTGCTTCAAAAAAAAGGAAATTTGAAGGTCACTTATGGTAATCAAATACGCTCATCAATGTCTGCAAAACAACTCTAGAATATAAATATCGCAGAAGTGAATTGCCACCTAGTCCACTTTCTATAGGAACCTCTGCCGACGCCAAGGTTGAACTCTGCATTATAATGTAAAGATAATCACTGTATTTTAAAGAAAATACATTATATGCATTGACTATGAATTCCAAAACTGAATACAGAAAATATAAATCTAACTTTTACCATCACTGGAACAGTCAAATTAGCTTTTGCTCTAGCTTGAAGAGCAAGTTCCGCTTTTCTTTTGTACTTGCTCAAGCTCTTCTTGAAATTAGTCACAAACCTATCAAGCTCCCACAAGGTTTCTGTATCAACGGTGTCAATGTCCACCTCAATCTCATTATCATTTTGAGAAAGTGCAGTGTTCCTCTTCTTAATGATTTGAATAAGTGCGTCCAGCTTCTCAGAAGGTAAGGTCTGAAGATTTCTGCTAAGTCTTTGCTTCTCTTCATAAGTCATGTCCCTCTTATGGGGATCCTTCGCCTTAGGTTTCTTTGGAACCGGCATCCGACCAACATGAGTACGATGAATTTTGGGATCAAGAGATACAGGTGTAGCCAAGGACTCTGGCCTATCCAAAGTCATCATCTGGGGAGAAGATAGATCACGGGCATGAAAAGAGGCAGCAACAGGAGCAGACGAAAAGGCAGTGGGAGCAAAAAGAGGCTGCGGGAGAGCCCTTCTTGAAGTGGGGGTGTACAACCCTGCATCATGATACATTTGGTACTTACAATAGTGATTATATTCCGCCTCTATAACTACCCACCTCTCTTCAAAAATATCTAATAATTGTTCAGCCATAACATAGACATCCTGCCCTTTCGGATTGTATGTCATTGCATTCCGAAACACAAGTCTTACATCCTCTGCAAACTCCCTTGGAGACTTGTACCAATTTTGTGACAGTCTATTCTTAATTGTACCCAAATCCATAGGATGCTTGATGATATCATGGTAATCATGCAATCCCAATGCCTTGGCATTCACCGGCTCATTAAACACCCATCCATGTTTGTGCTTCATCAACCTCTGAAGCAAGTTGCTGCAACTCCTAAACACCTGAGTCATGTTCTTATCCATCGCGAAACCAAAGCCAAATCCATGCCCACCAAATTTCCTCTTATTATTTGTCTTTATTTTCTTATTGCTTTCAGGAGGCAATCTATCCTTCCCCAAAAGAAACTCCGAATTTCTGTAATACTGATTTTCCTTGGGAGTCCTTTTCTCCCTCTCCGCAAATTCACCAACTCTGGGATTGTTTTCCATTACTGCAACACTTAGTTGCCTACTGTAAGGCCTTGGTTTCATATACCGTGTTGCACCCACATCAGAATTCACTCTTGTTAACCCCATTGACCTGGCTAGATGCCCCTTGGAACCCACCTCTGGATTCAGTCTAAATAGCACTCTTTTCTCTACTGCATCGTTTCTCACATATTGAGGTTGAGGTTGTATATACCCACCCAAATTAGCTCCAACACTGCCAGTCAAAATATTATGACTGCTAATAATACTACAGTTAATATTAGCATCCTTGGCTTCTAGCTGTTTAAATAACATCCTAACCTGCTCAAGCTCGCCCTCTAGCTTCTTCTTAAGCTCTCTAATCTCATCCCTTGGCGTTGCTTTCGATAAATTAAATCTAATCCTATCATCAACCCTGGTCACCACCAGGGGATTCCCGTTAGTGTTCACACTTACTGGCTCATTCCCCCTGGGTAGAGTGGGGATTACGGCTGCTTCTCTCCCATTCTGCAGCTCATACACACTGGGCAGCTGTGTCATTGAAGATTCCCTACAGTTTGGCAGCTCATTCGCGCTGGGCTGTTGTGACGATATTCTCGAACTCTCTGGCCCATGCCCACAATTCTGTGGTAGTTCATCTCCACTGCCCAGTGGTGATGATTCTTTCAAGTTATTGATTTTATTCCCACTGGGTACTGAAGATAATTCTTTGACACTCCGTGGCTTAGCAGCTTGACTGACACTGCCTTCTTGCACTTGATTCCGTCTTGAACCATCTTCTGACAGAATGGACAGGGGCATTTGTCCTTGATGCGGTGGCTGTCCCTGCTGCTGCTGAGAAGCATCTGCATCTTTAGACACTAGGGTTTCCGAAGACGTCCGTTCTTGATGAGGGCACTGTTCTTGCAGCCTATGCGGGGAAGAATCTACATCATCCCCCACGTTTTTCGAAAATTCTGTCACAACATTGTCACTGCTCTTACAGTGGTCAGTGGTTGTCGCAGTAGGACAGCCTGTGATAACCGTCGGAGCGGAGGCGTCTCTAGTGGGATTCTCGACGGCGGCGGCGGTGTTGGGAGCAGTAACGGTGGAGAAGGGAACTTCGGCGGCGTCAGGATTCTCGGTGGTGGAAGTGGTTGAGGGTGTGGGAATATCCTTAGGGGTGTTAGTGGCAGAATCGTTATTGCTGCTGGTTTTTTGGGTTTTCTTGACGACCCTTCGGGTATAAACTTTACTATTTTCGTTCCATCGAACCCTAAGTATCGATTCCAAATCTTTATCCGAATCCCCTAAAGTCCCCGACTCCATTCATGTAACGTATAAACCCTAAACGTCACCAAATCAACCCTCAAGAACCCTAAAAAAAACCATATTCTAAAGCTAGGGTTTCAAAAACCCTAGAGTAAGAAAACAAAAAAAATCCAAACCTAAGGCTTCAATAACCACAATTTACAAAAATGAAAATACACAACAATTAAATTAAAAGAGTCAATATATGCAGATCTACCTTTTCAAAATTTAAAAATAATAATAATTAAAAACAAAACAGAAACAGAAGCGGAAGATCTAAAGATTCGGAAAACCGAAATAAATAAAAAGAAAAAATGAAAAGAGTAGAAAAGAAAAAGTCAATGATTTTTTAGGGTTTGGGTGGCGGAGAGAAGAAGGGGCCGTTCTGCTCTTCGATCCGAAGTCTACTCGGTTTCTCTCTCTAAAACGTTTTTGTTTCTCTCTCTAAAAAGGCCTGTTGTTTTGATTTTCGGAGCCTCCCTGGTTTTAATCACACGCGCTTGTGCAAATAGCATATAGACGAGATAAAGGCGGTGATGAACTGCCACGTCATCAGCGAGTGGGCAGATTGATGGAATTGGTGTGTGCGCGCGCGCGCGTGAGAGAGGTGTTTTAGCAAGTATTTGGTAAAAGATTTCAGGTAATTATATTGACATCACTAAACACTAATTTTGTTAATCACACCATAATTTTCATATTTACTAAATTGATTATAAATAAATTGACTTAAATAACACTCAATTTCTTCATTTAAAAAAAAAAATCATTATTTTAAGCAAGCCTCCAAGTTTTTTTTAACTGAACAATACTAACACTTGAATTCATTTAGGGTGCGTTTGATTCGCGTAATTTTAATGAAAAATATGATTTTCCATGTGAATTTTCAATTTTGCGCTGTTTGGTTGCCTAAATTTTTCATGGAATTCATTTTTCTACTTGTCTCGAAATTCGATATTTTCCTTGTTTTGAATGAATTCATTTTTAAAGGGGGAGGAGGTTTTATTTTCTATGAAAAATCTTATACCATTTTCGTTACGTTTGATCATTTTTTAATTGTTAATTGATTTATTTATTTTTTCTAAAAATTAACATTATCATTATCAAGTACAAATGTGTGAAAAAATTTAAAAAAAATATTTTTTTATTAAAATAGAACAATTTTACTTTATTTTTCATGGAAAATAATGTCAATCAAACAACAAAAGTTGGAAAATTCCCTACTTTTTCCACCTAGAAAATTAAACCAATCAAACACATTAAACTTCTAATTCTCAAAAATTCAATTCCCTAGAATTCAATTACCTGAAATTCATTTTTTTCCACCCAAATTCCATCCTCGCTATCAAATGCACTCTGACTACACATGAATGAAAAGTATAATAAACCACATTGACAGAAAAATTACTGCAACATCTCCATGGCCCAAACACAAATTAAAGTTTCATGTGCTGGAATCGTTCCAACACATTTACAGCGTTCAAAATTTTAGAAAACCCTTGAAAAGAATTTCTAATTTTCAATTACTAACAGAATTTCATAATTTTGTAACTCTAAATTACTTTATTAAATATTTTTTTTAACTCTAAATCACAACTGTTTTTACTGCATTCAAGTTTAGGAAAATTATTGACTAAATCATGTTGGTTAGCCATCTGATTGGGGTCGAGAAATTCCTCACTTTATTGTAATTTCAGTTTTTTTTTCTTCTCTTTGGCTGTGATTGTAGGTATTATTTGATGTTGAACTTGATAATTGCCAAATCTGATCTGGGTTCGCCATCTTCGTTTTGATCCAAAGTAATTTTTTATTTTTTATTTTTTTTGCAAGTATCGATCAGATTTTAAAAACAAATAAATAAACATTTGTGTTTTATAATCTATTCCACATTTGAGAGAAAAGATATAGTGTAATTTTTGTGATTCTAATTTCAAATATTGAGCAAAATTTGATTTTTTATTTTTTTATTTTTTTTAGTATATTTTCTTGGTGAATTGTGTCTTTTGTGTGTGTTCTTGGTGTAGTGTGTAAAATTTTATGTGTATTGGTTTTTGTTCTTGGTGTAATGTGTATTTTATGTATATTAATTAGTATGTGTTCTTGGTGTTGAAGTGATGTAGTGGTGTATCTTGTTTTATTTTCATTTTACTTAAGGTTATATTTGTAAAAATGATATAGTGTAATTATAAAATCTATATTTTAAGAAATGTGTATATATAATGTTGTGTGGTTAACAAAATTAGTGGTGTCAATATAATTATCCAAAAATTTAACTTGTTTGGTAAATTAAAAAAAAAATTATAAATTATACAATTCTCCAAATCACTAGTAACACATCCATGCGTTGCATTGAAGAACAATATGAAATGATTTTACTGTAAATATCATTACAAAATAGGAAACAAAACTGAACATATAATTTACTTTAATTAATGATACAGACTATCAAAAAATGTCCAAAATAGAAATAAATTACAATTCTCATCAATTTTGAAAAATCTTTTTGAATAATACATTGTTTGTACAGTTTGTAATTGCTCACACCATTGTGATACACGAAAGTTGCTATAGACAAAACATATTTAAACAATTACTCAAATTTAAATTAAATAATGCAATTTTTCAAATATATGTTGTATAGAATAAAAAAAATTCGTCCAAATATTTTTTACTAACGTGAATAGAAATAATAATCCTTAAAATATTATAATTTACATAAAATAAAGTAATTGTAACAAATTAAATATATGTAGTCGTATACATAAATAAATGTAACAAATTAAGGAATATTGACGATGCACGAAAGTGAAAATCAACCTCAAGATTTGTGGGGCACGAACGTGAAATTCAACCAGAGGTGGATCCAAGAATATTAATGAGCTATAGCGATCGTCAATCGTTGACCATCGATAGTCAACTGCCACAATAGCGAAATCTTTCTTTGTGAAGATTGACGTGATTCGACGTTTTCATGCACTTCTTTGACTAATTTAAATGTGTCAATACTTCCTTCATTAGGTTTTAGTTAATTCTTCATGCAATTGTTATTCCAAATAGTTATAAAAGAGATGAAATCCCATTATTAGCATATTCTAAATCTAGGAATTTACGTGGGAATTGGTTTACATATTCTTCTTTCGCTACTTGGGGAATGATTTTTAACGGTTAAACAATTTATAAGTTTTTTGAAACTGAGTTTGACTCCTCACAAATTCACCCCTTCGTCCCCAGCACATTTCTTGACAGGGGAAAGAAGAGCAACTTTGATCCTATTTTAATATAATAATAATAATAACAATAACAATCACAATAACAATAACAATTAAGCTCCCATGATTCGCATAAAAAACATAATAAATAGAAAAATACAAGTTTTCCTTTTTTTTTTTGGGAAAAATAGGTGTATCATATTAAATGAAGATTCACCTAATTTTTTCACCTTAATTGTTCTTGTTCTTGAGGATTTTCATACAAATATATTTGGGCAGTGGGTTGTAGAAACAAGGCTATTTAAAGGCTCAATCAATACACAAAAATAAATGGGAAAAGTACAAAACTACAACACTTTATGTTTAATTTTTTAAAACTAACAAACTTATCATTTTTTTTTTCAAAAATCAAGTGTTTAATAATTAAAAATAAATATAATATAATATTATATATAATATAAACAAAATTATCTATTATATATTATATTAAAACTAATATAATATTAAATCAAAAACTCAAATTTTGACATCACAACCTCACTCACCATCGCCCCAGCCACCATCCCACCCCATCCCACCCTACCCTACCCCAAAATAATTTTTTTAATTTTTTCCTCTCGATATTTTCCCACCCCACCCCACCCCACTCCACTTTATCCCACATCATCTCAAAGTGACAAATTGATCTCAACCCGCTCCAGCCCTGACCCACCCTCGCAACCCCGCCCACCACCCACCCAACCCAAACCCACTTGACCTTACCCCCACCTTATCGAAAAGTGACAAATTGATCTCACCTTAAGCACAGTCCCCGAACCCACCCTACTCTACCAACATCACCCCACCCCAAAATGATTTTTCTTCTATTTTTTCACACCCCACCTCGACCTTACCCCACCACAAAAATGATTTTTTTCTTCTACTCTTCCTCACCCATGCCACCCCACGCTAACTCACCCCACCCACCCCACGAAAATGATTTTTTTCTCCTCTCTCTCTCGATGTTTTTCCAACCTACCCTACCCTCCCCCTTCACCCCACCCACCCAACCCACGACACCCCAACCCACGCCACAAAGTCACAAGTCACATTTTGGTCAAAATTACAAATTTAGTCATAAATTTCACCCACCCACCCAGCCCACCCACCTACCTCACATCCACCCACAAAGTCACAATTGGTCACACAAAGTCACAAATTTCACCTCACCCTCATAAAGTCACAATTGGTCAAACAAAAGTCACATTTCGATCGTAACCCAAAGTCACAATTGGTCACACAAAGTTACAATTACATATTTAGTCACAACTTTCACCTAGCTCGAACAGTCACCAAACCCACCCTACCCCCCACCCGCCTTCACCCCATCCAAAATGTCACACAAAGTAATAGTCTAGTCACAATTATAAATTTAGTAGCAAATTTCAATACGCCACCCACCCCCACTCAGCAAAGTCACAATTGGTCACACGAAATTATATTTTGGCACAAATTTCTACCCACCCTTCCCCCTTAACAGCAAAGTCCTAATTGGTCACGAATTCAAATTTTAGTCACAATTACAAATTTAGTCGCAAATTTCACCGCAACTCCATCCAAAGCACAAAGTCACAGTTCGGTCACAATTACAATTTTAGTTGCAAAATTTACCCAACCAGCAAGTCAAATTTGGTCACACAAAGTCATAGTTTGGTCATACAAGGTCTCAGTTCGTTCGCACAAAGTTATAGTTTTGTCAAACGAGGTCATAGTTAGGTCACAATTGATCACACAATGTCACAATTCGGTCACAATTACAAATTTAATTGCAAAATTCACCCTACCCGATGCGTGTTGCAATGCACCAAAATAATAAATGCAGAAAAATAAAATGCAGAAAAAAATAATTGACTAAACAAATAAATTGGTTGACCGTTCCCCGGCAACGGCGCCAAAAATTTGATACGTGTCGCAATGCACCAAAATAATAAATAATTCCTTACTCGCTAAATATTAATTAATAATGTAGTAGCGAGAGTAAGAGTCGATCCCACGAGGAACGGAAACTAATTTTAGTTATTCGATCAATTAGAATGGAATGAGGGGGTTTGTTGTTTGAAATTGCTTGAATGAAAAATATGCATAAAAATAAACAATTAAATATGATTAGAGAAATAATATGAGAAGAAATCTTGTTCTCGAGTTCAGTTGTGCCCTTAATTAATGTTATACTTTTCCTTGTATCGTGTTTTTATCCCTAATTCAATTATCAATCATAAATAATCAACAAGCTCTGATTATCTAAATTCTTCCTTATGTGTATTGATTCAAAACAAGCTCTTCGAACCAATTCTAGCAACGGACAATCCTAAACAAGCTCTTAGGATTTAATGCACGACTAGTATGAAAATTTAGAAGAATAGATTGAATTGGATCGTTAATTACACAAGCTTGAATTAATCAATCCAAGTTGAATTATTAAACCTGCACGAGATTTATTTGCTACTAAAGTAAAGATTCAATGACAATTACGGATCAAGAATCTAAACATAGCATATTCATGAATTCAAAGATCAATAATTCAATTGGCCAAATTAAACTATTAATCAAATAAACTCAATGAACATTCAAAACATAATAATCCAACAATTGAAATAAAGGAATAAATTCACGCTACTAATTTGTAGGAAAAGAAAATAACATAATTGAGTTAACACAACTTCCCCTTTGAACAAGATATGGAATTTAGCCTAGCATGATTGTGGTAAATTCTTCAAGTTGCTTCATGAATTCCATTGTTGTTGATATTCTTGCGCTTGAAAATCTTTCAAGAATGCTCTGTATTTTTCTCTCAATTTTCCTCAATGTCCAGCCTCTTTTTGTGGTGATTTTGCTCATTTAATACTCCCAAAATCGTGCCCCAACTTTACCCCAAAGATATACCAAAGATAGACTTTGAATTAGATAATGAAATTTCTTGGTGAGAAAGTTACGGCCGTAACTTTCCTTATTACGGCTGTAAGTGAGCTACTGCAAATTTTCGAAATTTAGAAGTTATGGCTGTAACTTTGTCATTTACGGCCGTAAGTGCATCTCTGCCGAGAAGCGCCTGCGCTCGATGTTTTGGTCATATCTTTCTCTCTCGAAGTTCAATTGTGGTGATTCAAGTTGCGTTGGAAAGAAAACTCAAATATCTACAATTATTTGTGAAATATATATTCCCAAATTAGAACGTATTCTATGACCAAATTGAGCTTCAATCTATGAGTAAAACTCATGATCACAATCCTTGCAGGTTTTTGATTTCCAACTTCACCCAAACCTTCTTTGACCATAATTTTTGCATCTAATCTTATTCCCACATGCCATTATTGATTTGGAGCTCTTTGAATATGCCCTTGAACCTCACTTCTTGATTTTTTTGTATTTCTTTGGTCCTATTTCCTTTCTTTTCTTCTTTTTGACATTACATAGCAATAAGTGAAAGTGCATTAAACGATACTTCAATAGGATCAAACCAATAACAAAATAAGATAATAAGTGAATTAAATACGTGCTAATAAAGCACTTATCAAATCCCCCCACACTTAAACCATTGTTCGTCCTCGAATAATGATGTGAAAGAAAAGAAACATAACTCAAAAAAAAGATAAACCTACAATCGGAAAATCAAAGTTACAGCTCACTTCTCTTTTAACATGAAAATTCAATTGCATAACCGGAGTGTGTTAGTGTGTGCAAGAGATGCATCATCCAATTCCTCTTAACAGAAATGAAAATCAATACCCCCGGCCCAATTCATTTTCCAATGTGGCTTGTATCCTCCCACCTCTCGTGAGTTCTCTGTGAACCTCTATCAATGATTTACTACATGGGTGTTAGTTTTTTGCCAACTTGAAAGCACAGAATATAGACCAAGCAATTCAAACCACTCAAAAGCATATGTAATGGGAGCTAACACACTCACTAGATATTTCTCTCTTCGCACAAAGTGTATAAAGGTGAGAATTTTCACTCAACTCACTGCATGGAGAATCTATTACCACAGACTGCTCAAATGTCATAACTGGAGCCAACAATAACACAAGTGCAAAGTAAAGGTCTTTATTCGGTTATAACGGGGCTTTGGGTCAGGTAGGATAAAAGGACATATTTAGGCTGAGCCGAGAAGGAATTTCGCAAGCTAAGTCAATTCAAAATGACATTACTTCCTTCACTCTCAATATGAACTTCATTGTTTCCCGCTACCCAACTTAGTTAACACTTGAAATTTTTTAATTTTTTTTTCACAAGTTGAGTGTTTGACTTCCTCAACTAATAATTTTCTGGACTAAACTTCCTTTTCATTGCTTTTTCTCCCCTTTTTTTTCTTCGAGTACAGACTGCAACTTTTTCTCTTTTGTTCAAATCATTACAGAGTCACCAATTGATATAAGATAGAATTACACTCCCCTGAATATAGTCCATTACACAACTGTCACCCAACACAAGATAAGCATTTCAACTTCTTAGACTTAGACCATAGCACGATCCTTAATCAAGAAAAGCTTGCGAATCCCTTCTCTATAGGTTCAAAACAGAGACAATGCGAAAGAAAAGGGTATTCATGACTTGTAACGTGGCATCAAAATTTCGAGGAAAGGCTAAGGCTCAAAGGGGCTTCTATTGGTACATGTATCATGGTAGGCTCTTTTAGCAGGTCAAATTTGGTTTAACCTAATATCTCTACTATATTTTGCACATGAGTCAAAAAGCTACAACGGTATGCACAAGAAAGCACATCCAAGTACAAACCAACCATACAGGACACACATCAAAAAATAGAGCTTAATATAAAGAGTAAAAGTAGCTTATAAGTTCAAAAGCTCACAAATTATGGTTTATATGTATTCCTCCCATCCAAGTATGAGATTAGGTCATTGCTCAGTCTTGGTTCCGAACTCAAAAATCTAGTGGATAATGATAGAATGAAGTTACTCGGGGGGTATTTTATCATATTTATTTTGGTTTGACTCAATTAGGTTGCAGAAATTTTTCAATTTGTCTCCATTTTCAAACAAATTCAGAAATTATTGAAAAACTCATCTCTATGTGCTCATTGTTTGTCCGATTATGCAATTTAGAAAGTTGGTGGCTCAAAAATAATCATAAGTGAGGCCGCTTCCTATTATACCAAAATGTGGGTCTAAGCACAATTAAAACTAACTAACAAAAAAAAAAACTGAATGAAGATGAATAAAATAGGGATAACAAAAGATAATAGATAATCATCCCCCACACTTGAATTTCACATTGTCCTCAATGTGGAACGTGACAATACAAAATAAAAGAGGGGAATGTGAAAGGAACCAGAAGAAGAGATGGAGTTTTAAAAGTTTGCGAAACTTACAGCCGTGAAGATATTAATTACAGCCATAAGTAACAATCTGAAAAAAATTGAAAGAATCAACTACGGCCGTAAACAATATAGTTACAGCCGTAATTAGGCCTCTGGATAAATTCGATGGAGTAGAGTTACGGCCGTAAAGTTTTAACTTATGGCCGTAACAAGGCCACTGATTTTTTTTTTTTTTGTGAATGAAATTAACTAATAAGAAAAATGAAAATAATGAAAATAAAAAATAACAATTTGAGGGAGTAAAGAAACTCCCCTCTCGGGTTGCCTCCCGAGCAGCGCCTATCTTTACTATCTTCGGCTAGACTTGTTGTTTCCTCCTTCAACCGGGATTAGGTGGATATCCGAAGCTCAACTTCTTTTTCATATTTTTCATTAGGGCCTGCAAGACAGGGGAAAAAAGCATGTCATCAGAAGTTGGCAATGTAATACACGAGATTTTACCTGGCTTTTCACCATTTCCACCAAGTTTGAAAATTTCTTGTACTGAAGAATCAATCACATTAACAGACTGAACAAGATTATCATCATCATGATTTTTCACGGAATCATAAATACTGAATTGAATAATCTCATTATCAAATTCCATGGTAAGTGAGCCACTACTAACATCTATCTTGGTCTTAGATGTTTTTAGAAATGGTCTGTCTAACAAAATAGGAGTAGAGTTGGGAGAGTGGTCATCATTCATGTCCAATACATAAAAATCTGCAGGAAATACTAACCCGCCTACTTGCACTAGTATGTCTTCAACTACCCCGTCAGGATAAGCATTAGAACGATCGGCTAGTTGAATTATAACATTAGTTTCAGTCAGTTTGGCAAGTTTTAATGAAAAATAGGTGGACCTAGGAATTACATTGATAGATGCTCCTAAGTCTATTAAAACACGATTTATTTTCTTATTGCCTATTTGACAAGGTATGGTAAACATACCTAGATCCTTACACTTGGGAGGTGATTTTCTGTGAAGAAGTGCAGATACAGACTCACCCATTCTTACCATCTCATTTTTCTTTAGCTTTCTCTTATTGGTGCATAGATCCTTCAAAAACTTCGCATATCAGGGCACTTGCTTGATTGCATCTAACAGTGGAATGTTGATTTCTACTTTCCTAAACATCTCTAGTATATCCTTTTCCTTGCCCTCCTTAGTCACTTTTGCTAACCTGCTAGGAAAAGGAGGTGGAGTCAATTTAACATTTAAAGTGGAATATGTTTTTACCTGCGAGCTTTTTGAGGTGCTGTCGTTCTTTCCGACTTCCCTTCCCTCAACTTCCTTCTCTTCGATTGCGGTAGGTTTCAGTTGCGGTTCTTCAAGCTCTTTTCCACCTCGGAGAGTAATTGCACTCACGTTCTTTGGATTTACTTCGGGTTGAGATGGTAGCTTTCCTCCAGTTTGTGCCTCAAGTCTGTTGATGGCAGTAGCCATTTGACCCATCTGGTTCTCCAGATTTTGAATGCTGGACTTGGTGTCCTGTTGAAATTGAAGTGTGTTAGAAGCCAAAGTTTTAACCATATTTTCAAGGGAGATACCTGAGTTTTGGGGTCTTTGCTGATACTGCCCCTGAAATTGGAAATTCCCTTGTTGCTAAAATTGCCCTTGCGGTTTGTTAGAGACAAAACCCGGGGGCTTGTTATTTCCATAACTCAGATTTGGGTGATCCCTCCATCCAGGGTTATAGGTATTGGAGTATGGACTGTACTGCTGTCTTTGGAACGGAAAACCCTCTGCAGCATTTTCTTGTTCACCATTTCCCCCTTGCAACATCGGACACGCGTCCGTTGGATGCCCAAGATTTTGTGCATATCCCACAGGTCTTGACTTATTGTAACTTCCCTATAGCAAGTTGTTTTACAAGATCTGTTAGTTCAGAAAGTTTACTTTCAATATTGGAACTACTCACCTCATTTACGCGCCGAACTTGCATATCCCTGTTGGAGTTGAACTGCTGAGTGTTCTCAGCCATATTGGAGATTATAGTTCGTGCTTTTTCCGGTGTCTTGTCCATCAATGCACCTCCGCTTGCGGCATCTATCATGCTTCTATCCATCGGTGCCAGACCTTCATAAAAATATTGCACCAAGAGTTGCTCATTAATCTGATGATGTGGGCAGCTCGAGATGAGCCTTTTGAAGCGCTCACAATACTCATATAATGATTCACCATTGTTTTGGCGCACCCTGCATATTTCCTTTCTGATCGTCTCAGCTCTCGATGCAGGAAAGTACTTTTCTAGGAATAGCCTCTTCATGTCGTTCCAGGTGGTGACTGATCCAAATGGTAGACAGTATAATCAATCAGTAGCAGCATCCTTCAGCGAGAATGGAAAAGCTCTCATCTTGATTTGTTCCTCAGTTATACCCGTGGGTCTCATGCTATCACAAATGACATGGAACTCCTTCAGATGTCTGTATGGGTCCTCACCGGGATGTCCTCTGAAAGTTGGCAGAAGATGGATCAGTGCGGATTTTAGCTCAAAAGTTCTGCCTTCATCCACTGCCGGAAAAGTGATGCATAGTGGTTGTTGAGCAACATCCGGGGTAGCTAGTTGCTTGATGGTCAGATTATTGTTATCTATCTCCATTGGTTGTGCCGCTCTTCTTTGCTGTCGAAAATTTTTCTTGATTTCTGGGTCAAAATAAAAAATTCAAATTTAGTTGATCGAGTTCTACGCATATAAGCAAAGAAGTAGACAGGCAAGATTTTTTTTGAAAAATTATAGAAATGAAGTGAAAATAAAATAAAAATAAAATGCAGAAAAAAGTAAAATTCTAATTAACTAAACAAATAAATTGGTTGACCGTTCCCCGGCAACGGCGCCAAAAATTTGAAGCGTGTCGCAATGCACCAAAATAATAAATAATTCCTTACTCGCTAAATATTAATTAATAATGTAGTAGCGAGAGTAAGGGTCGATCCCACGAGGAACGAAAACTAATTTTAGTTGTTCGATCAATTAGAATGGAATGAGGGGGTTTGTTGTTTGAAATTGCTTGAATGAAAAATATGCATAAAAATAAATAATTAAATATGACTAGAGAAATAATATGAGAAGAAATCTTGTTCTCGGGTTCGGTTGTGCCATTAATTAATGTTATACTTTTCCTTGTAACGTATTTTTATCCCTAATTCAATTATCAATCATAAATAATCAACAAACTCTGATTATCAAAATTCTTCCTTATGTGTATTGATTCAAAACAAGCTCTTCGAACCAATTCTAGCCACGGACAATCCTAAACAAGCTCTTAGGATTTAATGCACGACTAGTATGAAAATTTAGAAGAATAGATTGAATTGGATCGTTAATTACACAAGCTCGAATTAATCAATCCAAGTTGAATTACTAAACATGCACGATATTTATTTGCTACTAAAGTAAAGATTCAATGATAATTACGGATCAAGAATCTAAACATAGCATATTCATGAATTCAAAGATCAATAATTCAATTGGCCAAATTAAACTATTAATCAAATAAACTCAATGAACATTCAAAACATAATAATCCAACAATTGAAATAAAGGAATAAATTCACGCTACTAATTTGTAGAAAAAGAAAATAACATAATTGAGTTAACACAACTTCCCCTTTGAACAAGATATGAAATTTAGCCTAGTATGATTGTGGTAGATTCTTCAAGTTGCTTCACAAATTCCATTGTTGTTGATATTCTTGCGCTTGAAAATCTTCCAAGAATGCTCTGTATTTTTCTCTCAATTTTCCTCAATGTCCAGCCTCCTTTTTGTGGTGATTTTGCTCCTTTAATACTCCCAAAATCGTGCCCTAACTTTACCTCAAAGATATACCAAAGATAAACCTTGAATTAGATAAGAAAATTTCTTGGCGAGAAAGCTACAGTCGTAACTTTCCTTATTACGGCTGTAAGTGAACTACTGAAAATTTTCTGAATTTGGAAGTTACGGTCGTAACTTTGTCATTTACGGCCGTAAGTGCATCATTGCTGAGAAGCACCTACGCTCGATATTTTGGTCATAACTTTCTCTCTCGAAATCTGATTGTGGTGATTCAAGTTGCGTTAGAAACAAAACTCAAATATCTACAATTATTTGTGAAACATCTATTCCCAAATTCGAACGTCTTATATGATCAAATTGAGCTTCAATCTATGAATAAAATTCATGATCACAATCCTTGCGGGTTTTTGATTTCCAACTTCACCCCAAACCTTCTTTGACCATAATTTTTGCATCTAATCTTCTTCCCACATGCCATTATTGATTTGGAGCTCTTTGAATATGCCCTTGAACCTCACTTCTTGATTTTTTTTGTATTTCTTTGGTCCTATTTCCTTTCTTTTCTTCTTTTTGACCTTACATAGCATAATAAGTGAAAATTATTAAACGATACTTCAATAGGATCAAACCAATAACAAAATAAGATAATAAGTGAATTAAATACACGCTAATAAAACACTTATCACTACCCCACCTCACCTCACCCCACATGCAAAGTCACAACTGGTCACACAAAGTCACAGTTGGTCACACAATGTCACAATTCAGTCAAAATTACAAATTTAGTTGTAAAACCCCACCCATCTACCCATCCATCCCTAAAGTCACAGTTGGTCACACAAAGTCGCAGTTGGGTCACACAAGGTCACAGTTAGATCACAATTTGTCACACAAAGTCACAATTCAATCAAAATTACAAATTTAGTTGCAAAATTCACCCCACCCCACATGCAAAGTCACAGCTAGTCACACAAAGTTACAGTTGGTCACACAATGTCAAAATTCAGTCACAAATACAAATTTAGTAAAAAAAAAAACCCCACGCATCTACCCACCCATCCCTAAAGTCACGGTTGGTCACACAAGGTCATAATTTTGTCACATAGTCGCAGTTAGGTCAGATGAGGTCACAGTTAAACCACAATGGGTCACAAAAATTCACAATTCGATCACAATTACAAATTTAGTTGCAAATTTTATCCAACCCCACCCAACATGCTAAGTCACAGCTGGCCACAATTACAATTTAGTTGCAAAACCCCTACTACCCCACACCCTAATTAATCAATATTTCGTTTATAATTACTTAATAATTGATCACATTCACAATCACACAAAATCACAATTAGTCAATAATTTAGTCACATTTATTTAGTAATTGGTCACATCTCGTAGTTGTCACAGGTCGCACAAATTATAAGTCACGAAGTAACATTTGACACAAATTATAAGACAATTACAAATTTATCACAATTCCCACAATGCTCCCACCCTGCCCCGCCTGGCCGCCCCCACTCACAAAGTCAAAATTGGTCACACAAAGTCACATTTTCGTCACAATTACAAATTTAACCACAAATTTTACCTCAACACACTCATCCAACCCTACCCACCCCACCCCACCCCACCAACAAAGTCGCAGTTGTTCACACAAAGTCACAGTTGGTCACACAAGGTCACAGTTCGATCATACAAAGTCGCGGTTAGGTCAAACGAGGTCACAGTTAGATCAAATGAGGTCACAGTTCGATCACACGAGATTTTAGTTCGATCACATAAAGTCACATTTCAGTCAAAGTTCATTCTCACAAAGTCACAGGTCGATCACACATAATCATATTTCTCACAATTGTGGGTCAAATCACGTCCTCATCCAATGGTCACAAAAAGTTATAGTTGGTCATAATCATCCTTAATTGATCAAATATTATTTGTTTATTTATCACAACTTACACTTTTCTTGATCACCATTACCCAATAATTGATTATAATTATCCTTAATTGACCACATATTATTTATTTATTGATCACATCCCACATTTGTTAAGTCGCACAAAGTCATAATTAGTCAATATTTTGGTTACATTTAGTTAATAATTGATCACATCTCGAACTTGTCACAAGTCGTACAACGTTACAATTAATCAAAATTTTGGTCACAATCCATACTGGTCACAAGTCACACAAAGTCACAATTAATCAATATTTTAGTCACATTTACCTAATAGTTGGTCACAATTGCCTAAAATTGGTCACAATCATTATTCAAGCCCTAACTCCTGTCCCCACACCCAACCCCAATCTCTACCCCACGCACCTGACCCCATCCAAATCCCAAAACCAAACCAAAACTTGCTGCCGCTTCGCCGATGGCAAACGACCACCACCACCACCACCATCACCACGACGTTACCACCACCAGAATCACAATCGACCCATCATCGTCGTCTCCAGCACCTGGAAGCAACACCACCAGAGAATGAAGCTCAAAACCTACAAAATTTTCCTTAACCGACACACCTATAAGCTCCTTCGATCCACAAAATTTCAGGATTTTTTTGCAGTTTACCGTCAAATGGATCTTCACCGTCACCACCACTGCCATGACCTCAGATCCGCATCCAATCATCAACCCAAACCACCGCATCAACATTACCACCTCCAAATACACACACAAACAAAACAACAAAGATCGATATGTGGAGGTGTGGCTGTACAGACCTTGAATCTGGAGGCGCCGCCGCGCAGGTGACGTTACTGCTAGTTCCGATGGGGGAAGAGAGATGTCGAGTCCCTCACAGCAGCTTCATAGAGGTCCGAGCGTCGTGACTGCTGCAACATTGTTGGCGAGAGAAAGTAGAAACACATTCGGTGGTGATCGACCAGTGTCGATAGCAGATCTTGAGTCGATGACAAAGAGAAGTGGGAGGAGAAAATTCATCTGCTGGGGCGGGGGGAAGGACACGGTAGAGACTAGAGAGTTAGAGAGTCAGAGTTTGAATGAACACAGTTGAAATTTATTTAATTATTTATTAATTAAATATTGATTACCACCTGAAAATTGGAAAAAAATGTACATCACCAGAATTTTGAATTGTAATTTTGAAATCCAGGTGACCATGTAATTTTCCCTAAACGAAGTCTACAAGATCAAAAGTAAGTAGACCCATTAATCTTCTTCTTCTTCACGACTTTGAGATTGTCTGTACATCCGACTGGTTCACAAGCTCACAAAAATTTTCTTCTTCCCAGTGCCGCCCTAGCTGGTTGTGAACTGGATCCGTCTCTGAATTCAATTCAAGAGATCCTTCGCATGATTAATAATTTTTAATTTTTAAATGTGATGCATTTAATTGAACATAATTAAATGCATATTTAATTATATGTCACAATAAAAAATTATTAATGAAAATATAAATAAAATATATATAGTGAGTCTTTTTATCTATATATGTTAATAAAATTAAGAAATAAAGTTTCACCATTTTTTACGGCATATGATTATATTTTTTAATATTTTAATAAAATAGTAAACGTTTGAATTGTTTTATCATCTTTACAGGAAAACATGCCATGAATTAAATGTTTTAGAGATTGTACCGTGAACATATCAACCTCATTTATGGCATTAACGTTCAATAAATGAAATTTCCTTTTTTTAAAAAACTTTTGAAATATAAAATTAGGCTCATACAATACATGTGTAAAACTCAACTTACATATTCTCCTTAAGATCAATGTTTTTCTTTTCATATATTATTCTTCATCATATTGTTCCCAAAAAGAGGTGTAGGATAGACTTTTTTGGTATAATTTAATTTTTTAAGCATTAATTATTAATTTCAAGTGTTTTTCTAAAAAAATAATCATTAATATTAATAAATATTATTACATAAATTGATTCTTCTTTCTTCATACTAATAATTTCTTTATTCATATTGTTACACTATTATTTAATAAAAATTATTGATCAATCAATTGTTTAATAGAAATTATATGAACTAATTGTTAAAATTTATAATATATTTTTGCATATTTTAGTTATTTAAATTTATAATGAAAAATAGAAAAATGAACAAAATCAGTAAATAAATAAAAATAATGTGAAAGTGATGAATGAATTGAATAAATCTTACGTTTGTAAAATTAACCCAACTTAATTAAATTTACCTTAAAAACTCGTATAGTTATTATTATTTTTTAATTTGATGAGAAAAAATCAGAACAGAAATTAATTATTTATGACTGAAATGAATTTAGTTAACTAATTATAGATAATATTATAGGACTTAAATGATATAATTTAAAATGAATTAGACATAGAGGAAATATATAAAATATAAAATAAAACTTTACCTATAATTTTTTATATGATTTTACAGACAATATATTTACAATTTGCTCTTATTTGCTAGATTGCATTAAACTTCTCACTGTGATCTTTAATTTGATACCTATATTAAATATTTTTCGATTTCAAAATAATACAATAATTATTAAAAGAATAATAATAAAATAGAAAAAATAACATTTTAATGTTATTAATAGTATAACATGGATGCCAATGCAATTAACGACACATGTAAAATAATAATTCCTAAAATATTCAATATACTATTTTTTAGCAAAAAATTTCTAAATTTACAAAGTTTTTTGGCGGAAAACTATGTGTATATTTTGGTGATGGCTATTCATATATTAAAATTAAGATTAAAATAAGATTAAGATATTAAGATTAAGATAATATTAAATATTTTCTCTCCACTTTTCAACTATATATTTTACCTCGAAAATATAAAAAATATGTTTTTAAACAAAACTTTTAACAAACAGAGACTAAGCCGGCGGCCTTATTTTTTATTATAATCAATTTTTTTTAAAAGATAAAAAACTAGTATTTATCCCTGTGCATCCGCAATATCTATTTTAATACGTATTTGTAAAATGTTAATACATTTATATAATCAAAAAAATAAAAAATGCATAAAATAGTAATATTCTATTACAATATTATTAAAACTTAAAAAATAATGCCCCTATAGGTAAGGAATAAAATCAGGTTTTTAGAAGATTTTGATTAAAGTTGATGAAATGTGTGGTTAAAAGTTATATGACTTATGAAATGCATGGTTATAATTAATTGTTGAATTTGAGTTAGATTTTAATCAAAAGTTTTAGAGTTATCAAACATGAGAAATATAACTAATCCAAATTATTAAAAACTTATTTGGACAGTAAATGCTAATTTATATATTTAAATAATAAAATATCAAATTATATATTTAAATAATAAATAATCATAATTTTAATAATTTTTATGAGTTATTGTTAAAATGCAAATTTACATAATTTCTACATTTGCCTTTTGTACTTAACATTTTTTTTCAACTTTCATTCAAAAAATTATCAAAATAATTATAAGTGTGTGTTTATAAACAACCAAGCAAATATTTATAAATATTTAATCAATAAAATTATTCTTTTATTTACAAAATCAAAAAGTTTAAATAATAATAAAGAAAAATCTTCAACTATCATGATATAATAATCGGACAATGTGAAAGATCAAGAAATTATATCGAAATACTTATACCATATAATTTTTACACAATAATTAAAATTAAGAATGATTAAAAATATTAGCATCCATTCGATAACTTTGTCTATAAATTTATTTACAGATAATACATTTTCATCCACTTTTTAACTATACACATTTTTTAAAACCATTTTCAACTACGTATTTTATATCGAAAATAACAGTATTTTTGTTTGTAAACAAAAACAAAGTATTTGAGCGAGGGTTTTAATTTATTAAATAGTTAATAATAATAATATATGTATTATAGAAACTACGATTTATTTTTTAAAGAATAATAAATATTATCTACACAGATTTTTATTTTAGTTTTTTATTTCAAAAATTATATGTGCATTTTGGAGGGAAAATGACTTTTAATGTTTCTCTCCTCTCTCCTCACTTCTACTTTTAGATAATAATAATAATAATAATATGTATGTGAGTATATATATGTGTGTGTGTGTGTGTGTGTGTGTAACATGGCCGCTGAACACATACTTATAAATTGGTTTATAAACTACATAATTTTCTCAAATCAATTTTGATCACATACATTCCCTCTCTTCAATTTTCAACCAACATTTTAGCTTAAAATTATAAATAAACAAAATTATAAACCGCTACATTGTTACAAAACGGAAGCTAAATATGTCATTGAAAAAAAATTTGAAAAAATGATTAATCCTGTGTTCGATAATAGTAAAGAATTGGTTTATAAATCAATTTGTATACAAACCAATTTCTAAATTCATTTTTTAATTATACACATTTTTCTCTCCAATTTTTAACAACAAATTTTACTTAGAAAATACAAAAAACCCAAAAAAAAAAAAACTGATAATCAAAGCCGTCAAAAAGTGTATAAGGTTCTAGCTAACTACATAGGCTAAAAAATGATTTGCACACCGTTCTTTTACGCAATAATTTTAGATTTAATTGCTTTGTTTGTTTGTTTGTTTTTGTTGACATCATTGAGTTGTCATTTTTCTTTACCTTTGCTTCACATTAGGGAGTTGTCACAAGCATGTTCATTATTTGAATGGTTAAAACATCAATTTCATCATGATTTTCTGGCCTTAAAGTTGAAAGCGTATGATGATGCATATTGACATTTAAAAGTATGTTCATTTCATTTCATTGAAGTTTTGATTTTCATTGAATGCTTGAATTGTAGTGTAAAACCATGAACACAAGCATGATATTTTATTCATGATACGAATCAAGCGTAGCTGAGTGAGTACATTGATAACAAAGTGTTTTTTGGGCAAAAAATTGAGTTTGAATTTTATAATTTGCATAAAAAAAAAAATTTCCAGCCGGTGAACTGCCCGGCCACACCCATGTAACGTGGTTTCCGCGTGTTTTTTAATAAAATTGATAGATCCTACAGGGTTTAACCACATAGCCATAAGAAGTTCTTCTGCGCATCCGCGCTGTTACCTGTAGCATAATTTCGACAGTTTTTAACATGCAAAGATAATTCTTTCAAATTCATAACATTCAAACTCGTTTTCTCTCCCTAAATTCACCATAACAAGGCATACCACCTAATTCGCATTCATTTACACGAGATTGAACATCATACGTGCTTGCATCAAGTTTCCAATCTTCCAAAAAAATATGAATTTCTTCTTTAATTTGCAGCTTTTTAGGGTTTTCTAGCTTTTATGGATATTTTAGTTTAATAAATGATTGATTTGATGAATAGGCTGGGATTTTATGATGAATTGATTGTGAAACGTAGGTCAAAAATTTGGGATAACTTCATGCCTCAAATTCTATGATTTGTCTTTATATTTTTAAGTGCACACCATGTGATTGTTAAAATGTCCAAGTGAGACTTTCATCAAAATTTTGCAAATGCTTTTGAACAAACTTCGTCACTTCATGATTTACATTGATTATGTGTGATCCACTCATGATTTGCATCTTCACAAGTGATCAAAATTGGATTTTGGAATAATAGGCACATTTGAGTCACCGTATCAATGTCAACGCAAGCAATGTGAATAAATTTCAACCTGAAGTGACCACTTTGTGAGCTTATTTCACAACCCTATCGGACTGCAAATTCCTTGAGTTTTTGACATGTTGTAGACATTACATATTTTCACGTGTCCGAAAATGGTTCAGAAATTTCAATTTTTCATAGCAGTGTTGGGGGCCGAAAAATGGGTAGTTGGCCATTTTTAAAACAAATTCAAAGTTTTGTTTTGCTTTAGTTTGGGGTGGTGAATAATGTTTCCTATGATTCCTTGTGATTTTTTTATGTTTATAATGCATTTGTTTTATTTTTCCAAGGAATACACCATATGGGATACATAAAGATTAAGATTGAAGCAAGATAAAACACTCGAGTGTACATTCGAATGAGAACTCCAAATCGAAAAACTTGCATCCTCAAACTCGAGAAGTACTTAAACCCCTCTTCTATGTGTTTGTTTCAATTTAGTCATCATATCTATATGACATATGTTGGTTCAAATCCCGCAAGTGTACGGGATCGTTGACAAGTAATAATTGTGATGAGTTGAGAGTATCGTTCCCACGAGGAATAATGTTTAGTCCTAATTACTAGTTTATCGTCGATTCAATTAATGAAAACAATTAGAATAAAAAGATGATTTTGGTTGTCTATCTATTCTAAAAAATTGCAATAAATAAAACTTAAATAAAAACAAATGTTTGGGAGTAAAATATGAATGGAGAACATGTATTGGAATCCGAATCCACTTGTTATCACCTATCTCAATTCAACAATTCGAAGTTTAAATCATTCATGTGTTGCTTGACAATCGATAATTCACATGCAATTAAGTTTCTTTTCCAAGACAAATTAAATCTATTCTAAACATGAAACGAATCTATTCCTAGTCCGAATACGAATGTTTAGAACGCATTAAATCACACAATTATCAATTAGATTGCACATGTCATAGTGTTATTCCTAACATCTAGTGTTCATGTGTTGATCATGCAATGTTCAAACCTATTGTGACTTTTCCAAGACTACAACAAGTAACGATATATTTAATTGGTGGCCAATCAATCAAATAATAATAACAATAAAGCATGCAAAATCAATCAAGACAGCACAAGAAATTATTAAACTACTAGTTATCGAATTAGAATAAATTAATAACAAGTTTCATCTTCATCCAATACATAAAGAAAATTAGCCTAGCATATTAAAGTGGGAAATACACAAGAAATAAAAGGAAGCCATCACCCGGATTATTAAACTATGAAAATCTCCACTTAACGCATTCAAATCCGAATCCAAGCGATGAAATCTTT
Source organism: Ligustrum vulgare (assembly GCA_963555705.1). NCBI lineage: Eukaryota > Viridiplantae > Streptophyta > Magnoliopsida > Lamiales > Oleaceae > Ligustrum > Ligustrum vulgare. The sequence goes on along the minus strand of OY743169.1, from coordinate 71,826,277 downwards.
GTTCATCGATGTAAATTCCTCACCGTCTTGCTTCCAAAATCCAGCCGAATCCTGTCTTTAATTTTACCCACAATCGGCAATGACTTCCTCAATTAATCCCCAAAAATCTCCTTTAATTCACCACCTAAAATTATGCCAATTTCCTCAATTCCACTACCTGCCGACCAGCCCCTTTACCAAGAAGAATTCTGCTAATTAATTCCACCAAGAACTCCAATTAATTCCTAACCCAATTCAATCCCCCAAGTGCACCTCAATCCTTGTCTCCTTGTAGCAGCCGACAGCCCTTTTTTAAATCACTATCCCCCTAATTCCACCAATATGTATCACTAATTTCCACAATATATATATCCAGCCGACCACCTATGTTGCTGCCAATATTCTTCTCCAATTTTATAACAAGCAGGCTCCTTTTAATTCTTTGCACAGCCGAGCACTTCTCTCTCGTTTTTTTTGACCCCTCACGGCTGCTTCTGTTTGTATGTATTCTGCCCTACCTATATTCAACCGAGTCTTCTGTCTTCTTGTAGCCCAAGGAGTCCAATTTCAAATCATATTTAGGGCCCAATTATCATTAAAAAAATGTACTTTAAGATCTCAATTTTTTCAAACAATTCAAGTTGATCCTTAAGTAGTTAATTGTGTAGCCCATGTCTTCATTTATACCAATTCGAGTTCTTCAATTTTTGGAAGTTGCACTTGAGTCCCACTTTACCATTTTTTGTACGGTTTCTATCTCTTTTCTTCGTTTTTCTTTCAAACGCATCCAAATTTGATTTTTTCCTAAAACAAATAAAATCAACACATAATTAGAAATATCATATCCTAAAACACTTACAATTATCTAAATTTAAAGCCAAGATAAGTACGCAAAACGTACTTATCAACATACATTGAGGGCAATGTATATTTCTAGTCTGGGGGTGAGAATCTCATTCCATGATTCATGATCATTCAATTATCTATTCTTGCTTCATTCATATTCATTCGATTATTTAGGACTTATTTAAAAAAAAATATATGGTACAAGTCTTGTTGACTGAAATTGTGGAGATTAAGGGTGTACAATTGGGGAATGCTTACCATTGATTTGTTGTGTATACATATTTCTAATTCCGACTATCTTGTGTATTAAAATACAATGAAAAATGTTTAGAAACCACTATAAATAAAATCCAGGAATGTGAGAGAAAACAAGACAATTGTGATCATCCATGAGCGTTGTAAAGTAATTCATTTGAATATCATAGGATGACTACATAAGATTCGGTCCTGAGTTTGCATAATAAGCAACATGATATTAAGTATGTTCTTGTGCAAGTTTATGTTTGACATTGGCTATTCACACACACACTTGAAAATCGAGCATAAGATAACGAGAATTATTTAACCTTGTTATTCAAAACTCTATGCTATAGTATGGATTGATGTGGATTATGAAGGTATATATAAAACATTTTGACATGACAAAAATAATTGTTGCTTTGCTATTTTGATTCATTGGTTTCATTATACATTGTTCGAGGATGAACAATAATTTTAGTTTGAGTGTATTTGATAAGTTTGTTTTACACGCTTACTTATATATCTAAATTAGTACGATTTATTGACATTCTTGAATAATTTCTACATAATTGTTTTCTATTTGTTTACATTGTAGAAATATTCCAAAATTCATGAGAATGAAGCAATGAAGTGAAATAATATACAATTGGAAGATATTTGGAGCAAGAATGGACGTTGATCCCATAAACTAGGATTTCCAAGATGAGTTAATCACAAGAAATCAAAGTATGAAAGCTTAACTGAAGATAGAATGGAGATTGAAAGAAGAATTGATGTGATTTGGAAGTTCAATGACTAAATTCTTACAATCATAAGATGAATGACTCTCAAGTGCAAATAAAGAGCAGGGACCTAATTAAACGCACTGGAAAATTGGAAATTGCATTTAAGAGTTTGAATTGCACAGCCACGAATCTTTAACTAGGTGGCTGTGCAACTATAGGTCAATTTGGTAGATCCTATTTTTGGTCGCTTGTGCGGCCACCAACTTTTGTACTGCGCGACCGCGCAGTTATCCGGCCCAGCGGAAGAAAAGCCCATACGCGATTTCAACTCTTGTGTTTACCTAGGTTTCATGCAGAACCAATATATGTGACTTTTCATGCACCAAAAAAAGGACTTTTGCACACATTCAAGAGGCAAAATTCATCATCATACTTGGGAGACCATTGAAGCTTATTGGAGGTAAAGGCGCGAGGATTGAAGATCAACATATGGATGCTAATTCTTAGTGCAAGAGTTCTTTCACTTGTTCATTTCATATGCTCATGATGTTGTTCTATTTATTCATTCATGTTTACAATTCCAACGATATGAACAACTAAACTATTTGTTGAAAATTAACGATGTAAAGTAATTTTTCGCTTTTAATTACATTTTTCAAGTTTTACATATTGATTACATGTGATGATTTTATTTTGTGATTAGTGCATAAATTAATTGACCACTAATTCATTGATTTAATTAGTTGTTTTTATAATCCGAGAGGTGAGCTAACGACCTAAATCTAGGAATAAAACCCAGTAATTGAACAAGCGATAGAGATATATGTTTATCGTTATTGCGGTCTTAAATTGAGTTCTTGTATTCCATGTATCTAATCATTACAACCCCCCGTCTAGAAACATGATTGACTAATTATGTAGAGTTGATTTAAACTCGAGAGGAAAATTTCATTTGCATAAGTGAACTAGATCGACCACATTAGTAGATTAAACCTCGAACGATGGAATTAAAAGTATTGACTACGTGAACTCGTAAAATCCCAACTTTTCATCCATTGATTAAAAGAACATTTTATTGATTGTTTATTTGCTTTTAGTTTAGTCATTTAGTTCATCAAAATTTCACTCTTTAATTATTCAAATAAGGCAAGAATTAGAATACCTTTGGTAGTTAATCATAATCCTTGTGAGACGATAATTCAAATTTTTTGGTTTACTTTATTATTTCGATGTGATATCATACACTTGTGATTAGTAAACATCAGAAATATTGAGGGTGATATGGAGAATAGGGTCAGGTCATCTAGTGGGGATGAAGAATGAGCTGAACGTATCCTCGACTGAAAGCGAGGATATATCACAATTATTTCGAACTGAAATGGAGGAAGAAATTTCTAGTCGTGTCCCTTTAACCATAGTAGCATCATCTCACTCCATTCCTTCCAATTTGATTAGTCAACATTCCTCATATACTTTCGCATGTCCCCACCTTACGCCTATTATACTTCTGACTTTTTGTGCAAACACTTTAGATCTGAAGAGGAGCTCGTTGAATTGAAAAACAAGTATAGAATCCTATACTATGTTCACTTCTTCTTACCATAGTCCACTTCATTGGTGTGTGGTAATAAATTTTCAATTCCTCGAGGCTAGCTTGAGATTTCCACTTCTGCACATCATCATCGACTACTTGAGGGATTACGAAGGAGCACCTACACAAATCCACCCCAATGTTTAGCGAAATATAACTGAGTACATCATTCTTTTTCAATAGAATAGGGTACGACCTACTAACTGTTGACAAATTCTACTATTATTATCATTTTTGAGCTGATGAGAAGAGTTCAGGGTAGTACTATGTAATAACATGGCCATCCATAAAGTTCAAATTAATATTGGATGCCCTGGAATCAGTTCGAAAAATAGGAGAAGTGGTTTTATGTTGGAGGGGATTGGACGAGTCCTTTATGACCCAACGACCTCTCATCTTCAATTTTAGTACATTATGGGGCGAAATTAAGTAAGTATTCACCACGTTCAAAATTTTCAAACTTTCAAACTGAACCATCTAATATTAATCACTTTTTGTTTTCAAAAGAATAGAGAACTCATGGTGAATGCAGACTTCTTACGCAAGCTTAAGTGATACAACCAGTCCTGAGTCACCCTAATAGACCCGAGACATGACGTGCACCGATAATGGATGTTAACTAGACGCCAAACCCACTGCCAAGGCTGACTGTAACCTACTACCAATCATATGCAATATAAACGAAAACTCATTTTTTTTTTTTGAAAAAGAATGTAGGTCCAAAAATACATATTTATATGATTAATTTCAATGAAGTGATAACCTTCACATGTCATACTGATGTTGTGGCTCCAAATCAAAAGGCTCTTCACGCTTTTAAAACTCAATTGTTACCTATTAAGAAAAATGGTGAAAAAATAATGAGTTGATAGCTCAGTGAGTGGAGAATTTCGAAAATAACTATACTTTCCCATTTATATGAATTTACCCTAAATCGAGTTCATAGTGTAATATCATATAATCGTAGTCAAGAAGAGAGACATACTCGTGATGCCGAAAAATATCATCTTAATATCATCATCTGTTTACATTGTCATCACAATTTATAATCTAACATCATTCGTAATATACTGTCAACACAATCTGTAATCTCTGATTTAGTACACAGCCAAGACCCCTTAGTACTCTAATGCATGACCAAGACCCCTCAATGCACTAATATATGCCCAAACCCCCCCCCCCAGTGCACTAAAATAATCAATAAACTCATTAGTAGTTTTTGATGGATTTAAACATCATCTCCAATCATATATAATTTCACCATAAGCAGTTCACAATCCTTGATAATCGTAAGATGCTGCTGCTCAATAGACACTTAAAACAAAATCACATAATATAATAACACATAATTTAATCTAAACTGATGAGAATCGAGAAAGTCAAACCTCGATGCGTATGCCTGTGGGACCCATGACGAGATCCGACGTCGAAGATGTTCAAGATTCGAGGCTAAATAATGTGAATAAGTCAAGAAAACAAGCCAAGAATCAAGTTGGAGCCAAAAAGAAGGAGAAATTGGACTCAGCCAATTTCGGTCGACCGAAAGTCATACCGGTCAACCGAAACTTTGCAGAGGATTTTTGAAGGAAGCCTCAGTCGCGTTAGGCTGAGGGTTGGTCGACCGAAAGTCCCATTTCGGTCGACCATGTGATCGACCGAAAATGGTTCGGTCGACCGAAACACTTCGTTTCACAAAAACGGGGTTTTTGTTGCAATTTCCACAAAAACGGGGTTTTGTTGCAATTTTCGAAATTTACACCTTTTGCCCAATTTTGTACATTATATATTCTTTTCTTTTCATTTGTAAAGATAACTTGGTGATGTTCAATGTGAAGCTCTTGAGAGAGTTCCTCTTGTGGGTGAGGTAAATCCCATTTCTTGATCTTGTATCTCTTAGGAAATTAATCAACTTTATCTTGAGTATTATTATTCTTGTGTTGTTGTTTATTTTCGCCACCTTGGAATTTGTTTATTTCTTTCCATTGGGCTAGGGTTTGTTAATCCTTGAATTTTGAGTTAGATTTAAACTTGGGTTAAGGTGTTTATCCTTTATTTTACCACTTTAGCTTTCTTGGGTCGATATTAAAATTGTTGTGAGAATTTTCGGTCAACACACCGAAGGGATTCGCATCATTTGGTATCAGAGCTTGGCTCTAATTTGGTAAACCTATCTTTACATTATTGTTGTAGTTATACAAAAAAAAAAAAAAAAATCCGAAAATTTGAAAAGAAAAATTGGAAAATTTCATATGCCCATGAGTAATTATTGATTCCTACATATTGGGTATATTGATTGTTGCATTGTTGGGGGTTTCCATTAGCCAAACACTTACAAAACATATACTTTCCAAATTGTATATTCAAAGTGTTTGATAAATTGTCCAATGAAAAAAAAAACACTCAAATCATGCTTTGTTGTTCAATGCCCATATATTGCTAATTACTTGGGGCTATCCAATTCCCATCATTGAGATTGTGTTATCAACATTTTATTCCATATATTACTTGCTTCATCCATTAGATAATTGTTGATCATTCACTTCTTGCCACAATTGTATTGTTGGGGGTTTTCATATATCCACATTATCCACATTCAAGGTCATTCAAAGATTGAGTACAAGTTGTTTGATAAATTGTCTCATTAAAAATTTACACTCTTGTGCTTATTGTTTTACATCTATGCCTTGTGTATTAATTTTGGTTTGTCAATCCCATCGCTAAATTGTGTTACTAGCATCCTATCCCACATAAATATTGTTCCTTTTGAGTTTATCAAGCACATAAATTCTACTTGCTATTTGTATCTACTTGTTATAAATTCATTCTTCCTTTGTTTGTGATTTCCTTGACTTCACAAGAATTATATTTTGTGGTTTAGTTGATTACCTTCCTTAGAGAACTTGAGAAAGGAGATTTTGAGTGGAAAAAGGCAAGAGTGGTGAGCTTATTAGAGGGTAAAAGCCTAAATTGAGTGAAACACGAGTGATAAATATTCTTGTGAGAACACTTTCACACTCGCACACCATGTCCATTTTCAATTCTCAAACTCAAGATTTGAAGTACTTGTTGGAAAATCTTTCAACCACCATGGCTAGACAAATGGAGAAGATTGGGGGTGAGTTGGAAAATTTAGGAACAAGAGGGGAGAGTACATCAACTAGTATGGGTGAAGAAAATAGGGATGGTAGGAGAAGGTTGAAGGATAAATTTGGGAACATTGTGTATAGGGATGGAAGTAGAAAACAAAATGGGAGTTTGAATAGGAAAATTAGAAAGGATGCTTGGGATAATGAAAGGGATAGTGAACAAAATGGGAGCATACATAGGAAAAGAGGAGAATGGGTAGATAGGAGTGGAGATGAAATTGATGATAATATTGATAGAACAAAAATAAAGAGTCCATCATTCCATAGGAGGGATGATAATGAAGGGGAAGTTGAAGGAGGTTGGAGAATGGGTAGAAGAAGAAGAGAATGGGTAGATAGGAGTGGAGATGGGATGGATGAGAAGGTTAATATTGAGCAAATGAAGACTTCATCATTCCATAGGAGGGACGGAAGTGGAAGTAGAGAAGTAGTGAAGGAGATGAATGCTAGGCTACCAAAATTTTTGGCCCATGATAATGAGAGGGAGAAGCATGGAGAAAATATTTTCTACACTAGATGTCTTGTGGGGGATAATGCATGTAGTCTCATTATAGATGGGGAGAGTGACATGAATTTGGTGAGTGCTAGTAGGGTGGAGAAATTGGGGTTACCGGTTAAGAAGCATCCTAATCCCTATGTATTGCAAAGGTTGGGTGACGATGGGAGAGTGAGAGTGAGTGAACAAGTTCTTCTTACTTTTCAAATTGGTACTTATAGTGATCAAATATTATGTGATGTGGTTCCCTTACACACTACTCACATAATTTTGGGAAGACCTTGGCGATGTGAGCGAAATGTGAATCATGATAGGAGAAGGAACCGGTGTAGCTTCCAAATGGAAGGAAAAAAGGTTGTGATCCTATCTTTGAGCGCGGACGAAGTACTCAAAGAACAAATGAAGCTCAAGAAGGAATTCGAGGAAGAAAAAGAGAAGGAGAAAGAAACAGAAGAAAAAGAAAGGGGGAATAGGAAAATAAAAGAGAATTCAATTGAGCAAATTGAAGAAAGCAAAAATGAGAGCATGAGGGTTGGGGCCACGTCCCTAGAAAAAGGTGAGGGATTGAGGGTTGGAGCCACGACTCCAGAAAAAGGAGAGGTAAGAGGAGAACGGAGAGTTAAGGTTCATACCTCAGAAAAAGGTGAGGAAGTGATGAGTGCCACCAAGAAAATTGAGAGAAAAGATCACCCCAAAATGTTCTTTACTCTTAAATATTCTAACACTTCCCTCTCTAGCTTGGTTACTTCTTTGTTGCAGGGGATCCTTAAGCATACTTATCAAAGCAACAAGGAGCTCCAAAGGCATGCCTTATGGAAGAAATTCATGGAAATATTTTCCTACAACAACAAGTACAACCGAGGTAAAGAAAATGGGATAACCAATGCAGCATTTAGGAGGTATGCTCCTAACATTTCTTTGAATGTAAGGTTATTGTGTTTTGAATACATTAGAGGGTTGTATGATCTTGATGTAGATTTGACAAGTGTGTTGTTGACTTGTGAAAATGTAACATGTGGTAAGAATCATTGTCATGATGAGTGCTTAATTTGTAAATGCAACTTTTTGCATGTGACCAATTGCATAAGTACCAAATCTTTTTGTGAAAATGTTGCATATAGTACATATCATTGGCATGATAAATTCTTATTTTGTGAAATTATGCTTGACATGCATATTGGCTCTCTAAAGGAATTGCTAGTTAGGGGAGTTCATGAGAGAGATTTATTGGGATGTCTTGATGATAAAAGGACTTCGCTTCTAACATTTTTAGATGCTCCCTCATTCCGTGTTGAACATAGTAAGAGCATGCATGTTAAATATCCGAATTTGTTAAACATTTATGAATCATGTTGTGAGCAATATTTTGATGGATTCTATGGGCATGATGATTATTTGTTTTGGAAAGTTGGATTGTTTCCTTGTAAATGTGCCATGCGTGAATTGCTAGTGGGAGGAGTACATGATAATTGTTTGATGGGGCGATTTAAAATCAACGGGGTCTTAGGGGTATTATGTGATCAATCTTATTGGCCTACTTTGAAGCTTGGTGTTGAATATGTTTGCACTTGTAGTAAATGCCGAACTTGCAAACTGGCTAAACTCAAGTTTTTACCCCAAGAATTCCATGCATATTTGCCCATCCTGAGTAAACCTTGGACTGCTTTTTCTATGAATTTTATAGTGGGTTTACTTTGAATAAAGAAAGAAAATGATGCTATTTTTGTGATTGTTGATACGAGTATTAAAACGTCGCATTTGATTACATATAACGAAACCAAAAAGGTCATCAACATAGCTAACATTTTCTTTCAGGAAGTTGTGCAATTGCACGAAATTGATGCTAATTTTGTGGTTGTTAAATTTGTTTGCAATTTAATTGTTCATCATATTAGCAAGTTTTCTCCACTTAAAGATGCTTGTGACTTTATCCTATTAACTCTGTTGAACTTTATGCACATGTTTATCGAAGAAAGAGTTGGTTTAGGTGGGCACGAGAATGCACCTTTGGTTAAGCCCCTTTGCAAGAGGCTCGAGCTTCCATTTAGGGGAATTGGAATGCAATGTGCTTCCAATGCCAACCATGGCGGGAAACATATTCCGTTTGATCCAGGCGGCCGGATGTGTTCCCATTCGTGGAAGGAGCGACCCCCCCGATCAAATAAAATCCAAACTACTACTCTGTGGTGTTGGCGCATCTCAAACTCTTGGCAGTGCCTACAAATTTATTTTGCACGGTGAGTATGAAATCTCAGTTACATTTATTGTGTCTGAATTTTCTATTTTTATTGTAGGTGCCGATTCGTGGTCGAATCTCTTTCGAGATGGAGGAGATGATGAGAATCGCGAAGGTCCAACTTCATTGCATGAACCTGTGGTACACAATGTTGCAAGATCAAAGTTCGAGGAGTCTCACGACAGTGCACTCAAGTAAGATTCGAGGTCGAATCCTTTTCAAGAGGGAGGGGATGATGAGAATCGAGAAAGTCAAACCTCGATACGTGTACCTGTGGGACCCACTACGAGATCCGAAGTCGAAGATGTTCAAGATTCGAGGCTAAATAATGTGAATAAGTCAAGAAAACAAGCCGAGAATCAAGTTGGAGCCAAAAAGAATGAGAAATTGGACTCAGCCAATTTCGGTCGACCGAAAGTTATACCGGTCGACCGAAACTCTGCAGAGGATTTTTGAAGGAAGCCTCAGTCGCGTTCGGCTGAGGGTTGGTCGACTGAAAGTCCCATTTTGGTCGACTGAAAGTCCCATTTTGGTCGACCATGTGATTGATCGAAAATGGTTCGGTCGACCGTGTCGGTCGACCGAAACACTCCGTTTCACAAAAACGGGGTTTTTGTTGCAATTTTCACAAAAACGGGGTTTTGTTGCAATTTCCGAAATTTACACCTTTTGCCCAATTTTGTACATTATATACTCTTTTCTTTTCATTTGTAAAGATAACTTGGTGATGTTCAATGTGAAGTTCTTGAGAGAGTTCCTCTTGTGGGTGAGGTAAATCCCATTTCTTGATCTTGTATCTCTTAGGAAATTAATCAACTTTATCTTGAGTATTATTATTCTTGTGTTGTTGTTTATTTCTGCCACCTTGGAATTTGTTTATTTCTTTCCATTGAGCTAGGGTTTGTTAATCCTTGAATTTTGGGTTAGATTTAAACTTGAGTTAAGGTGTTTATCCTTTATTTTACCACTTTAACTTTCTTGGGTCGATATTAAAATTGTTGTGGGAATTTTCGGTCAACACACCGAAGGGGTTCGCATCATAAACTTTTCAAAAAGAGTACGTATATATAATTTTTTTTCCATTCACCGAGTTCTCGACAATGAACTAGCTAGATTGGTAGGCTTTCCCCACTTTTACATCCACCTCCTGAATTAACATATAATTGCTCGAATAAAAATCATATCATCATGTTAAATAATAAGTAGTCATCTAATGTAATTCCTCATTTAAACTCTTTTTACCACTGATTGGTTCACTAAAATTCAATACTCAATTCTTTTCTTGTTTCAATTCACATTTCTCCTCTTTCCTCACTTTACTATCTAGAAAGGAAAAACTCCATTATTTTTCATCTTGCTCCTGTCATTAACTTTATTTCTGTTCAAACAATGCCTATTCAAACTGCTAATTGGAATAAAACCTTTATAAATGAAGAGCTTCTAAATTTTTATGGTAGTGGAAGAAAGGATAAAAAATCCGCTATTAAGACTATGTTTAATCCTTATTCAAGGCATCAAAATAGTTAATCACATCTTCTTTATCGAATCACATACCAAACCCTTTCCTTTTCATGTTGAATTTCCTATATGCTAATTCCATCATTAAATGTATAATTAAATATACATACTCATACATATACATGTATATTAGGCCAAACCTATATGAATTCAAATTTATAATAATTGTAATGACTCTGCCAATGCTTCGCCCCTCTTCTTCTCAATCCATTTAAACATACCAACTACTAATTGCAAGCCCAATATAACAATATTCAGTAACAAATAATTTCTTACCTCAATTACATGTCAACAATGTTTAATGCTTCAAATAAATTCAACACCCTCCAATTCTTGCTAAACTCCAAAATTTCCATAAACCCTAAAAAAAAAAAAAATCAACACCTTGTTCTTACATATCTAGCTAAAAGGAATAATTAAGAAATTAAGCTTGAAAATTGTCACCTTCCTTTCCTTCCATTTCTTTCATCTTTTCTTTCTCGGTATTGCTCTCTGTTTCGTATCCTCTGTTCCTTTTCTTATCCCAATTGAGAAATAGCTCCATGCCCCCAGGGCACATCTCCAAGTGGCAAAGGGGATGGGTGGTAAGTGCTCAGCGCAGCTGTGTGCTTGGTTCGATTCCTCGCAAGGTGGAATTGGCCTTGTGGCAAGCAGGAGTTATTGAGATTTGCTCATACTTACCATAAGCCCATCCACCCTGGCTCCTTGGAGGCATAACCTGGATTTACCTTCCCGAATCAAGGGCCTTGGGCGTGGTCGGTTCGGGCCCTCAGGGTGTGGGCTACACCTTTGAGAAATAGCTCCATTATCCATTAAGTTAGTGGATAAGGGATAGTCAAATTGCAAGTCAAGCCCATAATTTTTCATGTAATGTAGCATCAAGTCATTAACTCCCATAATTGCAAATTAAGACTTTAAATTTCTATTTTTCTATCATCTTAATCCTCAAGCTTTTGTAATTACAATTTAAGTCTCAATAAAATCATTGTTCAACTTAAGTCCTTATTTGATTTCGACCATTTAAATATTTGAATTTGACTAAATAATTCATTGACTTTGGTTAAAGCAAAAATGAATTATCACATTAAGTCCATCCAAGATCAAATAGAGTGGTTCAGATCTGTCAAAAAGCTGATCACGCTGTTGGCCTCACTGTTGTCAGTCCGTCATAATATTTTCCACGTCCTAAAAAAATGTAAGCAGCTTCAATATAATCCATTTTGCCACCTTCTCCACCTACAACTTTCGTTTCTCCTTCGCCTCCCCAAGAGAAGAGACCAAGAGTATCATCTCCTCCCCAGGTTGTACCTCAATCTTATGAGATCCATGATGTCACGACCCGTCCCGAATCATCCTAGTGGACCCGAGACGTGAAGTGTGCCGATGATGGAAGCTAGCTAGACACCAGATCCACCACCAAGGCAATTTGACCTGTTTCTGACCGAGAAAAAAAAATTAAAAAAAAAAAAAATTGACAGAGTTTCCCTTATAACTTTGACTATACCAACCTGAAAAGCAATAAAATTCCCAAACAAAAAATATATATATATATATATATATATATATATATATATATATATATATAACATCAATTGGAAGCTATTTGTCCCAAAATATGCAGAACAAAATAAAATGCAGCGACCTGTTTGGTATCATTTACAAATTAATCAGAATATGTGTAAACCCCTCAAAAAGGGCGACAAGCCCATCAACAATGAAATGTCACATGTGATGCAAAACACAAACACAAAATACTCGACATGTGACCCATGAATAACAAGGACTTGTTAAACGAATGGAATCATACAATTATTAGGTCACGTGGCTCTGGTTCTCTTCACTGCAGATTCTACCAAAAAGGCTGCTCAAAACACAATGAGTCCTAAAATAGAAAAATAATAAGATATGATTTTACAAACTTAGTGAGTGGATAATTCGAAAATATGTATATTTTTCTCGTTTATACATATTTCCTGAAAATCTTATTTATTCGGTTATAACTTGACATAATTTTAAATGTTGATATTTACCTTCATTATTGAACGTACTAGTATCATAAAATCATTCATTCTGGATTCTAAATGATGTAACTTAAACATAAGGATAATAAGTAATTTGACATCAATAAAAATCATAACAACTGTCATTTCACCATACTATAAGCTGAATTCTTCATTCTGTAAACTGGATAAACTGAATTCTGTTATTTGAAATCAAATAAACTGAAGTAATACTGAAAATCACACCAAAATGTACCCAATGAATAGTCTCGTTCTTGTACAGAGTAATCTCATGTACAAAACAAAGTCATTCAAACCTGATAACTAATAAACTGGGTCTGATGATCTGGTCATACGCGCGCAGAGCTGCTCGAAGGCTATTAACTGGTCATACACTATGGAAACGCATTCACAATAGTACAGAGCGGGTAAAATAACATATCTGGTCATACACTGTGGAAACAGATTCACGACAGTGCAGAGCGGGTAAAATCACCATATCTGGTCATACACTGTGGAAACGAATTCACATCAGTGCAGAGCGGGTAAAATCATTGTATCTGGTCATACACCGTGGAAACGAATTCACATCAGTGCAGAGCGGGTAAAATCACTTGGGTACTTTCTGGTGGTTTTTAAAATAATTTTAAATATACTGGAATATCTAATGCTGATAGAATGTCAATGAAATCCTTTAACTGAACTAATTCTACCTTTAAAAGAACTGCTTAAAATAAACCTCACTTTATTCTTAAAATCTTACTGTAAACTGAATAGTTAAAAATAACCAAGTTCTGCAATTTATATCATTCAATATAAGCACTATAATAAATAAACATTCCATAAATGTTTTAGAATTAAGATAAATTAAACAAGTGCTTATTTTAAAAAATAAAGTGATCCACCCACAGAGTTAGAAATTGTAGCTAGTTCGGCTGGTAAGCTTTTCCTATTTCAATATCACCTCCTAAAATATAGATAAGAGTTTGCATTAACTTAACTCATCACAATTATAGTGTTCATGTCCAATTATAATAACGTCCTATAACATTTCACAAATCTCATATACTTCCAACATTATAATTTACCAACATCTCTTTCGTGAAATATAATCTCATTATCGTTAATCTATCCTTCAATTAACCAATTCTTCAAATAAATGTACAATAACACCAAAACCCCTTTACAATGAAACTAGTAATAGACTAAAACTTGAACTCAATTGCATGAGAAATATACACTCCAAATAAACATCACCAAACTAAGTATTTAAACATGAAATAAGTTAACATTGGCTCTAAAGACTAAATCATACTCCAATCTTGAATTAATCCACTATTTATGCAAACCCTAGACTTCTCACCAATCATTTCATCATCAAACTCCATTAACAAACTCTATATACTAAAAACAACACTTCACCCATCATAAATTTCATCTCTAATCAATAAGCAAAAACCCTCATTTTAAATAAATTCTCAAATAAGAAATTTCTTCCTTACCTCTTGGGAACTAGAAGAATGGAACTCAATCTTGACAAAAGATCCACAATTTCTTCCCTTCCTTCCCTTTTTCCCCTTCTTTTTTTTTTCTCTCTCTTTTTCTTCTCTGGTTACGGCTGGATAGAAAGGGGTGGGGGAAATGGGTTTGGTTTGTGTGTGTGAGTTGTGTTTTGTTTGTCCAAAAGCCAAGATAATTAAATATAATTTCAATTGCAACTTGGTCCTCACTTATTTATCCCATAAATCCACAACTATAAATAATAATAAGTTAACTCCCCAACTTATAATAAAATGTAAATGATCCTCAAGATTTATACTTATTTAAATTAGGCCCAACTTGGACAAAATTGATCAAATAAATGTTGGCTTAACTAAATAATTATTTGACTTGTCAAATTAGAAACGGGTTGTACCACATGACCTCACTCCTGGTGAGGAACGAGCTTAAACTTAGCTATAGCTTGATGTTTATGCTCAAAGTGCCTTATCTTATGCTTGAAAAAGAAAGATTAGAGTTGGTGAGACTCCCCAAGGATTGTCGGCCTAGATCTTATTGGGACTTTCTTGTCACTGTCGGCCCGTTTGCAGCAGGCTACAAAAGACTTCCTCAATGATCGCTTGAAGCGATGTATTATCTATCACAGTGTTGGACTCCACGTTTGGAGCGATTCACTAAATATATGCAAGTGGTAGACCTAATGACCACTGGTGGCGCTCTAATTAGTCAAACCCTTAACTACTATTCCCGTGCTCATGCCAAAATGAACGATGTGATGGAAGAGGCAATAAACTTGAAGAAGCCAGTTGGAAGGTTGAGGTAGAGATGGTGACCAAACTTGCTACTGAAACATATCTGAGGGAGGCTAAAGATGAGTTGTCCAAGGCAAGGGATGACCGCCCGGTTAGAGGAGATGGGGGTAGCTTTGGAGGAGAAAAATGTAAAACTAGAGGTGGCCATGGGGATATTGATATGGAGTGAGAGCTACAAGTATAAAAATTCAAGGATTCTGCTAAATACGATCACGATGTGTACAAGACTTACTATCTGACGTATAAGGAAATAGTGGATGAACTAGAAGCCAAGCGACCTGAAATTGGAGGAAGGTTTGATGAGTTATGGAAGAAATATCAAAGCTTCATTTCAGGCGATGACCCAGCTCAAAACAGGGCCGGCCCTAGAGCGTCCAAAAAATTAGGGGTCTTTATGCGAAATTTTAAATGGGGTCCTTGAATGAAAAAAATTGTTTAATAATGACGTCAACCGTCAAGATATGAAATTAAATTTACTCTTCTAGCATTTTTTGATGACATGGGTATTTTTTTTAGAAACTTTGAACTATCTATTAGACTAAACTGTTAGACCTTATACATTTTTGGGGGCCTTCACACCTTGGGAGCCCTATGCGATTTCATTGACTGCATAGGGCCAGGGCCACCCCTGGCTCAAAACATCCATCAATCACTCACCCTCCCGTAAATAGTTATGTCAATTTTCAGCTCGGAGATACTTCAAACGTTGACGTCAACTAATCCAGCTCACTCCCTTTTGTAATTCCATTTATGCATTTTTCATTCTCAATGCCTTGGCTATTAATGTAATTTCAAATTTAATATGAAGCATATTTTAATTTCGACCTGAAGACTTTTGTTATCCATACTATGAACTAAATTGAATGTAAAATGCGTGAGCATCATATTGCAAACTGAAACCATCCAATCCATTTAAACAAATTTTAGAAATTCAAACTTCCGGAAATGGATTCATATAGCCATAGATTATTATATCTGATAGTATCTACAGGTAACGAACTGATTTTATAGAATGTAAATATACTCAGAAGTTCTTATTCATTGTTAGAAATATAATCATATCGTATTCTATTCATTTATGTCGTCGAAAAAGATTTCAGGGGCATGTTTTTACTGCGTCTTATAAGGATTTCATCTTATTGAAAGAGGACTTTAGGGGCATGATTCTGCCCTTTCCCATGAGGATTTCACCATGTTGAAGGAGGACTTAGTCCTTAGGGGCATAGTTATGCCGTGTCGCCTAAGGATATCACCTCGTTTATAGAGGAACACAAGGGCGTGATTCTATCGTGTCCCCTGAGAATTTTAGGTTTCTGACACAAGACACAATTCTTCGAAATAAACTTCATTTCCTCCAAATTGATACAAAAGAATCAAAGTTCAACATTTTTACAACATTGTCAAGATGTATAAAATTAGTCTTCAGTTCTTCATTGATAACACTTCTTTAAATGTTATGCGTTCCAAGTGATTTTCCATCTATTGATTCCAGTTTATAAGCAACATTGACAAGTGACCTAGTAATTCTAAATGGTCCTTCCCAATTTGGACCCTGTGGCCCTAAGTTTGTAAATATTTTACTTAACACCAAGTCTCCAGGGAGAAATCTTCTGACTCTTACCTTTTAATTGTAATACCGGCAACTCTCTGTCTGTACATCGTATTTTTTAATTCAGCCTGTGACCTTTTCTCTTCAGCGAAATCCAGTTCATAAAGTAAGACCTTATCATTAAACTGCTTGTTAAAGTAAGATGTCTGATAAGAAGGAACACCAATTTCGACTGGTATTAAAGTAAGACCTTTAGTGCTGAAAGCAAGGGCGAATGGAGTTTCTCTCGTGGTTCTTCTGCAAGTAGTTCTATATGATAAGAGCATGCCGAGGAGTTCTTCTGCCATGATCCTTTCATAGCCTCCAGTCGCGTCTTTAATGTGTGTTTAATAATTTTATTCAATGCTTCAATCTGGCCATTTGCAAGGGGATGGTTTGGAGTACAGAAATACATTCTAATATGCAAATGTTCACTTAACGACCTGAACATTTGATTGTCAAATTATTTAACATTGTCTGTTACAATAGAGTGGGTAATTTAGAAATGGACCAATTTTATCAATTCCCCATTTTGCAAATAGCCAAGGACTTATAATCGAAACCAGATCTTCAGGTGGATTTCTCATAAATGGAATGAATCTTTGACATTTGTCAAATCTCCGTACGGAATCTACTGCATCTTTCTTTAGCGTCAACAAGAAGTAACCTTTTCTGATGATTTTGAATGTTAAGGCAGACCCCTTGTATGATTTTCACAAATTCCTTCATAAATCTCTATTATCGCGTACTCAACTTCTTCCTCATTCAAACATTTCAAGAGTGGCAATGAAACCATATCTTGTACAGTTCATCTCCAAATAGAGTATAACGAGCCAATCTGATTATGAGCTTCCTCACTTTCCTTGATCTTGGGATATTATTTTGTATTTTATGAGTTAGATTATTTCGTCCATCGATGAGGTCTTATGGTCAATATGCATCACAACGATTTCACTGTTACTCAAGGCTGAATGAGGAACAGTTGCAACTGGTATACATTTAAGATCCGCTGTTCCTTTGCTTGTGGTTAGGCGTGCGAGAGCATCTACTTGACTGTTTTGTTATTTGGGGACTTATTTATTTTCTGAAAACTTAGGCTACGTTTTCTTTAGCATTTTTCAGCAATTTTCCTTTTTTATTTTCGAAAACGCGTTCTCTTACACCGTTTTTGGGAAAAAAATTCGAAAATGTTTTCAAATTTTGTAAAGAAAATGGAAAACGTGATTTTCACGTTTTCCACCCATTATAACTATAATGTATAACTTTTGATGTTCAACTTTGAATTGCACTCCGTTTTTTGCGTCGAACTCCAAATTAAACCATCTTTCTAATGATGTATCATGTGCTTAATTATTAAATATTTATTTTTTACTTTTGTATTGTAAACACTTATTTTGTAAGGGTATCATTGATTAACGTAAATTGATTTCTGCAAATTTTATTGAAACTTAAATTTTAAATGTTATGAATGCTTACTGGAAGGATGTATATATATGAAGTATTAAATAGAACGATTACTTTAGAAGGAAAAATTGCTACCCAAATGTGGAACGATTACTTTAAAAGGGCAACATGAATTTTTGAACTTTTTGACATAACCAAATTGAGTGATTAGGGTTATTTCATTTATTTTTGTTGTGCAACTCAAATATGACATCTTTATTTCATTTATATTCACAAGCAATATAATTACAAGTATACAGAAATAGTTTTCTATAAAATTTTAAACATAACGTGTTTTCCAGATTTTCATTTTCGAAGACAGTTTTCAGAAATAACAAACCAAACGTGTTTTCAACAATTTCGTAAAAAGTCACAGAAAATGGAAAACAGAAAACATTTTCGAAAATGAAAACAGGAAACTGAAACACAAAGAGAACGCAACCTTAAATTCTCTTAGCTCCTCTAAAGTCGATTTATAGTATGGAGCCATCTTCTCATCTTTGGTACCATAATTTCCTTGAACATGATTTACCACCAGTTGGAAGTCGCTGTGTACAACAAGTCTGTCAATTCTCATAACATGTGCCATTTCTAGGCCTGAAATTAAAGCTTCATATTCTGCTTCATTATTTGTTACTTTAAACTGAATCGAAAAGATTGAAAGTGGTGGTGATTTTCAAGGTTGATTAATACGATTATCGCTTTAGCTCTTTGTCCCGCCGAAGATCCGTCAACATATAATCTCCAAGAAGCCTCTCAGTCAGCTCGTTCACAAGGGGAGCTACAGTGAATTCAACTAAAAAATCGACCATAGCTTTTCGTTTCACTGCTTATCGCGACTTAAATATGATGTCCAACTGGCCAATTCTACTGCCCACTTCAGCAACACCCGACATCTCTGGTTTCTGCAATACTTGCCTCAAAGGGAAATTAGTGAGTATGTTAATTCGATGCTCCAAAAAACATGGTCTCAATTTTATAGTTGACATCACCAATGCATATGTCAACTTTTCCATTTTCGAATTCCTCGGTTCTGCATCATGAAGAGCTTGATTGACATAGTACACAGGATGTTGAGTTTCATGTTCAGTGTGAATCAGGATGTGCTTAAAGTTGTATATGATACTGCCAAATACAAGGAAAGCACTTCCCTAGGGACTTGGTTAGAAAGAATAGGAGGTGAAGCGAGATGCTTTTTTAGTTCATCAAAAGCGATCTGATAATCCCTGGTCCATTCTAAATTCTTACTCTTCTTCATGGCTTTAAAGAAATCTTACTCTTCTTGATTGCTTCAAAGAAAGACCTACATTTGTCCGTCGATTTGGAAACAAAATGGAGCTGCCACCCTTCCTGTCAAACATTGGATATCCTTCACTTTGGTTGGATCTTTCATATTCATTAAAGCTCGTATATTTTTTGGATTTGCCCCGATCTCTCTTTGGTTTTCCATGTATCCCAGAAATTTTCCAGATCTTGCTCGAAACAAACATTTTTTTTATCCAGCTTCATATGGTATGACCTCAATATTTGGGACATTTCATTTAGATGAGAGATGTGATCAATGGATAATATACTCTTTACTAACATATCATCTACATAAACTTCCATAGTTTTTCAATCAAGTCGTTGAACATCTAACTACCAACTGTTGGTAAGTTGCTCCAGCATTCTTTAGTCCAAATGACATCATTTTATAACCATAAAGCCCTCTATCAATCATGAAAGAAGTGTGCTCTTTGTCCTCTTCATTCATACGTATCTGATTGTAACCTGAATAATTGTCTATAAAGCTAAGGAGTTGATGTCCAGCCATGGCGTCCACCATTTAATCAATCCTAGGAATTGGGAAACTATCCTTTGTACAAGCTTTATTTAGATCTTAAAAATCAATGCACAATCTCCATGTTCCATTGCTCTTTTTTACCAGGATGGGATTTGCCACCCAGGAGGGATAAAATGATTTTCATATGAACCCGTCACTTAGCAACTTCACGACTTCCCTTGTAACAACCCAAGAATTTTGACGTCATTAACAGTCCATTATGACATAATAAAAGTATGTTTATTTTATTAAAGAAAGAAAAACGAAATTTTTATAAAAAGAAAAGTTACGTCAAAAACTTATTTTAGTGTCCTTTTTTTGAGACTTTTTCTAGCACTCCTGACCTCATTTGATTATATGTCATATATGTACGGGAAAGTTCTTGAAGTGAATTTTGAGAATATGAAAACGGTTTGTCATTCCGACCAACGGATTGCTCTCGGTGAATTTTTAAAGTTAGGAATGTAAAAAAGGTTAACACGAAAATTGTTTTGAGTAGCCTACTTTGGAAGGCCATAACTTTTTCTTCGATTATCTGTTTCTTGCACCGTAAATTGTATGTTAAATTACTCCATAAGTACTTCAAAATGGTACCAAGAAACCAAGATTTCAACTTCGTTTGATACTCAAATTTGAGCTCAAAATCAGCCACAAAAAACTGGAATTTAAGTGAAGCATGAGGTGACACCTAATATAACCATGGATGCACTAGTAGGTTTAGTCACCCTATCTATAAGAACCAGCTCATGCTTGCATGGTTTAAATGTTACACCTCCTGCTTTTGCATGCAAATGAACTTCCATCTCATGCTTATCAACTTCCAACTCCAACTAGCTTAGGATCACATGACCATGCCATTGTTCTTCTTGTGGAGCCCTTTCTAACTATAAATATCCATCAATTTGAAGGAATCCTCACACCAAAATTTGCCAAGGAATCTTGGGAGAAATAGAATGGTTCTTTCTTTCAAATACCTAGAATTCAAAGAATACAGGTTTGAATATTTGTTAAGATTAAGACTTGTTAATTTCTATAACATGATCTTGGTATCCTAAATATGTTTTGTACAATTAAATATAGTTAGAAATATTGAAGAAATCTCAGAAATCATACTTGATAGTGTTGAAATTGACTGCAAGTATCGATACATGAAGCTTGAAGATGAACATGTATCGATACATGTTTATGGAGTATCGATACATCCTGTAAACATAATATACAAAACCTCTTTTTGAGTATTTCTGAATTGAGGTGAGTGGGATATATTTAATTGTTTACTTGATATATGAATTCCATATCTTTTTTATAGGTTCCCTATTTAATATGATTGCTATATTTTCATCAATAGTATCTTGACATTATCGTGATCTCGTTATAGGTTTCATATGATTACTATATTTTTGTTAATATCATCTTGATATTAATTTTCCTTTTTTGAAAAGATGATCAAGGTTATTATCACCAATCATATATTGATGCTAATTTTTATTTATCCGTTTATTTAATATAAAAGAATGATCAATAAGGTTTGTCATTTTAATAGTGTTATTATTCAGTATCTTGAGATATAATGATTTTTGGCTTATCATCTACTTGTAGAAATGATTACGTGATTTAATGATTTTAAAGTCTTAATTGGACTCTTATTATTTGAATTAAAGTGATACATCTTGAGTAATCTGCGCCCTTGATTATATTTGTATCAGCAGATGATAATTGTTGACATAGTATGATGTATCGATACATTGAATACTTTAAGCAGTTTCTATCCTCATCTTATGTATCGATACATTAATACACTGATCAGTACTATCTTGTCTTGATATTTAAAAGAATCATTGTTTTTATTTATGAGATCTTAGACTTGTTAACAGAATGAAGATGATAATCTAGTCTTGACAGATAATAATAATATGCCATCTACTTGTTGAAAGACACAACACATGATTATATGAACTTGTCTTGACTTAACTTGGCTTGGATGGACTTGTACTTAATTATGTGAATTTAAATGCTACTTCGTGATATGTGTCCATTATGCATTGCATTAAAAGGCATTTTCATGTTTTTCCTTATGCATTGCATAGAAAGAAACTTCTTGCATTACAGTTATACTCTATCCCACTTATTAATACGCATATGACGCTTGTCTTGAAATACATGCCACAGAGTCCAGTAGTTGGATCACGATGTGGTTACGCTTATTAATAAATTTCAGGGATCTTAACTCCTTGTTTGAAACCCGTGACACATAAATTACGCTTGTAAAAGAACTCGTAGAATAAACTTCACGCTTGAACTTGGAGTTATATTCTCTACTTGTGTACGCTCGTGATAGTATTTGATTTGTAATATGAGGCCCATTAAAAGACATATTTTCTTGAAAATACATTCATTGACATTAATCTTGAATATCTTACACTAGATTTGGATAGTTGAATATCTTACATTAAACTTGAATATGTTGTACTGGTCTTGTCTTGCCTCGACTTGTCTTGATTATATGACTTGAGTATAGGAATTTACTGGTTTAAATTTGTGAGACATGATCTTAAATAATGAAGTATGACTTGACTAGAATATGTGAATTTGACTTGATTTGAATATATAAAATTGACTTGACTTGAACTTGACTTTGGACTGGACTTGGGGCTGGATATATGGTTTGGCGTGAATATAGAACTCGACTTGAACTTGACGCTACTTGAATACGACTTGATAAGATATAGGCTTGTATGATTTAACAAGTAAAGCTTGCACTGATTTTGAATATATAAGGTTAATTGTCTACGTGCAATAGCACATGTGCACCATACTCCACTTACTGGGCAAGTGTATACTCATTCCACGATATTTAACATTTCAGGTAATAACATAAATGTAAAAGAAATTGATGCAGATCTTCAAATGACGAGATAGATAGTGCCGTGCTAGGTACCTGTGAGTTGTGACTCACTGAATAAGGTCTAATGTTTGAACTGCCAAACTCACTATTTTATTATTGTTACTGTTTATCTAAAAGACTTTAAAGTCAATATATTATATTATGTTTTATCATTACTTTTTAAATGAATTGATTTTATTTTATAGTAAAGTGATTTTGAAATCTCAGCAAGTAACGTCTTTTACGTTACTGACTTATGAAAAGAAAGATAAAAGCATTTTCACAAATTACCGTGTGCCACGTGTTGACATCAAAATTCGAAAATAAATTAAAAAATTTGGCCATGCCTTGCATCCCTAGCCAATGCTTCATATCTTTCTGGATTCAAGACTTGTCGCTTCTGCCTTTTAGACTTTACTGTTAGAACAATATAGAAATGATGGCAAATATATCTTAGATCAATCCCTTCCATGTCAGAGTGGGTACATACAAATTCATTAACATTGTTCTTCAGAAAATTGATAAGATATGATCTTACTGGCCTTTTTAATTAATACCCAATTCTAAGCTCTACCTCAGGTCTATTTTCATCGATCATGATCATGTCTAGCTCTTCGACCAGTCCAGACTGTGTATTTTCTTAGGCTCCTCTTGGGTCCAACATCTGTAATTCCTCAATCACCTCTTCTTTATTTCGTTCTTTGATGAGTCCAGACCTCACATCCTCAATTGTTTACACATTCCTTAGAGCAAAATTCAGGTCATGTTCCCTTGCTGCCCTTTGGTCACCCCTTATGGTTGTCACCCCATTTGATGTAGGAAATTTCATACAATAGTGATAAATTGATGTCGCCGCCTTTAGCTCGTGAATCACCACCTTCCAAAAATGGAATTGTAGTTTGATGAAATATCCACGACTATCAAGTCAACTATAACTCGTCTAGGACATGATTTTGTCCCTAGCTCCACTAACAAAGAAATTTCTCCTTTAGGTTGGATATAATTGCACGTGAACCCATGTAACTTCATTAGTCTGGGTCTAAGATGATGTAAGTCTATTCCCATCTTATTGAATGTGTTCCAGTATGAAACATTCACAACACTTCCATCATCTACCAAAGTTAGATGAATTTTTATTCCACTGACAGGTATTTTAGTGATCATGGCGACAATATGCGGCTGTAGCACACCCCTCACATCTTCCTCACACAAGATGAATGATTCTGAACTATCTGGCACAAGAGATTGGGTACAGAGTTATGACAATTCCTTGCATCCATGACCAATTTTCGTCTTCTACTTTTCGAGCCGACCTTAGTTTGGTTTTCACTGATTAGCGTGTGAATCTCATCAGGTCAGTTCTTATCTGGATTATCTGCAATCTATTGAGGAGGGTATTGCCTAGGCTGTGTTGGAGGCTTGTCTGATCCATCCCTCTGAGCAACATACTCCCTAAGACTTTCTCTCTCAATCAATTTGTCAATCTCAAATTTCAGTTTTTTTATAGTCATCCGTGTCGTATAAGTAGCATTTCCATATGTTTAAGTAATGATATAGTTAATCCAAGTCATAATTTAATGATGTCAACAAATATTGTAATGTTAATTAGTTTTAGTGACTTAATTGGTCAAAAAGTACTTTAAGGACCAAGTGAGATTTTGTACAAAATTCGCACAAACGCGAATGACTTTCGATAAATTTTTGAATTTCCATGATTTTATTTTATTTTTTTTATTTTTTATTTTTTTCAAGTTACAAGTTTTTATGCAGGTTTTGGTTAATTCCATGGAAAATATTTTTTTAAGAGGAGGTGATAATTGATTTTTCATCTTTTACATGAAATTCATTTTCTTTTCCACCCTTCACAATCAAACACATCCTACCAACCCAACCTCCAAGAAAACATTTTTCATGGAATTTTCCGTGCATAAAAACATTGTACCTTGAATTTTTTTTCATCAAAAGTCAAAACTAATCAAACACTCAAAGTGGAAAATAGGGTGAAAAATAAGTCTAGCAAACACACCTAATAATAGTCTTTCCAGCTAAAAAACCCACAAGTTAATATCTCCTTTCGTTAAGTTTGTAAGTCTTCAATTTCCATCCCCCATTTAACAATTTGTCTTTTTAGTGATCCACCTTAGTTTTCTATACGAAATGCTTAAGTATCGTATTGCTAATTATTGATCGCTCACTTTTTTTTTTTTTTTTTTTTTGAAAAATCTTTGATGGGTTGCCAGTGGCGGACGTAGAGTCTTTATACTGGTGGGGCACTCGGATGGTATGCCCCCGAATTTTTTTTTTGATAAGAAGAGACCGAAAAATGAAAAAATACTTGAAAATATTCAATCTCCAAACAAATAAATAATTATATTAATCTTGTACACTTATAATATAATTAGCATAAATCACACTGCCCTCAAACATTTATTTTTTGTAAGAAGAGACCGAAAAATGAAAAAATATTTGAAAATATTCAATCCCCAAACAAATAAATAATTATATTAACCTTGCACACTTATAATATAATTAGCATAAATCATATCCCCCACTGCCCATGGCAGGGGCGGAGCCAGCCCACATGAATGGGCTGGGCCATCAATGAAATGAGCTGGGCCATCTTCAAAGATTTTTTTTTTTTTTTTTAAATTTGTGAAGGAATTTCAGTTTTTTTTTTTTAAATGGGGTGGGCCATGGCCCAGGCAGGCCACCCCCTGCATCCGCCCTTGGCCCATGGCTCTACTTCCATTGGTGCACTATTTTTATAAAAAAAAAGAAATTATACGTAATGTATCATCTTCAAAGTGATGAGTCCTGAGTACACTGCAAATGTGCACTATTATATTTATATCTTAATAAATCAAGTTTGAAGATTAAAAAAAAAAGTTACCTGAAGCCCAAAAAAAAAAAAAAAAACAAATCAGATTTTTCCTGGGCACGTGCCCCAGGAGGCCCCACCCTGGGTCCGCCCATGCCATGCAATAACAATCTAAAAAGTTAAGGAGCTACAAAGAGCAAATCTTTTATAAGAGACATTTCTACCGTGGCAATGGTGGATTTTCTACTTGACTACTTCCACCACCGTATCTGGTTTGGTGTCTCCGGTGGTTTTGGAACTACACAATGAGCGACTTAGGTAATTATTGACGAAAAGAAAAATGGACGTATAAGAACAAGAAAATTATAAGTAATGCAACTATGAATCTTATGAAGAGTTTGTTCCTGGCTCAAAATCAACGCGCTTTGATAATAGACGGAAAGTAGTAAATCAAGTTACACACAATTCATTCAATTGTGTTCAATTTTTTAGTTTTTCTTAAAATCTCAAATGTTCTTATACTATCATCGATGAGTTGATAGCGAAGGATCTACATATCGGGTGATTCAAATACAAAGTCGCCCAAAAGGGTTTGAAAACTTTACTCATGAAAAGAAATAATTCTTAATGTATCAGATGAAAGCCCGAAGAAGGAAAACTCAGTTCAATTCATTATTTGCTACCCAAGTGAATCATACATCAGCAAAACATATATTCTTATGTATCTATTTATCTACCTAGGACAATGGTGGTGATTCAAAATGGTGATAAGGATCCGGTCCTCCCGGTGCTACTCTCATCGTCTCTGCATTCGACATTAATGCCACGCGTTTTCTGTAATACTCTAATTTCGATTCCTCAATCCCAAATTCACGTAGTATAAGATGATGCATACTATTAGCAATAGGTCCTCTCCCGATAAAATGTACACGAGAAAGTCGAGCGCTTGAACTTACTGTTAATATCGATGTAATCATCAGCAAAACTCTCAAAGTCATCAAATAAGCAGCCATATTACGCAACGAAGAAAGAAAAAATAGGGAAGAAATTTTAAGTATTCTTCAGTATTCGTGTTAAAAAAGAAGTAAAGTCCCCCATATTTTATACATAAACAGAACAAACACATGAGTAGGAAAATCGTGGTGGGGCAAATTTTGAAGGCCGCCCTGATTCGAAAAGTCTTCAAAAACTCAAAAAACACAATTTAATAATGTTTCATGTGTGAATCCAAACGACACATATTTCTCAATCACTTTTCAACTATTTATTTTTCGAAAATATCACATTCTTTATTTATTAACACAAATTTTTACCAAACAGAGGCTAGTAGGTGTGAACACGGTTTGGTTTGGACGGTTTGCACTAAAATTTCAAATCAAACCATTTAAAACGGTTTGAAATTTTTCCAAATCAAACCAAACTATTTTTTGCTGTTTAGTACGAAAAAATTAGTAGATCCAAATAAGCTCAAAGATACATATTTGTCTAAAATTTCAAGTAAAAATGCGTATTTTGTGTTTTTGTAATGAGTATTTTGTGCTTGATTGTCTTTTGTATTATTGCAAAATTAAAGATGTCAACTGTAGTAAAAGAGATTGAATCAGGTCTTTATTGCTCACAAATATGATTTGATGTGAATAATTGAGAATTTGAGTTGGGTAAAATAGTAAATGATTTTATTGGATAATAACATTTGGTGAGTTTGAAATTGAAACAAATGAGAATAAAGAAGTGTACTACATTTTTTAAAAAATAAAATAAAATTGGACGTTTATTTTTCATTTTTTAAAATTAGCTGGTTGACGGCTTCAAAAACGCAATTTTGTCGAGTGAAACTTAAACCAAACTGTTAAATCGATTTGAAATATTTCCAAACCAAATCAAATTATTTCACATTTGAAATCGAACCAAACCAAACAATTTATAGCGGTTTGGTTCGATTTGACGATTTATTTGTTCACATATAAAGCTAATTGTTGTGATTGAATCGCAAATGCACGATATCGTAAACAAGTAATAGAGTGAACTTTTGAGTTCGTGTTGTCAATCTCATAAGGACTAATTTATTTGTTATCAATTTACTTTGATCAAGAATCCCTAAACTAAAGCAAAAACTACGCTAAGAAAATAAAATTGCAAAAGAATCTAACAACGATAATAAATGAGAATTTCACAAAATAATCAATGCAAGTAACTAAGAAATAGAAATTAAATTAAACTAATAGCAACTACTTTAAAATAATAAAACAAGAAATTTAACAATGAGTTTTTAACAATAAATGACTATCGAGATAAACGATTTTGAAGTAATATTTTAGCTTAATTTCGCATCTCAAGTTGTTTTCTAAAATTTTATTTGATTGAATTCACACATGTATCTAATTTACTTCTTTCAAGTTCAAATTAGGCTTATTTAATTAAGCCAACTGTGTATTTCTACAAAGGGTAAGAATTCTTTCTTAGCCAAATGCATTAAAATCACCTAAGAATTCATATTTGATCACATGCAACCACAAATTCATATCTCTATCTTTTTGTTGAAATTATCGATTTTTAATATGTGGTCTAAATATATAACTTATTTCTCAAGTTGTTACAATTCACAAATTTCATGAATTAGTGACCAATTAATTCATGTATGAAAAGCAATAGTAAAATCAATACATTCAAAATATCGTCCAACTTGAGAATTGAAATTAAACTAGAAAAATTAAATCTATATCATTAATTCTAAGTTGAAATTTATCTACTCGTGTTCTTGAAAATAAAATAACATAAAACAATGACTGTAACGTCCTGAATTCCGCAGAGCCCGGGACGCCACTTCGTCCTTTAAATCTGACTTTATTGTGGAAAATAAATTTAATTTCAAACGTCATATTCATTATTTGAAACCTTCAGCGAAAACTTAATTAATTTAAATATAGAAAAATTCATTAAACTCGTGTCTCAATTATTTAAAAGAAAGTAACGATAAATAATTTAACGAGTAACATTCATAAAATTGTCTAATAATATCATCATTTATTTAAATTGCCAACGCTGCCCCTTTCATTCGCCGCCATCTCCAAGATCTGCAAAAACTGTTAAAAATGGAATGAGCACTTCGAAAGAAATACTTAGTAGACTCATCGCCAATAATTAATTTACAGAATAATTGATTACGTAATTAAGCAATCATACAGTGACATCATCATCATATTCTTGGGCTCTTGTATTTTCAAAATCAGGGCTGTTAAAATCATAGGGTGTAGGTAGTCTCGTCTCGTGTACTTAAGGCACATAAATTATGCATAACATCATCATTTCTCATCTTATCTCATAAGAGATATTCTTTTCTCGTCTCATGCATCAAAGCATGTAAATCACGTAATTTCACATAAGACATGCAATTATAATTTAAACTAATTAGTAGGGGCGAGTATACCTCAAATCACGAGTTTGAAAGTTGAGCAAGAAAGTTCACGTTGTTCTTCTAAATGTCCAAGCGTCTCGTCTAGCCAATAACAAATAAACCTTAAAGTGGTATTTGGAAATCAAATGTTTCAATTGAAAGAGTTTTAAAAGAAGAAATAAAAGTTTAGGGATTTAAAATCAAACATGGTTGCGATTTGAAAATAGTTGTAATCAAAATAAATGATTTGCAAAAGCCTATGAGTTGAATAAAATATTTTAAAACCAAAAAATCAAAATAATACTTTTAAAAAAAAACTAAAGGGGACTAAATCACTAATTTTAAAACTAAGGATTGAATTCAATACTTTAGGAATTTGGGGACTGATTAAATCATTCTCAAAACTAAAGGACTGAAATAAAGATATTCTGAAAACTGGGGACTAAAGGGATAAATTTTAAAACTTAAAATTATAAGAATATATGTATATCTCTCTCTCTCTCTCTCTCTCTCTCTCTCTCTCTCTCTCTCTCTCTCTAAATTGACAGAGAGAGGCTGAGAGGAGACGGGCGACGAGGCCCCCTTCCTCCGTTGAAATCGCCGGTCAGGAAGAGTGCTGGCTAGTTGGCGCGGTGCTGCCGCCATCACTTGGCTGCGGCGGAGGTGGTTTTTGTGCGGTTTAGGTGCGAGGAAAAAGGTGCGAAATCGAGGTGAAGGGTGGGGAGATCTCCGGTGAAAATCGGTGAATATGGGTCGACAGTTGAGGTAAGTATATGGGTTTATTTGATTCTTGGGTTTTTTGTTTGATTTTTGTGAATTTGGGGTCGGATTGGAGTTGGGCAGTAGGTGATACAGTCAGTGCGGTGGTGATGAAATTGCGAGTTGGAGGCTGTGATGGATTTCGATGCGGTGGTTTGAGGGTTACGGTAATGGTTGGAGTTGATGGTGGAATTGGTGTTGGTCGTCTTGTGGTGGTGCTTGCACGGCTCGGCCATGATGGTTGCAGGCTCGGTTTTGGATTGTGATGATGGACAGGGGCGGTTTTGGTGGTATTCAAGTGGTATTCAAGTGGTTTAAATCCGGTGGTGACGGTGGTGATTCTGACATTAAGTTGGGTTGATAATGGTGGATTGGGGTGTGTCGAATTGTAGGCGATGTTGGTTGGAGATGATGAAGTTTTCTGTGTGTGTGATTGTTGCATATTGGTTTTGGGGTCTCGGCTATGGAAGTAGTAACCCTGCGTGACTATGAGGCTTGGTTCTGATGGATGAATTTGGTGGTGGGGCAATGACGGTGAATTTAATGTGAATTTAATGTTTTGTGTGGCCGGTGGTGGCTGGTCATGGTGGTTCAACTGGGTGATGATGATTTTGTGATGAAGAGGAAGGGAAATATATCTTGTGAGTTGTGCTAAAATTTGGTAAATGCACGATTGATGATGATTGAGGGAGATAGGATTAGTTAGGAAAAAATTGAGGAAGTTGGCCATGGAAATTTTGCAAGATTGGAGAAGAATGTGCTTAATATGAAAAATGGAAGGTGGGGAGAAATTTTAGGATTCAAATTAAAATGAACGTGAATTGGGGATTATAATAATAATAATAATAGATTGAATCCACATAAATTAAAAAAATTGGACTTTAAAAATATATAATAGACTTGGGACATCATTTAATAAAAATTGTAATTTGACTAATATTTAATTCAAAAATAAATTTAATTTCACTTAAAATAGCTAGACGAAAATGTGTTTAAAAATAAATGGGCAAAGTCGTAGCGACACATTTTAAATAATATTTAAATAAGTCACGGAAAATTCTCAATCGCTACAATGACAATAAAACTCAAAATTTGAAGAATTGAAGATTAAGCATCATCTTTCACCAAGAATCCACAAACTCATGTTGATCTTCAATATTCCTTACTTTTTCTCCACTTGATTTCCCAAAGAATTGAACGTTTTAAAGTGAATTTTTGTGGAAGAGAGGTTGCCTAGGGTTTTGAATTCGTGCCTCTACATTCATCTCCAGAAATTAGGTTGAAACTAGTTTAAATAAAGAGAATTTGGATGAAAAATTGGGTTTTTCAGGTCCAACCGTGGCCCACCCAAAAGCTTGAGCTACCGAGCTGTAGAAAGGCTTGCGGCCGTGCGGTTAACTGAAAATGTGTTCTGCCCATTTATAATCAAGTCGTGCGGCCTCGCGGTATTACATGGTGAGGCTGCACAACTTTATCGGTTCCTACAATTTTCAACTTTTCTTTTGTTGTAAGTTGGCCATCCTCTTTTATTTGCGGCACATGTCCTTCATCTTATGATTGTAGCGTTTTAATCCACAAATTTTCGTTGCTCTTCAATTGGCTATTTGCTTCTCTTGATTTCTTTACTTTGTCCCACAAACTTCTTCAGTTTTCCACTTTGGCTCTAATATGCACCTCAATTTGACTTCATCAACTTTTATGTGAATGATTTTATTCCAATTATCATCCAATTGTTGTGTAATTTCTTCAATTCCATTTTTCTTGATTTTTGGGATAAAATCTGAAATAATAACAAATAACAACAAATTAAGTAGAATTTATTCATAAAAGACAACATAATATCCTAGTTTTGTCAAATAAATAAGTATATAAAACACACTTATAACTAATCATAATTTTGTTCTTAAGTTTGTAAGAAGAAAAAAGAAATGGATCCACAAATACATAAGACAAACTAACCTTTACTAAATGAATAAATATTGTTGCAATATTGTTTAGAGAAAAGTTTCAAATAAAGAACAAAAGTTTAGTGCATTCTTTAATTAGTTCACATTAATTTTTAAATGTACTTTTGACTTGAAAGGAATTAACTTTCTCATTTCGTTAACTTTTTTCAGTCTTTTGTCTACACTTAAAGATTGAGATGATTTAAAAGAGAATATAAGGTTGTAAATAGATCCTCTACTTGGATTGGTTGAGCTTATATAGTGTGGAAAAAAAAAATGGTTAGTAGGAGGTAATAATTAAATATTTCTACACTTTGAGTTCCGGAGAATTCAACTCTATAACTAAAGGTACGAGAGAGTTGAGTATGCAATTTTTAGTAAGCATAGTAGACTTTGTTACTTCTTTGATGTAAAATGTGTTAAGTTGTGGAGTTTAATTATTGTTGAGAATTCATAAGCGAATAAAAAAGAGAAAGCCGTTGGAAGAAATAGAAAATGTGAATTTTCTTTTGTAAACTTATTTTCATCAAAATGAACTACAACGATATCGAAAAATGACATAATCTCACATTGAAAGAGCCATTTATATATCTTGCCTTTTCTTGTGTGTACATTTCTTTTTGCTATTTTATTGCTCCTAGTAATATAGAATTATGGTTTCTAATTCTCAATAAAATGAGTTTTTCTAACAAGAAAAAAGACTTCTCACTTCAGCTAAAGAAAGGGGCATTCTAAAAGTTAACCTAACCAAAAGATAAGCGAAAAATAAATTTATGGTAGCTTACGATTCGAGCACAATTGCATAATCGTAAAACACACAATTTTTTTTGTGAGACGAGTTGTCGACACATGGCCAATATGGTACATATTTTGTTGTTGTTAAGTTCCTTGTAACTAGATAGGTTTGACATTGACCCTTACCCGATATACTTTTTAAAAATATAATTATAAAAAGAGAGGAGGAATGACATGCATCATTATCAATAAATATAGGAGAAAAATCGAAAAATTAACTTTTGAAGATTGTAAATTTAGAATTACCAGTGTTTTGAAAATCGAAAATCGGAAAAGACAACGAGTCAACGGTCAGAAGGTCTGATCGAATCGAATCGGGATCTAAACGATTTCAATTAAAAAATTAAAAATTATTCCAAAAATCACAAAGATTTTCTAAAAAACATGTTATTTTACAAATAAACCAACATTTACTTATTTGAAAAATAAAATCACATACAAAAATAGCTTAAAACAGTTAGATGAAAACAAAACAACAAGAAAAAATGTAAAAATAGGGGGGGGGGGGGGGGAATCGACCGATTCCTGGTTTTACCAGTTGAACTAGTAAAAAATCATGTTTTCCAGCTGATTTTTGGACCGATTCTTGGTTTTCTTTGTCGAATTAGTCGATCCGATCTGATTTTCTAAATATTGTGAATTACTATGTTGAGTATCGAAGAAAAATGAGAGAGATCAATTAGAGAAATGAATACTACGTGACTATTCATTCCTTTTAACTCAGACAAGTCAGTCCAAAAGTACATTAGAAAAAACTTTAATCAACATTATGTGATTTGTTAATATTTGTAGATAATGGATTATACAATACTGACTTTGCAGATGATGGATTATGCAACACTCGTATAAATGATTAAAATGAGATTTAATAAGTACTATTGCTGCGTAGATTTATTCAAAAGAAAGTATCCACAAATACATAGACGTAGTAACCGTTACTCGACCAATAAATAATATTGCAATTTAGGGATGGACAAAAAAATAAAATAAAATAAAAAAATCAGAACTAAGTCAATTGAACTGAAAAATCGAAATCGTTGAATTTTAAAAAAAGAAATTAAAAATCGAAATCGATCAATCTCAAAACCAAAATTGAATCAAAATCAATAAAAAATATTTGATTGTATTTTTTCTTGAATTATGGCCTTCGATATGGTTGAACTATTGACGTGGTGAATTCTTGTTAAATCTTTATCGTGATAACCTTTTAGAAATCCAGGATACAATGTATTTACTTTTCTATGATTGATGAAGACATTTCGATAAATTATAACTTTGATATTATTTTTATGTGCAATGTGTTTTTCTCATTTAG
This sequence comes from Ligustrum vulgare, assembly GCA_963555705.1. Lineage (NCBI taxonomy): Eukaryota > Viridiplantae > Streptophyta > Magnoliopsida > Lamiales > Oleaceae > Ligustrum > Ligustrum vulgare. The sequence goes on along the minus strand of OY743169.1, from coordinate 71,792,424 downwards.
CCTTGATTTTTGCATGCATTTATTCATTTGCATTAAATTCAATTTTTTAATAGGAAAAAAAATAAATCGAAAATAATTGAAATCGAAATCGAAATTGTAACTGAATCAAATCAAAAGTTTCAATTTTATTTTGATTCCTTCAATAATCGAACAGGGCCAATAAATCATGCCTAACTTTGGAATATTGTTTAGAGAAAAATTTCAAACAAGAATTAAAGTTTTCACCTTTTTAATGTGAACTGATTGTCAAAAGCACATTTACGGGTTATTAAACGTGAACTAGTTAAAGTTGTCTTTTAATAAAACTTAAAAAGAATTCACTAGACTTTTTCTTCTTATTTTCCTTATTAGTCCATTATGTGTGATACTTTAGATGATTTGAAAGAAAGTTGAGGTAAGAAATAGATTCTTTTAAAAAGAAAATAGTGGGATCACGAAATGTGTCGATAATATTTGTAGTAGTTTGCATGCGTGATGTTGAAATTGATATTTAATTTTGACGAAACAGTAAAAATAATTTTTAAATTTTTAATATTGTTATTAACAGAGCACACACTATATAATTCTAAAAGGTGAAGATCCTTTATCAAAATGTTTGAATAAAATGCTTATCTGGTGGTCATGCTAAGAAAATCTTTACATGCTACAATTCTTTTCTTTTGATTTTGGGATAAAACTAAAATAATAACACAAATTAGGTAGCTTTTATTCTAAAACGATCATATAATATCCTAGTTTAAGTATCTAAATAAGCGTATAAAATACACTTATCACCTGCATCAACAAGAAGCCTCAAGTTCAGATCCTCACCACACCCTTACCCTTCAACCCCATCACCGTCATTGCCACCGTTGATGCCAACATCACCCAAAAAGTCTCAAATCCCAAATCACTACCACTGCCTTGCCACCATCGAAGTCTCAATCCACCACCATCAACACACCACAACCATTACCACTAACAACCACTTGCACCCCAACTTGCCACACTACCACCACCACCACAACCAAACATAACCTACCAATCGGTAGGATCTAAAAAGCCAACACGTCAGCACTGCAACCTACCACAACACAACACACAACCCCATCACCTCAGTCCAAGTTGCGGTTGTGAAAGTGCAGCAATTGTGCCACATTCGCTCCTTCTTCCGCCTTCGTCAACGCTTTTCCCTCCACCTTCTTCACCGTCGCAACCATTTCTCCCTCTGGAAATATTCATCTACTCGAGGTGCAATGGTGTCGCATGCACACAGTGGCTTCGCCAGTGCAGGAAGTGAAGAAGTGCATGTGAGTAATTCGCCAGAGAAGTGATGCATCGCCAATGACATTTTCCTCAACTTCAATACTCACGCGTAGGTGGAAACTGAATTAGGGTTGGTTTGGGTATTAGGTTGAATTAGGTGGTTTATGGGGTTTAATTTAACTTACTTTAATGATTATTAATAATTTTTAAAAGCTAAATCAACATTTGATTTTTGAATAAATTACTTCTAAATTTGATTTTTGAATTTACAACTTAAAATCCACGAATGTTAATTTCCTAAAAAATGATTTTGGGTCGGCTAAATTTCAAATTTTATAGGTCACATTTTATTTCACCGTCACAATTTATCAAATTAGTTTATCATGACTCATTCTCAAGTCTCAAATTAACAATTTAATTGGTTATAATCTATTTCTTGATCACAACCACAAATTCTGTGGGTCACAAATAATATTCAAACTAATTGAATACGACTTATTTTCCCGTCATGAAAAAATATCACCCTACCCCCACCACTCATCACTTTCATCTCCTCCAACTAGACTCCACCTCCAAACACCAACATGTCGCTATCGGCACCGTTGTCGACATTAGAAATAAGTCGTAGGTCCAGATCCTCACCCCACCCTGCCCCTACCCTATCCTACCCCTCAACCCCATAACCTTCGTCGTCGAGGCCAACATCACACAAGAAGTCTCATATCCCAAACTCCAACTACTATCGTCGTCGCCACCTAAGCCTCAATCATCCACCACCATCAACTTACCATAACCATCACCACTAACAACCACCCGCACCTCTACCTACCACACCACTACCACCACAACCAAACATAACCTACCAATCGATCAAATCTGCAAAGCCAGGACACAGCCTCATCACCTCTTGGTTTGGGTATTAGGCTGAATTGGGTGGTCTTTGGGGGTTAATTTAATTTAATGATTTCTAATAATATTAAAAAGTTAAATTAACATCTCATTTTTGAATAAATTATTTCCAAAAATTATTTTTGAATTGACAACTTAAAATCCATGTATGTGTGTAATTTCCTAAAAAAGAAAATGATTTAGGGCAAGCTAGATTCTAATTTGATGGCCCAAATGTATACAAACAAAATCAAATGCACATCCTAAATCTAAGGGTCCATTTAATAGCGATAACGAAATTTATGTAGAAAATTAATGAATTCCAATTAATTGAATTCCCAGGAATTTATTTTTTTGGGAATTGAAAGTTTAATGTGTTTGATAGGTTTAATTTTGTAAGTGAAAAAAGCGGAAATTTTTTTCAAGTTTTGTTGTTTGATGACATTATTTTTCATGACAAATAAAGTAAAATTTAGCAATTTTAATCAAAAAATATAAATTTGTACTTGAAAATAATAATGTTAATTTTTTAAAAAAGGTTAATTAACAACAACAAAAATGATCAAATATAACGTAAAACAGTTGTCAACTAAGATGAAAATCATTTATCTAGCTACCAAAGCAAAGGAAAATGAATTCCACTTTTTCATGGCAAACATGATCACGTGTTGGTAAGGTGGAAAACATTTGTTTTGTCAAACTTAACCTATCAAACACTCAAATTGAAAAGACAAATATTTTCCATCTTACCATTCAAATGAAGTCAATCAAAAAGAGACTAAGGTTGTGTTTGATAGCTCTTATTTTCCATGGAAAAGAATTTCAAGATTTTCCAACTTTCATGGAAAATAAAATTCAATTTTCCATGAAAAATAACCCAAAACATGCTTTAAAGTGTTGTACCATGAAATTCAATTTTAGGAAAAATGTAGTGTATCAAACAATTATGATGTAAATTTTGAATGGAAAATGACATTTTCCATGGAAATGGAGACAAATTAAACACAACCTAAATCTATTCAATGTGTCTCCGACCTGTAGCTACAGCCTACCAAAACACTTCCCGCTCCTTCACCTTGCCTCTACGCTTATTGATGTTACCATCTGTTATGAAAATGTTGTTCAAATATATAAATAAAAGTTGAAAAGTGCAAGAACCGTTCCAATATATAAGGAACCGGTCCAAAAAGTGCAAAAATCGGACCAAATACAAATGGACGGACCAAATGGTTCGGACCGGACCTAAAGGCCCGGCCAGAATGAAGAACCACGCGATCGCGTGGTTGATGGTCCGGCGATCGCGTGGTTAAGTGATTTATTCACTGCAGAAAATTTCGAGGCATTGCGCGATCGCGCGAGATTCATACCGGCGATCGCGTGGAGTTAAAATTCGACCGTTGGAGAAATTTTTCAGAATTTCTCAAGCATCTTTTCAACCAATTTTGGCACTCTTTCGTGAAGAGTTGCATGAACAACGAATAAGGATGATAGAATTCTATAAATAGGTATAGAATTCATGTTTTGAACAACTTTTGATCATCCAACCTTCAATAGTGATTATCATCCAAAAGCTCCAAAATTTTATACTTAGAATCTTCAAATTTGCTCTTCTTGTTCCTATTCTCCAAGATTATCAATTGTGCTATTTGATACTTGGTTTGAGGTTTGAAATCCGCTAAAGCAATTTTCTTGAAGGCCCTTTAGCATTCTCATTTCGAGAGAGCGCAAATTTCGATTTTAGGACAACATTCTTTGCGATTCAAGTCATTTTGCAGTTTTTGTTTTCTTCTTGATTCTTTGTTGCAAGTTTTGTGTTAACTTCATTATAGCACATATTCCATTTGAGAAAGGGAATTTCTCAACATTCTAAAAGCGAAAATTTTTCTGCGATGGCAACCGAAGGAGACACAACCATGGCAACAATCAAATTGATGAATCAAGACTTGGTTCGCTTGGATCGTTTTGATGGTACCAACTTCACAAGGTGGCAAGACAAAATCAAGTTTCTACTAACGGCACTAAAAATCTTCTACATCCTTGATCCCAATTTGGAAGACTTTCCCGAACCTTCCGAGAAAGATACCGAACAAGCAAGGATTGATCGAAAGAAGCGAGAAGAAGACGAACTTATTTGTCGTGGTCATATCTTGAATGCACTTTCGGATCGTCTCTACGACTTGTACACCAACACTAAATCTGCAAAAGAGATTTGGAATGCACTTGAAAACAAGTATAAGGCCGAAGAGGAAGGAACTACAAAATTCCTTATAACAAGGTACTTTGATTTTAAATTTTTGGAAAATGTTCCCCTATTACTCCAAGTTCATGAATTGCAAGTGATTGTCAATAAATTAAAAGCGGTGAAGATAGAACTTCCGGAATCATTTCAAGTAGGAGCAATTATTGCAAAATTGCCTTCTACTTGGAGAGGATATAGGAAGAAAATTCTTCACAACTCCGAAAACTTTTCAATGGAGCAAATTCAAAAACATCTCCGAATTGAGGAAGAGTCGAGGGCAAGAGATGGGATTGAACATTCCCATGTTGGCACTTCTAAAGCCAATGCCTTGAAGAACAACAAAGTGACCAAAGTAAACAAAAGAAAGTTTACTAGCAACAACAACAACAAATTCAAAAAGAAGCCCAAGGGAGAATGCTTTGTATGTGGAAAATTCGGCCACTTTGCGAAAGATTTCCGACATAAAAAACAAAGCAATTTTGGAGGCAAGGTTAATTCCATTGACAAGAATGAAATTATTGCTACTATAAGTGAAGTGAATTCTGTCAAAGGAAAAATTCCGGGATGGTGGTATGATACATGCGCCACCGTTCATGTTTGCTATGACAAATCCCTATACAAGACCTATCAAGAGATTGATGATGGTCAACAAATTCAAATCGGAAATGAACATTGTTCAAAAGTCATAGGCAAAGGGAATGTTGATCTTCAATTCACATCCGGAAAGGTTGTAACTCTAACAAATGTCTTACATGTGCCGGATATGAATAGAAACCTTGTAAGGGGTGATTTGTTAGGAAAACCGGGCGTGAAATGTATTTTTGAGTCGGGAAAACTTGTATTGTCCCGAAATGGTTTCTTTGTTGGTAAAGACTATTCCACTAATGGAATGGTCAAATTGTGTACTATTGACAATGAAATTAATAAAATAAATTCTTCTTACTTTGTGTGTTCTTTAGATTTATGGCATGATAGATTAGGACATGTTGGATATTCTACTTTGCATAGAATGATTAGAAATGACATGCTATCTTGTGTTTTTACAAAGTATGAAAAATGTGAAATTTGCACTAAGTCCAAAATGATTAAAAAACTTTTTCAAAGTGTAGGAAGATCATCTAATATTCTTGACTTGTTCATACCGATATTTGTGAACTTAATGGCATGTTAACTAAGGGTGGTAATAAATATTTTATCACTTTCATTGATGATTATTCTAGATTTTGTTATGTTTATCTAATGAAACATAAAAATGAGGCTTTTCATATGTTTAAAGCATATAAAAATGAAGTAGAAAATCAAAATGATAAAAGGATTAAAATTCTTAGAAGTGATAGAGGCGGTGAATACTTTTCTAAAGAATTTGATATCTTTTGTGAAGAACATGGTATTTTACACCAATGTAGTGCACCTAAAACACCTGAACAAAATGGCTTGGCGGAAAGAAAAAAATAGAACCTTAGTTGAGATGATAAATGCTATGCTAACAAGGTCTAAATTGCCTAATAACTTATGGGGTGAGGCATTACTTACAGCGTGTCATATACATAATAGAATTCCTTCTAAGAAACTTAAAGTTTCACCTTACGAATTGTGGAAAGGTTGGAAGCCTAACATTGGATATTTTAAAGTGTGGGGGTGTTTGGCTTATTATAAAAACACCAATCCTAGTAAAACAAAACTAGGACCAAGAGGGATCAAGAGTGCCTTTGTTGGATATGCTATAAATAGTAAAGCATATAGGCTACTTGATCTAATATCCAATGTGATTATAGAATCACGAGATGTGGGATTTTTTGAGAATTCATTAAGCGTTGATGATATTCCTCAAAATTCAATAGAAATTCAAAATGAATTTCCGGCTTCTAAATCACTAGAAACATCTACCCAAGATGTAATTGAGACTAGTGAAACTCGAAGAAGCAAGCGTTCTCGTAAAGAGAAGGTATTAGGACATGATGAGATTGATTCTCAAAGGATCTCCTTTTACTTGGTTGAAGCAAGTAAGGAAGATATAGTAAGAACAATTCCATATGTTCTTCAAATTGATAGTGATCCTAAAACCTATAAAGAAGCAATGACTTCTAGAGATAGCACATTTTGGAAGGATGCTATCAATGATGAAATGGATTCTATAACGTCCAACAATACTTGGAAGATTGTTGATTTACCGGCTGGATCAAAAGCCATTGGTTGCAAGTGGGTATTTCGAAGGAAATATAATACCGATGGTTCGATCCAAACCTATAAAGCAAGATTAGTTGCTAAAGGTTTTCGACAAAAGGAAGGAATTGATTATTTTGACACTTATGCACCGGTGGCTAGGATCACTACTATTAGAATACTATTTGCACTATCTTCTATATTTGATTTGCATGTGCATCAAATGGATGTGAAGACTGCATTTTTAAATGGAGAATTAGATGAAGAAGTTTACATGGAACAACCGGAAGGTTTTGTTCTTCCGGGTAATGAAAATAAAGTTTGTAAACTTATTAAATCGCTATATGGTTTAAAACAAGCTCCTAAAAAATGGCATGAGAAATTTGATAATGCAATTATGTCTTTTGGTTTTTCACATAATGTGGTAGATAAATGTTTATATATTAAAAGTTGTGATAAACTTGTTACATTTGTGTGTTTGTATGTGGATGACATGTTGATTATAAGTAATCACATGAATGGCATAAAAGAAACGAAGATGTTTCTATCGTCAACATTCAATATGAAAGATCTTGGTCAAGTGGATACCATATTGGGTATAAAAGTGATCAAGAATGAGTTGGGGTATGCATTAACCCAATCACATTATATAGAGAATGTGATTGAAAAGTTCAAACATTTGAACATTAAAGAGGCAAATACTCCATTTGATTCAAGTATTAAACTTGTAAAGAATGTTGAAAGGGCTATTGGACAACTCGAATATGCGAGTGCAATTGGAAGTCTAATGTATGCAGTTCAATGCACGAGACCGGATATTGCATTTTCCGTGAGTAAACTTAGTAGGTTTACTAGCAATCCAAGTGTTGAGCATTGGAAAGCGATTGGAAGAGTTCTTGGTTATCTAAAGAGAACTAAAAACCTTGGACTTCAATATTCCAAGTTTCCAGCAATATTAGAAGGATATACCGACGCAAGTTGGATATCAAATGCTGGAGAAAATAAATCAACATCGGGATGGTTGTTTACACTTGGAGGTAGTGCTGTTTCTTGGAGATCAAAGAAACAAACAATTATAACACATTCCACTATGGAATCCGAGTTTGTTGCATTCGCCGAAACTGGAAAGGAAGCAGAATGACTTAAGGATCTTCTTTATGAAGTTCCATTGGATACGAAGAATGAATCTTCAATATCTATACTTTGTGATAGTCAAGCTACTCTAGCAAGGGCTTATAATGAAGTCTACAATGGAAAGTCAAGACATATGAGCCTTAGACATGATTATATAAGAAAATTAATAAAGGATGGAATAATATCACTTACCTATGTGAGGTCAAGTGAAAATTTGGCTGATCCATTCACAAAACCACTTACCAAAGAGTTGGTAAGACAAACATCGAGTAGGATGGGGCTAAAACTCCTATTATAAATTCACCAATGACGGCCACCCTACCTGTCATTACGAAATGAGTAATTCACGGGTTCAAAGGGTAACAACAAGTCATTCGATAAGTGAATTATTGCAGCACTTAAAAATTATTTTAAGGCCCTATCCTAAGGATACAAGTGCTGGGGTAACTGTTTGAAGAGTTGAACAAATCTTAAAGAAATTCAGTACTTAGTACAAGTGTCTTTAAAAATTACAAAGACACTGTAAGAATTTCTCCTATATGAACTTAGAAGTGGTGCCGCTTCAAGGAAAGTTTTGGAGTTACTTTCTGAAAAGTTCATGAACTCGGATGGACGTAAGGCTATTAACGCGTCAAAGTAAATCGTGTGGAACGTATTGAGCAAGAATGTTCACGTGTGCGATATCGCCGGTAATATCATAAGGGATAACTAGTTCAAAGCCAAGGCTACCTGAGATCTCGATATTACTTTGCAATATTAGCACTAATATAAGGTTAAAATCGAAAGATACCTTATTTTATGCGTGTCATCGTTTATGATTCTAAGTTGTGTTCATATATTTGAACAAGTGGGGGATTGTTATGAAAATGTTGTTCAAATATATAAATAAAATTTGAAAAGTGCAAGAACCGGTTCAATATATAAGGAACCGGTCCAAAAAGTGCAAAAACCGGACCAAATACAAATGGACGGACCAAATGGTCCGGACCGGACCTAAAGGTCCGGCCAGAATGAAGAACCACGCGATCGCGTGGTTGATGGTCCGACGATCGCGTGGTTAAGTGATTTATTCACTGCAGAAAATTTCGAGGCATCGCGCGATCGCGCGAGATTCATACCGGCGATCGCGTGGAGTTAAAATTCGACCGTTGGAGAAATTTTTCAGAACTTCTCAAGCATCTTTTCAACCAATTTTGGCACTCTTTCGTGAAGAGTTGCATGAACAACGAATAAGGATGATAGAATTCTATAAATAGGTATAGAATTAATGTTTTGAACAACTTTTGATCATCCAACCTTCAATAGTGATTATCATCCAAAAGTTCCAAAATTTTATACTTAGAATCTTCAAAATTGCTCTTCTTGTTCCTATTCTCCAAGTTTATCAATTGTGCTATTTGATACTTGGTTTGAGGCTTGAAACCCGCTAAAACAATTTCCTTGAAGACCCTTTAGCATTCTCATTTCGAGAGGGCGCAAATTTCGCTTTTAGGACAGCATTCTTTGCGATTCAAGTCATTTTGCAATTTTTGTTTTCTTCTTGATTCTTTGTTGCAAGTTTTGTGTTAACTTCATTATAGCACATATTCCATTTGAGAAAGGGAATTTCTCAACACCATCATGGTCTCCTGCGACGAAGACTACAGTTCTCTCCAACGTTTGACCTTTGACCCCCGTTTGTGACTTTATTCTCTCGTTTGTCCATTGTCCTTTTATCCTTCAAATATAATTCAAACACCAAGTCTCTAAGGATTTTATTTTAGGTAAATAGAATATAAGTTTTCAATTTTTTTTTTTAATTTTTTTTTTTTTTTTTTTTTTATATTCTTCAATTTCTTGTAATTTATTTTGCAATGTTTATTGCCTAATTTCATGTTGGAATGTGATAACTTTTAATTTAATAATTGAGATTTGAGATTAAATTTGGGGGTTTTTTCTAATTAATTTAATTTTTTTTATTGAGTTTATGCCTTTAAAGAATTAGAACGCACATTCAAAAGGTACGTTTCTCCTTATATCTATGTATCATCAAGTATGAGGTTGATTTTTTGTTTTTGTGGCTCATATAATCTCCATTGCGTGGAAATTTGACTTTCTGGAACTGAAGATGAAATAAAATCTTGTGGAGAATCCCTCATTTTACATTTATGTATATTATTACAAGGATTTCATGAAATAAATAGCATAAAAAATATGTATATCAATAGTCTCATCTCATGGGCTTTATTCAGAAACTTCGAATATAGTAGATTTAGTTCATGACATAATTGTTAAACTTCGAATAGTCTCCACCCTGTTGTCTAGAAGCCCAAGAATCGATAAAACATTGGACGATTGCTTATTTGGTAACTCCATCTTCCCTGTTTACACAGTACACATGACATAATTGTTAATAAAGATTAAATTTTCCCTTGTATTTATTAATCTTCTTTAAACAACAAGACAAGATGGTTGAAATTCAGACTCACCTCGAAAAACACCAGATAAGAACACACTAAAGTTATTTTTATTTCCCAAAAGATTTAGCCACATCTCAAATGTTGAACCCAGAAAAGACAATGAGTTTTTACTGTATTCAAGAATCTTCTGCAAGAACATAGAGAGAAAAATAATTCCCCTTTCGTCGAGAATTTCTTGCTTCACTTGGAATGTTTCCACAAAATCTTTGCTCTCTATGTCTTGGGTAAATAGAATACGAAAAATGTCTATAAGGCTTGCCTCATGTGGTTTCAGCACGAGACACTTTTTGCTCCTAAGATCAATTGAAGCCATGTTTGGATTGAGCAAGAATGAGTAATTGTTATATTTCATGTTGAATTATTTATAGATCCTACATAAAGGAATCTAGTTTCCTACCCAAACAAGAAATCCTTTGTGTAAAACTTATCAACTATTGTTTGCAATGACACAGAAAAGGATCAACTATTGCAGCATTAACATGTTGGAAAAGCAATGCCATTGCCGGCAGTAATATTAATTTCATGTTTCCCAGAAAAAAATAATATTCTTATAAAGTACTAATTACAGATAACGTTTCCAAGTTGCAAGTTTTAAGTTCTTACATGCTTATTTCTGTGATGATTAGATTTAATATACCTCTAGAAGAAGATATCGATATTAGAAACTTGGAATGTAGAACATTTATTATAAGCTTAACAAGAAATCCGAAGTATATAATAGTTGTAAAGGGGAAAAGTTGAATGGAATTTTTCCTTTCATAGGATAGGTAGCTATTTGGTTTTCCCACTGAATGAAACATGGTGGGAGAATAATATTCATTCCTCTACAATCTAGCAAGCAGTAATGATTCTGAGCTCCACAATCTGATTTCAATTGAGCATATTATGACCTCTTCTATTGAGCCAGGAATGGAGATTTTTTGGCAATAGAAAAAGAAGGATCCTGGATGAGTCTCATACTAGCATACTTGAAGCATCAGACGAGCCGGAAGCAACTCGAAAATTGTAAAGATATGCCTCAAATTTCGTACTCTTGGATGATCTACTTTATAAACGGAGTTACTCCTCTCCGTTGCTGAGATGTGTTGGGTCGGAGGAAGCACGGTATGTGATGAAAGAAATCCATGAGGGCATATGCGGAAACCACACCGGGGCGTTTCGCTGGCTCAAAAAGCCCTTAAATAGGGATATTTTTGGCCGACTATGCGAAAGGATTCCCATGACTTCTTCCGCAAGTGCAATAAATGTCAAAGCCATGCAACCATACCGCATCATTCGCATCATAAGTTGACTGTGGTAACTAGCCCTTGGCCTTTTGCAGAGTGGGGGGTTGATATTATTTGGGCCTAGGGGTACCGGTAAAAATTGCTTTGCAATAGTGGAATTGACTGCTTCACCAAGTGGGTCGAGGCGGAACCCCTGATGAGGATTACCGAGGCCAACACCACCAAGTTCATCTGGAAGAATGTTATATGCAGATTCGGAATACCGCACTCGTTGGTTAGTGATAATGCAAAACAGTTCAGAAATAGAAGATGGATGAATTGTGCGACGATTTGGGAATTAAGAAATTATTTTCGTCTTCGCATCATCCACAAGCTAGTGGGCAAGTTGAAGCTGTGAATAAGACCATAAAAAACACCCTAAAGAGGAAGTTGGAATCCAAAAAAGGCGCATGGTTAAATGAACTCCCACAAGTATTATGGGCACTTCGGACCATCTCGCACACTGCCACTGGTGAAACGCCTTTCGCCTTAGCGTATGGATCTGAGGCGGTGTGTTCGGTTGAAATTTGGATGCCTTCTCTTCGTCAAATCTATTATGACAAGGTGGGAAACGAAGAAGCACAGAGGGCTATTTCCTACTGGAAAAACGGAGTGATTCTCAGATAGTAATGACAAAGTCCCAAGAAAAAATGGCCCGCTACTACAACAAAAGGGTAAAGGGTCGGCACTTTAAAATTGGAGATTTAGTCCTCAAAAAGGTTCTTCCCTCTACTCAAGAACCAGGAGTAGGGACTTTAGGTCCTAACTGGGAAGGCCCTTACAGAGTCGCCTCCGAGGTGGTACCCGACACATACATGATCGAAGACCTATCTGGGGTACCTTTGTGTAATCCTTAGAATACAGATCACCTTTGTCGCTACTTTCAATAAAATCAAATTCCTCTTCGGTGGTCACAACGTCTCCATATAATTTAATGAAAATCTTAAGTGAGTTACGTTAATGATTGCACCAAGTACTATCAGTAAGCATAACGGATAGTAAAAATGCCTACATTATTTTGTTTATAGGACAATACATCTTCACTATGCTTGAACTTTGTTAAAACAAGGGACTCTTATAAAGCCTGCACTGTGATCACTGCGTGTGGATTGAACGTATTAACACCGTCAATAGGAGTTCATCCAAACTAATAAATGCAGGTGTTACGGAGTATAAATAAAAAATGTTCAGATGTTTGTCAAAATCAGATCTAACCAGCAAAGCATGAATGACTTAAGTTACTTAGATCTGAGGGACTATTCACATATCTTCATACAATGCGTTTAGAGGACGTTTGTGTTTGGAAGCATTCACACTTAAACAAATAATGTTATACAAACCAAAACTTGTGGTAAGCAATGTCGAACCTCACAAAATGACCAAAACATAGAGCTAAACTAAATCACTACGTTTATAAATCAAAGTATTTACAATTCAAAATGTCGTTACATTTACAATTTAAAGCGTCATTGCACTTACATTTTGAAAAAATTCGAACAATATACAATATGCAAAATGACCAAAGCAAATACAAAAGAGGATCATTGAGGAGTGACATCTTATGAAGAGCTTCTGCCAGGTACATCTAAAGGATCCGCGGGATCATCAAGGGAATCGCCCTTATCTGCATCTTGAGGTTCGGGGTACAGGGTTTCGATGGAGGATATGTCCAGAGTTGGGAAAGCTTCCTTCACGTCCCCCAAAGCTATCATGGCCCCTATATTCCCAAATACCCTCTGCATGGCCTCATACTCTGGTGTCTCTTCAAAAGTGTCTTTAAAATTCTGGATCACCTCAAACACCTTGGCACTCAAAGCTTTCTCCACTCGTGTCATAACGGTCTACTCCAGAACCTCCGTGATCCTAGATTGCATATGCCGTTCCAGAGAGGAAAGATCCTCCTCCGCCTTTCTCCTAGCTTCCACCTCTTTCCCCAATTTCTCAGTGACTGTTGCCACCTCAGCCTCTAGCTTATCTTTAGTTGCATTGGCTGCTGTCAGGGTCTCAGAAGTTATGGATTGAGCCCGGTTGGAGTCATCCAATTTTTTACAGAGGGATGCCACTGTTAGCCCAAGAGTAAACTAACCAAGAGGGGGGTGAATTGGTTTATAAAATTTCTTCGATAAATAATCTCAAACTTAAAAATCAATGGGTACAAGTATGAGCACTTAGTGTTACAAGTAACTAAACTATCAATGTAGTGTGCTATATATGTGTAAACTTAATTGATAAGGCAAGTATATCACTTAGATATAATGTTGCACAATATAAATTGATAGAATAGAGTAAGTGCAATGTAAGTAAGTAAAAGGGATAAGAGAGTGCAAACGCGGTTTATGGAGGTTCAATCAACCAACGTGATCTACGTCCCCCGTTATCGAGCTCTCCGTCACGAGCAAGGTCAAATCCACTATATTGGTAACTTACAACAAGGAGTACCAAATCCTTAGGCGACTTACAACAAGGAGCGCCTATCCTTTACAATCGAGTTTTCACAAGGCTCTCGAAACCAACAATCGAGTTTTCACAAGGCTCTCGAAACCACAAGATATAATGAATTGAATTTACAATTGAAATAACTCTCTTGACAAATGATATACTCGAATTAAGTACCGAGAGAGTTAGACTAACATTTCAATAGATAGCAATGAATTAAGCTCGAGTGTTAGAGAAAAACTTTGATGCAAATGATAATGAAAAGTTCAATGCAATCAAACAAAGTTTTTCAAATAATCTCTTGTTAAAATGTTGAATCAAATTAAGTACCAAGAGATGCCACACTTGAATAATTAACAATGAGTTAAGCTCAAAGTGTTTAGGCAATGGAACTTTAATGAATCAAATGATAATGAAAAATGTAGCACAAATAATCAAAGTTTCTTAATTGAAATTTCTCTCTTTTAAAAGATTAAAACAAGTTTAGAACAAAGAGAGACTTACATTTCAATTCCAATATAATGTGAAGATGTTGAAGAAGTTTAAACAATATAAACCAATAATCTTCACAAAACTTTCTTTCAAAATCTTTGATGATTTGATAAAACAAAGTTTAGATCAATCAAAGTTTTGTAATAAAAATAGATGAATATAAACCAAGTAAGAACAATGAATTTTCACAAGAAAGTTTGTATAAAATCTTTTATATGTTATCTCTTTGAATGCAAATGAGATCGCTATTTATAGATCAAGAATTTGACCTTCAGCCAGTTTCGGTCGACCGATTCACACTTTCGATCGACCGAAAGTTAAAAAAAAATAGCCGTTGCATTATAGCCGTTTAAACTTTCGGTTGATCAGATTTTTCTGTCGACCAGAGTTTCGGTCGATCAAGTATATTTCGGTCGACCGAAATATGAAGATTTTGAATTTTTGTTTTTATGTCAAAAAGTTTATTTTTCCAAAAATAATTTCATGTTATGATTTGAAAAATCATTTTTATGCAAGTGACGAATTTTCATGTAAGTTCTTGATGCATAAAAATCATTTTCGAGCTCGTTGAATTTCATCGCTAAAGATTGAGAGTGTTATACCTTTACATAAGTTAAATCAACTCTAATCTTGTATGCTTGAATTCTTGATCTTCATGTCATGCTTTTCAACTTCAATTTTGATTTTTGAATATCTTCAATTCTTTCATGATCTTCTTTGCGTCTCATGTGCTTAATCACATAATTTTGATTTATATCTTTGAGAGACGATTTGAACATAGACTGCTTTGAATATTTATCATTACATGAAACACTTGAAGCACACTTGTTAATAACATAATATATTCTTCTTTGTTATGATCAAAACAATAAGGTTAAGTTAACCATAGGTCAACAGCCACATCAGCCTCGGAAGCGTGAAGATCGTGCTTTAACTTTTCATTGTCTTCTTGAAGACGTTTGGCTGTCACCCTATCTTCCGAGGAGGCCTTGCGAGCGATGGACAGATGCTCCTTGAGGTCCTTAATCTCCCTCAGCATATTGTTCGCGTGATGGAGTGCAGTCTCAGCGTCCTTCTTGTCCTACTGTGCCTCCTCCACTGAAGACTCCACCTCGTCAATAAGGGCCAGTGCCCTAGCATTCATAGCTTTGGCAGCAAGCATCTTCCGGGACGGAGTGGCACTGGAAGAGAAGGCAGACCAGCCCTCTGTCCAAAATTGCTCAGTTACCAAGACAGCCCTGGCGGGAGGAGAACTGGGGGAGTCAAACAAGGACTGAAAGTAAAATCCCTGGGGAAAACACTGGCTTTAATCTGTTTGAGCTCTTCTGCTTCCGCGGGTGTCACTTCGTAAACTTAGTCTAGGATAGACAATGAAGGCTCATCCTCCAAGTCTTGAGTCTCTGAGGGTGGAGGTGCGGAGGTGGTTTCCTTGCCCCTTTTGAGCCTCTTCAAAGGGGCGCGTTTCTCCTCAGGTACGTGCTCAGAGATATCCTCGGATAAGGGAGATGGCACAGAAACATTTTTAAACTCCCTCTCCCTCTTGGAGCCGCCCCTATCTGACCTTTTTCCCTTCTCCATTACAGTAACCTTCTTAGGTTCAGCCCCTTTTTCCAAGCTAGGTTGTTGGGGACCCACCGGCAGCAGACTGGGCGGTGGTAGTAATGTAGGAAGAGGGAGTCTTCGGAAAGTCCTTGGAACCTAGCAAGAAAAGAAAGAGAATGAGGCTATGAACGGACGAGGCATAAGATATGAAGGCAGTAAGGAAACAAACTTACTCATAGCTCGCATAAGGCCGTGCTTAACAAAGAGTTTATTTTGTTGAATGACCTCCTGAAAAGTGCCATTGTAGGCAAATAAGCGCCTCACTGCCTCTAAGTCCACGTCGGAGAGGAGGCAAGCAAAAGTGTCCCCTGCCATAAACCAATAACGTGTAAAATACGAGTAAAGAATGATGAACAGAAAATAAAAAGTGAATCACACACGACACTTAAGGACGCGAAAGCAAATACAAGACTCACTAGGTGGGGAAAGAGTTCGGGGAACTGTGACTTTTGGACTAGGGTCCACAGGTGAGCTCTGCCACTCCCCGCAACCCAGAACCACTGGTTCCTCCAATTCTTTATCGAAGTAGGATGACCAGTAATAACAGGAGGATATGAGCCCCTGGGGGACAAGTAGTACCAATCCTTAACGTCTGACCTCACATCCTTATCCCTTCTAACGGACTTCTTCAGGGTATATAAGGTGTGGATGATGTGCAGTGAGATGGGGTAGTCAGGGTTGACCTCCTGTCACACCAGCCAAGTACCCACCGCTTGCGTCTAAAAATTTGGAGCCAAATCAACCCCCCAGATTCTCGTGACAATCTCACTACTTTCCCAAGATTCTGGGTTTGGATCAGAGTCTACATGATACCCTGACACTTATTTACCAGGTCTACCCAACCTTCAACCTGGACTATTTCCTCCTCAGAAAGCCCTAGCTCTTCCCTATGTGCCCTAAATGAGGCCCTAATAATTAAGCCGAGGTCCTGACGACCGGAAGAAGAGCCCACTGCCTCTCCTCTTTCCAAATCCCTCTTGCTTCGAAGCTCCCTGCAAAGAAGCCTCCTCCTCGGATGATAGATAAGCCATGCATTTCTGGTTCTTTTCTTCTTCGCTGTCACAATCATGCAAATAAATTATACCACTGCATTTCATATTCCTCATCTTAAACTGTTCCCTAAAGAAGCGGGAACTAAAAACCAATAAAGACAATGGGTAGAAACCTCTGACAGGAATTGTCATTACCAATAGTTCCTGTAAACTCGTTCCCCCAACTCTTTCCATTTTTTGTTCTTAAAGATGGGCCAGACTCATCAAAAGGAAAACAAAATACAAAACGAAAATTTTCAAACCTACACTCGAAGATCAGAAATAATAAAGTCTTGCACATACAAAGGAAAAAGAAATTTACTTTCAAAAAACGAACGTTCGAGATTGTACACTTGAAATGAGGAACACGCCAATGAAAGCTGTTGAACGGTAAGGACGGTTTGCTGGGTAGAAAACCCTTGAAGAGAATATGCGAAACTTGCAAGAAAAGAAAAAGCAATACAACTTTTTGCGAGAGTGTTACTACGAAAATTCTAAAATAAGGTAAAGGAAAAACAATGAGAAGAAGAAGGCTTTATAGGGAACCTAATGATCTAAAACCCTTGGTTTTTTAGCAACATGATTGATGCAGGTAACCCACGCCTCTTGGGGAAAGGGTGAATTAAGGCGCCAACTGTCGGAGGAAGGGAAAAGACCATCCAGTTACCACAGTGTGTGTCACGCGCAGCGAGATGTTACTCTCCATTCCCTTCGTATTCCTTGGGAACCAAAATCAGTAGCCCCCTTATATTAAATACGCCGCCTAAGAAACATACTAGTTCAATCCCAACCTTTGCTTAGGGGGGGGGGAAAGCAAGAGTAGGAGGTCGGCTTTACTCTGAATCCGAACTTCCCATAAGAAATGTCATTCCTAACCTTAAACTTACAGCGCTCCATAATGATTCCCAGCGGACGGATGGCGAAATAATTATAAAATATTGAATATAACAAATGACGAAACTTGGGCAAAACTGCAATCCTATAGCTTTCTAATTGAAGAAAGCTATCAGAACAAGATTAGTGCTGCGAAACTATGACAAATTCGATCCGCCCATGAATGACCACATCGGATTGGAGGGGCTAGTGTTGAGACAATGCCCAGAATGTAGTACCTTGAACCACCGACGAAGGCCCAATGGACCCTAGCCCGTGATTAAAGTTTAGGATATCACCTTGGATCAAACTGCCGAGGTGGAATAGCCCGTGAACTTCTTTGGCCGAGATGATTTACGTTTAAATGATGTGCTTTACGTTTAGTCGAGGTACTTTACGGTGACGCCACAGCTGAGTGATGAGATAACGGATGAAATCAGAGATGTGACACCGTCTTTACCAAAAGTGACAGGCGCCCATCCCCTACCAAACGTAGCAATGATTACTGTCAGAAAGTAAGACTTTCCTCTCCAACCGCTAAGGTAAATACACGTGTAAAGTTCATCACGTGTCGCCGTGCAAGATTATAAATTCCTCTATAAATAAAGCACTCCTCCTGCCTGGGAAAAGATTAGCAACCTAAGACTCTTGACAAAATATTTTATTCTCACTCCATTTTCTCTCTTTTACACACTTATATTTTCCGCACTCAATTTATATCTGCTTGAAATGGGCACTGACTTTAGCATCAGAGTGCAAACGGGAGCCACCTCGGCCTCGTTTGCAAACTGATTGTTTGTCACAGTGCGCAGGAGATCTACGTGTTCAAGAGGGAAGAGCTGAGACGTGTTGGTTCAAGGTCCAGCCGGATTTTGTGGTCAACAAAAACTATGATCTAATGGAGGAACGTGAGACGCAACAACAGAGATGATGTGCAAACACAACGTACAGAATCACGTTGCTTTTATAAAAACGAAGAAAGACAGCATTGAAATGCACATAAACAATAAACAATGGAAAACCATAACAAAGAAGAGATGAAGACTCAGATACATGCATAAAAAACCACAAGGCAAACTATGGTCTGATGGAGGAATGTGAGAAGCAACAGCAGTGAGAAGCAGACATATCTATACTATATGAACGCTGCTACAGTGCCCGCGCGGGCTACCGCCCCCTCACATGGGGAGGCGGGTCCCACCGCGCCGGTGGGACCCGCCCCCCCATGTGAGGGGGCGATAGCCCGCGCGGGCGAAGCAGCTTTATCCATACTATATAATCACGTTAGTTTTTGACATGGGAAATTTAAATGTAGCTTAATCATTACTAACAATGTTAACAGATGGTACGTAAGCAGAGTAACAGTAGCCAGTTTTCTGTATCACCAAAATGCAAGGGCCTTGTATGGGAATATGAGACACAACGTAAAATTAAGCTGATAGTTGACGTGAACGACGTTTATGTAATTTAAATTTAATTTTAGAAACTAAATAATGATAAGCACCATAATCGACCGGTGAGGGAAAAAAAGGAAAATAAATAAATAAACTCCCCTTACATCTTCACCGGAGAGCATGGAATGTACAAATCCCGTGTGGTGAAATTGGGTAAGCAACTAGAGTGTGTAGTCGGACAACACAACAGTTGGACGCGCAGTGCGGAGACGGCGTGTAGACGAAATCCATGGAAAAAGCATCGGATTTTAGGCAACGATCTGTGGACTGAGGGTTGCCGGCGATGGCGAGCTTAATTGGGGAAAGGTATCTGATTTCAATTACATGTTATTGGGATTCTGACAAACGATCTTGGCAACAATTTTGAGATTTCAAAAATGATAGAATCACTTCGGGGGTGACCCCCGAAGTGACCGCACCCTCTATGTGAGAGTGCGGTCACTTCGGGGGTCACTCCCGAAGTGATTCTATCATGGTCCTTGAGATTTTGGCAAACGAATTTTTCTCTGAGCTTTGGTTATCTTTTTTCATTTCAATTGTTTTTTTTATTTTTTTGGTCTGTGTAAATTGTACATTCCTTTCAGACAATTTGCTTGGGGAATGAAAATGGGAAGCTTGACAGACACGAAAGTTGGGATGATTTGAAGTTCATCTGAGTATTTTATATATAGTGGATATTTACACATCCACAGGCAAATGAGCAAATGGGTGGGAAAAGAGGTCAAGGATTGGTCAACACTTTTCCATTTTTAGAGCTTGTTTGGTAATGACAAAAATTTCACCACAACTTTTTAAATTCAATCTCAACTATCTATTCTTAGTTAAATTTATAATTTTTTATTTTTTAAATATATACATCCATAAAAAAAATCACAAAAACTAAAAAAAAAAATTACATTACCAAACAGAATCTTATATATAGTATAGATGTAGATACGAAACAGTAAAACATTTGCATCTTACAATATAAAATATTGTGACTTACAAAAGTTATACCTTTTCCCTTTTGCATCATACCGAGTTATTATTATAATATTAATTAAATACTAATCCCCAGTTAATTAAGTACTATTAGCAGCCAAATCATCATCAGTGCATGCATAATGCGTCTAGAAAACCTCTCTTCCAAATTATGGCCTCTTAATGATGTTTCGGATCAGGTCCCCCAGGACTAAGCCGATCAAATTCTCGACTGGGAGCAATATTATATCTTTCTGAGCTGGCTTTGTACATTTCTTGCATGGTTGCAATCAATGTATGCCTCTCGTGTCTAACAAATGGAGCTGGAAGATTGCGCGTTTCAGAAGGGTTTAGTGAAAATATGATCAAAAAAATCAAGCATAGCCAGAAGTTTAAACTAGCCATTATTGTGTCTTGGTACTAAGGGTATGAAAAGAATTGGAATTGAAAATGTGCAGAGATGATAAGTAAAAGTGTTTGATTTATATAGACAAATTTATAATATATTTTTTTCATCGAAAAGGTTGCAAATAAGAGTGTATGAAATAAATGGATTCCACTTAGGTTTTCAAGTGGATTATGTTACCATGAAATCAGATTCTAAGAAAAGTAGAATCTGGCTTGGCTAAGTAAAAAATACAAGTCTACATAAGGCTATTTTATTGCTATTTGACCACCAAAAGTGAATGAAATATTATATTCTATAGCCGACATGGATTGCAAGACCATTTTCTATTTTGTAATGTGCCATTTGGGAATTTCTTGTCGTGTTCACTAGAGGGAAATTTACACAATCATACTCTTCCAATGCATCTTTTGATATGTGGTCTATATACTCATGGGGATCTCATATTTCTATTTCTAATCTAATCTAAAATATAAAAAAGGTAAAAGTAGGGTAATTTATATGTGAATGTCAATGTGCGAATGCGTATTGATAATATTTATTTACCACATATTTTCAAAAAAAAAAAAAAAAACTATTCAAAACATTTTTTTTTTTTTTTTTTAACCATGAATTCTCTAAAAAATAATGTTCAAAACCACATTATTTATCAAAAAAGGGAGCCAAACAAGGGCTAAATTTTTCACACTTCTTATTTCCTAGCCCTAATATTAATTTAGTTTCTATTTCATAAACATGTTTAAAAACATTTTTTTTTTACAATATAATTCCTCAAATCACTTTTTAATCCGCACATTTTTCTTTCCATTTTCAACGAAACATTTTACCTAGAAAATATAAAAAAACATTTTTTTAAACATTTTTTTTTCTGAAAAAGAATTCAAACTTTCGATTTGATTTGTTGATGAATTAGGTAAATTCTTACCTAAGTTCGGTTTACATTCATTATTATTAGCTTTTACAATGTGTAAGGCACTAACCCACCTTCTCCCGCTCCCTCTCTTGAGCTATAAACAATTGGAAAACTACGCTCGACCAAGGGCGAAAACAGGGGGGCTCCACTGGGCCATGGCCCAGCCCAATTAACAGCCTGATGCTGAGGATCTTCAAAAAAAAAAAAAAAAAAAATGTAATGGCCCAACCCAAAAAAAGAATTGGCCCAGTTTGCTGGAGGTTATTACCCAGCGTCCAGCCTGCATCGCTCAAAACCATTCGAAAAAAAAAAATGCTGCTGCCTGCTCGCCACTGACTCTGAGGACCGCTGGACCGAGGTTGAGAGTGAGGGACGAACAACGACGAAGACGACGATTTGGGACTGGGAGGAAGTGAGGAATTGCTCCGCGACCGCGCCTCCGTCGAATGTGCGTGCGATTGTGCCTCCGTCGACCTTCGCAGCTTCATCGCGCCTGCTACCGCTAGGCTGCTGTGGCGCTGCCTGCTAGCATGCCGCTCGGAAGTCGGACCCCAGTTCCTAATAGCTATTAGCTTGCCTTCAATTCAATTCAAGTTTTCACCTCATTTCATTAAGTTAAATTGATTCTGCCCTAATTTTTTGATTTGTAATTGTGTCCTAATTTCAATTTTTAGTTTCTGCCCTAATTTTAGTTTATCAATTTGTTTGATTTTGTGCCCTAATTGATGAGAAAATTGATGTTGACATTGACACAACAATGCTATTTAGTATTTAGTAATTTCAGTTTTTTGAGGTTGGAGATGAATCAGATAATAATTTTTAATTTGGCATTTGGCAAACAATTTTTCTGATTTAGTGGTGCTGTGTCCTAACTGATGAATATTTGTAATTGAAAAATGAAGATTGATGTTGGCATTTGGGATTCTTGATTATGCAGATGTTATAATGAGTAATGGCCACACAACCTCCTACGAAGAAAGGCAAAATAACATTGCATTATTTCTTCAAACCAACATCAAATGACAATCAACAGTCTCAACCGAATGATAATCAACAGTCTCCACAAAATGACAACCAACAATCTCAATCGAATGATAATGAAAAGTCTCCTCAAAATGACAATCAACAATCTCAACCGAGTGATAATCAACAATCTCTTCCAATTCCATCTTTTGATATTGAACGGGATCCAGGAAAAAGGAAGAAAATATGTGACTATCCTCTTGATAAAAGGGATGAGGTTAGACGGGCATATTTAATAGTAGGTCCTTATCAACCTAAACTTCGAGATTATAAAGTTAGGATATATAAGGATAGAGGTCGTCATTTTCAATACAGTTGGTTTAGTCAATTTTCTTGGTTGGAGTATTCACCTTCAACACATAAGGCTTATTGCTTTCCATGTTTTGTTTTTGCCAATGATGGACAACAAACTTCTTCTTCTTCGGCATTAGTAACTAATGGATTTGATAACTGGAAGTTAGTTCAGGGAAAGGAGTGTGCATTTCATGGTCATGTTGGTTCTTCATCTTCATCACCTCATAATAGGTGTGTGACAAGTGCTCAAGCTTTAATGAGAACATCTCAACACATTGATAAGGTCATGCATAGAGTTAGCAAAGAGGAAGTTTTGAAAAATAGGTTGCGGCTAAAGACTACAATAATGACTGTTAGTTATCTAGCATTGCAAGGGTGTGCTTTCAGAGGTCACGATGAATCTGAAGGTTCATCGAATCGTGGGAATGTGATTGAGATGATTATACGTTTTGGTGAAATGAATGAAGCAGTTAAAAATGTTGTATTGTGTAATGCACCCAAAAATGCCCAATATACTTCTGGAGAGATTCAGAAAGAGCTTTTGGCAATAATAGCCAATAGAGTGCGTCAGATGATTCGCGAGGAGATTGGAGATCCTTACTTTTCACTTCTTGTAGATGAAGCACAAGATGAATCTCAAAAAGAACAAATGGCCATTATTTTGAGGTTTGTGAACGCTTCAAGTATTCTGACAGAACGTTTCTTTGCTATCAGAGCGGTCAGTGAGACTTCTTCAGAGACACTAAAAAATCATATATCAGATGTTCTTAGTCAGTACAATCTTCAAGTTTATAAATTGAGAGGACAGGGGTATGATGGAGCTAGCAATATGCGTGGCCAATGGAATGGACTTCAAGCACTATTTCTTAAAGATTGCCCATATGCGTACTATGTCCATTGTTTTGCTCATCGATTGCAGTTAACACTAGTTGCTGCAGCCAAGCAGTGCGATCCTATTTGGGATTTCTTCTCTCTATTAGATAATGTCATTAATATTGTTAAATCTTCTCCTAAGCGTAATACTGAGCTACAAGCTATTCAAAGAGAAATGGTTGAGAATATGGTAGCAGCTGGAGAACGTGATACTGGACGTGGGGCTAATCAGATGATGACTTTGCAACGGTCAGGATCTACTCGCTGGGGTTCTCATTACGAATCTATTAAGAGTATGATAGAAATGTATGATGCAACTTGTAAGCTGCTTGAGGATCTTCTTGGAAATTGTTCTAATCCGAAGGCTCGGGCTGAACTTCGTGGTACTTCCAAAAACATCAAAAGCTTTGATTTTGTGTTTTCCTTGCATGTAATGAACTCAATTATGGGAATCATTAATTTTCTTTGTCAAGCATTTCAAAAAGAATCTATTGACATTTTAGCTGCTATATGGTATATCTCCACTGCAAAAAATCTTCTCCACGAATTAAGAGAAAAGGGTTGGGAGAAACTGCTTCAAGAAGTGAAAGATTTTTGCTCAAGACATGATATTACCATACTCGACATCGACACCAACGTTGGTCGTGGTCGCAGTCAAATTACCATTGAGCATCATTACCATTTTGACGTCTACAATGAAGCCATAGATTTTCAGTTGACAGAGTTGGATACAAGATTTAATGAGACATCAGTTCGACTCCTTACTCTTAGTGTGGCTTTGGATCCAAAAAATTCATTTCAATCATTTAATGCAAATGACATTTATGAGCTTGCAGTGGAGTTTTATCCTGACGATTTTTATCGCCAAGAGAGACATGCTTTGTTAAGTGAATTGAAATTTTATGGTGATGATGTGGCTCGTGATCCTCAATTTGAAGTACGTACACTTGCAAAATTAAGCGAGAAGTTGGTTGAAACTAGAAGATCGGAGGATTACAAGATGATAACTAGATTGATTCGCCTTGTGTTAACATTACCTGTTTCAACGACGACTACCGAGAGAGCATTTTCAGCGATGAAACATGTGAAGACGACAATTCGCAGCAAAATGGGCGACGAGTTTCTTGATGATCGTATGACAATTTATGTTGAGAGAGACCTCATGGATAAAATAGATATAGATTCTATTATTGAAGAATTTGCAGCTGTGAAAGATCGTCGCTCACAACTTTCTTTAGCTAATTTTAGGTCTTGAATGTTTTTTGTTGTTGTTTTGGCAATGGAACAAATTCTTGTAAGTTTTTTTACTATTGTAAATTATTTGGAAAACATTAAATTCTCATAAAATTGGTTCTGTCATTACCCCCCTTAACCCCCCCCCCCTCCTGGCCCCCCTCTTTCAGGATTCCTGGCTCCACCCCTGCGCTCGACAACTGAAGGCTCGTACGTTAGGTTCTTCCGAAGGTACCTTTGATATACAGGTAGAATAAAATATACAAAAAACTAAGAGATGGTTGCCGTTTTCATTATTTTCAAACGATTGAACTACTTAGAAATGTAGAGTAATAATAATGCAAAGAACTCGCAATACAACAAAACAATAAAGTAAAAATGATGATGATCAAAATAATAATAATAATAATAAATAAATAAATAAAGTAAAAGGGATCACAATTCAAATAGTAATAGTATTGGGTGACTGCTAAAAAGATAATTCTTTTTAAGGTTTTAATCAAAAGAGCTGGTCACTTCTTAACATTAGACTAATGATAATTAAAGTTCGATGTCATCTTCAAAGTTTAATTTGTAGAAAGATGAGTGCTTCAAAGAATTGAACAAAAAAAATATTGTAATACTTGGTGGGCATGAGCCAAAAAAAAAAAAAAAATTTAAAAAAAAAAAACTTATTAAAAAGTGCATAATCAAACAAAAATTTCAAGTGGGGAAATATTTTATCGTTTAATTAGTAGTCATTTTCAATTATATTCGACTCATTAGAAATCGATTTATTATACATAATGAATATTCTAAAAAGGTATGTCGACAAAAAGATATATATAGATAACGATTTATGTTTTAAAATAATTAGTTGCGTGATTAGAATAAGTTTAAAAAGTGATAAAGTGATGATAAGTTAAAACTGAACTTACATGGAATTTTCGATCTACTATATTCTCGTACGGCAAATGATTTGGATGTCATATTCCAAGTCCACCCAAATTAAAAAAATGGAAGCTTAAGAATTATATGTAAAACACGAAAAATAAAATAAAGCAAGGACAAAAACGTCAAAATAATTTAATTTCATCAGTCTATTTTCAAAAAGGCTTCACAAATTAACTCAAATAAATGACGAAGTAGAACTCTGGTTCAAAATTCTCTGGTCGATCTCTCAGCCGCCTATTTTTCAATGAAGATGAAGTAAAAATCTAGTACTAAATAGATCAAATGGGTACATAGATTTTATCGATATTAAAGTTTCAGTTGTATTTGACTCTCACTTTTGTGATTACATTTTTCAATTCTTTGTGGAATGGGTAAATCAGGTTTCATCAGGTGTTCATACCCACTCGACAAGTGTCAAGTCGAGTGGGTGTTGGATATGGGTGGATGGACCCACTACCCACCCATAAGGGGAAGGGTATGACCCACAAATGGATTTCATAAGAAACTCATTTGTTGACACAAAATCATTTTTCATTACATACATTCCAATATGATTATCGGTTATCATTCTATCAATTGGATTGACCAAGTCACATCACGTAAATTATTATTCACGAGAAGCATTTACAATATTTTCGATTCTTTGAGATCGTCAGCCATCTAGACTAGAATCAAACATATTTCATGGCATGGAGGCGCACTCTCTTAAGAGATATTGTTATTTTTGTTAAGTTACTGAGCCTAATTTCAAAATTTTAATTTCGATTTGGCCTTAATCTTTCTCGTAAAATAGGGAACCGTCAATATTCTCTAGAATCATCAATAGGAGAGAGGTTAGAAAAAATAAAGTGAATTCTTTATTTGTAAACTTATTTTCATCATATTGGATTAGTGGAGCTGCGAATGAAAACATAGTCTCTCCTTGTACATATTCTTGTATCTAGTCCTTGTTTAGTGATGAATAAAATTAGATTTTTAGTAAAATTTGATTAAATGTGATTGAAAAGTTGTAGATCTTAAAAAGTATATGATTAAAATTAAATGTTAATTTGATTTAGATTAAAATCTAAATTTTATTCATAACAAAACAAGGATATAAATTATTGTTCTTAATTGATTGAAATTAGTATTTAGAATTTGCAATTAACTTTCGATCGTGTTACATATTACTTACCAACCAATTATGTGCCGAATTTTGATTGAATCACAAACCCATCAACAAAATAAAAAAATTCCCCAATTTCTTTTTAACATCTCATCAATATTTAAAATGTTATGTAAGTTGTGATGTACAACGATTATTTTTCGTAACTTTTTATAATAAAACATGATGCTGCTAGACCCTAGGGCCGGCCTAGTGGACTTCAATGGAAGCTAACAACAAATATTAAGTGCCCATATGAAAAAAAGGGAAGAGCAAAAGGTCACTTCGTATCCTTAGCGGGGCTGTATTCGAATGCTAGTAATCTTCTTTGCACCGTATCATCATTTAAAGTGGTTAAGACCAATGTTTTATACCCAACTCGACCATCAATCCAATTGAGGGATCAGATCAATGGTCAAATGATCTACTCGTGGTTGATCTGAGCATTAAAATAATATTAAAAATATTTAAATATGAAAAAATCAATTTTCTTTTATTTAAAATACATAACTCAGGTCACCAGAGTCGTCGTTTTTCTAGTCGGACCGATCGGTTAGGCCCGAATTTGAAAACAGTGGTTAGGATACTCCCATTACAAGATTTTGCTACTTGGCAAAGTTCTCGAAAATAATACTATAAACTATTAATCAAACACAAATGCATTTTAAAATATTTGCATTAGACGAGAAAGTCAAAACTACGATTATTTTCAAAAAAACTCACTTATTATATATTCTTGACCTTTTTTATAATGGAGAGACAAAGGCATGACATGAAGAAAAATAATAGTAGAAACAATAATTCGAGCACTTTTTAAGTTGACTTGATATTAAACATGTTTTCATGACATTATCTCTAATCTTGTTATTACCCACTAATTAAAATGGTTTTGACTTTAGGGATTGTTGATAAGTAAGTACTTTGACGTTTCTATATTATTTGTCAAGTGGGTGAAAAAGAAAAAAGCACCAAATTTGAATTTTAAAAAAAAAAAAATGAAATGAAGATCAAATTTGGTATTTGCCTTGGGGACCATGATTAATTACACTAACAAGTATTTGGAGAGAAGTTTCGGTGGGAATTCTATTTTTACACTTCGTAAGATATTACGACACTTCGAACATCAACGTATTCAAAATATGTCACCTTACATCACACACCCACTTTTTTTATCTCTCTTATCATATCAAAAATCAACGCATCACATTTTGAATAGATCAAAGTTCGAGATGTCGTGATTTAAATGGACGTTCGTGTCACATGTGCATATAGGACTGTACTACTGAAGCTTTTTTCATGGTTTGGAGTTAGATTAATGAATGGAAAAAGCGAAAAATTAAATTAAAAAAAAGTTAAAAACAGCACTAATAAGTAGTGATAACAAATTTGAGAGGAAGGTTCATCTCTTTAATTGTCATAACATAATAGAGCGTGTTGTCCAGAAGATAAAGGGGATTAGAATAAGAAAGTCATAGAGATAAAAAAAAAAATTATTTTTTTATTTTTAAATAAAATAATTCTAAACTAGTTTTAACTCTCTTTGGGTGAATACCTCGTGTCTTCTAATTGCACTTGAAATTTTTTGGAAGAAACCTAATTATGCTTCTCTTGTTTGGGGAGGTACTTTTCGGACCATAGAAATTTTGGGAAATGTTCTAAAGTTGTTGAAATCTTGAGAAAATGTTTCTCAAATTGTTAATTTTCTTTTTTTTTTTCTTTTTTTTTATTGGGCCGTCTCAAATATTTAAGTTGATGGTCATAAATTCCGTGACAAGAGAGAAAAAATGCTTATTTATCCCTCACATTTTTAAATAAAAAACCAGATAAACAATAAATAAATAAATTTGACAAAATCGCTAACAAAATATTTGGAAGAAAAACATCATCACAAATAAAATTATGCTAATTATAGGTGGAATTGAAGAGACATGATCATATTCAGAGTCACCAAAATTAATCAAATGACTTCTTCCTTCTATACGTAAAACCTAACTCAATTCAGAGAATAGTCAAAGGTTCCTATTTGATAACGAGGGTTAAATACTTAAACTTGGGTGTAAAGAAAACTAATTCAAGAGAGGAATTGAATTCCTGAGAATTAGAAGTTTGATTTGTTTATTATTATAGGTGAAAAAGTGAAGAATTTTTCATGTTTTATTGTTTGATTTTCATGACAAATAATTTTTTTTTTAGCTATTTTAATTAAAACAATTAATTTTTTTCACGCATTTGTACTTGATGATGATAATAATAATAATAATAATAATAATAATAATGTTAATTTCTTAAAAAAAAATCAATTAATAACAACAAAAATGATCAAATATGGTGAACATAAAAACTTTAGGCTTGTTATTCAGGAACTTGTTCAGAAATACCGTAATGAAATGAACATAGGAGTTCGTTGCTAGGTATTTGATCAAATAGGATCGTTCAGTTTCTATAGAACATATCACTAAAATCCAAGGTAAGTTTAAGAGGAGCGAAAAGGGGTTTCCATGAGAAAGAAATGAAAAGTATTAGTTCCACATGAAGTTTAAGAATAAGTGATTGTCTGATAATGAGCAAGGAATTCCCGTCTTTGAGTCTTTCTATTAAAAAGGACGTATTGAACTCATAATTCAATATATACATTTTATGAATGTCAACTAAGTATTGTAAGTAAATTGCTCTTGATTGTTCAATCATTTAATACCAGAGTCATTCTTTGATATATGATTACTATCAGTCAGACTCAATAGAATTTGATCAATCATTTGCAATGCTAGGTAGCAAACCAATTCTCACCAAATTGGTGAAAATTGATTTGTCTTGAAAACTAGGCAAATACAAGCTTTCAAGGCAAATGTGGCAAGTTAATTTCAAAGTAAATTTGAGCTATCTAACAACCAAAAAACCAATTTCAAGGCATACAATTTCCAACCTTTTTAGGCAAATTGTGCCTGTCAAACGAAACCTAAAGGAAATTCAAAATCATTTTGCAAGATTTGTGAGTAAATTTTAAGAAAATAAACTAGTTATACCAAGTGTTCTAAAAGGCGTGCTTAGGTATATGTTTAGACGTGATTCTCAACATTCACGTTTCGCGTTTCACCCACCTTTAGCTCATTGTCAAACTGTTAACTTGATATTGTTGGCATTATCTATTCTTCCACAAGTTTGTTATTTAAAAGAATTTAATTTATTTACTAAATACGTTTATTTAGTAATTTATTAAGTTTAATTAAATTACGTATATATTTCTTGAATATAATATCTCCTATGTTTGTGATAATCATTTTATTTTTGGAGATAATTATTTTGGTTGAATCAAGCAATATTGATTCTTTAGAATCATGATATGTTGATCTCAAAATCTTATGATATATTATTTGAATCAAGAATATGATATTGTGGTAAGTTTCTTGATTATTTATTACTTGATATGGTCGAGCATAATCAAGTAGGATTAGGTCAAGTATCTTGATTTTTGGTAGTCAAGTATATCTTTACATATGGTAAGATCTCTTTCTTGATATGGCCGAGTATCTTGATTCTTGGTAAGTCAAGTTTATCAATTCATATGGTAAGATCTTTTATTCCTAACCAATTGAGAATATCTTACCTTATATTTACTTATGGAAAGATTTATGATTATCTTACCATTATCTCTAATTATCTTTAATTGATTTGCAAGTAATAGAGATCTTATACAAAAAGGATTTTTGATGGACAAGAAATCCGATTGCCTTTAAATTGGAGAAAATGGGACATTTTCTCTAAGAAGTCTTGAAACTAATTTTCGTGTGGTGCACTAATATTCATGACTTCAACTGTGTTCTTGACTTCAGTTCTCCGGGAGGAGATTATCAATCACTTAAAGAAGAAAAGACTTTCAGCGTAAAGATCAAACGGGAGGTTTGAATCATATTCGAAGGGGAGTTCGAGGTTGCTGAAAAGTGTTGCAAATTCAAAGAAAGTTATTGGAAGAGTGGTGGGACGCCGCTCATATTACATGCCATAGAAGGATCAGGAGTGATCTATTTCTTGGATGTTTGATAAGTCTATGCGTACATTTATCCTATAGTTTAGATTGATATGCATAAACTCTTTTCTTATATAGTGATTGATTTTTGTCCACGGGGTGCGGACATGTGGATTTTCCCTGTTAGGGTTTTTTCCCACGTTAAGCTCAAATATTGTGTTCTTGTCTACTTACAATTCTGCATAATTTATTCTGTCAGTTTACGTTTTACAAGCCAGACGAATCTGCATCAGCAAGATTCATCTGGTATTACGCTAAAACAAATCTTAACGATTCATTGGTAATTCGTTACTTTACAGACATATCTGTGACAGTCTATTAGTTAAACATAAAATTTAGACAATTTTAAATTTTCAATTGGTATCAGAGCGGGTTCACTTCTAAAAAGTGAGACCCGGTTGTCTAAAATGGAAAATTCAGCATCTCTTAGGCTACCCTTATTAACTGGTGGTAACTATGCATATTGGAAAATTCTTATGGAAATTTTTATTCAGTCTATTGATGAACGTTGTTGGACATCTGTCCTTGAGGGTTACACAGCACCCACTGTCACTGCTGGAGGTATTGTAACAGCTGTGTCTAGAAGTGCATATACTGCTGATGAATTAGCAAATGCAAATTGGAATTCTAAAGCACTTAATGCTATTGTTTCTTTGGTTGATTCAGGTCAATTCAAGCTAATCTCTTCCTTAAGGACCGCCAAGGAAGCATGGGATACTTTGAGGGTAGCAAACGAAGGAACCAATGCTGTCAAAACCTCCAAGCTGCAGATGATCACTCTTGAGTTTGAACAATTATCAATGGATGAGCGAGAAGGCTTCAAAAGCTTTTACGCCAGATTGAATGATCTCACCAATTTAGCTGAAGCTCTTGGGAAAACCTACTCAAATGAGCAAATTGTACAAAAAATCCTTAGATCTTTACCAGACAGGTTCCATGCAAAAGTGATAGCTATTGAAGAAAACAAGGATCCTTCAACCATGCGAGTTGAGGAACTTGTAGGTTCATTAATGACCTATGAGTTAAATCTTGCCCGAAGAAAGAAAGACAAAAAATCACGGAATGCTTTCAAGGCAAGCAGTGAAGAACCAGACGAATTTGGGGAGACAGATGAAGATGAAAGCTTCGCACTTCTCACCAGACAATTTAAAAAGCTCCTCAAGAAAAAAAAAAAAAAAAAGATCCACAAATCTTAAGGACCAGAATCAAAAATCACAAAAACAATGGAGGAAAAACAATTTCTATCCCAAAAATAATGCTAACTCGTCTTAAGGAAAGCCTAAGAATCGTATTCAATCCAGAGAATGTGAAGGATATGGACATATTGTAGCAAATTGTCCTAATACTCAAAATAAGACCAAAGGAATGAAGGCCCTGAATGTTACATGGAGCGATGGGTACACAGATGAATCTGAATCAGAATCAGACAACAGCAATTCTGAAAAACGAGTAACTACCCTTACTGCTTTACAGTTATCTGGTAAAGAATCTGGTAACCCATCGTATGCAGGCACTAGTCCAGATGAAACTGGATCAAACTCTGAAAATTTGAAAAGGAACTTCAAGATGAAGAAGAAAAGATCCAACCGTTGCAGACATTCGCTGAACACAGCAGAGAAAGACATCTGGACGCATCTGCATTCCCAGATGACGAACAAAATAAGGTAAGCAGGTTAAGCTCAGAACTACAAGACAAGTTCAAGAAACTGGTACTTGGATCTGTCCAGCTTGATGAAATCTTAAACAGTGGTAGACCTGTTAGTGTGAAAACAGGTCTTGGATATGAAGGTAAAGGTAAAAATCATGATAAAAAAATGAACTTTGTAAGAGAATCTGGATATGAATACAAGGAGCAAAGTAGAAACTACACAGATGCATCTACCTCATATCATCATCAATTCAATGTTGCTGGAACTCAAAACTCACATCTAGTAAGGAACTATATAAGAAGACAATTTCAGTCGAATCTGTAAAAGCAAGATAAGTATGTTCGTCAGGTCGACAGAAAATTTCAACCTAGTCAGAGTGGACATGATACATCTATCTTCCAGGTATTCTGTAGTTTTTGTACTAAATCTGGTCATGATGTATTTAGGTGTCATGAGTACTTAAAATTAATCAATTCGCACAAAAGAATACTTGTTTCTAGGATAGAAAAGAAAATTAGAACTGACGCTTATGTAGTTCAATTATCTTTAAGTGCTTTGATTCATAACACATGATATTTTGATAGTGGATGTTCTAGACACATGACAGGTGATCTCTCTTTGCCAACACATTTTGAAAAAGGCGAGACAGGTGCTGTTACCTTTGGTGATGGCCAAAAAGGTAAGATAGATGGATCTGGTATCATCAACATTAAGGGATTGCCTACCTTAACTAATGTCTTATATGTTATAGGACTTAAGGCAAACTTGATCAGTGTAGGACAATTGTGTGATGATAATCTGCTTGTCATGTATTCTAAAAATTATTGCAAGGTTTTAAGTTGTAACAAGAACTCTAATCCGTTAAAAAGTGTTTTGTTTAAGGGAGTTAGATCCAAAGACAAATGCTATACACTTGAAAGTCACATAACTTGCAATTCTGTTAGGACCAAAAATGAGAAATTGTGGCATAACAGATTATGGCATCTAAACTACCATGATCTCATGAAGCTGACCAGACTACAGGCTATGAGAGGCTTACCTAGCATAAAAAACATTCCAAATGAAGTCTGCAATGACTGTCAAAAGGATAAGCAAATCAAAAGTCAACATAAATCATGTACATCTATTAATACTTCTCATATACTTGAACTAATTCACATGGATCTGATGGGGTCCTATTCAAAAGGAAAGTATTGGTGGTAAGAGATATATTTATGTGTGTGTTGATGATTTCTCAAGATACACCTGGGTCATGCTTATTCATGATAAATCTGATGCCTTTGACATGTTTACTAATCTGTTTCAGAAATTGAGAAATGTATAGGCTGACGAACAGGTAAGAGTCAAAAGGATTAGAAGCGATCATGGAAGAGAGTTTGAAAACTCTGACTTTGCTGATTTCTGTACCCAATATGGAATCAAGCATGAGTTCTCATCCTTGAAGATTCCTCAATAGAATGGAGTGGTGGAAAGAAAAAATAGAACTCTACAAAAGATGGCTCGTGTCATGCTAAACAACAACAAATTGCCTACAAAATTTTGGACTGAAGCCATAAATACTACTGCTACGTTATCAATAGAGTCATTCTTAGAACATTTCAAACTCCCTATGAAATTTGGAAATGTAGAAAACGTAGGGTTGATTACTTTTATGCTTTCGGAAGTAAATGTTACATTTTAAAATGTTAACTTGATATTGTAGGCATCATCTATTTTTCCTCAAGTTTGTAATTTAAGAGAATTTAATTTATTTACTAAATATGTGTATTTAGTAATTTATTAAGTTTAATTAAATTAATTATATATTTCTTGAATATAATATCTCCTATGTTTGTGATAATCATTTTATTTTTGGAGATAATGATTTTGGTTGAATCAAGAAATATTGATTCTTTAGAATCATGATATGTTGATCTCAAAATCTTGTGATATATTATTTGAATCAAGAATATGATATTGTGGTAAGTTTTTTGATGATTTATTACTTGATATGGCCGAGCATAATCAAGTAGGATTAAGTCGAGTATCTTGATTTTTGGTAGTCAAGTATATCTTTACATATGGTAAGATCTCTTTCTTGATATGACCGAGTATCTTGATTCTTGATAAGTCAAGTTTATCAATTCATATGGTAATATCTTTTATTCCATAACCAATTGAGAATATCTTACCTTATCTTTACTTATAGAAAGATTTATGATTATCTTACCAGTATCTCTAATTATCTTTAATTGATTTGCAGGTAATAGAGATCTTATGCAAAAAGGAATCTTGATGGACAAGAAATTCGATTGCCTTTAAATTAGAGAAAATGGGACGTTTTCTCTAAGAAATCTTGAAGCTAATTTTCGTGTGGTGTACTAATATTCACTGCTTCAACTGTGTTCTTGACTTAGGTTCTCCGGGAGGAGATTATCAATCACTTAGAGAAAAAAAGACTTTCAGCGTGAAGATCAAACGGCAGGTTTGAATCATATTCGAACGGGAGTTCGAGGTTGTTGAAAAGTGTTGCAAATTTAAAGAAAGTTACGGAAGAGTGGTGTGACGCCAACTCATATTACATGTTATAGAAAGATCAGGGAGTGATCTATTTTTTGGATGTTTGATAAGTCTATGTTATCCTGTAATTTAGATTGATCTGTATAAACTCTTTTCTTATATAGTGATTGATTTTTATCCGCAGGGTGCGGGCACGTGGATTTTCCCTATCAGGATTTTTTTCCCACATTAAGCTCAAATATTGTGTTCTTGTTTAGTTACAATTTTGCATAATTTATTCTGTCTATTTACGCTTTACAAGCCAGACGAATCTGCATCAACAAGATTCATATGGTATTGCGCTAAAACAAATCTTAACGATTCACTGTTAATTCGTTTCTGTTCAAACATATCTGTGACAGTCTATTGGTTAAACATAAAATTTAAACAATTTTAAATTTTCACAAACTATTTTGTGCCTACGCGTTTAAGTTCGATTCTAGACCTCACTACTTCGTCACGCTTTACACTTTTTGGAACACTCGTTATACCTCATAAAGTCAACTTGTCAAGATTGAAAATGTAAAATTACATTTTCTAAATATTTTGTAAAATCGTACAAGGATTAAAAATAATCGTGTTATCTGAATTTGTCACATGTAATAACTTATTAAAAGTATCATACTATGATACTTCTTGGAACAGTTGATACTTGAAATTTACTTCATCATTGACAATAGAAAGATAAGCAAAACACAAACAAGAGGTCGGACTTGATAAAAATTGTATTTTGCTATAGAAGTCCTATAGAGCATATATACATAAGAGTTATATGCGCGATGCAAAATAAATTCTTGTCTAACTTTTATGTCATAAGATTGATTCTCTCTATTAGAATAAAAAAAATTAAAATGTTTTATTTTCTACCAAAAATTGTTCCAATGTAATTTGCTAATATTTTTGTAAAATCACGTAGAAATGCAAAGAATCGTGTTGACGGAATTTATCATCATCAGATGTATTTGTTTTGTAATATGTGCAAAAGTATCATAGTATGATACTTCATAAACACTACAAGAAAAATGAGCGAAAAAGACAAAAAATTAGAGACGACACAAAAAGTCGTCTCTATTGATCGAAAAATAGAGACGACTTTTTTGTCGTCTCTATAAAAAGTCGTCTCTATTGATCGAACAATAGAGACGACTTTTTAAGTTGTCTCTATTCGTTGGCCACCAATAGAAACGACATTATATAGTCATCTCTATTTGTCGACCAATAGCGACATTATGGAGTTATCTCTATTGGTTGTCAACTAATAGAGACGACTCAGTAATGACGTCTCTATTGGTTTTTAATTTTTTTTATTCTTAATTTTTTAAATTTCTTAATTTTTTTTGTTGACTTATTTGATTATTTACATTTATATAATTAATATTAAAGTTCATTTGTTGAGAAAATATTATTAAGTTAATTAATATATATTATTTAAAATAAAATTTAAAACAATAATTCAATTACTTTACTGGTTGAGACATCATTTGTCGACCAATAAAGACGACATTATGGAGTCGTCTCTATTGATTGTCAACTAATAGAGACGACTCAGTAATGTCGTCTCTATTGGTTTTAATTTTTTTTTTTCTTAAATTTTTTTGTTGACTTATTTGATTATTTACATTTATATAATTAATATTAAAGTTCATTTGTTGAGAAAATATTATTAAGTTAACTAATATATATTATTTAAAACAAAATTTAAAACAAGAATTCAATTACTTTACTGGTGGGGACATCATTACCCAACACTTAGATCTCGAGTTGGAATCCTAGCTATGCACAATTATCATATAAATTAAAGAAAATTTGCAGGCCGACAGTTCGGATCGAGATTTGGATAGGGTTAAAAAGGGATTGAATCGGGTCAAAATAAATAAATAAAAAATTAATTAAATATTTTCACAAATAGAGACGACAATGTCGTCTCTAAAGATTGTCTCAATTGCCTGGGAGGAAATAGAGACGGCAGAGTCGTCTCTATTTATCTTCAGCTACGGGTCGATAGAGACAACTCATTGAGACGACTTTGTCATCTCTAATAACCAATAGAGACGACTTTAGATTATTTAGAGACAACTTTGTTGTCTCTGTAAGGCCGAATTCTCGTAGTGAAAATCATGCAACACTTTTTAAATCTAATTTATTACTTACGACAAATATGAGCTATATGTAGTGAAAGATAAGTTCTTATCGACCTTTTATATCAAAATAATCATAATAATAATAAAATAATATAACTTGTTATAATAAGAGGGGGATAATGACGCAGAACGGAAACAAGGAATTCAAGCGAAATCCTTAAGAAAAATAGAAAACTCAGAATCCACCAAACGAATTGAGAAGAAATATCATGAATTTTATTAATAATCTGAATAAAAAAAATTATGAATTAACCCTCTATTTATAGGGCCAATAAACAAAGAAACGTATTCTAAATCAAATAGGAAAAGTATAAAACCTATTATAGATTAACTAAATAAAAAAAAACATATTCTAAATCATCTAGGAAAACATGAAACCTATTTTAGTTCTAGATCAAATAAAATAAAAACAATTCAAGATAAACTAAATGACAGAAATAGCACTAAAATACTAAAAGACTATTTTCGCTGTTTGAATGATCTCGAATGCCCAAAATCCATCGTATATCACAAAAAGGTAGAGTGTTGCACTCGTCTCGTCGAGCTACTCAAAATAGACATATTATGGGCCCAAAACGGAGGTCGAAGGCCAAATCTATAAATTGAGGTCTAGTCCTTTACGATCTAATTTTGCATTGATTTTGTCCTACATCAGACCCTTCCACCTCCAAATAACTCGACCCCGAGTTATAATTTGAACTCGAAAATTTCCAAGCTATTAGTCATTGGCAACATCTTGTTCATTTGAATTTAAATTTATCAAATTCAAGGATTATCGCACCAATATATTAGCCAACTAAAATATGTGGTTTCATGAATAAATCATCATCACCATTGGGTTGTTTCTTTAAGACATAATAACTAATATGTTTAACATGTAAGCAAGCCATCAAAATTGTTTCCTCGATTTTTAACTTTTCAATTTTATCCTTCACGGCACAATCTTCTACTTCTTCAATGACGTTTTCTTTGATTTCATCCCTATAAATAAAATTCACAATTTTCTCTTGAACGTTCTTCCTGCCACTAGCGATCACATCTCCTGTCTCATTACAAGTGACACTCTCTTTTTCCTTATCCGCATCTGCCTCTACCAGATTAACTCGCTTACGTTCCGGGCATTCATTGGACTGATGCCCTGACTTGTTGCAACGATAACAAATTACTGTTGTTTGTTTGGTATATGGATTCTCCTTCTGAGGTTGATTTCGTCCCTGACTCCCGGTATTTATTTCAGAAATTTGGGCAGCCTGATTATTTGCAACAGATGATTTAGCAGTATTTCCTCTTTCAAGAGCACTAGAGGATGATTGATCAATTTGAGGGGGACTCGCTGAAAATTGGTTGTTTTCTTCTCGTTCTCCATTGCCTTAGATCGTAAGGCCATATTAATGGCTTCATCCAATGTTGACATAATCTGCAACCCAATTTTCTCTTGGATTGATACCTTCTGTAATGACCCGGGTCTAACTCAACGGGCTGTCCCGATTATTAGATGACGACGTAATGTCCTCACTGTACCAACATGAGTCTTTTCAGCATGCTTTGTCCTTACTCGCACACTTCTCGAGAAAACTTTCCAGGAGGTCACCCGTCCCAGAATTGCTCTAAGCCAAGCACGCTTAACTGTGGAGCTTCTAATGATGGACTTCCGAAAAAGAAGGTACACTTTATTGGTATGAGTAGTACCTATCATTTCTTTTAAACTTTCTTGGTTAGGGTACCCACTGTTAGACTCGCGACGTCCTCGTCGCACTTAACCCATCTGAGGATCTATTGTCAGGTGTTGGGATTCTATATGTGGCTCTCGCCCTTAGTTCCCGATTTCCTGCTGGTGGCCGTCTCTGATACCATTTGTAACGACCTGGGTCCCACTTAGATGGTTGTCCCGGTCGTTAGATGACGACGTACTGTCCCCACTGTGCCAACATGAGTCTTTTCAGCATGCTTTGTCCTCACTCAAACGCTTCCCGAGAAAACTTCCCAGAAGGTCACCCATCCCGGAACTGCTCCAAGTCAAGCATGCTTAACTATGAAGTTTCTAACGATGACCTTCCGAAAAAGAAGGTGCACCTTATTGGTATGAGTAGTACCTATCATCTCTTTTAAAATTTCTTGATCGGGATATTACACCTTTAGCCCACTAGTAAAACGAGCAACCTTCTGATTTTTAGATTCCTAAAGGTCATTACGCTCAGCCAACCTCTGGAATTCAAAGACATAGTAATGCACACAACGATTGCCCTACACGCAATTCAGGTACATACGATATAGAATTTGTTCGTAATTCGAAGGTAAGAACCGTCCCTGTAATAACTGCTTCATCCTTCTCCAGCTACGAATTTTATTCTTTCCCATTTTATGACGGGTGGCCTACAATTGATCTCACCATATTGCTGCAGAACCCTTCAAGCAGAATGCCATAATCTTCACTAATTTCTCATCGGACACCTCCATCATATCAGTGAACCTCTCAACTTTCCCTAGACAATCGAAGAAATCTTCAACTCTTAAGTTGCTAGCGAAATAGGGAATATTTGCCATAATATGATAGTCCTCGCGATTATTGTTGTTGTTTTGCAGAGGAGCAATATCCTCATCCGAATATGATCCATTAGCGGCAATGTCATGTCTTATACCAACAACGCCTCTGTTAGCCCGCGTATCATCTCCTCCATTGATGCCTCTGTTACCTACTCCCCTATCATTGTTCGCAACATTATTTCCAGCGTTGTTCCCCATGACATGTAATATGACTCGTAATTCTCCAACACGAGTATCTATCAGATTAGTTATCTCCGTTTTCAGTGCATCCAATTCATCTTTGGTAATCGGAACTTCATCCATTGAGATAGGATATATTAACACGATCAAAAGGTAAAGAGACGGAGAGACTATGCTCTGATACCACTTGACGCAGAACAGAAGCAAGGAATTCAAGCGAAATCCTTAAAAGAAAAATAAAATTTGGAATCCACCAAGTAACTCGGAATCCACAAAACGAATTGAGAAGAAATCTCAAGAATTTTATTAATAATCTGAATAAATAAAAAACAATGAATTAACCCTGTATTTATAAGACCATAAAACAAAGAAACGTATTCTAAATCAAATAGGAAAAATATAAAATCTATTCTAGATTAACTAAATAAAATAAAGAAACATATTCTAAATTATTTAGGAAAATATAAAACATATTCTAGATCAAATAAAATAAAAATAATTCAAGATAAAATAAATGACAGAAATAGCACTAAAATACTAAAAGATTATTTTTGCTATCTGAACGATCTCGAATGCCCAAAATTCATTGTATGTCACAACATAGTAGTGAGTTGCACTCGTCTCGTCGAATTACTCAAAATAGATATATTATGGGCCCGAAACGGAGGTCGAACGTCAAATCTGTAAATTGCGGTCTAGTCCTTTAAGATCTAACTTTGCATCGATTTTGTCCTACATCAGATAATACATAAGAGCAACTCTAATCATGGTGTAATTTACACCCCCCAAAAATCATTTTTACATTTCAATATATATCCCGGTTAATCTATATTAAAGTTTTGCTCCAATGATGAGATGCAAATTATATGATTTAAATTTATTTTTTGCACAATTTTTTTAGTTAGTAAATTTTATGTTAATCTATTTTTTTATTTGTGCATACATATGAATATTACGAATAAATCGACCTAAAAAATTCGAAATTTGGTCAAGAAAAAAATATTAAAAAATTAAAAATGTGCAAATTAGCATAAAAATTCAAATTGTAATGTAAATTAATATAATAGATTTAAATTATATATCTCATATCGAAATTTTATGGATTGTTAAAAGCTAAATTTAGATGAAATTAATCCATATGAGGTGTAAAACAAGATGTAAATGTGGATTCATTTTTATATCTTTTGGCCGAAATTCTAAATTGTTTCCCCTTTTACACCCCCCATTGAAGATTAATCCGATGACTTTGAAGATTTATATCACTAATTGGGTGTATTATACACAACTATTGAAGTTGCTCTAACTTAGGCAACACATCCAATAGTGAGTTGCTCGTTATTCTATTTACTCAAAGGCATGGTGCATATCTTCTCAAAATGTACTGGCTAATTCTATCCAAGAATACGTGGATTCAACTCCATAGTAACATGAAAATCAGACATATTTATTGACTTACTCTTTGTGTATATCTTTCGAGTAATGCTCCGTTCCCTCGAGTGACGAAGGTGGAGTCTTTGTTGTCGAAATTGAGAGAGAGGGAGGGAGGGTTTTCAAGGACGGACTCAGGATGTTTGTTCAGTAAAGTAGGAGGTGGACTTTCCGAGAGTTTAGGGGCGGAGCCCACAATTTTCTTTAAAACGAATTAGGCCGAAGCCTCAGGCGAGTGGGACAGCAGGGGATGCAATCATGATTTTAAATCTCAACTTTCATATTTCACGTTTGAAATTTTGGGTGAGAATTTGGTGTACATTCTGTTTGTTAAAAGTTTTGTTTAAAAACATTTTTTTTTATATTTTCTAGATAAAATGTGTGATTGAAAAGTAGAGAGAGAAAAATTGTGTAGTTAAAAAGTAGAGATGACAAAAAAACCCGATCCGACGGCTACCCGACCCGAACAAACCCGCCTCGCGGGTCGGCGGGGTGGGTATGGAGCGATTTCCCCCGACCCGGGTGGGTCGTGGGGCGGGTTTGGGTTTAGCTGTCCCGACCCAAACCCACCCCGATTAAATAAATTAATAAAAAATAATAAGAAAAAAATACCGAAAAAATTAAAAAAAAAAATTAAACCGGGCGGGTAGGTTGATCCGCCCCGCCCCGACCAGAAATTCGCGGGGCGGGTTTGGAAATGAAAAATTCTCGCGGGGCGGGGGGACTCGACCCGAACCCACCCCGTTGCCATCACTATTAAAAAGTTATTTGGGAAATTTTGTAGAAAAAAATGTGTTTACCAATCAGAGGCTTAGTTAAATTAAAATTCGGCCAATTATTTGATCAATTTCAATTGTTCTTTTAGATTAAATGAGCTTCAAAATTTAAAGAGTGACAAAAACAAAAATCAGGCATAATTGATCCGCCACTGAGGGTTTTGATTTGTGTATTTATTTAATTTTATAATATAAAATTCGAATAATCACCTGATTTTTGAATGGTTATCTTGAAATTTTGATTTTTGAAATTGATAGTTAAAATTTAAAGTGGGGTGTAATTTCCACTAGTAAGAATGAAAACGTAAAAAAATCATTTTCTAACAGAAACTATTCCAATTATGGCCTAATTTTCTAAATATTTTGTAAAATGAGGTAGAAATGCAAATAATCACGTTGGCTGGATTTCTCATCGTCACATATATCTATTTCGTAATCTACCATAAAAATAAAATAATAAAAATAAAATTCTTCCAACTATCTCCAAGATTTCCTCTTGAAAGAACAATCTTTTTAAAACCTTCAATAAAGATTGTTTTGAATAAAAAATTTGTAGCCAATTACGTTGAAGAATGTGGTATCTATCAAAACGGTCCTTCCACGTGATTCTTAGTCCAGTATCTTTCCCACCACAACTTGAACAATCTTATTCAAAGGTATGTTCGATGGAGACTTAGATTTTATTATCTTGACTTTGGTTACAGAGGCTCGATCATCTTTCATTGATAGGAACGATCAAAAGAGACATGCTAGTTAAGGAACAAAGATTAGCGAATCAAAGAACAGCCTTTTATAGAGACTAATATGGTGCGCTTGAAGATAATTTATGGTACCATACTTCGTCCCCAGAATGTTAGTTTTGAAGTTACAACACAATAAACGTCAATGGAATATTTGATATACAGTATTAGACATGACGCGATTGGCTTATTATAAGCTCAAAAGCCAAAAATAAGTATTTTATGAGACTGTCCATAAGAACTACCAAACATGACATAGAAATTCATGGAGTATCCGCTAAACTCACAAACTTATGAAACTGGCAAGGAAAGCAGGGGCTTGAGATGAAAGGATGGGGTTGTACTTGTACATCATGTTCAGTACCTCACTCGGACAAGATAAAGAAAGTTTCGCGCCGTATAGGGATTCACAAAAACAGAACCTGGTGATTTGAACTGATGGATGGTTCGACTCAAACTAAAACGTATCCTTCGGCTGGGACGTTATACATGGATATGGTCTTCTTCTGAACTAGGATTTTACTTTCTTTACAACTCTCACTCTATATGCCCTAAATAGCATTGAAGAAATTTACCAGTTTCAGACCTTCTGAAATGAGTTATAGCAGTGTACAAATGACTTCAAGACTGAACTTATTCTGCCCTTTAAGATGATAGTCACCAGCAATTAAGAAGTACCAACAACCATCAAGCAGTTGTCACCATCTCAATATAAGCCAAATGCTTTTCTTTATATTTTTCCAAAGAGGAAGAACGGTTTCCAGCTATACTAAATTTTAAGACACTGAAGATTTACAGGGTAGGGACCAGTAATTTTATTGCCAAGTATCATAGTTGGTGGCATTCATGGATAAGTAATAGCTGGTTGGTTCTTAAAACACTCACCTTACCATCAAAATAAGTAAATTCTTTTACTACTAAGAAAAAAGCAATTAATCCAAACATAATGAAAGATAATAAAAGCGAAATCCCACTAAACTCCCACTTGATTCATCTTCCCTTCCTCTACTGCAACACTGAAAGTATAATTATAAACTTTGAGTATGCTTCTACACTCTCAGGTTCACAGATAAGGCGACTTCGCATTCTTGCAGGTTGTATAATTTTACGGTTTATCACTTTTGGTAGCATAATGAATAAGATTTACGGTTCTTGTTCTTATCCAATCCTTCCAACCAAACCATTTGTTTTAGGTTAAGGACAACGGAGCTCTCATGAGCGAAGTCAAGCCAAGTTCAGGTACTCTTTCTTTCCTTTTTTTTTTTGGAATTACCGCACGTCCAAGAAAGGATAGATGTAAAGATCAGTAGCTCTTTCAATTCTTTTTGCTGCCCTAAGATATTGGATAAAGACTTGGACTGTGTTTGAAGAAGGCAGTAAAGCAGACAATCAATAAATCACACAACTCTTTTTCAGCCCCAAATTGAC
Organism: Ligustrum vulgare; assembly: GCA_963555705.1. Taxonomy (NCBI): domain Eukaryota; kingdom Viridiplantae; phylum Streptophyta; class Magnoliopsida; order Lamiales; family Oleaceae; genus Ligustrum; species Ligustrum vulgare. The sequence goes on along the minus strand of OY743169.1, from coordinate 71,747,916 downwards.
CATTTCCAAACAAATGAGACAATTAATTGTTCGTCTAATGAATTCAAGAAAGCAACAATCAGCTAAAATCAGTATCACTCAGCAAAATAACACTGAATTTGACAACCAGATTTTGTCCAAATGAAGCAAACATGAAGTTTAATTTCATGAAAAACACATCTTCCTTAAAATCCTAAATTAGTCACCCGAGAATTCATCAAAAAAGTAGCAACAAAATGAATGGACAGTAGCAGCAGGACAAGTCTAACAACAAAACAGAAAGTAATAGAATGGCATGAAACAAAGTTGAGCTGCTAGCTCACTCAGACAATACAAATAAAAATTAAGCACTAGTAGACAACTAAGTAGAACAGCAAACCGGGATTGAAAAATCTGAAATTACACTCAGAATTCTTCTTCCCAGGGAAGTGGCCATCGGATTTAACTCACCAAAGTACCTCTCATTTGCTCGTTTAGAACCAGGAGCAGCAAAAACTTGGATAGGTTGTACTGCCTGATTTTTTCAACAGCAAATAGACAAATTCCTGAAAATTCAATCAATTGTAACTGCATATCATCATTCTTGACCAAAAATCGATATAATAACAAGTTGACAAAACTGAAAAATGGGACGAGGATGTTACATGTCGATGAAAGAGAGGATTCTATTTTTCGTGAGTAAAACTCAATGGCGAGAATCAGAGGAAGCAGAGGATGGCTTGTCGGAATAACCATCGTGCTCCTCTTCATCACCCCGAATTCGTGCAGGAACGTGAAACCCAGAGAATCCATCCACTCCTGAGGCAAATCCAATGCCAGGCAGTGAAGATGGATAAATGGGAAACACTGCAGAATGGTTCTGCTGCGGTTGGCTATTATCAGCCGTAGCAATAGCAATGGCGGATGGGTCCATCCAAGCACGAAACGAAGGTGAGTTACTGGACTGAAGGGGTCCCCTCTGAGAAAGAAACTGGTTTTGGCCTAACAGCTGATGTAACATTGGCTGAGGCACTGACGGATAATTGAATAAGTAGCCTGCTGCTCCACCACTACCAGTCCCTGTGTCTCCACCAGCATTCCAAGCTGCAAGCCTCTGGAACCGGCTGATTTCTGACATCTGCTGGTGTTGTTCGGACCAGCCAGCAGTGCCATCAAACCCCAGCGGTGTGCCACTTAATAAGACTTGTGCTTGTGAATTAACATGTATTTGTTCACTGTGGTGAATGGGATTTTGATGCTGCTGAGGCTGTTGTTGGTTATGGTGGTGCAGCAAAATTGGATCTTGAAGTGAATGCAATGAGAGCCTTAGATCTTGATTCTGGCTATTGGGTCTTGACAGCAAATTGGAATTTCCGAAGCTCTGATACTGCATAGCAGATGAACCGGTCTCAGCCGAAGCACCTATCGGGAAGAAGGACTTGATAGTTTCAGCAATGCCATCAGAATCCAACGAAGGGGGCAAAAAGCTTGAGTTTTGGTTCGGATTCGGATTCAAATTGCCTCTCTGGTGCAAGCCTTGTTGCTCACTTTCACCTCCCAGCATTGTCATTGCCCTTTCACTCGAAGGCCCTGCATGATTAGTATCCAACTGATGGTGTGCTTGTTGCTGGTGATTTTCAGCAAACAGTTTCTGTGCATCTTCTTGCTCAAAATTTGCAGCTACTGACGAACCTGTGGTGGGTTTCCAGGCCGGCAGTCGCTCAAGGTCGTCAATGGCTGCCTGGGCCTTCTTTATTAACCAATCCACCGCCTTACTCGGGCGGTCATAGCCAAGGCGGTCCTGTACATCATAGAACTGAATGGCAGTATGTGCGGCGAGGCGAACACGGCGGTCCCTTGGTCCTTTAGAGGTGCAGACTTTACTGTGCCGGTCTTTTCGTCCTGTAGACCTAATAATATGGCCGCCTTGAACTTCCACTATCTCACCACCTGTGTTCCTCAATCTGGACGACATCTGGCGGTGATGAGAATTTTCCCCTATCTTCTCTCGCGATTTTGCATGTTCGTCGGCCGGCTCCAGGGATGATGAAGCCGAAGGATTGTATAAACGTTTCTTGGGTTGCTGCGGTTGTTGTGATGGTATTTCTTCAAAACTTCTTAAGATTGACGGCTGATTTTGCTGCAAGAACTCTAAAGACTGATGAAAATGGTGGGGGTGGTGGTGATGGCCATGGGACGACGGCGGCACTACTGGTTGTGGTTGTTCTTCCTCCTCCTGGTGGTGGTGGTATTTATCCTCTTCCTCCTCTTCTACATTTCTCGAGATTCTAGCAACTTGGTTCTGGTTTGGATAAAGATGAGGATTCCTCAGAGGATCCAGACTCAGACCCTTGTTTTTCCTTTCTTGTTCCAGCTTTTTTTTAAACAACTTTTGCTTATTTTCAGCGATTGGCTTTTTTCTGCTGCTTCTCCTCTTTCTTCTTGTTTTGTAATATCTGCTGCCTATCCCAAGAGTCTCTGCCATTCAACCTTCCAAATTCCATCACTTTAAACCTACAACACTAATCTCAGCCTAACCCATCTTCTTCATAATTACCTGTACTTAACAAGTTTTCTTCAATTAGCAGTGTTTGGTCAGAATGAAGATTTCTGTAATATCATCACTGGCCCTCTGCACCTGCTGTTTTTGTACAGCCTACACAAATACTGATACCAGAACCAGCCCTGCAGCCCACCACCAATTCATCCTTAACTACTTTGTTCCTAATTTTCTTCAATCTAAATTCCTTCCCTGATTGGGTCACTCCAAGATTTTTCTTTTTTTTTTTCTTTTTTTTCAAAGAGATAATATGACTTGAGATGAGGGGTTGTGGGGTTGGGTTGGGTTGGGTTGGGTTGGGGTGGGGATATAGAACTATAGAGGGATAGATACAAAATCTCCACCACTATCCCTCACTGAAAATGACCTTTTTAGTTTTTACAGCCTTTTAGGGTTTTTTTGGGCTTCCATTTTTCCTCTCTCTCTTTATTGCTTCACTTCAAAAGAATCAAGATCATCTTTCCCTCAAATTTCCCTCTCCAACCCAACTTTTTTGGTTTGTTTGATTATCGTGAATGGTATCAAACTTCAAAAGGTTGTCCTGTGCATGGTGTAATAATCTGTGTATAGTCAAGGACGAATCCAAAATTTTAATTAAGCTAGATGACGGTTGATGGTTGATTTTTGGCTGGTGATATTCAAATGTCCCAATAACGAAATATTATTGAATTAAAAAATATTAAAAATTATCCGAACAATATATAAATGCCATAAAACGTGATTGGCATGCAATATGGAAATAAAATCCATCACAAACCAAAATAGTAGGAAAGCATACATAATATCAGTGTTCTAAAAAGCGTGAAGCGTGACGAAGCGTGGAGCCCAAGAGTTAAGCTTTTGAAGCTTAAGCGGGAGTAAGCGTTAAAAAGCGTTAAAAAGCGTTTTTCAATTCCTAAATATTTAATTTAAATTTTACACATACTTGAACAAGTAAAAAAAAAAAAAAGGAAAAAAAAAAAAAAAAAAAAGCCAGCTGCGCGCATCGGGCACGCTTAAGCGCGCACAATGCGCGCTTAAGCTCGCTTCAGCACGCGTTGTGCGCGCTTAAGCGCGCTTATGCGCGCACTGTGCGCGCTTCGCGCGCGCTTTTTAGAACAAAATTTTTCAAAACGCGTTTTTCTCGCTTTTCGCCAAAGCGACGCGCGAGAGGCGCGCGTCGCGCGTATGCGCGCACAGTGAACGCACTGTGCGCGCGTTTTAGAACACTGCATAATATAATCCTGCTCTGCAGCTTTAAGCTTTGACAATTGCATTTGACAATTACATTATCCGAGATCTCATACTTTGAAAATACTGCAAGATTGCCTCATTTTCGATGAGTTTAAAAATCGGAGCGCAAATCACCAAATTGTCATTCAACCAGTTGTTTTTCATTTTGTTGTGCAAGTCACTCTTGATTAGATTCATAACAGAGGATGTATTTTCAACACTTGCAGTTGCCATAAGTAATATCAAAGCCAATAAGAGTAGCGTATAAATCAATGAAAAATAACAAAAATTTCATGTTTCAACCAACTTCTAGGATATGTGAAATATACTGTTGAGGTTAAAGAATTTTTTGTCCCTTGTCACAAGCATAAGATATGTTGCTAGGGCTCCCCATTTTTTAAGAAGTATTTGTGTCGAACACACGGATATGAGATAAGTGTATGAGATTCTTCTTGACAGAGCTGTACTTGTAATTTTTAGGGTCCAAAGCGAATAGTATATATCTTGAAAAAATTGAGCCTTTTATACTAAAAGACTCAAGTTAAAAAAAGGGACGTTTGTAAAAATATCTAAGTTTTGATATTGTAATTGAAACTTACTTTATTTTCAATAATTATTGAATTATATTTCAATTTTTTTTTTAAAAAAAATACTGTTTTCTCTCAAGTATCATATTGTGATACTTTAAATGTATCTTATGATACTTTAAAAGTATCATAACATGATACTTGTGATACTTTCAAATTTTTTGTATCATGGCTTGAAACTTTTACAAATTCTTATGATACTTAAGGCGGAATCTTGGTATCACATCTTGCTACTTTACAAAATTATTATGATACTTTTTCTCGGGCATAAAATCAAACACATCTAATGCACCATTCTATTCCCCTTCTGCTGTATCACCGGCCAATGGTCCTCCAATCATTCCGGTTATTTAGTTATTGCTGCTGGAGAACAAGTCCCCAGCTACATCTCACACCAGCAGCTCGTGCATAGCCGCTGCTACAACGTCTCTTTCTCCGATCGCACTTGAATGGGCATTGCTGCATCTGCTGCTTCGAAGTCAGGAAGAAGAGTGGCGCCGACGATTTACTGCTTTTTGGTGGCTATATGGTTTTTAGGGATGTTTTCGATGGTTCTTTACCTCTGTTGGTTGAAAGTTCTCGACTGTGGCGGTGCTGTGGATGGGTTCCTATATTTGTGGTTTGGTTTACGTGAACGTGGTTGCAACCGGAGGAGGTGGTTTGGTTCGTTCAGAGACGCAGCAAGTGGACGCAGCATGTGGTGGACATCCACAGTGCCAGCGCTACTTGGGAGGAAGAACACCGTGTTTTTCAATTTTTTTCCCGAGTGATAAACTTCAGTTTAGTATTTTTTTTGCAGTAGGCAGGGCAATTTTCCCTAAAAACAAGGTTGGATGGGCCTTTTATACTTTATATATATACACACACACACAAAATATGGCCCATTATTTTTTGGGGCCCAAAGTACCGACCTGGTTTTCCTTGGCCCAGGTCCAGCTCTACTACTCGGATCCTTTAAAATAACCTTTAAAATAAAAATACTTTATATCATTTAAATTAAAAGAGTCTTTTATATCTCCAATGAATGCATCTATAATTGTTAATACATAAATTTCTAAAGTAGTTTAAAGTTTATAAGATGTATTCCTACACTAATGTAAAAATTTGTGTCATTTTTGGCATTAACCCCATATCATAGATTTTAGGGGGAAAAATTATGACGTTTAAATATATACATGTACCCAATATTCGTACTCGAGTTCGAGCAACATTGAGTATAAAAAAAATTTCAAGTTGAGGTCTAAGTAGTACGAGGTTTTCACAGATGAAGTCCAAATGATAAAACTATGCAAGACAAAGCAATTTAGCCTAATCAAAAGCTGCAAATATGATTTTTGGACTCAAACATGAAATGCAAAATGATTCATTCAACTCTTGCAAAATTGAGTATATCACATAACAATACAAATCAACATAAAAGTGATAATAATGAGTCACCTATTTTGCTCCATACCTAGTTCGGGCTCTTATAACAGCAATATCCTTCATATTGGATACTGTTATTTATCTACCAACACAAAATTCAATCACCCCATTCAACAAAATCAATTTTATTTTTTGGGCCCAATACAAATATAAGTACCAAAATCTGAAAATTTCGAATGATCCAGCACGAGCAGTCGACCACCCTCATTGCATGCTAGATTCGTTCATGTGTATAGTGACATGGAATAATTGATGAATAAGTTCGAGCTAAATTCCAGAAATTCGAAAATTAAAGAACAGATTTCGTTTAGTAAATTGTTTATAAACAAATTTATAAACAACATATTTCTCCAAATCACTTTTTAGCAACATATATTTTTTCAAATCATTTTTCAACCACATATCTTACTTAAAAAACATCACATCTTTAATTTATAAACAAAAAGTTTTAATGCGTGACAAAACTTTTTAAAAATCAAAATTAATTCTAAGATAAAAAAAACTATTATTGAACTTATTTGAATGGTTTCTTGAAAATATTTTGTGTTGTTAGAAGAAGGTTTAGAGAAAATTTATGTTTATAAACTAGTTTATTTATGTTTTTGAGGTAAAAATTAGTTATTTAAAATTGAAGAGAGAAAAGATGTTTAATTAAAAGTGTTTTGAAAAATTGTATAATTTGTAATTTAATTTATAAATCAATTTATTTGATTTACTAAACAATTAAACCCTTTTATAAAAAGTAAAAGCAAAAATAATTTTATAAGACTGAAGATTTTATACTAACAAAATAAAAAGTTAATGACTTGTCTAGTTGATCCAACCAAAAGCGTAATTTAAAAGCTAAGGCCATATTCTTTTCGATGTTTTGAGGTCGTTTTCTATTTTTATTTTCGAAAACACAAAAAACGCGTTCTCTTTATCATTTTCGAAAACACATTTTGGAAAACAAAAAACAAAAAAAATTGTACACAAAACGCAAAATGTTCAAAATCTCGTTTTGGGCTTTTTATGTGTATTTCAGGAAAAAAAATTTTTTTAAAGAATTATCCTAACTTGGAACTAAGATTAATATAAAGTTTTTTTTGTTTTTGTTTTTTTTTTTTAGAATTATCCTAACTTAGAACTAAGATTAAATAAAGTTTTATTGAATTCAATATCAAGATTACAAAAAAAAAAAAAAAAAAAAGTGAAAATTCTTGTTATATTTCAAAAAATACTTTGATAAATGGATTCTGGTGGTTTTGAAAAACTTGCATTTTCTGAATTTTAATAGAACTAGAGCTTTCTCAAATCTCGGACCTGATCAAGATGTGTTAATATAGACTCTTAATATTCACATTAGTGTGTTGTATGTAACCATGTTTTCAGTGTATTGTGAAATGAAATTTAAGTTTAAGTCAGTAGTATTTTGTAAGTAAATTAATTAAAAATAGTTTAAGTAATATTTTGTAAAATTTCAAACATAACGTGTTTTCCAACTTTTTATTTTCAAAAACAGTTTTCAGAAATGACAAACCAAACGCGTTTTCAGCAAATTTGAAAACAAAAATAAAAACAGGAAACACAAAACATTTTCGAAAATAAAAATACACAATAAAATACAAACAGAACGCTACATAAGCCTTTGAATGATAAAATTTCGTATTTAAATTTTGTTTATAAGTTGCGATGTGTCAATATTTTATTGATATATTCTTTAGAAAAGTAAAAAAATTGTAGACGAAAGTCTTTGCATAATTTATAACAAAATTTAACGAACTTTTACAAAATAGAGGTTTGACCAAGACCATGATGAAGAAGATGTAAGTACACTGATTTGCTGAAAAAGATTGTACCATAGAAAAAGTAATGACATATTGATGAGAATCATAAGAGGCCCGAAAAAAATCAATTATATGAATCAAACAAATTTTGAGTACATTTTAAAGGACTCCCTAAGCATAAAAGAATAGTATTCAAGGTTAAAGCAAGAGATCAATCCAAGAAAAGAAACCAAGAATCAAGCTTGGCATTCAATTAAAGTTTTGATAGAGATAAAATCCGAATTTGACGTTCATTATTTCTTGAAGAATTGTAGCTCTTTTCTTCTAGTTTCCAAATCATTTTGAATCGCCTCAATCGGATATCTTGATCAAAAGTTATGACCCAAATATTGAAGAAGACGCTTGCAATCGATTTCAATTGACAATTTTGGTTGACCGAAATTGAGTTCGATCGACTATTTCGGTCGACGACTGAAAGTTATCGAAACATTTAGAAACGCGCATTTTCTGCTACTTTTCGTATTTTCTTTATTTTCTTTCATATTTGTACTATAAATACAACTTTTCTCTCGGACCCTAGATAACTTGGTAGTTCATTTGCTCTCTTCATGTGTGAAGACATTTGTGAGGTAAATCCTCCTTTCATCAAGTTTCTTTTGAGGTAATGTTCTCGACTTCACTTAGAGTATTTTCTTTTTTGTGATTAATGTTGGAAGAAATCTATGAACTTCTGTATTTCTTTCCATTTGGTTAAGGATTATTTCTTGGAATTTTGGTTAGAGTAAACTTGGGTTTATATTTATTTTATCATTTTAGCTTTCTTCGCATCACATATCTTTCCACAAAAATAATGTGATATTTTTTCAGGTAAAAATGTGATTAAAAAGTTATTTGTGAACATGCGTATGATTAAAATCTAATTAAAAAAAAAGTATTATTTATAAATATATTTATAAACAATTTATAAAATTGAGGCTTTTGAGAGAACCATTCAAGTAGAAATTCTGAATTTGAGTGCAGTAAGCACATTTATGGGCTATAAATTGTCTTTTAAAAATTGTAAAGAGACATTAAAAATATACTTTGCATCTAAACAAATTCAGGGTGTGTTCGGCTGTTATTTAAATTGGAGAGGGAATATTTATTTGTATTTTATAGGTAAAATGTATGTGGTTAAAAGTGATTTGAAAAATTGTGTAAATTAAATTGTTGATTTAAATCAAGCTGTCAAACGGAGACTTAATTATTCATGTAATTTGCTTTATTCATTATTTAATCAGAAATATATATTCCATAGGTATACTTAGGACTTGATGGCTTGTTTCATTTATGTTTTTGAAAATATATTTTGTTAAAAGTGATACTTTTGAAAAATGTAGTTAAAAATTAATAAAAAGTCATGGGTTCTTTATGTATATTCGGAAATTTAAAATTTCTTATACTTAAAAACAATTTAAAATTAAATTCTAAATAATTAAAAAAAAAACAAAAAAACAAAAAAAAGGCTAATTTGTTTCTTTATGTATATTCGGAAATTTATTATAAAAAAAAAATCCAAATTTATTAGCATTTTATTTTACTTACAAAAAGCTAGTTTTTATAACTCAAAAAAAAAAAAAAAAAAAAAAGATAGTTCTTATTTTTATCATCTCAACGTTCGATGATATAGATGCGGACCACGTGCTTCATTAAATGTGCATCTCTTCATCATTCAATCAATAGGAATCACGTTAACAATGGCCAATTATCATGTCCCAATAATTCTGTATACATTGAAGTTGTAAAATGGTTGGTTGTAAGTATTTGTTGGGTTTTACTTCACGTTAAAATCAATTATTCATCGTTATGGAAGAAAATAGGATATATAGATGTTAAAAAGTTATTCTCCACAATAATAAACAATTAGATTTTAATTATTTACTTTTCTAATGAACAAATTTAATGTTGTGTTTGTGTGGGTATATAATTTTATATAACTCTAATAATGTACATAAATTATAATAGTTTAAAATGACCTTACATCTACCAAAGTAATGTGCGGTTTTAATGATTTTTAATTCACAGTGATTTGTATTTTTATTAAATTTTTGTTTGGTTCTGCTGAAATTATGATTACATATTTATAATCTCGAGTCTAATTCTAGAGTTACCGTTAAAACATGTATTATGCCGTCCACGTCGACTCACGCACAAATTTCGGCACTTATATTATAAAAATTATGGTTAGAACAATTATTTAATTTTATGTATATGAAATATAGACTTAGATTAATGAGTGAAATTAATATACAATTGATTCATGGCTATTAGTTAGTTAATTATATTATTATGGTTTCATCGTCAATTACAATAATCATTAGTATAATTAGGATTTTGTCATATTATGAATTGTGTACAATATAATCTATATGTTTTCCCTGAATGTGGTTTTGAGTTTCACATCATGTTCTAATTTAGTCATATGGTCCTTGCCTCTTTTTTTTGGAACTGACGATACTTTTAATTCAATGAAATAAACTACAATTTAATATCATGTACAGAACATAATTTGAAATCAATTTTTAATTTTTAATTAGTTCTGCTTAAATTCCTTAGTAATTTATAGTAATATAACATTATTGGTTTACTTAAGATTTTTAGTGCATTCATACATATTACTAATTTAAAAATGATGAATGTTTTTTTTTTTTACAATTTCATTCTCCTGTCATAACATTGATTTTCACCTACAAAACCTACAGAATACTCCGATTTAGGAGATCCTTCCAACAATTGTGAGTTTTGCGGAGCCGTTTTTTGGTTTGATGAGAGGACAGACAAGCATTACAGGACATGTCGCTCCCTAAAGTTTTCGTTATGTTGCATGCTCGGGAAAGTGAATCTACCACTGATGAAAGAACCTCCACAAACATTCAAAGATCTTTTGTATGGAAGAGATGAGAAAAGCAAACATTTTAATGATAATATTCGATTGTACAACATGATGTTTTCCTTCACTTCTATGGGAGGTAAAATTGATTCAAGCCTAAACAATGGAAGGCCAACACCTATTTTCAGGCTGTACGGTCAAAATTATCATTACATTGGAAGTTTATTGCCTGTTGAAGGAAGATCGCCAAAGTTTGCTCAATTGTATATATATGATACTGAGCATGAGATAGCAAATAGGCTAAGCGCTATCAGGTATGTATACTAGATTCAAAATGTCACTCATAGATACCCGTTTCTTTATTTAATATACTTATCTTTTTAATCCTTTTATGTTTTAGACAAGACTCCAGTGACAGCAAATTGCATGAGGACATTGTCACTTTTTTAAAGAATACTTTAGATGAGCACAATGTTCTTGTGAAGTCATTTAGAATGGTCTGAGATACTATGCGTCAAGATCGAACTGAAGATGTTAGGCTCAGGCTTATCAGAAATCGAAAGGATGACGGTAGACGTTACAACCTTCCGGTAAAAGATGACGTCGCAATTTTGATTGTTGGTGATTTCGAAACCCTTACTGGTGATAGGGATATTATCATTGAAACACGTACTGGGTTGTTGCAACGAATCACTGAATTGCATCCGTCGTATTTGGGTTTACAATACCCGTTGCTTTTTTTATTCGGTCAAGATGGCTATAGAGAAGATATTTTACTCAGGGATATAAGTTCTACTTCATTCGGTGGTAGGAAATGTGTTTCCATGAGGGAGTATTTTGCGTATCGACTACAAGAAAGATCCACTGAATCACCTAATATTTTGTTCTCCAGAAGACTTTTTCAACAATTTTTGGTTGACGGATACACAATGGTGGAAACTTCAAGGCTCACTTATGTACGAACCCATCAAAAAGAGTTGAGATGTCATATGTACCACGGATTGGCTGATGCATTGTTATAGGGTGAAATGAATCCTTCATCTCATGGGCGAAGGATTTATCTCCCTTCGTCATATACTGGAAGTGCGCGATACATGATCCAAAATTATCAAGACGCAATGGCTATATGCCGATGGGCTGGATATCCTAATTTGTTTATAACATTTACTTGTAATCCAAAATGGCCGGAGGTTGTAGGTTTTCTTCAAAATAGAAGGTTGAGAGCAGAAGATCGACCTGATATATTGTGCAGATTGTTCAAGATTAAACTGGATGTACTTATGAAAGATATTCGGCAAAATGAGATTTTTGGACCTATCAGATCAGGTAATTTTCATATTTGCAACCAAATTGAATTATACGATGTTGTACATTGTTGTATTATTCTATTATTTTACGTCCGATCAACATTATCATTATGAATAGATTTTTCAACCTTCTACTTTGTTTTCAGCAATGTACACAATTGAGTTTCAGAAGCGGGGTATGCCTCATGCACACATTTTGTTGTTTCTGAGAAGAGATAGCATGTATCCAACCACGGCACACATTGACAATATAATATCTGCTGAAATTCTTGACGAGTCGAATGATCCTCATTACTATGCGGTTGTTAAAGATCTTATGATTCATGGTCCGTGTGGTTCACTGAGACGTGGCTCTCCTTGCATGTCTAACGGTCGTTGCACAAAGCATTACCCTAAAAAATTTACACCTTCAACAACTGTTGATGACACTGGATATCCTGTTTACAGACGACGAGACAGTGGAAGGAATGTGAACAAGAATGGTATAGAGCTTGATAACCGATACGTTGTACCTCATAATCGGTATCTACTGATGAAGTATTATGCTCATATTAACGTTGAGTGGTGCAACCAAACTCGATCCATCAAGTATCTTTTCAAGTATGTGAACAAAGGGCATGATCGTGTTACCGCAACTTTTTACCAAGGTGCTGATAATGATGGAAGCAAAGATAATGTAGATGAAATAAAGATGTACTTGGATTGCAGATATATCTCACCATGTGAAGCTGCTTGGAGGTTGTTTGGTTATGACATAAACTTTAGAGATCCCCAGGTTGAACGATTATCTATCCACCTCCCTGATGAGCAGTGTGTTTTCTTTCATGATAATGATCCAATTGATGAAGTTTTGAATCGTCAAACAGCCAGAAAAAGTATGTTCACGGCATGGATGGATGCAAACAATAAATATATTGAAGCTAAAGGATTGACATATGCAGAATTCCCGATAAAATTTGTTTGGAAAGCCGATAAAAGAGAGTGGCAACCTAGGAAACGCGGCTTCTCAATAGGTCGTATTTTTTACGTTGCTCCTGGACAAGGAGAATTATATTATTTAAGAACTTTGTTGAACATAGTTCGTGGCCCGACTTCCTATGAAAGGATTAGGTGTGTAGGCGGTGTACAATACACATCTTTTAGAGACGCTTGCTATGCAATGGGTTTGCTGGACGATGATAGAGAGTATGTAGATGGCATTGTCGAAGCAAGTCATTGGGGTTCTGTTCATTCTTTAAGGAGTCTATTTGCAACGTTGTTAATGTCGGAATCAATGTCCCGACCTGAGTTTGTGTGGCAGACATGTTGGCATTATATGTCTGATGACATACTCCTCATGCGTAGACGTACATTGGGGGACGAAGGTAATGTGTACTATTATATTTTCGTTTTGAAAAGATATACATGACTTAGTTTTATTGATTTCAACTACGCTATTTTATCTGTTTAGTTTGCAATTTTTTTTTCCTTTCAATGTATGATTTGACACATAATATATCTTTGTACCTCATTTCACTTGGCAATCAGGAATGCAATTGTCAGATGAAGAAATTCGGAGTTTCACGCTAATGGAGATTGAAAAGATTTTACATGGTAGAGGGAAAAGTCTTCATGATTTTAGTGCCATGCCTTATCCTAATGAATGTGATGCATCAATGATTGTTAATAGGCTTATACACGAAGAGCTAGGTTATGACAAAAAAAATTTGGTTGAAGAACACAAAAGGCTATTGCAGTTGTTGACAAATGAGCAAAAAGATGTATATAGTACAATCATGCAATCTGTGGAGTCTCTTGAAGGAGGTATATATTTCGTTTATGGTTGCGGTGGAACTGGAAAAACATTCATATGGAATACGTTGTGTGCGGCGTTAAGGTCAAAGGGTGAAATAGTGTTAAGTGTTGCATCCAGTGGCATAGCATCTCTTCTACTGCCGGTGGACGAACTGCTCATTCGAGATTCGCCATCTCCCTGAATCCCAATGAAAACTCAACGTGCAATATTTCCCAGGGAACAGAACTTGCCGAGCTTATAGTAAAAACAAAGCTTATAATTTGGGATGAGGCACCTATGATGCATAGATATTGTTTTGAAGCACTTGACCGAACTTTACGAGATATACTAAGGTCAGAAAATCCGCTCATGTGCGATCAACCTTTTGGTGGAAAGACTATTGTATTTGGGGGTGATTTTCGTCAAATCCTTCCTGTTATTCCAAAAGGGACTAGGCAAGACATTGTGTTGTCAACTATCAATTCTTCATACATATGGACATACTGTAAAGTTTTGAGGCTGACAAAGAATACGAGACTCAAAAATGTCCACAACAATGATTGTGGGGTTGAATTGAAGGCCTTCTCAGAGTGGATTTTGAGTATAGGCGATGGTACATTCGGAGGTGATAATGATGGTCATGCAATAATAGATGTACCAGATGATCTACTGATTGATTTTTCGGATAATCCGATCCAATCCATAGTCAGAAGTACTTATCCATCGTTGTCCGACAACTTTGACGATTTCGCATGTCTGAAGGGTAGAGCTATTCTTGCACCAACTCTTGATCTTGTGCAAACCATAAATGAGTACATGGTTTCGATCAACCAATCTGAGGGTAGGACGTACTTCAGTTCAGACTCTTCGTGCAGGGCAGAGAACAGCTCAGGATTGTTTGAAGATATTCATTCTACCGAATTTTTAAATGGTATAAAGTGTTCGGGAGTGCCTGCTCATGAGTTGATGCTAAAGGTTGGTGTTCCGGTAATGCTTTTGAGAAACATTGACCATTCCGCAGGTTTGTGTAATGGAACAAGGTTAATCATTACGAGACTTGGTCATTGTGTTGTTGAAGCTAAATTAATGTCTGGAAGTAATGAAGGGGACAAAGTATTGCTCCCAAGAATGTCATTGACTCCATCTGATGTTAGATTGCCTTTTAAGTTCCAAAGAAGACAGTTTCCATCGATCGTGTCATATGCTATGACCATCAATAAGAGTCAAGGTCAATCATTGTCTCATGTAGGGATTTTCCTAAAAAAACTGGTTTTTAGTCATGGTCAGTTGTATGTAGCATTGTCAAGAGTTACTAATCGTAATGGTCTGAAGATATTGATATGCGATGATAATGAAAATCCAACGAATGCGACAACTAATGTCGTTTATAAGGAGGTTTTCCAAAATTTGTAAATACTCTTCCACAGTTAAGTATTGTTATTTTATGTTTTCTTCATTTTCCCCCATTATTCCGTTTTAGTTCATAATAGTTTGTCAATTGAAGGTGCAGGTCTTCATTTCTCACACACTATTTTATGTATTCATATTTTTTATGTGTTGAGCCAATTGAATATATCCGTGCATCGCACGGGTGTGAAACTAGTTTTTATGAATATGTACAGAGAAATAACTTTTTGCTAATTTTTTTTTACAAATTCTAAATACATATTGTTTAATTTTATTATGTAATTCATTTTATTATTTAGAATTTAAATTCTAAATACTTAATATTTATTTTTAGATTATAAATTTAACTTAGTGACCATTACCTAAGTAGCCTTGCAAGGTCAAAAAATTAGATGAAGAGATGCCAGCCATGCACAATAATCAAACCAACTTTATAAAGTTGGGTTTGGACTTTGGTGAGGGAAAAATGATCTTGTTTCTTTTAAATAGAAAATAATAAAGAAGGGGAGTTACGAATTCACAAAAGTAGTAAAATGTCATTTTCAAGAGAGGGTGGTGGAGGAATCAAATAGTCATGGTCATCTACGTTGATGTAATCCGACGTTGTGGTAACAAATTTGGGAGACATTTGGGCCATCTAGTCTCCTCGATATTGTACCCGTTAATCACGATTTATCGATTTGTAAGATAGTTAAAATTGTGTCACAATCATGTTGATCAATGATATTATTATTATTCCTTGAGTTGTTTAGATATTGTCTGTTTTTATTCCATTTAGTTACACGTTTGCCTTAAGGGTCCGTTTGACTATCAATTTAAAATAACAATGATTTCCCAAATTAATTAACACAAAATTTCAAACAACTTTTTAATCACACACAATTTCTCTCTTCAATTTTTAACCACAAATCTTACCTAAAAAACTCAAAAAAATCAAATTTATAATTTCAATTACCTTTTTTATGCAGTCGAACAGAGCCTAACTTGAATCAATTGGCCCTTTCTTTTGCATTCTTTTATTCAAAATATAAAAATAAAACAATTAATAATAACTGTTGAGACCATGTCCAAAAAGGAGCCCAATGGATCACCAGTAAGGGCCCAATGGGTCTTAGCCTATAACCAAAACTTAGGGTACTCCTCTGGGCCAACTGTCGAGGTGGAACATCACATGAACCCACTCTATTCGAACTGGTTTATAGCAAGCCGAGGTACCTTATAGCAACACTTCGGATGGGTGATGGGACAACGAATGGTGTCAGAAATACGTAACTTTTCCCCAGTTGACTGTGGCTTAATAAGACGTTGTCTTTATAGAAGATGTGATAGGCGTCCATCCCATACCGGAAGTAGCCATGATTACTTCAAGAAAATTGGTTCGCCTCTCCAACAGCTAGGAAGAAGACACGTGTAAAGCCTACCACGTGTCGCCATCTAAGACTGTAACTTCTCCTATAAATAGAATACACTTGCCTCCAAATAAAAATGTTGGTAATTCAATACTCTAACTCAATATTTTACTCTCACTCCCTTTTCTCTCTTTTACACACTTATATTTCCAGCACCCAAAATATATTTACTTAAAATGAGTACTGACTTAGGCATCGGAGTGCAAAAGGGAGCCACATCTGTCCCCTTTGCAAGCTGATTGTTTGTCATAGTGCGTAGGAGATCCACGTGTTCAAGAAGGAGGAGCTGAGACGTGTTGATCTAGGATCCCACCAGATCTTGTGGTCAACATTTTGGAGCCGTATGTGGGAAACCACACTTCTAACCACGAAATCACGTGGTAAAAATCTACGCAAAACCTTGAAAAGGGACGGATAAACTCTTGGAAAAAAGTAAAGAACTACAAAAACCTTGAAAAAATGTTTGAAACTTTGAAACATGAGTGTACTAACCTTGAAAAAAGATTTGAAACTTGGAAACATAAGTGTACTAACCTTGAAAAAGGTTTGAAACTTTGAAACATAAGTGTATTAACCTTGAAAAAGGTTTGAAACTTTGAAATATAAGTTCACCCACCCTTGAAAGAAAGGATAAGACCAAAATTTGCTATGAACATGAATGAAAACGATAATGATGTCAACCTTCGGAGAAACACAGGGAAACAACGCAGTGAGGAGGAGGATCCCCGTAGACCTCTTGAGGACACAAATGAGGGGGTGGCCCAACCTAACCCTCCACGTTGGCACCGGAATCGTCGCATGCTGCGAGACATGACGCATATGGCGGCCCAGATGTTGGAAATGCAAAAACAGCAGATAGAGCAAACCGCTACGATGAACGCCTATATGGCTAGGGGATACGTTATAAACGAACCCATGACGCCCCCGCAGTACTCGCAGCCACATTACTCACCATCTGATGCGACCATTGCCTCATATTATTACCAAGATCTACAGGCATATGACGAGGTGGAATTTGTTCCTTTCGACAAGGAAGACCCGGTGCATGAAGTGCCAAGAGAACAAGGTCAACCCCTTATTAACCGTAGGGAGGCTTCGCCCTCAAATTTTGGCAGCGTTTTTAGCCGAATAGGGGGATTATTCAGGGGCAAACGAGGAGGCCAAACTGACCAAGGTCGGCATAGTGCGGCTGTGCCTAGAAATAGGCAGGAGCGACTGGCTGAAGAAGCCCTTTCACGGAGCCAAATGCTTAAAGATAGGTATGATGCAGGGGTGGAAAAATTGAGCCCCACACATGAGCCTAGAAATAGGCGGGAGAGAAGAGCAGAAACAGCCCGGACCCAAACTTAGGGTAGCCTTCCGACCTTTAAAAGGACAAATTATGGCCGAGTTTTTCCACCACGGGGGCAAGATTACCTTCAACCGCCCTATAACCAATACCATGACGTGATGTATTTCGACCATGGTGAGAATAGTGAATTACCGTCATACGAGCTGGATGATGAAGAGGAAATAAGCCCCTTTACGGAGGGCATCTGAAAGTGCCCGGTGCCCCATGACTTTGAAATGCCAGAAATAACAAAATACTCTGGCAAGGGTGACCCTGATGATCACCTGTTGAATTATCACGCCAGAATGGAAATAGTTGGAGCCACTCTGGTAGTGAAGTGCAAAGCCTTCGCGTTAACACTTGAGGGAAGTGCAATACGGTGGTATAAAAAACTCCCTCCTGGTAGCATCCACAGTTGGAGAGATTTGAAGGCAACCTTCAAAAATGGCTTTGTTTCCTCCTGGCCCGGCCAGCTCCCACTCCAACGCCTTCAGGATTTAAGGCAAGGAAGGGAGGAGTCTTTGAAGAGTTACCTAGCTCGGTTTACAAAAGAAATGCACATTTGTGAAAACATCACCGAGGCGGAGATGTTTTCTGCATTAAAAGGAGGCCTAGACATGACAAGCATGTTTTGGAGGGATGTCCGAAGCAGAAAACCGAGGGACTACAATGCCCTGGTAGATCTGATGGAGGAGATCGTCTCAGAAGAGATGACTAGGGCCAGGGATAATCATCCTCAAGGGAGATACAACATTGGGTACCACAATGAAGCGAACCAGAGGAAAGGAGGCAACAAGGATAAGTTTAGCAGTAATCGCGGTGGTGTGCGACGTTAGTTTCCGGGAACTAGATCCAGTTATGCGGCTGAAATTACGGAAACTATCCCCAATTTACGCTCTACTGCGCTTGCCCCCAAATCCTCCCACGTCCCTTGAAAGGATAGAAGGTAGCCGAGGTGTAAAACAACCCATGATTGGGGCCTACTGCGCGTACCACAGATATTTTGGCCATGCTACGGAGGATTGTAGGGAAATCCACATGTTGGAAGACCAAAAGGCACACGGAAAGAAGGGGTGATTTTTTTCCCGACAAAGGAAAGCCGCAGAGGCCAAATAACCAAAAGTGCAATCGAGCTGAAAGGCGAGCTCCATGGAAAAACCCTACAAAAGAAAGGGTCGATGGTCGTCAAAGAAATAAGAGAAAGGACCGAAATGACCCCCTGGCACACGATAAAAACATAAGAGAACCGCCTATGCCTGCAAATGATCCGCCGATCCGCGAAATTGACACTATATTGGGAGGCCCCCATCCAGGTGGGAGTACCAATAATTCCCAAAAATGGTACATCAGAGAGGCAAAACAGCCCGCTAATGTGAATTATCACATCCATTCGCATCCTACTGGGATATCAAGGACTGAACCTATCACGTTCACCCAGGATGATTCTATTGGGGTTCACTTCCCACATAATGATGCGCTGGTTAATCGGGTGGTGATGGCTCAGAATGGATTGTCACGGATGCTGGTGGATGACGGTGCTTCGGTGAACGTAATCTATGGGGTAACTTTTGATAATATGGGATTAGTACCCCCTTATTCCAGTCTCAGATCCAATATATGGATTCACTGTGACAGCATAACTCCTAAAGGGTCCATAACCCTTATGACGGAAGTAGGGCAGGCTCCAACTCTCTCTAGAATACCCATGGAGTTCTTAATTGTAGACAAAACCTCCTCTTATCACGGCTCAATTGGGAGGCCTAGTCTCATTGACTTAGGGGTTGCAACACATACGAAGTATATTTGCATGAAGTTCCCAACGGAGCATGGCATAACTACTGTTAGGGGAAGCCAAACGGAATCACGGGCCTGTTACACAAACGCTATCCGAAAGTTTCAAGACCGGAGCATAAACATGATTAGTGATGTGGCAATGGCCGAGGCTGCTCTGGACCCTGAAAGATTGGGTGAAGGGCTCATAGAGGGAGAAGATGTCACAATGACACCGGAAGAGGATCTGGCAGATTTGGACCCAAGAATGGCCGGAGAGAGTTGCTCTACCCCAGCCGAAAGGCTGAAATGCTTCTGTGTTGATCCCTATGATCCAATCAAGGAGTTGCAGATTGGGTTAGATTAGCTAGTTGAATACAAAGATCAACTGAAAAGCTTTTTGCTTGAAAATCTTGACGTATTCGCATGGAAACACGACGACATGATCGGAATTGATCCTAAAGTAGCTTGTCACAAGCTCCAACTTGACCCAAGAAACCCTGGACATAGGCAGAATAGGAGACCAATGAGTTTGGATAAATACGAGGCCTTGAAAGAAGAGGTGGCGAGGCTATTGAAAAATGGCTTCATCAGAGAATCTCGGTATCTGAAGTGGGTGTCGAATCCTATTTTGGTTGCCAAGCAAAATGGGAAGTTGAGAGTATGCATTGACTTTTCAAATTTAAACCAGGTATACCCAAAAGACAGTTTCCCTCTGCCTCGAATTGAACAATTAGTTGATTTCAATGTAGGACATGAGATGTTAAGCTTTATAGATGCCTACTCCAGGTACAATCAAATCCCCATGCATGAATCGAATGAGAAGCACATCTCGTTTATCACGGACAGGGGACTCTATTTTTATAAAGTCATGCCGTTCAGTTTAAAAAATGCAGGGGCCACCTATCAAAAGTTAGTAAATCATATGTTTTCGGAACAATTGGGAAGCACCATGGAAGTGTATGTTGATGACATGTTAGTCAAAAGTATGGTCGCCTCAGAACATGTTCGTCATTTATCAAAAGCCTTTGATATATTGAGGAAATATCGGATTAAGCTTAACCCTGTAAAGTGCGTTTTTGGGGTAGCGTCTGGATAGTTTCTTGGATTCATGATAAACAGGAGAGGGATTGAAGCCAATCCGGATAAGATCAAAGCTTTACTTAACATGCGCTCTCCTCGGAGCCCAAAAGAAGTGCAAAGTTTAACTGGAAGAATCACTGCCCTGAGTTGATTCGTCTTCAAGTCCACTGACAAATGCTTGCCGTTTTTTAAGGTCTTGAAAGGAGGGAAAGGATTTCAATGGACACCGGAATGTGAGCAAGCTTTTGCCGACCTGAAAGCATTCTTAGGACGGGCCCCCTATTGTCAAAACCAAAGGTTGGCAAACCACTCTCTCTTTATTTAGCCGTGTCAAAGGAGGCTGTTAGCTCAGCGTTGGTTAGAGAGGAGGATGAGAATCAGTTCCCGGTGTATTATGTGAGCAAAGCCATGTTGGATGCAGAAACACGTTACCCAGATATGGAAAAACTTGCTCTCGCATTGATTACTAGGGCTCTCAAACTCCGTCCCTACTTTCAATCGCACTCTATACACGTGCTCACAAACTTTCCTATGAGCAGGTACTACAGAAACCAGATGTATCCGAAAGGTTAATGAAATGGGCGATAGAAATTAGCCAGTACGACCTGCATTATGCGCCTCAAACGTCTATAAAGGGCCAAGCGTTAGCAGATTTCATAGTTGAGTTTACGCATCCGCCCGAGGTTGAGATGATTGATAACTTGATAGCCTTGAGTGGAAGCTGTTCATTGATGGGTCCTCCGCGAAAGGAAGATCCGAGGTGGGGATACTGCTGGTGAGCCCGGAGGGACACAAGCTGCATAGCGCAATTCGCTTGGCTTTAGGGCCTCGAATAATGTTGCAGAATATGAGGTGCTCCTAGCTGGATTAAGGCTTGCCAAAGCTCTAAAAATTAAGTCAGTGGTGGCAAGCAGTGACTCGCAGCTTGTCATAAGCCAATTTAACGAACAGTTCTCTGCCAAAGAGCCAGCCATGATTGCGTACTTGAAGAAAGTAAAGGACTTAACTGCCCACTTCGAAAAAGTTGAACTGCTTCATATTCCCAGAACTGAGAATTCTAATGCAGATGTTTTGTCTAAACTAGCAAGCAGTAAGGATGTCGAGCTCCTCAATATGGTGCCAGTTGAGCATCTACCGATCTCTTCCATCGAACAGGGAGCAGAGATTTTGACAATAGAAGAAAAAAGGTTCTTGGGTGAATCCTATTCTAGAATACTTGAAGCATCAAACTTTACCAGACGAGCAGGATGCATCTCGGAAACTGCAAAGGTATGTTGGAAATTTTGTCCTCTTGGACGATCTGCTCTATAAACGGAGCTACACATCTCCTTTGCTGCGATACATTGGGCCAGAGGAAGGACAGTATATAATGAAAGAAATTCAAGAGGGCATTTGTGGCAACCACGTTGGAGCGTTATCATTGGCTCGGAAAGCCTTCAAACAGGGATATTTTTTGCCAAATATGCGAAAGGATTCCCATAATTTCGTCCGCAAGTGCGATAAATGTCAGCGGCATGCAACCATACTGCATCATCCGCATCACAAATTGATTGTGGTAACCAGCCCCTGACCTTTCGCGAAGTGGGGGGTCGATATTATTGGTTATATGCCCCGAGGCACTGGTAACAATTGTTTCGCCATAGTGGCAATTGATTACTTCACCAAATAGGTCGAGGCAGAGCTCCTGATGAGGATCACTGAAGCCAACTCTTCTAAATTTATCTGGAAGAACATTATATGCAAGTTTGGAATACCACACTCGTTGGTTAGAGACAACGTAAAACAGTTCAAAAATAAAAGTATTGACGAATTATGCAATGATTTAGGAATCTATAAATTATTTTCGTCTCCCCATCACCCACAAGCAAATGGGCAGGTTGAAACCGTAAACAAAACCATAAAGAATACCCTAAAGAGGAAACTGGAATCAAAGAAAGTTGCATGGGTAGATGAACTCCCTCAAGTGTTATGGGTACTTCATACTACTACGCACATCGCAACATGGGAAACGCCGTTTTCCATGATTTATGGCTCCGAGGCATTATGCCCAGTTGAAGTTGGGGTGCCTACCCTTCGTCAAATCCATTATGACGAAGCGATAAATAAGGAGGCTCAAAGGGAAAATCTGGATTTCCTCCTGGAAAAACATAGTGACTCCCAAGTGATGTTAGCCAGGTACCAGGAAAAAATGGCCCGCTACTACAACAAAATGGTGAAAAATCGATTCTTCAACATTGGGGATTTGATCCTTAAGAAGATCCTTCCTTCTACTCAAGAACCAGGAGTAGGGACTCTAGGTCCTAATTGGGAGGGCCCTTATAAAGTCACTGTCGAGGTGGTACCCGATACATATATGATTGAAGACCTATCTGGGGTTCCTTTGCGTAACCCCTGGAACACGGATCACCTTCGTTGCTATTTTCAATAAAATCAAGTTCCCCTTGAATGATTATAACGTCTTCAAAATAATCTAATGAAAATTTGAAGCGAGTTACGTTAAAAATCTCATCAAGTGCTCTTCGTTAAACATGACATATGTTAAAAATGCCAAAGTTATTTTTGTTCATGAGAAAGTAAAACTCTACCTATGGTAGTCAAGCGACAGTAAAATGATGACAATACTATACTTGAACTTCATCAAAAAAGGGACTCTTACAAGCCCGCACTGCGCTCACTACGTCTTGGCTGAAAGTAATAAACCATCAGCAGCAGCTCGGTTAAACTAATAATCGTAAGAAGGTAGAATCGCAAGTGCTAAAAAGTATAACACGAATGTGATCAAGTGTTTATCAAATCAGACCTAACCAGTAAACATAAATATCTTAAGCTGCTTAGATCTGAGGGACTATCAAGTATTCAAAGCGTTTAGAGGTGTTTAGAGAATTCACACTCTTACAAACGAGTATACAAAGTATTTAGAGGCGTTTAGAGAGTTCACACTCTTACAAACGACGTCGTACAAACCAAAATTTGTGCACACAACTGTTGAACTTCACAAAATGACCAAAATATTGAGCTAATCAAATCGTTACATTTACAATTAAAAATTTGAGAAATGTATCTAAAAAAAACTAACTACTACTACACTTATTGAAGGACATCTTTCGCAGAGTCTCTGCCTGGTACAATCTGGCAGGAGTCAGAAGGATCATGAGTAGGAGGGCCTTCCCCTGAATCTTGTGGCTCCGGGTATAAGGCCTCGATCTGGGAAATGTCCAAGTTTGGGAAAGCCTCTTTTACATCCCCAAGGCCATCCTAGCCCCGATGTTCCCAAAAACCATCTGCATAGCTTCATACTCCGGGGTCTCTTCAAAAGTGTCCTTGAAATTCTGAACTGCCTCCGACACTTTGGCCCCCACAACCTCCTCCACCCTAGCTGCAATGGCACGCTCCAACGCTTCAGTAATTCTGGAGTCAATGTGTTTCTCCAGGGAGGTATAATCCTCCTCAGCCTTCTTCCTAGCCTCCACCTCCCCTTGCATCTTAGTGGTAATTTCTGCTACCCCGGCTGCTAGTTTGATCTTCATAGAATTTGCTTCCACTAGGGCTTCACCTGTGACGGACTGCAAGCAGTTGGAGTCGTCAAGCTTCTTGCATAGAGTCGCCACATCTGACTAAGAGGCCCGAATGTCACGCCTTAGCTTCTCGTTATCCTCCTGAAGGCACTTTGAAAGGGGCCTATCCTCTGAGGAAGATTTGCGAGCTATGGACAGTTGATCTTTAAGATCATTGATCTCTTTCAACATGTTGTCCGCATGACAAAGTGCAGTCTCCGCATTTTTCTTGTCTCGTTGCGCTTCCACCACTGAGGATTCTACCTCATCAATGAGGGCCAGTGCTCTAGCATTCATGGCCTTGGCAGCAAGTAGTTTCCTGGATGGGGTGGCACTGGAAGAAAAGGCGGACCAGCCCTCTGTCCAAAACTGTTCAATGACCAAGGAAACCATGGCAGGAGGGGAGTTGGGGGAGTCAAACAAAGAGGGATCGAAAGTGGCGTCCCTGGGAAGGACACTAGCCTTAATTTGCTTGAGCTCTTCTGCCCCCGCAGGTGTCACTTCATAAGCCAGCCTCAGAATTGACACGGAAGGCTCATTCTCCAAGTCTTGAGTCTCCGATGGCGGAGGTGCAGAAGTGGCATCCTTGCCCCTCCTGAGCCTCTTCAAAGGGGCAGGCTCATCCTCGGATATAGGCTCGAAAATATCCTCGGATAGGGAAGATGGCACCAAGACATTTTTAGAATCTCTTTCCCTCTTAGAGCCACCCCGATCTGACCTCTTCCCTTTCCCCGTTATGGTGACCCTCGTTGGTTCGTCCTCTTTTTCCAAGCTTGACTACTGGGGGCCCACTGGCAACAAACTGGGGGTGGCAATAACGCAGAAAGAGGACCTTCAAGCTGGGCGGTGGACGCTTCGGATACCTCCTTTACCACCCCCACTTGCAGGTTAACAAGTATTGTTTTCTGCTTCCTCTCGATTTCGCTTGCCATGTCGAAGGGCAGGAGGGATTAGAACCTAGCAGAAAAGAGAGAAGGATGAGACTCTGAATGTTGAGACAAAAGCTATGAAGGTAATAAGAAAACTCTACTCACTCATGGCTCTCATAAGGCCGTGCTTGACAAAGAGTTTGTTCTGTTGGATGACCTTCTGAAAAGTGCCCCGATAGGCAAACACGCACCTCACTGTCGCTAAATCTGCGTTGGAGAGGAGGCAGACAAAAGTGGACCCTGTCATAAGCTAATAAAGTAAGAAAATAAATTAAAAGTGATGAACAAAAATGGAAAGTAAATAACACTCGCGCAAAGACAAGACTCACTAGAGGAGGAAAGAGTTCGGGGAATGGTGATTTTCGGAGTAGGGTCCACAGGTGAGCTCTGCCACTCCCCCGCAACCCAGAACCACTGGTTTCTCCAATTCTTTATCGAAGTAGGATGACCAGTGATAATAGAAGGGTAAGAGCCTCTGGGAGACAGGTAGTACAAATCCTTAACATCCAACCTCACATCCTTATCCCTTTTAACAGACTTCTTTAGGGTGTATAAGGTATGGATGATGTGCAACGAGATGGGGTAGTCATGGTTGACCTCTTGCCACACCAACCAAGTACCCACGGCCTAAGTCCAGAAGTTCGGAGCCAACTGGTAAGGACACAAGTTGTAGCTCCTAAGCAGTGCCCTGAAAAAAGGGTGTAGCGGCAGCCTCATCCCACAGGATAAAGCATCATAGCACACAGCCACCTGACTTGGGGGAGGACTGCAGGGTCGGCAAGAAGGCGTGGGGTGCACCAATCGGACCCCTTCTAGTATCCTGTAATTTGCTGAATCACTTGCCAAATCAACGCCTCAGATTTCTGAAGTAATTTCACTGCTTTCCCAGGACTCTGGGTCCGGATCAGGATCCACATTATACCCTGATACTTTGTTCACAGGTCCACCCAACCTCCGACATGGGTTATTTCCTCCTCAGATAGTCCTAACTCTTCCCTATGCGCCCTAAATAGAGCCCTAATACTTAAGCCGAGGTCCTGGTGACCAGAAGAAGAGACCACTGCCTCTTCTCTTCTCAAGTCCCTATCTCGCTTGCTTCAGAGTTCCCGAAAAAAGGCCTCTTCATCGAATGATAGGTGAGCCATGTAGGTCTGGTTCTTTTCTTCTTCACTGTTAGAATCATCCAAGTTAATTATACTGCCATATTTTCTATTCCTCCTTTTAATCTGTTCCCTAAAGAAGAGAGAACTAAAAACTGATAAAGACAATGGGCAGAAACCTCTGATAGGAATCGCCATTTCCAGCAGTTCTTGTGAACTCGTTCCCCCAACTCTTTCCATTTTTTCTTAAAAATAGTCCAGACTTACCAAGGGAAAGACAAAAATGCAAAACAAAGCTTTCAAACCAACACTCGAAGATTAGAAATAAAAAAGTTTTGCACATGCAGAGGAAAAGAAATTTACCTGCAAAAAATGAGCGTTCGAGGTTGTGTACTCGAAGAAAAAAGTACGCCAATGGAAGGTGTTGGACTGCAAAGATGATTTTCCGGGTGGAAAATCCTCGAGAAATCCTGGAAGGCTTGCAAGAAAAGGAAGAATACTGCGATTTCTTGCAAAAGGAGTTGCTATGAAAATTCTGAAAATATGGCAAAGGAGAAAGGATGGGATGACGGAGGCTTTATAAGGAACCTAATAGTCCCAAACCCTTGGTCTTTGAGCCGCCTGATTGATTTAGATAACCCACGTATCTTGGGAGAAGGGTTAATCAAAGCGCCAGCTGTAGAAGGAAAGGGAGAAAACATTCAACTACCAAAGTGTATTCCACGCCCAGTAAGGTGCCCCCCATCTCCTCCCTATTTCTTGGAAACAGACACCAGCAGTCTTTCCGCCTTAAATGTGCCGCCTAAAGGGTATGCTAGCATATCCCAACATTCGTCTGGAAGGGAAAGCAAGAATAGTAGGTCGACTTTACCTTGAGCCCGCACCTCGCTAAAGAATCGCATTCCGCACCGTGAGTTCGTAGCACTATGTAATGATCCCTAGCCAATTGGGTGCGGATTAATTATAAAACACTGGAAAAAACAAAATTAGGGAAAAAACTACAATCATGTGGCTGTTCACTTACGGAAAGTTCCCAGAACGAAACCAACGCTTCGAACCTATGGCAAATTCGATCCTCCCATAAATGACCACATCGAATTTGAGGGACTAGTGTTGAGATCATGTCCAAAAAGGAGCCCAATGGATCACCAGTAAGGGCCCAATAGAGGCCCAATGGGTCTTAGCCCATGACCAGAACTTAGGGTACTCCTCTGGACCAACTGCCGAGGTAGAACATCACATGAACCCACTCTATCCGAACTGGTTTATAGCAAGTCGAGGTGGCATATAGAAACACCTCGGATGGGTGATGGGACAACGGATGGTGTCAGAAATACGTAACTTTCCCCAGTTGAATGTGGCTTGATAAGACGCCGCCTTTATAGAAGATGTGACAAGATCCCATCCCCTACCAGAAGTAGCCATGATTACTTCAAGGAAATTGGTTCACCTCTCCAACAGCTAGGGAGAAGACACGTGTAAAGCCCACCACGTATCGCCATCTAAGACTGTAACTTCTCCTATAAATAGAACACACTTGCCTCCAAATAAAAGGTTGGTAATTCAATACTCTAACTCAATATTTTACTCTCACTCCCTTTTCTCTCTTTTACACACTTATATTTCCAGCACCCAAAATATATTTACTTAAAATGAGTACTGACTTAGGTATCGGAATGCAAAATGGAGCCACATCGACCCCCTTTGCAAGATGATTGTTTGTCATAGTGCGCAGGAGATCCACGTGTTCAAGAGGGAGGAGCTGAGACGTGTTGATCCAGGATCCCACAGATTTTGTGGTCAACAATAACTTTTGCAAACTTTTAATTTAATTACTATACATTTTTTGTAATTTTTTAATCTATACTTACTACTTACTATATATTAAAATAAAATAGCCATCACCAAAATTCCCACATAGTTTCCTACCAAAGTAACTTTCTAAATTTGGAAAATTTTGCCAAAAAAAGAGATACAAAAGAAGTGTATTAGTAAATATTATGATACATGTGTCATTAATGACATTAGCTTAGGCATCCGTATTGTGTTATTAATGGCATAAATATGTTTTTTTTTTTACAGTATAAAGTATTTTTTATAGTAATTATTTTTTGTTTTATAATTATTGTATTATTTTGAAGTCGAAAAATATGTAATATGGATGTCAAATCGAAGATCTCAATGAGAAGTTTAATACAAGCTAACAAATGAGAGCAAACTGTAAACATAATATCCTTAAAATTGTCTCAAGATCAAAGGTAAAAGTTTTGTTTTATATTATTTTTATTTTTCCTTAATGTCTCTAGTCATTATAAATTATATCATTTAAGTCTTATAATACTATAAATAATTTGTTAACTAATGTAATTTAGTCATAGATGATTAATTTTAGTTCGAGTTTTTTTTTTCTTTTCATTTTTTATTATCAAGTTAAAACAAATAATAAATATACGAATTTTCGAAGTAAATTCAACTAAAAGTTGTGTTAATTTGTACAACTTAAGATTTCGATTAATTCATTCATCATTTTGACATTATTTTTATTTATTTACTGATTATGTTCATTGTCAATTTTTTAGTATAAACTTAAATTACTATAATATGCAGAATATATTGCAGATTTTAACAATTAATTCATATAATTTTTATTAAACAATTGATCGTTCAACCATTTTTATTAAAATATTTAAATAATGTAATATTATGAATAAATAAATTGAGAATATGAAGAAACAAAAAAACTAATGTAACAATATTTATTAAAACTAATGATTATTTTTTAGGAAAACACTTGAAATTAATAATTAATACTTAAAAAATCAAAATATACCAAAAATATTTATTGTACATCTCTTTTTGGGAAGAATATGATGAAAAACAAAGAACAATATATAAAAAGAAAAGCTTCGGTCATAAAGAGAATATATAAGTTGTGTCTACCACATAAATATATTGTATGAGTCAAATTTTGTAGTTCAAAAGTTTTTAATTGAACGTTAAATTCAGGAATCAAGTTGATGTGTTTGTGGCACAATTGCTATAGCCCCTTTATATTTTTAACACATTTTTTTTCTTCTTTTCAACACACATATTTATCAATAAAATAATATTACACATAAACTCAAAAAATATTTACTACTTTTTAATCACACATTCTCCTAAAAATTACTATTCATTTCAAATAAAATCTTTTTAAAAAATCAAATAGGGGCATAGACAAAAAAACTTATTATATATATTTTATTTAGATTTTCAGTAATAATTTTCCATTTTTCTTTTAAATTTATTGACATATAATTAAATATGCATTTAATTACATTCAATTAGATACATAGTATTTGAAAATTAAAAAAAAAAAAAATCAATTATGCGAAGGGGAAGGGTCTCTTGGGTAGAATTTAAGTTTCGCGCATCCCAAATTTTGAGATGATTTTCACTTGCGTGCATCGTCAATATTGCTTAATTTGTTACATTCATTTAAATATAGGATCAAATATATTTAAACTGTTGCAATTACTTTATTTTATGTAAATCATAATATTTTTTGGTTATTATTTCTATTCATGGTAGTAAAAAATATTTGGACAAGTTTTTTTATTTATTCTATGCAACTTATGTTTAAAAAAATGTATTATTTAATTTAAGTTTGAACAGTTGTTTAAAATATATTTTGTCTATAATAACTTCCCTACATCACACAAGCATAGACAAACTGTAGTAAAAAATATTTGGACTAATTTTTTATTTATTGTATGCAACATAAGTTTGAGAAATTGCATTATTTAATTTAAGTCTGAACAACTGTTTAAATATGTTTTGTCTATAACAACTTCTCTGCATCACCCATGTGTGGACAACCGCAAACTATACAAACAATTTAGGGGTCGTTATCTTTGTGTTTCGGTTTTGAATTTTGAATTTTGTTTTGAATTTTGAATTTTGGTTGTTTGTTTTAGGATTGCTGAAAACATGTTCTCTTTGTGATTTTGGAAAACTGTTTTCAAAAATAGAAAATTGAAAAATGCGTTTACTTTGTAATTTTTTGATATATTTATTTTGTGATATTTTATATGTAAAAAATGGTTGATTTGTTGAATTACATTAATTCTATTGTTAATAAACCAGTTGGTTCTCTATGTCAATAAATTCATCATTAATATTGTTTTAGCTAAACAAAAACTCAACTTCATACCAACAAAATCTTAACATGGATCTATATATAATGATAAAATAATATAAGAATTTCAAGTGAAGGAAGGGTCTCACATTTACCAAAAAAAAAAAAAAAACTTAACATAGATCTATATATATTGGAAAAATAACATAAAAACTTCAAGTGAAGGAAGTGTCTCACATTTACAAAAAAAAAAAAAAAAAAATAATAATCTTAACATGGATCTATATATAATGGCAAAATAACATAAGAACTTTAAGTGAAGGAAGTGTCTCACATTTACCAAAAAAAAAAAAAAAAAAAAATCTTAACATGAAAAAAAAAAAAAAAAAAAAATCTTAACATGGATCTATATAATATATATAATGACAAAATAATTTAAGAACTTCAAGTGAAGGAAGTGTCTCACATTTACAAAAAAAAAAAAAAAAAAAAAGGTCCAAAACGCACGTTTTGGACTTTTTAACACAAAATATCCAAAACACAATAAACTCGTTTTAAGTTTTCTTTATTAATTTTTTTTTGTGTTTTGGAAAACGAATTTTTGAAAATGGGTAAAGTGAACGCGTTTTCGATATTTTCAAAAATCGAAAACTCAAAACGGACTGAAAACAGTAAAGAGAACAGGACCTAGAAAGTTTTTCAAAATTTATGAGAATTCTAATTTATTTTACTTTGAGCATTTGTTGACAATTTTTGTCATTAATCAAAGCAAATTATATGTTCATTTTTTTTTCTATTTTCAAATTATATTTATAGTAAAATTATTTCATATTGTTCTTCCATGCAACACACAGATGTGATATCGGTTAATGACACTATTAACAACCTCGAATAAAGTGGTAATTACCCCACACCCGAGTTATGTTTGCACTATTTCATAAGTCAGTGATACTACTATTATATTCACTAATCAGGTGTTAATTCAGAATTAAAATATTTAATTAAAAATATTATTATAATTCAATTAACTTGCAGGCTTTACCCACTCACCATTTTGCTCACATTCCTTCTCTCAAGCGGTCGAAACCCTGGTTCTCCAGTCTTTGGCGATAATGGTGGCGACTATGAAGAGAATCACGGTGAAAGACCCCTCTTTCGACGAAGATAAGCGCTGATTGAGTACGCAGTGGCACTCACCGCTGGCAGAACCAGCGGTGTGGCAAACCCGTCGCTTCTATCACCTGCTACCGACAGTTCTACAGGAGGCGAACGCCACTGAATATGGGTGACGGTGATAGTGCATGAGAATCGCAAAAGCCCTTTCCTAATTGCAATTTCCATTTCTCCTCCACCGAATACCATCAACGCCGATTCAGCTATGGAGGCGATGCACGTCAGGCGTCGATTGGTCTAGTCGAAGCTATTTACACAGAGAGAGGGCTTTAGTGAAGGAAGCTGCTTTAGTGAAGGAACCTGAAAATCGCGATGGTGATGAAAATGGCGATGTGACCTTGAGTGCTTGACACCTATTTAAGAGTCTGGATTTTTTTATTATTTGATGTTGTATATTAAGGGTGTCTGAAATTAGTTGAACTGCTTGTTGTGAAATTGCTCTTTGTGGTGGCGGTGATGAGATGGTGGTTGTGTAGAGGTGGTGAGATGGTGGTTGTGTGATGGCGACAGTGGTGGTTTCATGTGAGGCAGTGGTGGTTGTTTGTAGGATTTAGGTTTGATTTCTTCGTGTCATCGATGTTCACATTGCAGCGTCGTGGTGGTGGTGGCAGCGGCGACGGCGGTGGCGCAGCATGGTGGTGGTGGTGGAGGAGGAGGAGGTGGGTGGGGTGAAGTGACAGTGATGGTGGTGTAATCACAGTTTCATTTGCAGTGGTCACACGTTTAGGTTCTATGGGTGGGGTGGATGGGGGTGTTTAAAGATTTGTGACCTAATAATTTGATAAATTGTGACCTTAAAATATCCCAAATTCTATTAATTTGACATTTGTAGCCTATTGATTTTATAATACGTGACTTAAAAAATTATTATTGTGACCTAAAAATAAGTCTAATTTGTGACCTAATATTTTGATAATATATAATCCTGAAATTATTTGTGACCTAAAAAACTTATTTCTGTGACTTGAATATAATGTTTGTTTTTTGTGACCTAAAACTGTTATTGTGACATACTATTTTGATAATTTGTGACCCTAAAATTATTTGTGACTTAAGCAATTTACATTTTGTGATCTGAATTTATCTTGTATTGTGACCTGAATTTACGTGGGCAAGTTTTCGGATATACCGTGACCTAATAATTAATTAGTGAATTGTGACTTAATAATATGATAATTGTGACTTAAAAGATTAGTGACCTAGAAATAAACCAGGATCGATTAATTTAAAACTTGTGACCTTGTAATTATTTGTGACTTGATAAAACTGTTATTGTGACCTACTATTTTGATAATTTGTGATCCTAAAATTATTTGTGACTTAAGCAATTTACATTTTGTAACCTAAATTTATCTTATATTGTGACCTGAATTTATATAATTAATAAAAAAATCTAATTATTTAATTTAGTTAAATAGATAGCTGATTTTTGAAAATTTTGAAATTATATGTTAAAATTGAAATTGTATATTATAAATACCTTATATATGTATTTTTCCGTCGAATAAATGCAAACTATTGAAGTTGTTAAGCCTAGATGAATGTGAACCCACATTGCTTTTTTTCTAAAAACGATTCCCTATAAAAATGTCCACCTTAAAGAAGTCACATCACGTGTAACTAATTTTTGACAAGATTCTTTTAATTGGGAGAATCAGATTTTGAGGCCTTCTAATCCTCCATTTTGTTTAGAGCATTGGACAATTTTTTTATTTTTTATTTTTTTAGCTTCAAACATTCTTTATCAAAATTATTTTTTTCTTGACCCAATAAATGCTATACCGTTGATGACTACAAGTGCTATAAAAAAATCTTAAGATCCGTATATAGTATAATATATGTCAAACAAATATAGTACAAGTCGATTTGAATATTCCGTACTCGTCTATGAGTAAGTTTAAAATTAATTAACGGCACTCAATTCCTCGGTGACAAATTATAATAATGAAATGTTGGATCTAGCTATAACAATTTCATCTAAAAATCAATTGACATGCAATGCAAAAAGTCTAAATCTTCTATGACATTCTACCATCATCATCTTTTGAGTGACTCACTTCTTCGAGCTTTTACCATCTTACTTGAAATTCAATTTCGTTTAGTGAAGGAAGATTGAACCTTATCATTTGAATGACTCAATTCCGTTGTTGTTAGGTAAAAAAAAAAAAAAAAAATCAATAAAATTTATTTAGAATATAATTTTTAAGAGGAGATATTTTGTAGTTGAATATGGGTCCAAGTGTGAAGTGTCTAAGATTTTTAGATGAACTTTGGGTGCATGTGCTGTGTATGCCCAGCTAATGTGAAACCTGTATCTCTCAAGTCATGATAGTTACGTTTTATGCTAAAAAAGAAAAGAAAAATACATTATGAAAGCTTCCTTTATTTAAATCCAACTGCAATTGTGTGGCCTATTGGGAAAATCTATAGAGTTTTTTTCTTAATAATATGTTTGTC
This sequence comes from Ligustrum vulgare, assembly GCA_963555705.1. Lineage (NCBI taxonomy): Eukaryota > Viridiplantae > Streptophyta > Magnoliopsida > Lamiales > Oleaceae > Ligustrum > Ligustrum vulgare. The sequence goes on along the minus strand of OY743169.1, from coordinate 71,714,129 downwards.
CATGACAAAATATATCGTGCATGTTGGAATTCCTCGTTCATTACGAGGACAAGTAACAAATCTGTGTAAAAATTATGTTTTAAGATAATTGAAGTATAGAAATAGATAATGACCTTTCATCATATTTGATGGCCAACCTCTTTGATGTTGTACACGTTACAAGTAACAACATAGGTCCAAATCATCTTATCTTATATGAATTTCACCAATAAGACATTGACACTGAAAATAACAAATGTATGATAAAAATTTTCACGTGAAACTCTATATTTCATAATAGCGACACTTCATTCACAAAGAAATAGACACCACCATCACACACCTATAGACTATCTCAGAGCCGTTAGATTGACAAAACGCAAATAGAATATCACTCATTAAGTGCATATCAGTGTTAAATTGAACGAAGGAGTGAAACAATTTCTATGCATGAGACGTCCAAGCAACATATATTGAAAGTATATCAAGTCGACCAAGTAAAATGTTGCGAGGCATTTAATATTAACTCAAGTAGACATAAGATGGGATTTTGTAGGTAAAAAGAATAATAAAACATGGCTTCCATAATCCATAGTTTAGCTTTATGGAATATGCCTAGTGTTTGCATAATAAGGGCGTGCGAGGAATCCTAAAAGCGCTCAGTCATTTTCATGTGCTGTGGGAAAGTGATACCAAAGTAATTATATTACTGTATATGCCTTACTGCTTTTGGTATTGTTCCCTTTTGGTAAAGCCTTTACATGATGATCCATTTTCATGTGTTATTTCTCTAATTTGTCTCTCAATTCATGATTATTATATATCACCACTCTCCACAGCCCATTTGTCTTCTCATATGTGTACTTGTCCACCTCCAAAAGGAAGAGATATCTTTTCTTATACCTCGTACCATTTTTTACCCCTCGTAGAAGAGTTTCTTGACGTAACTATCTTGAGTGCTCGTTTAGCATGACTTTTAAAAAGTCAAAATGAACTTTTGAGATTCAAAAGTTGCTTTAGGATCCGTTTGATTAACTTATGAAAATATTTCTTCTAACTGAAAGAGTTTTTAGAGAAAATTTGTCAGGCATGACTTCCTCATAAAGCACTTGTAGAATAGAAATCTCTTTTAAAAGTTAAGTTCAAGAAAATAACTTTATCAAGAAGCTCTTTTCTACATGAAGCAAGAGCAAATATAAAAGTCATGTCAAACGAACATAAATCAACTTCCTCAAAAAACTCTTTTAACTAAACAAAAACTTAAAAAAATTATTAAAACATGATTAAAATCAACTTCTTAGGGCATCTCCAACCATGTGCACCAATTTGGTATAACTTTTGCACTAAATTGGTGTAACTTTTGGTGTTAATCACTATTTCATCTCCAACACTAAATTTTATACCAAATGAACAGTATATCTTTTATTTCTAAATTAAATCAACGTAACTAAGTTAAATGATATATCTTGCAAAATAAATAAACTTTTTTATTAAGGGTATTACAAACAATTTACATAAAAATGGCCTTTCCCATTAAAGGGTAATTATATTTGCACTACAATTTCTTATAAATACACCAAATTTGAATTGTATTATTAGCCCCCTAATGTTTATAGATTATCACATGCATGTTCTTTATTTTTTTTTTTATCATATTCCTATCATTAGATTTTCAACAATTATCAAATTTTATCCTTAATGATGGTTTTCGTCCAAATCTTTTTTTATTATCGAACTTGAAAACGATGGACAAGTATTTAATTAAAATTTTATTTTTTTTACTTATTAAATATACAAGCGGTAAATAAATATTTTTATTCCTCCTTAATAAATTATTTGACAGAATTCAATAGAAGAGATAAAATATATAAATTAATGAAAGAATCAAAATATGAATACAATGAAAAAAGTTTGGGACATAATTGTGAAAAAGATTAAGTTATGAATGTTTCTTGCAATTAAAATGTGGTGCACATATAAGAAGATATGGTGACAATATATTTAGCCTCCATAAAACATAGACTTGACATAACCAATTTGATAAATATCCCCACCTCGAAAGGGGCTGACCTGGCCCATTTTAAGATTCTATAAAGGCCTGATCTAGGAGACTTCTGGACCTCCCCAATCTAGGACACATGTGGCCCATTATTTTACATTGGGAAAATTACATGGACCCATGTATTTTAAAGATCCAATTCAAAAATCTGGTCTCGCAATTTTTTTTTTCTAAATTTCAGATGTTAATTCATTCAATTAACTAATTAATACATAATTAAATCTAAACTCCATTAATCTAAACTCCAAACTCAACATCTCTCAACTCCCCCCTCTCCCTCCTGTCTCCATCTCTCTACACCTCTCTCTAACACCGGCGGCAGCAGGAGCAGTCCTCGGCGGCGGAACCAGAGATGAACGCGGGTGGTAGCAGCAACGTCGCGCGTGGTGGACCTCCACAAGCAACAAGGGAGCCTTTTTCGTGCAACAAGAAGGTGCGCTACACTACCGTGGCGTCTTCTGTGCACCAGAATCTCGCTGGCAAGCACTCATGGTGCCCGATTTTGGTTCCACAATGCACTCTGGCGGAAATGTGGATGTATGGGAAATGTGGGTGTTTATGTATGGGAAATGTGAATGTATATAATATGCTGAGAGGGTGTTCGATAGAATGTTTGGGTAGCGAACGAAAATTTTTAAATTATATAAAATCATTTTTCTTGAAAAACGTGTAGATAAGTTTTAACTCCAAATTTTATTTTTAAAGTGAGAGCGCGTTCGTTCAGCCAGTATAAAATAAATTTAAATCTATTCAAATCGAGTCCAATCTCGAATACTTTAAAAATATCAAATTCCTTATTATTTTAAATTCAAATTTTAATAATTTTGGGTCCAAAATTATGTTAGTGCATATCTCGATTATTTTAAGTCCAAATTCATTTGAGTCCGATTAAGGTGATTCTTGCGGCCCAAATTTTTGGCCCACTTAAAACCTAAAATTTTGTACCCTAAAGATTACTGTTCATATACCCTCATTCCTCTCTCCTCACAATAGCTCACACAGTCGAGCAACATTTTGGGTATGTATCTTCCCTTCTCTCAAACCTCTACAATCCAATCTTTCTTTTGAAATTCATGTATTGATGATAGAACATAAATTTCTATCCATCAATACTTTGAGGTTTCAGTCACATACACTCAATCTGCAAACACAGACACTACCAAAGAAATTCAGCAACCACAATCCCCTATTGATGCCACCACTACCCAAATTCCACAACTGCACCAACTCACAGCACCATCACTGCAGCCGCCTTCTGCAACTCCCACTCAGACCACCAACAACCACCGAACCCTTACCAACCGCCACCATCGCCCAAGCTGAACTCCAAATCCACACATCAACCACCACGAGTTTTACCACCCAACACCACTGTAGTGTCACTTCAACCACCGCACCACCGGAAAACTCAACCCCCAAGAAACCCAGAAACCAAACTCTCACACCACACCCGTCACCATCCCCTGCCTTCTTCAAAATTTTCCTCAATCAAACCATAAACCCAAGAATAGACGAATCCCAGAAATCGCCAACAGAAGCCAAGAATCGAACAAAACCCATAAGGCTTACCTTCTTCGTCAGACTAGCTACCAAAAAACACACCTTCGTCTCGGCTTTACCCACTTTTGACACCCAAAGTCGAGCCCACATCACCCACACACACACCATACACGGCCGACGCCTTGGCGACACAATCACCTGACAAGCACCGATGATTACACGGAATCAGAGAGGGCGACGCCCTCTGTTGCCTTTCTCCCTCTCTCTCTAAAAAGGTTCGAAAAGTCTGTTTCAGTCCTTAAACTTTTCTACTTTCAATTTTAATAAATTCTCAATTAAGCCCCTAAATTTTACTTTACTATTTTTAAAACCTTAAACTTTCGAATTACTAATGCAATGCTTATTTCCTATTTTGGCTAAACGACACGTGCGGACGATTAAGAGATTGAGGTTATTTCCCGCTCCACTTTTTCGGGACTCGAGATAAATTGAGGTAGACTCGCCCCCACTAACTGATTTCTATTATAATTGTATGTGTTATGTTAATTTATGTGATTTATATGCTTAATTGTATGATACAAGAATAGAAAATCTCGTATGAGATAAGAAGAGAAATTTATGTTATGCATATCATAACTTATATGTTTTATTTGCATAAAACAAGATAAGATTATGTTCATATTGCACTCACTACATGATGCTTATGACTAAGAAGAGAATGTCACTATATTAATTGCATAATTACTTGTTCAATTATCTTGTAAATAAATTATTGGCGATGAGTTTACTCAGTATTTATTTTAAAATACTCACTCCGTTTTTTAACAACTTTTGCAGAGTTCAAAGGCGGTGGCGAGTGAGGGGCATCTATGGCAAACATGAATTTTAAGTTTTTTTTTTTTTTTTTTTGAAAGTCAAGATTTTTGAAACTTTTTAATTCTACTTTAAAATTGGAATTTTATGGAATGTTTTTCAAGTGAATTTATTTAAATTTGAGTTCCGTTGTTAATTTCCAAATGAATATGATGTTTTAAAATTCATTTATTTTCGCAATATTTGTTAAATAGTTAATTTTAAAGAGATGACAGGGTGACCCCGATTTTACGGAACTCTGAGCGTTACCATTTGAAAGAAATTTTTTTACTTACAATGCTATGCTTGGTGCTTACGTGTTAAATGGGGGAGCGTATGGAAGCAATAGAACTTTATGCTGAAATGGGAATCTTGGATATACCTATGGATGCCCATACCTTTAGTTGTGTATTGAAGGCATGTGGTGGTGTTAAAGACTTGTTTGTTGGAAGAGAAATTCATGCATTGGCGATCAAATTTGGGTTCGTTCGTAATAATATTTTAGTTAATTCTTTAGTAAGTATGTATTCCAAGTGCAATGATCTTAATGCAGCAGAATTATTATTTGATAGAGTGAGTAGTAGAAGAGATGTTGTGCTTCGGAATTTATTAATATCTGCATATTCAGTAAATGGGATGAGGAAAGAATCTTTGAGGTTTTGGTTGAAATGCGGAATCTTAGTTTTACTCCCAGTACTTACACTTCTGTGGCAGCTCTTTAGGCATCTGAAGTGCCAATTATTGCGAGTTCTGGTATGGAAATCCATGCTGTTGTTTTGAAATATGGGTTTTATCACGATATCTATGTTGCTAATGTTTTGTGACCAATTAATATATAAATGTGACTAAAGATTAATTGTGACTTTGTGTGGCTTGTAGTGAGTATGGGATGTGACCAATTGTGAGGTAAACGTAACAAAAATGTTGACTAATTGTGACTTATTGCTACTTGTAATAAGTGTGAGATGTGACAAAAAAAGGAGAATTGTGATCAATAAATAAATAATATGTGACCAAATATAGATTGTGACAAAAAAAGTAACTAATAATGATCAAGAAACACGTAAGTTGTGATCAATGAATAAATATTAATCGTGATCAAGAAACGAGTAAGTTGTGACCAATGAATGAATAATATGTGATCAACTAGGGATGATTGTGACCAGCTATATTAGAGATTGTGACAATTTATGACTTTGTGTAACCATTGGAGGAGGACGTGATATGACTTACAGTTGCGTCAACTATGACTATGTGTGATCGAACTATGACGTTGCGTGAGTGAATTGTGACCATGTGTTACCAAGCCATAACCGTGTGCGATCGAATTGTGACCTTGTGTGACTAAATTATGACTAACTGTGACCTCATGTGGCCTAACTGTGACCTCGTTTGACCTAACCGCGTCATTTTGTGATTGAACGATGACCTTGTGTAACCAACTGCGACTTTGTTTGATCGTGACTTTGGGGTTGGGGTGGGTAGGGTTTTGCAACTAAATTTGTAATTTTGATCTAATTGTGACATTGTGTGACCAATTGTGATTTTGTATGACCTTGCATGTGAGGTAGAGTTGGATGTGTGGGGTGGGGTGGGGCTGCAGTGAAATTTGCTATTGTGATTTGTGATTGAAATGTAATTTTGTGTGACCAATTGTGACTTTGCAGGTTAGGTGAGGTGGGGGTGGGAAAACATAGAGAAAAAAGTCATTTTGGGCCTGGGTGGGGATGTGGATGGGGTGGGGAAACATAGAGGGAAAAAAAATCATTTTGGGGTGGGGTGTGATCTCGTGTGACCTAATTACTACTTTGTGTGACCGAATTGTGATCTTGGGTGACCAACTGTAACTTTAGGGATGGGTGGGTAGGTGCGTGGGGTTTTGCAACTAAATTTGTATTTGTGACTAAATTGTGACATTGTGTGACTAATTGTGACTTTGCGTGACTTTGCATGTAGGGTGAGGTGAGGTGAGGTGAGGTGGGGTGGGGTGGGATGGGGTGGGGTGGGGTGAATTTTGCAACTAAATTTGTAATTGTGACCGAATTGTAACTTTATGTGACCAATTATGATCTAACTTTGACCCTGTGTGACCTAACTGCGACTTTGTGTGACCAAATTATGACCTTGTGTGACCAACTGTGACTTTAGGGATGGATGGGTAGGTGGGTGGTTGGGGTTTTACAACTAAATTTGTAATTTTGACTAAATTGTGATATTGTGTGACCAATTGTGACTTTGTGTGACCAGTTGTGACTTTACATGTGGGGTGACATTGGGTGGGGGTGAATTTTGCAATTAAATTTGTAATTGTGACATTGTATGACCAATTGTGACCTAATTGTGACCTCATTTGACCAAACTATTAGTTTGTGCGAACGAACTGTGACCTTGTGCGGGTTGGTGGGGGTGGGTGGCGTATTGAAATTTGCTACTAAATTTGTAATAGTGACTAGACTATTACTTTGTGTAACCAACTGTGACATTTTGGATGGGGTGAAGGCAGGTGGGGGTAGGGTGGGTTTGGGGACTGTCGGGGCTAGGTGAAATTTGTGACTAAATATGTAATTGTTACTTTGTGTGACCAATTGTGACTTTGGGTAGGGTGGGTAATGTTTCTTTCTCATCACTTCTACTTTTATATATGTAAATGGAAGTTCTTTATTTCCAAAAATTGTAAGTGCATTTTGGAGGAAAAGTAGCATTTAATGTTTCTTTCTCACCACTTCTACTTTTATTCATGTATATGTATAGAAGATATAGATGTATGATCTATGACATACAAATTATTGCCTTCTTATTGGTATGAGGCTGCCACTTACATAATGATTTTCACGATACATTTTTAACTTTTAAAAATAAAGAATACATAGTCAATTTAATGTATATTACCAACTGCACAAGACCGGATATAGCATACATAGTCAACAAGTTGAGTAAATTCAATAGTAATCCAAGTATTGAACATTGGAAAGCATTAAACCGAGTTCTTAGATACTTAAGACACACGGTTGAATATGGATTACACTACTCAAATATCCCGCGATGTTAGAAGGATATACCGATGAAAATTAGATATCCAACACTAAGGATTCAAAATTCACGAGTGGTTATGTATTTACCATTGCAGGTGGAGCCGTGTCTTGGAAATCATCTAAGTAAACATGTATAGTTCGATCCACAATGAAATCTGAGTTTATTGCATTAGACAAAGCTGTGAAGAAGCAAAATGACTTCTTAATTTCCTTGAAGAAATTCCATGCTGGGAAAAGCCGTTTTCTGTGATTAACATACATTGCGATAATCAATCGGAAATAACGAGGACACAAAATAGTATGTATAATGGTAAGTCTCGACATATCCATCGAAGACATAATACCATTAAATAGTTAATATCTAATGGTATAATCTCTATTAACTATGTGAAGTCAAAAGAAAATTTGGCTGATCCTTTGACGAAAGGATTTGCAGGAGATCAAGTATATCATCTTCCAAGGGAAATGGGCCTAAAGCCCATTGAATAGAATTAGTACGACGAAAAACCAACCTTATAGATTGGAGATCCCAAGATCTTGGTTCAATGTGACAACTAAGTTGTAAATGATTCAGATTAAAGCACTTATTCCCATTCCTAAAATTTGAAGTGTTATATAAAATGTATTTAATGATAAGTATACATACTTTCAATGATTCATAACCTAGAAATAAAAAGGTATGAGATCACCTATATGAGTATGAAGTGGGGCCGCTTCTACGAGAATTTGAGGCTTAATTCTCTTAGAGCACTTATGAAACCAAGAGTTGTCAGGGCCATAATGGACACAACCATGAGAACCAAATTGGTTAGATGAGTCATGGTGTTGGTACAGTTGTTTGGATTTACATGAATGACTGGATGGTTCAAGACATCGCGTTCACCAACTAGCCTAGTAAATCCGATTGTACTCAACTAAAGAAGGTTCAAAGCCACAATCCACCTATCTTGATGCTATGACTTGTCGCATGTACTCTATTTGTTAGAGTCTGCTTTTCATTCGCACTATATTGCGCATATCGAGAAATTTCCATTCATGTGGGGGATTGTTGGATATTGGTTTGATAAATCGAGAAATTGGTTAAATATTGAAAATTGACTAAAGTGACCTCTTGTCGAAATCGGCCAAATATTCAAACCCAACCCAATCCATTTAGGTAGATTAGTTTACCACTTCGCCGCTTCGAGATGCACATTAAAGGGTATATTTGAAATATCGAAACCAATATCGGACGAATGAGAAATTACGAAGAAGGGAAAAAGTTGGTCGAATTTTTAACCAACTGTTTTTATTAAAAATTTAGTTTCACGTAAATTCATGCGATCGTACGACTTATAACCATGCGATCGCATGGTAGTCCGAAAAGTTGTCTTTCGAAGTGGTGCGGACTTTCGAAGTGGTGCATGGTTTGTCTCCACACCACTTCATTCACATCCCTTCATCATCTATAAATAGGACCCTTGGTTTGTCATATTCCTTACACCAATGATATGCAACAACAATATCATTCTCTCTTCTCATCTTAATCAAAATTCTTGCATTTTGTTGCATAATTTTTTTATTTTTTTTCATTTTCATTTTTGGAGTACAAAAACCATAATTTTGGTTCGTTATGCCGGTATTTTGAAGTACTACAAACACAAGTGGGAGTCGTTGTATCTTGAGAGTCAATTTCCATAAACCGTAGGCACCGTTGTATCCTCGAATTTTGACTTTTATTACAAATATGCCCCTGAAATATTTGCAAGGTAGGTCCTCCATCTTTCTGAGATGTTGCAATTTAAGTCCCCAAACTTTTGATTTCTTTCAATTAGGTCCTTGGACATCAAATTTGCTCTTCTTTTAGCCTGATTGCACTCCAACCTTGTCCATTTGCTTTCCAATTGAGGTTGTACCTAATTGTACAAGAAAAATACAATTTATAAGTAGATATTTGCTCAATTTCTCAATTAAATTGTCTATTTAAAAGCACAATAAGTGTGTAAAACGCACACTTATCACACCCCCAAACTTGAGCTTTTGCTCGTCTCGAGCAAAATTATCTACTAGTGCAATCAAGTAGCGTGAAAAATAGATCAACAATGTTAGATAACTTGCAAATTACTCATGAGTGCAAAATTGTATAATCAATTCAAAAGTATGATTCCAAACAATGCTACCAAAAAGAAGTTTAGCTTATCCGATGTTCGATCGGTGTGTGTGTGTGTGTGCATAGTCATTTTCAATTGTTAATTTAGTTTCAAGAATATTGATGAGTGAAGATGTTTCAAGTCAAAACTACCCACCATTAGTGGTCAATTCTTTTTCTTTCCCACTCGTGACATTCATCCCCCAATAAATATTTTTCTTTCCTCTCCCGGGATGCAATTCTAGAGGGTACTCTCACATCACTCTTTTCTTTTTCCACTCTAGTTTGGGTGTGTTTTACCGAAAATCTCGACAACCTAGAAATGCGGTGACTCTCCACTAATGAGTGCTTCGACATTCAAGCTTATACTAAGCAATTCAAACCCACTATTAATCTAAAAGCCCTTATGCAAGTACAAATGCATGATTTCTAACAACTAACGTGATGAATGCTCGTGTCTTCCCCACTCCCTTAAGCTTTCTAATTGACCCATGTAGCGAGCTTTAGGTCGGAAACTCCCCGATTTTTTAGATCAAAGGGTCCCAGGTTTCAAAATACCCCTACGGACTTATTAACTCGAGTCAAAAAGGCTACGAAGTGAGGTAGACTTATTAAACAAATGCAATGATGAAGTGCTTTTTTTTTTTTTTTTTTTTTTTTTTTAGTGTGTGTGTGAGTACCCTACTCATTAAGCTTTCTAATTGACCCATGTAGCGAGCTTTCGGCCGATGACTCCCAAGTTTCAAACTTAAGGCACCAAGTTTCAAGATACTCCTACGGGCTTAATAACTCGAGTCAAAAAGGCTTCGAGATAGGGCAATGCAATGCAAAAAATTAAAATGGGCTTAGAACTTTAGCATACGGTCATTACTTAGCTTATACTTGGCGAAATACACTCCACACAAAATTTATTTCCAACATGCATGGAATCACCACACGTCTAGACCGTCTCCTTCACCGGGTCGACCACCCCCAAACTTGTCTTACAATAGGATCAAGAGATTTAGAGCATTAGGAAATATTTGATAGGTTGATAAAAATTAACAATACAAGCTCACAACCTAGTTCTTCTACTCCATTAACTTCTTCACCCTTCAACAATTCCCAAACTTCACCAACAATCGATTGTGACTATTGTGCTTAAGATAATTATGATCTTGCATGGATAAGCATTTTGTAAAAGTAGACACAAGTAGCATATTGGTCATAAATCATGAATCAATAACAATTTTAAACATCTAAGTAATCCTGGCCACGGCAAGGCTATCTAACATGTCAATACACAATAGGAAATCACCCCCAAACTTGAAATGCACATTGTCCTCAATGTGTAAAATAGAATCAAAGTAAGAGGAAAGAAGTTACTAGACATCCCAAGAAGTGGTGGGGCACTAATAAGTAGTCTTGGGCATGTGAACTCTCATAGCAATCACCAACAATCCACCCCCAAACTTGTGTTGAAGCCTCCAATCAATTGAACACAAATTTCTCCAATGAGGCATTTCATCGAACACCTTGTGAGCATCCTATGAAAACACAAGAAAATAGTAGATAATAAGTGGTGAATGACCCAAAGATTTAAATCACATTCAACATCTCAATTCTAACTCATAAATCCAATGTAATTTGCTCATCCACATCAATATTAAATCACCCTTGAAGATAAAAGACAATATGAACCAAGTGATTTAAAAATGAGTTTTAAGCAAATTTTGACTTTGAAAGTTTGATATGAGTATATGTTAGAATTAAATGAGAATGCATTAGAGCTATTTCACACTACCCAACTTGAGGAAAATAAATATAGAAGATAGAGACTTGGCCTAACCACTTATTTGCAAGAAAGTAAATAAAATGCAAGAAAGTAAATAAAATGCAAAAAAAAAAAAAAAATAAAGCAAGTGAAGGATAGAGAATGGGTTGCCTCCCATTAAGCGCTTATTTTAAAGTCATTAGCTCGACTCTCCGCATAAGCACTTCATGGCACTCTAAATATAGCTTTTGATGCCTTGCTCATTTTTCTTCTTTTGGCTTTGCCCCACTCTTCATTGCTTCGAAATACTTGCACTTTGCCCCTTGCAAAGTCATGAGACTTGCCTATTCCATCCAATTCAAACTCAACTAAGTAGACTTGCACCTCCTCAAGTGGCTTAATCACAAAATCAATTATTGGACAATCAATGAAGTTGAGAGAATTTGATTTAATCTCTTCCTCATTAATTGCCACTCCTCCAAGTGATTCTTTTGTGATTAAATTGTCATTCTCTTCAAGCTCATCTTCTTTAGTTGATGTCTCCTCGGATTGAATGACCGATCCATAAGTTGAATCCATGGGCAACGGCAAGTTTTTCCTATTAATTCCCAAGAGTGGGTTATACCCCCACATTTGAAATCCTTCCCAATACATGGCATCCCCCATAAGCATATCCTCTTCATCCAAATTGGCAAGCTCATTGTAATACTTTGCAAGTACCTTCTCATTCAATAGTGGAGGACCATCTCCCACAAGAGTGATGTCCTCATCCCAATCATCCGGTACACAATCTCCCAATAGCATGTAACTCTCATCCAATGTATCAATTGCTTGTTTTCGGCATTTCAAATATTGTCTAAACCCAATAAGCTTCGACGTAATCAAACTATTGCCCGAAAACAAACATTGTCCATTACAATGCATCTTGTAACAAATTTCACAACTTGAATATTCTTCAAGCATGTATTCATCACCCATGTTGAGATTGTTCATTGCAAATGCTTTCCTATTTTGCCAATATTAGAATCAAATATGCCTAGAAAGAAAACCAAACACAAGAGAGATTAGAATTGTGGTGGTTAACCAAATATAACAAAATAAAACATAAAACAAAAATAATTACAAATTGTTAAAACTAAAATTAACTAAAGTAATAATCAAAGTAAAAACATTCCCCGGCAACGGCGCCAAAAACTTGTTCGCTCAAAATAGTGTACCGCAAGCGCACGGGTCGCGTACAAGTAATAAAGTGGACTTTTTGAGTCCGGATTATCGATCCCACGAGGAATGTATACTCTAGATTATATAACTTTAATTAATTTAATTCTAACAACAAAGAGAAACACACAATTAAAAAGATGGATTTCTGGAAATTCTAAATTAAAGAAACTAATTTTTAAACCAAATTAAAATAAGAAAAATGAAAGATAAAAGAGTTGGGATTCATGATTTCACTTAACTCTCGCTTAAGTAATTTCTCAACACATGCAAATTAATAAATTACTCATTTACAATGTTAGACCCGATTTTCCAAGCTTAGCCAATTACCTCTCTCGAGTGAAATCAACCCTAATCAATTGGTCTAACCTACTATATCTCTATGTCGATTAAGGCCCAATCAATTGCATTAACCCTTTGTGAAAATAGCTCAATGGATCATCTAGGGTTTAAGGTATATCTCTATCCTTAACAAGAACCTAGAGCATTTGTTATTTGGTCTAAAATGCATAATATCTCTCGATTATCATACACTTCACAAAACATATATTTGGTGATCAATCAAACACATGGAATAATCTCAATAACAAACACACATGAAATAAGCTCAAAATTAATAAACAAACATTAAAATTACTTAAACTAAGTTAAGCTACATCAATCATCCCAACATAAAAACAACTAGCCCATTGTATAAATATTGCACAAAAGTTGAGGTTTACAAAAATACATCACAAAATATAGAAATCAAAGATTAAAAATACAAGATAATGAAATAAATCACTTCCCTTTATTTTTGCTCCAAGAACCCTTCAACAAAGCTTTGTATTTCCACCTCACTTCTTGCTTCCTTGCTTCAATGGTGACTAGAACTTAGAAACAAAACTAATCTACAAACTAATTTACAAACAAAACCAAAAACAAAGAAAAGAAAAGGAAAAGAAAAGAAAAGAAAGAAGAGAAGAGAGAAAATGGGGGCTAGGGTTTGTGTCAAGAATTGGGATTCTTGATGGAGTGAGAAGTGGGGGTATATATACCCCCAAAAATCTGACCTAAAAGAGGTCCAAAACGCGCCCCAAAATGAACCAAACACGCCCTTCACTTAAAATAAAAAAACAGAAAATAAAATCCGGTATTGGCCAGAATTCTGCCCACGCGATCGCGTGGCTGAGTGCCTCGCGATCACGTGGCTGCCTTGAAAACTCTCGGGTTTGAGAATGGCCTGACTTCGCGATCGCTACTTGGTGGAACCACGCGATCGCGTGGTTGAGCTACAGCTCCTTCTTTTAGCCTGATTTGCAATTGAGTCCTCCATCTTCTGGTCCTCTACAATTTAATCCTCGAATTTTGACTTTTATTACAAATATGCCCCTGAAATATTTGCAAGGTAGGTCCTCCATCTTTCTGAGATGTTGCAATTTAAGTCCCCAAACTTTTGATTTCTTTCAATTAGGTCCTTGGACATCAAATTTGCTCTTCTTTTAGCTTGATTGCACTCCAACCTTGTCCATTTGCTTTCCAATTGAGGTTGTACCTAATTGTACAAGAAAAATACAATTTATAAGTAGATATTTGCTCAATTTCTCAATTAAATTGTCTATTTAAAAGCACAATAAGTATGTAAAACACACACTTATCAATGTACATCACATCACACAAGAAACCAATGGATAAATGTTTAAAATAATGGATAAAACTTTAGACAAAAAAATTAATTCTTAAAAATAAATAAAAAATGCAATAATAATTTTTTTTTCTTTCATTTGTACACTTACTCATTTATACACAAGACTTTTTCCTTAATCTCCATTAACACTTAACGAAGATAGAATTCAAGACTTCAAATTCCGTTTTGAAAGATAGGCATTTTAATTTTGTTATATCATAGGATATGGGGCACTAACTATCTTAAAAGTTGTTAAATGATTCATCATTTGAATTTATTGAGTTTTTGAGAAACATAGATTTGGACCGGGATGACAAGCTACATGTCCTAAAAAATGCAGGAAGATCATCAATTATTGTGATATTCTTCATGTCATGTCATATAGTATTCTGGTAGTTGAACACTGATGAACGACATTAATTGTTGATGAAGTTTTGAGAACAGTCCTTGCATTTGAACTCTGGTTGCACAGTTTTAATTATCGTTTTTGACGAGTCATCTATCGAACTCGACAGATTTAAAACATCGAACTCGACAGTTGAACAATCAGCTAACCTAGTACACCAGCACTATTCTGAATGAATGTCCGCGTAATTGTTTTTTTCTGCTATGAAAGTCTAGTGTGTGAAATGCGTGAATTGTTGACGAACATATAGCATATTTTCAAGAATATGTGGCAATTTGAGATTCATTGTCTCGTACAGTGGACACTTCGTGAACTTAGATGGCGAATAGAAGTGACAAGAGAACAAAACTACTTCTATTGTAATGCCTAGCGATATCAAAGTGGAAGGACTAATTCAACTGTTGAAATGTATTATTTGTATGCTATCCACTAATGCATTTATCGAGTTGGAAAATCGTAGATTTCATAAATTTCTTGTGATCAATTGTCGATTCCAACAGATGAGACTTGTAATTGTCGACAATTCTTAATAGCCACGTATGTAACATCGCTGACCTTGAACAAATAGATTAGCGGTGTCCACACAGATGGAAACAATACTTCTACATTACATAAACATAATAACATAAATGATTTTGAGTAGTGACATCTATTGAACACCACATTCAATTTTCGTCAACAACGGACACCTCGCTTCCATTTCCTTGATCAACTTCATCATCTGAACTAATAACAATTACTTCTTGTGGTGGATGCATAGGTGCATTATCCGAACTATCAACTTCCTAAACATATGGAACCATGTAGTTAAACACTTCTTCAATTGTCATAAACGTTGGACATGTCGTTAGCATTTTCTTTCAAGTAGGAGTGATGTACTTTCAAATCTCACTTGCACAAAACTAGATCTTAAATTTCAATGTCTTAAACCACAATCTTGCTAAGTTGACCTTTATATAGAGGTAATTAATTATATGTCCCCGTGAATGATGAAGTACTTTACATTGAGAATAAAATCACATGTTGGTTGAAAATACAAAAACCTAGGTAAAACACCGATATATACTACAAAAATAGCACATATCTAAAAAAAAGGTGTGTTGTTTCCATAACATACAACTACCACGGCCATGATATCATATTATAGAGTTTGATACCACATACATAATAGCTAAAACATTAAAATATCAATTGTTGTTGATGCGATCACAATCGAGAAACGCGACAAAGAACGCAGAATAACACAAACCCAAAATATAGGAAAGATCTAAATTCAGCAAAAACACAAGAAACATGAAATAAAATAATTGGAAAAGATAAAATTGACGATAGGACCTTGACCCAACATTCATGATGCGATGAATCGACAATGCGGATTGAAGAACTGAGGTTTTCGAAACGCCACAAGAGATGTCAAATTCCTTGATAAGTTTCTAATTGGAACTCTACTAATATTTCACAATATTTGATAAGTTCATTTGGGTTCTTGAAGAATAAGAAAGGAAATAACTCACCTTACATGAGAAAACTCTCAAATCAATTCAATAATATCAAAGTTGTGGTCAATAATGAAAGAAAAACATAATATAAGTCAAATCACGCCTCAAACTAGCCCTAGCCGCATTAGGGGTTCAAAAATAGCATTAAGAATAATTAAAACGGAAATTAAATAAAAATTCGAAAAAACCAAAAAATCGTATCGAGCGATCGCTGGGTTATTTTTCTTACGGCCGTGAAAAACTGATTTATAGTCGTAAATAGCTCGCTGATTCAAAAATTCTTGACAGAGTTATGGTCGTGAAAGTCACCTCCCTGAGTTCATTCTTGGTCATTTGACTTGAATTTTGGCTTCCCACCATTTAGGCTAGTCTTGGGACGTCGTTTACCACCCCATGCTTGATATTTGGAGCTCCCGAGCTTGATTTTGTCATTGGGTTCCTCGTACCCCGATCTCTTGGTCGATCTCTTGTTTTGGATAATATCAATTGTGTTTTTAACCCCTTGAACTAACCAATGAAATGAACAAATATAAAATATCCAACTAAACTTCCAATCTCTTATCGGGCATGAAATTTTATTTCTTCAAACGATTTCTTCCAGTTCTCATGAAAGGCGTATGTGCACTGGCCGATGGTACTCTAGTGATGGTGGAATGATGCTTTCTCGTTTGTATTGGAATTCTCTACCTCCACTTCCACTGTGATTGTTGGGGGAAAGTCTTCTGACTCTATAGATGTCCTCCAGATTGGGGACACGTGTATGTAAAGAAAAATTGACCATATAATATTAATAACAAAATAAAAACTTTATGGCAATGAACATATATCATTAAGCACCACCGACAACATATCATGAATATAAAGCAAATTGATGTGCATCATATCAATATTTTCCACAATGTTTGGAGCCTTATACATTACCATCATTCCTATGTTTTTATAGACTTCAACATCACGTTCCTCATTTAAACTAAAACATGTATCAAGTCACATAATCACAATTCGATGTTATAAATTTATATATGTACGTAGTTTGGAACATAATTATCTGCATGAATGAAGAATTCATCTACGGAACACAACATTGAGGTGGTCTGTTTAAAAAATAACAAACTATCAACACAACATAAGGAGGACCTTTTGCAATCATGTGCAAGTGCTAAACGACTAATGAATGAAGGAAACATGAAGAACTATTGAGAATTCCAGAACTCATCTGTCGAGATTGACATTTTTTCTCAACAGATGTACAAAACTATTGGGAAAGTGAACTCTACAGATCAACGCATGCTTGAGAATAAAAAACACTAACAAAACATGTTTTTGTATTTATTTTTGCCATCCAAAACAACAATGGGATAGAACCCAAAATCACAATTGAACAACTAGAAACGGAAGTAGCAATCTAGAAATTAAACACAAATTATATCCGAAACTAAGACCAATAAAGCAAGAAACCTTCAAATATGTTGAATATGTCCAGTAGCACATGAGCTTCAAGTGAATGTCTTGAAGCAATATTGCTGAGAAACTCAGGAAATAAAGCAGTCAAAACCCAAAGTAACTCCAAAAACACAATATCTACCAGATATTTAAAGGGGGTGAATAGTAATACCATCTTCTCCACCTTGAATGAACAATGTGAAACCTCTAAATCGTGAAAAGAATCACAATACAAAAAATAAATACTTAATCTCGTAGATTGATGTAGATCATAGTGGATCTAAGCCTTAAATTCTACAAAACCAACCAAAACTAGAGGTTTGGGGAGACTATTTTAAGATGTAGGGTTTGGCCTTCAAATGTCAATTTTTGTCTATAGATGTTTTTTCTGAATTTTCTCTTTCTTTGAAATCTCATTGGGAGTTGTGGTGATGGTTATGGATGTGACTTGACCCTATTTCATCCACTTTTTGGTACAATTTCTCTTATTAAGTCAAATCACGGTAAGTAGGATTCACGAGAAATTAAAATTTCTTTAAAGAGCAAATAAGTCATAAAATGTCATGTTTGTAAGGATTATTAAAATATGTCATTTTTGTTGATGCAAAGTCAAAATGTGCTATGGGGTACAATTTCCTCTTAAAGAAATTGTAATTCCTCTTGAATCATGCTTTTAATGATTTGGCTTGACAAGAAAGTTTGTACAAAAAAGTGGATGAAATGGAGTCAAATCTCACCCATAACCATCACCCAAAACTCCCAATGAGACTTTTCAAAGAAAAAAATTCAAAAACAAAATTTGTAAATAAAATTTAGCATTTTTTTTTCTACTCATACCTCTCAAAGAAACTCTCCTTCCCAAACTCTCATCTCTCACTCAGCTTCAACAATTGGAACTTCAATGGAACAATATTCTTGGACATTTACCAAGCTTGTAGAGTTGAGAGACTTTCTGGGGCTGTGTGTACTTTTTAGGTTTTAAAGAAAGTGGTGTTTTGACTTTGATACTTTGAGAGGGTTTGTTTGATTCTTGGAGATTCTGGTCTAGTTTTTATGAGGTATGAAATAGTGTTTGGTAGTTAAGCATGTTACGTGTTGATGAATTTAAGATTAAAAAATATTAAGGTTTAAGAGATTTTTTTTTTCTTTTGTTTTGTGCTCACTGATATTGAACTTTTAAAAGTGTTCTCCGATTTTGATTGTGACAGTGAAAAATTCTTGCAGTTGTTAATTGGTTCGAGGGTTTTTTAAATAACAATGGAGGTGGAATTTGATTATTAATTGTTTATATTTTGAAAGAAAAAAATGTGAATTTGGTGTGAAATTGTGTTTTTTAAACCTTTGTTGGGAGCCTCCTGCATTTGTGAAAAATATTGGTACGCTGATGATGTATAATGTTATATGTTCATTGGCATAATATTAGTTTTGTTTGTTGGAAAATATATTGGTGACAATTAATTTTCACTTGTGTGAATGTGAAATTGATCTCACATTGATTGAAAGTTGGGATTTGAAGAGGAGCCTTAAAAGGGATTACAATCCCACATTGGTTAGAAATGGAAAAGTGAGAATAAGTGGAGGCTATAAATAATAGTTCCATCTCACATTGGAAAATGAAAAAAATGTGGAAATGTTGGGAATGCTTAAATAGTTATCCCACATAGGATAGAAATGAGTTTGTGGACCAATTTATATATGGTTAACAATTTGTAAGGTGTAATCATTTGATGCATAGAGACTCCTCCATAGCCTACACGCCTGCAGGGGGGGTGCAAATCTTGGACCGACTTGGCCTTCGAGCCTTGAACTTGTGTGCGGGCGCGACCTGCGTACACGAATGTCGGATCGAACGAGTCAAAAATTGGCCACAAAGTGCAAGCCACGTTTTGGAATTTTGTTTTGAAATTTTCATTTAAAACATAACTCCAAACTGATTTCCATTTTAACCTGTAACTTCAAAAACGTCTGGAGTAAGTGCAGAATTCAAATGCAGTTGTAACTCCAAAACGTCAGGAGTAAATGCAGAATTCAAATGTAGTACTAAATACAAAGGCTCCTCCCTGCCTATATATACAACAACAATTCCTTCAGTCTAGACACCACAACAACTACGAAAATCTCTCTGCATCCAGCTTTCTGCCTTCTTCCAGTCACTTGGTGATTCTGTTCAGGCACCTTTTTGTTCGACTGCACAGCTGCAGTTCTGGCCGCTGTATCCTGGGAAGCAAGCGCTCGAGTTACTTCGGTGAGGGGGCGAATATTGCTTTAAGGACACTGTGTTGAACATAGGCCCCGATCCAGCTTCCATTCTATTTCCTGTTCAAGCACATTTTGTTTACTGCTTATTGTAAATTTCGTTTTACTTAGTAAATTGTTTAACAAGTTCTCTTACAAACTTAAAGCAATATTTTTGTTAAACAGTTTACTTAAAGCAGATTTCTTAAGGGCAGTTGATTTATATCGTTTAATACTAATATTCTGATTGTGTTTCAGAAATGGAAAATACTCCTACCAATAATGTTGTGGCATCCGGAAATGAAGCAGTTCCTCCAATGGCTATGCCAACTTCTGAGGTGGCTCAAGTAGCGACTCCCGTAACACAGGCTGTGGTTAATATTCCAAGTCTAGCTGCTGGCCCGAGTGGAACTAAGACTGTGGCTCACATGCCAAGTCTGGCTACTGGTCCAACTGTGACAGTCCCGGTTAATCACGGGGAAAAGCCGGAGAAATTCGGTGGTTCGAATTTCAAGAGGTGGCAACAAAAAATGTTGTTTTACCTCACGACCTTGAATCTTGCGAGATTCTTGACTGAGAATGCTCCAATGCTCAAAGAGGGTGAAGGAGACATTCAAGCAATCAATGCAGTGGATGCTTGGAAGCATTCTGACTTCCTATGCCGGAATTACGTTATGAACAGCTTGGCTGATTCATTATATAATGTGTATTGCACCATTAAAACGGCTAAGGAATTGTGGGAGTCTTTGGACAAAAAGTATAAAATCGAGGATGCCGGAGCCAAGAAATTTCTTGTTGGCCGCTTTCTGGAATACAAAATGGTGGACTCCAAATCTGTAATCAGTCAAGTACAAGAACTACAAGTAATCTTGCATGAAATTCATTCTGAGGGAATGGTTGTGAGTGAATCTTTCCAAGTGGCTTGCATGATTGAGAAGCTACCTCCTACATGGAAGGATTTCAAAAATTACCTAAAACACAAGCGAAAGGAAATGAACGTCGAGGAGCTAATTGTTAGACTTCGAATTGAAGAAGACAACAAAAGTTCTGAAAGAGGGTTCAATCCGGTTGTGGCCAAAGCCAACGTTGTGGAGTATGGCCAAAGCTCCAAAATTAACAAAAACAAGTCTGGGCCATCTAGTGGCAAATGACCCAAGTTGGGGCCAAAAGGTGGAGTTTCCAAGAAGAAGTTTCAAGGAAAATGCTTCAACTGTGACAAGATTGGTCACAAATCTACGGAGTGTCGCCTGCCGAAGAAGAAAAAGGAAGCAAATGTGGTTGAAGATGTATCTGACATCAACCTTGCAGCTGTCATTTCTGAAGTGAACCTAGTGGGTTCAAATCCGAGAGAATGGTGGATAGACACTGGTGCCACCCGACATGTTTGCTCCAACAAGGAAATGTTTAGCGGTTTTGAAGCAGCGGATGGAGAGAAGCTGTATATGGGAAATTCAGCTACTTCTGAAATCAAGGGCCATGGAAAGGTGGTTCTAAAGATGGCATCGGGGAAAGAGCTGACTCTAAACAACGTGCTCTATGTGCCGGAGATTCGCAAGAATTTGGTGTCCGGCTCGCTGTTGAACAAGCATGGATTTCGTATGGTGTTTGAGTCAGACAAATTTATTTTGTCCAAGTCAGGAATGTTTGTAGGAAAGGGTTATGTAAGTGATGGGCTTTTTAAGCTCAATGTTATGGCTATTAAGCCTAAAATGAATAACTCTTCCGTTTACTTGCTTGAGTCTTCCAATTTATGGCATGGTAGATTAGGACATGTTAATTACGACACTTTACATAGACTAATTAACCTGAATTGCATACCTACATTCCAAATTGATAATAAACATAAGTGTGAAACTTGTGTTGAGGCAAAATTGACAAGGTCATCATTTCAATATGTTGAAAGAAAAACTGAACCGCTTGATTTAATTCACACCGATGTATGTGATTTAAAATATGTGCAAACAAGGGGAGGCAACAAATATTTTATTACTTTTATTGACGATAGCACAAAATATTGTTTTGTGTATTTGCTTAAAAGTAAAGACGAGGCTATAGAGAAATTTGTTCTCTATAAGAATAAAATTGAAAATCAACTCAACAAAAAGATCAAAGTATTGAGAAGTGATAGAGGTGGTGAATATGAATCACCATTTTCTGAATTATGTGCACAACACGGAATTAAACACGAAACAACAGCACCTTATTCACCTCAACAAAATGGTGTTGCTGAACGGAAAAATAGAACATTGAAAGAAATGATGAATGCAATGTTATTAAGTTCTGGGTTACCTCAGAACATGTGGGGGAAGCTGTGTTATCAGCTAATTATCTTTTAAATAAGGTACCCCGAAAGAAAGAAGAAAGGAGCCCTTACGAGTTATTGAAAGGAAGGAAGCCTTCCTACAAATACTTACGAGTGTGGGGGTGTCTTGCCAAAGTGGCTGTACCTACACCAAAGAAGGTGAAAATAGGACCAAAAACTATTGATTGCATATTTATTGGATATGCACATAATAGTAGCGCTTATCGGTTTCTTGTGTTTGATTCTAAAATTTCTGATATACACAAAAACACGATAATGGAATCAAGAAATGCATCGTTCTTTGAACACGTATTTCCATAAAAGTCCAAAGAAGAACCAAGTTCTTCTAAACGAACGCATGAGACCATGATTGAAAATAGTCAGGATCAAGAGGTTGAACCAAGACGTAGCAAACGTGAAAGGACAGAAAAATCTTACGGTCCTGATTTTCTGACCTATATGCTAGAAACTGAACCTCAAAGCTTCAAAGAAGCTGTAAACTCTTCAGAAGGACCTCAATGGAAAGAGGCAATTAAAAGTGAAATAGATTCCATTCTGCAAAACCATACATGGGAGCTGGTTGATCTTCCCCCGGGAAGCAAACCACTAGGCTACAAATGGATTTTCAAAAGGAAAATGAAAGCAGATGGAACTATTGATAAGTACAAGGCGAGACTTTTAATTAAAGGATATCGGCAACGAGAAGGCCTTGACTACTTTGACACTTATTCTCCGGTAACGAGAATAACGTCCATTCGATTAATATTAGCGATTGCATCTTTGTACAATCTCGAAGTGCATCAAATTGATGTCAAAACTGCTTTTCTAAAAGGAGATTTAGAAGAGGAAATTTACATGGAACAACTTGAGGGGTTTTCTGCACCAGGACAAGAAAACAAGGTGTGTAAATTGGTGAAGTCATTATATGGCGTGAAACAAGCACCTAAACAATGGCATGAAAAATTTGACAAAGCAATGATGGAAAGTGGATTTAAAATCAATGAATGTGACAAAAACATTTACATCAAAGACAAAAAAAATGGTTATGTCATTTTATGCCTTTATGTTGACGACATGCTCATCGTTGGCAGCAACGATAAGATGATTAAATCTACTAAAAATATGTTGAATTCAAGATTCGACATGAAGGATATGGGTTTAGCTGATGTGATTCTTGGAGTCAAAATTTCAAGAACATCAGATGGACTTGTTCTAAGTCAGTCACATTATGTGGACAAGATTTTGAAAAAATTCAATAATGATGATACTGGAGTGGCTAGAACACCAATAGATACAAGTCAACATCTATCGAAAAATAGAGGCGATGGTATTTTTCACGTAGAGTACTCTAGAATAATCGGAAGTCTTATGTACCTAACGAGTTGTACAAGACCAGATATAGCTTACGCAGTTAGTAAGCTGAGTAGATATACTAGTAATCCAGGGTCTGACCACTGGAAAGGAATAGTAAGAGTACTAAGATACTTGAGATATACTCATGATTTTGGACTGCACTATACCAGATATCCTGCAGTTATTGAAGGATATACTGATGCTAATTGGATATCTGATATTAAAGACTCAAAGTCTACAAGTGGATTCGTGTTCACACTAGGAGGTGCAGCTATATCATGGAAATCTTCTAAACAAACAGTTATTGTGAGATCTACCATGGAATCTGAGTTTATAGCTCTAGATAAATGTGGTGAAGAGGCTGAATGGCTACGCAATTTCTTAGAGGATATTCCAAGATGGTCAAAACCTGTGCCAGCAATTTGCATACATTGTGATAGTCAATCTGCGATTGGAAGGGCACAAAGCAACGTACAATGGTAAGTCTAGATACATACGTCGTAGACATAATACCGTAAGACAGTTACTCTCAACTGGAGTTATCTCGATGGACTATGTAAAGTCAAAAGATAACATTGCGGATCCGCTAACCAAAGGGTTAAATAGAGAGTTAGTTGCAAAGTCATCGAGAGGAATGGGACTTAAGCCTCTAAAAGAATAAGTTATTGTAATGGAAACTCAACCTAGCTGACTGGAGATCCCAAGATCTAGGTTCAATGAGAAAACCTAATTACAAATATTTAATACGATCACTGTGGGGGTTATCTCCTGTCCATTCCTGTAATAACAGTGATGCCCGTGGGGAGAGGATAAGGAATAATCTTTTAATGATTCTTATGCGTCGGAAATCCGAGCGGAGTAATGCGGGTTACTCTTGATTAAGAAATCACATATGTGAGAGAGAAGTGGGGCCGCTTCGAAGGGAATTATGAGGCTAATTCTTAAAGACTCTCACTGAACCAGGCATATGTTCATGGCCACAAACGAACATACCCATGAGAACTAAAATGTGTTAGGAAGAATCCTGTGTGAAGTACATCATCGTTTACACAGAAGGCAGAATAGTTCAAAGACATCGCGTCTACTGATCAGCTAGTAAAGTAAATGTATTTTCACAAGGGAAGGTTCAAAGGAAACCCCTACCTATCCTATGCAGGTTTCAACTGTGGAACTTTATCGCCAAGTATTCTGTGTCTCTATCAATTTCCATTCATGTGGGGGATTGTTGGAAAATATATTGGTGGCAATTGATTTTCACCTGTGTGAATGTGAAATTGATCCCACATTCAATGTGAAAGTTGGGATTTGAAGAGGACCCTTAAAAGGGATTACAATCCCACATTGGTTAGAAATGGAAAAGTGGGAATAAGTGGAGGCTATAAATAATAGTTTCATCCCACATTGGAAAATGAAAAAAATGTGGAAATGTTGGGAATGCTTAAATAGTTATCCCACATAGGATAGAAATAAGTTTGTGGACCAATTTATATATGATTAACAATTTGTAAGGTATAACCATTTGTTGCATAGAGACTCCTCCATGACCTACGCGCCCGCAGGGGGTTGCAAATCTCGGACCGACTTGGCCTTCGAGCCTTGAACTTGTGTGTGGGCGCGACCTGCGTACACGAATGTCGGACCGAACGAGTCAAAAATTGGCCACAAAGTGCAAGCCACGTTTTGGAATTTTGTTTTGAATTTTTCATTTAAAACATAGCTCCAAACTGATTTCCATTTTAACCTGTAACTTCAAAAACGCCTGGAGTAAGTGCAGAATTCAAATGCAGGAGTAAGTGCAGAATTCAAATGCAGTTGTAACTCCAAAACGTCAGGAGTAAATGCAGAATTCAAATGCAGTACTAAATACAAAGGCTCCTCCCTGCCTATATATACAACAACAATTCCTTCAGTCTAGACACCACAACAACCACGATAATCTCTCTGCATCCAGCTTTCTGCCTTCTTCCAGTCACTTGGTGATTCTGTTCAGGCACCTTTTTGTTCGACTGCACAGTTGCAGTTCCGGCCGCTGTATCCTGGGAAGCAAGCGCTTGAGTTACTTCGGTGAGGGGGCGAATATTGCTTTAAGGACACTGTGTTGAACACAAACTCCGGCTCCAGCTTCCATTGTATTTCCTGTTCAAGCACATTTTGTTTACTGCTTATTGTAAATTTCGTTTTACTTAGTAAACTGTTTAACAAGTTCTCTTACATTGTTATCAATATTATATGATTATTTTTTCATTAGATGCATGAGCCCATAATGTAGACGGGACATATGTAGATCTATAAGACACGCCTCTAATAATCCTAGAGGAAGAGGATGTTGGCAATTCCTCTCAAACCAGATATGCCGTTACAACGACATTAGAGTATCATCGGTCAACACGTGGATGTCTTTCACCAGGAGTAGAAGAAAGCATTCAAAGTAAAAAATGTCAATATCATGAGGAGCGAAAGAAAGTATCAGTAATGTGTAGTACACGGCTATTACGAACTATCGAGAATTCTATATGTTAAATGTCAAGATCGACAATTTACATAATTTTTATGAAATGTAATATTTTCTAGCACCAATGAAATAGATTGTATTGTGTTAACATGATTGCATTAATACACATCATTCACATAAAAATCAACGTTAGTTGTCGATGAGAACATAAGGCATACAAATGGGCACTGGAGGTGTATGAACCTCCTGCATTTGTGAAAAGCATAGGTATGTTGATGGTGCATAATATTACATGTTCATTGGCATGATATTGGTTTTGTTATCATTATTATATGGTTATTTTTCATTAAATGCATGATCCCCCAATGTAGCCGGGCATATGTAGATCTATAAGACATGCCCCCAATAATCGCAAAGGAAGAAGATGTTGACGATTCCGCTTGAACTGAAAAATGTCGTTCCAACACCATTAGAGTATCACCTATCAACACGCGTACGCTTTTACGAGGAGCAGAAGAAAGCAATCAAAGAAATGAATGTCAATATCAGGAGGAGCGGAAAAAACGGCAGCGATGTTTTATACACTGCTATTGCGAATTGTCGAGAATTACAAATGTTAAATGTCAAGATCGACAGTTTACAAAATTTTTATGAAATGTAATATTTTTCAGCACGAATGAAACGAATCGTATTTTGTTAACATAATTACATTAGTACACATCATCCACATAAAAATCAATGTATCTACAAAATTACATACATCAATCTAAAAGAGAGTTACAAAATATGTTCTAATTGTTACTTCTCCCAATTGGATTGATACATGTCACACAATTGTGCCCTACTCGACCACATCTAGAACATCTCTTGACTTTGATATGGGTACGTCAATGAAACACAACTTTCAAATGCCAAACTTTCATAACAGAAATTGGATAACTTGGCATATAGTCATGCAGGGCGTACTGTAAACCGACATTTCAATTTCCAATGTCGACATTTGTAAATTTATCATGTTTGATAAATTACTCGTCGAACTCGACAGTTCGTACTACGCGATTGGACGTCAAATGTACGGGTGGTTATCAAACAATTAATGTTCTAGATAAATGTTGAGTTGTCATTTAACAAAACATGATAAATAATATTTTATGGTTTGAAGAATATTTAAATAATGGAGGATTTTCATCTATTTATACAGTAAATAAGTTATCACCCTAGTCCAAATCAATGTGCATCAAAATCCCAATTCATTTTCAGAAAGAATTATTTAACAACTTTAAAGTAGTTAGTGCAATATAAATAAATATAACAAATTGAAAATGTTTATCACTTCAAATGGAATGCGAAGCCTCAATTCTATCTTCTTCAAATGTCAATTGAGATTGAGAAAAAATAATAAAAATGTTTATTAGAAATTACAAAATATTAAAATAACAAATTTTTATTATTACATTTTTAATTTATTTTTGAATTCTTTTATCCATTGTTTTAAATCTTTATCAATCGGTTTCTTATGTGATATAATATACATCTAATCATGCATTAATTGCTTCATCATTACAATAAAAAAGTTTATCAAAAGTGGAATTGGGGGGGTAAACTAGACATTTCAAGTTCAAAATTAGACTTTTTTAGCGCCTTTTGAGAAATTCTTAAGTTTTGTGTAAATTATACATTGTAGCGTAATCTATCCAAAACTCCCTGCTTATTATTCATGTAGAAAGACACCATAAGTTATAATTTCTTAAACTCTAATTTAATCACCAAACAACCATGCCCAAGAATAATTAGATGATTGGTGTTCTTGTAATATAGTTTATATTTCTTTCGTAAATAGATTTAGAAAAATCATACTCTCTCCGTTCCATAAAGATAGTTCAATATTTCTTTTTTGTCCGTCCCACAAAGATAGTTCACTTTCTTTTTTGAAAGAAAAGTTAATATTTTGTGTTCTATTTTGTCCTTATTTAATGTGTTTTTTATTAGTATAAATAAATTTGTATTCTTTCAAATTTCAATTTTGTGGGAAATTACATAAATTTATTAGGGGTATATTAGGAAAAGTGATTGTAAAATTTATTTTTTCAATAATATTAATTGACATTTCTTAATTTATGTGAAAATTGATATGGGACTTTGTGGGACGGAGGAAGTATAAAATTTCACAAACACACACAAAGTTGGATTATGAAGACGAGCAAATGCATCATCAAATCTTGAAAATATAATGCCAATGGATTTTGCCTTTCAAAAGGGACCACATTGGCATCGACAAACCTCTATACTATATTGAAAACAAAACAAAGATTTTGTCTTCAAGAGGGCAGCCATAACTTCGCCGCAAGGACGGTGGAGCCACCGTGACACCACCTCTTTTGTTGTTTAAGATTCAAAGATTTTGTTAGATGTAAAAGAGATTCATATTACACACACGAAGCATCTATCCACAAGATTCTGATATCCCCTAGGCTGCCTCCAGGGCACATCTCCAAGTGGCAAAGGGGATGGGTGGTAAGTGCTCAGCGCAGCTGTGTGCTTGGTTCGATTCCCCCGCAAGGTGGAATTGGCCTTGTGGCAAGCGGGAGTTATTGAGTGTTTCTCATACTTACCATAAGCCCTTCCACCCTGGCTCCTTGGAGGCATAACCTGGATTTACCTTCCCGAACCAATGGCCTTGGGCGTGGTCGGTTCGGGCCCTCAGGGTGTGGACTACACCTTTTTTTTTTTTTTTTTTTTCTGATATCCCCTATGCTTAGGAATAAGCAACTTTTATTATTTTAAGTTTTTAAAAATCCAAGAGAACTTACCCTATTGATAAATAAAGAGTACAATGTGAAAAATAAAATTTAACAGAAATTTACATGGCCTTCCCAATTTTAATCATCATACCGAAATTACTTTTTTACTTATAAATAAACATTTTAAGCTACTACAACTTATAAATATCGAGTTGGTTGAGTACACAAGTAGCACACAAGACAATATATGTTCTCCCATCAACAACAGTAGGGATAGGGAAGAACTCAGAAGTGACACATTTTTGTTCGAGATTTGACAATGGAATAAAAGGGATAGACTGGGTTGGGATAATAATTTATACGATCACCATCAAGTAGACATTTTGAACTTGTTATTTATGTTGGATACCTCACGATATACATGATAACCGGAAGCTAGACGTGAATACAACAGATCTACATTTATGAATCTTATCGTTACTTTGTACTCCACATTCGAGTCCGTGATAATATTTATCATTCTTTTTTAGGTCAAATCTGGTTCCCCTCTCGATAATATTTTTCAAATTAATAAAAGAACCACCAAGTGCGGTGAATTTATCACCAAAAAAAAGCTTAATGCACATTTCACATTTTACTCTATTTTCATCAAGTCGAACATCTTAAATTGCATCTTTGTTGTTAAACAACATCTTATAAGTTATATGTACAATAGCGATGATCTATAAATATAAGAAAAAATTTACTCTTTAAATAATTAAGAAAGTGGGACATGGAAATCAACAATTCATTTAACCCAATTAATTTAAAATACAATAGATATTCTTTATTTATTTATTTTTGAAACATAAATTTATTCATTATTGGTAGAATCATACAACAATGAGGCCTCAAGAAACAGAGGAATCTCATTCCAAATTATGTGATTTACATATTGATAAGAACGCCTATCTAAACATGTATCGGAGTGTTGACGTTTGACAGAGTCAACCCGTATAGTCCCTGTGTTGATATAAGATCTTTTTGCATTCATCAATGATGACTCCAAAGTAGAAATGATCTTGCTTTTCCAAAGTAGAAATGATTTTGCTTTTCTGACTTAGTCTCATCTGCTATTTTCTTTGAATCAACTTCGAAAATAACATGGCGCAAGCCCAAATTATTCACCCATATCAATGCTTCAACATTCATTGATTTTGAAGTCATTTGACAACATAGTTTTAATAAACTTTTCATGACATTGTTTTGGTGTTTGTTTCAATCCATACAATGATTTTACAAATTTACATACCTTCTTTTCATTTCCTGGTGCAACAAACCTTTCAGGTTGTTTCATGTAAATTTTTTCTTCTAATTCACCATTTAGAACCGCGGTTTTAACATCCATTTGATGTATTTCAAGATTATGTAATGCCGCGATTGCAATCAAGACACTTATAGACGTAATTCTTGTAACAGGTGAATAAGTATCAAAGAAATCTAATCCTTCCGTTTGTCTATACCCTTTGGTTACTAATCTAACCTTGTATTCATCAATTGATCCATCCGACTTCAATTTCTTTTTGAAGATCCATTTGCAGCCTGAAGCTTTGTTTCCCGGAGAGAGTTCAATCAATTCCCAAGTATGGTTACTCATGATGGATTCAATTTTGTTACGTACAACTTCTTTCCAAAAAGGAGCTTTGGGAGAGGACATTGCTTAATAAAATGTCCTTGGATCATTTTCAAGTAAATTGGTTACGAATTCTGGACCGAATGTCTTTGGAATTCGTTGCCTTTTACTACGTCTCAGTTCTTCATTTATTTGAAGATTGTCGTCATCTCCATACCTGTTATCATAAGTTCATTTATTTGAACTTGCTTCATTTTCTTTACATGGAAAATTGTTTTTGAAGAAGAACTCATTTCTTGATTCAATAATTGTACCTACATGTACATCAAGTACATCGAATTTATGAACCAATAATCGATACGCACTACTATTGATTATATATCCAATAAAGACACAATCAATTGTCGTTGGTCCAATCCTAACTTGTTTAGGTTTTGGTATTTGTACTTTTGCTAAGCACCCCACATTTTCAGATATTTGTAGGAAGGTTTCCGATCTTTTCATAATTCGTAAGGTGATTCAACATTGTCCTTGTGTGTTATTTTATTTAGGATATGATTAGCAAAAAGTATGGCATCCCCCCACAAGTTTTGAGGTAAGTCCGAACTAATCAACATTGCATTCATCATTTCCTTTAATGTTCGATTTTTGCGTTCAACAATCCCATTAGATTGAGGTGAATATGGTGCAATAGTTTGATGAATAATTCCAGGTTCTACACAAAATTCTTCAAATGGTGCAACATATTCTCCACCTCTATCACTACGAATCATTTTTATTCTTTTTCCAAGTTGATTTTAAGCTTCGTTTTTGTAGTGTTTGAACACTTTCAAAACTTTATCTTTGCTTTTCAACAGGTATACATAACATAGGAATGGCAATGGGGCGGGGATGCCTTTCCCAATCCCCGCCCCGTTAATGATTTACCATCCCCATCCCAATCCCCGTCCCCGTCCCATCCCCATTTAATCGGGGCGGGGCGGGATAGGATGGGAAAATCCCCGTTTATATCCCCATTTGTTTTTTATTTTTTTAAATTTTTAAAGTTTTAAAATAATTTTATATAAACAATATAAGGGAACATGCAGGAACAATCCTAACATTTTATAAGTCTAATAATCTTTATACATTATTTGGACATTAATCGAATATATATATTTATCTTTGTTTGTGTCTTTATTTTACTCCGTTTGGTAACACTGTTTGGTTTATAAATTGGTTTATTTATGATTTTGAGGTAAAAAGTAGTGGTTAAACATTGGATAAAGAAAAGTGTGTAGTTAGAAAGTGGTTTGAAAAATTGTGTGGTTTATAAATTGATTGATAAACCAAAAAAGGACATTTACCAAATAGTGATGAGAAAATACAATTCGATAAGTTTAATAACTAATAATCAGTAACTTTTTCAAAATAAGTATTTAAAGTTTATGACTTGATAAGTAATAAATTTTTGGTACAAGAAATTTTAACATCATAGGACTTTTGTATAGATAATATATGACTTTTTTTTGGACTTTTTGAATTTTAATGAAACTTGTTAATTGAGGATTGAGATCGGGGACCGGGGGGGGGGGGGATGGGGATAAGACGGTCATCCCCGTCCCCGGTTCAGGGATGCTTTTTTATCCCCATCTTCGCCTCATCCCCGTCTTTGTCAGGAATTCCCTATCCCGTTCGGGGCGAGTCCCCTCGGGTTCGGGTATTCCCCACCCCGTTATCATCCCTAACATAACAGTACATTGTACAATCATCTATGAATGTGATGAAATACTTTTTACCACCCCTTATTTGTACAAACTTTAAATCACACACATCAGTGTGAATTAGTTCTAAAGGTGTTGTGGTTCGTTAAACCGAATGAAATGGTGTTTTGGCCGCATTTGCCTCTACACTAGTCTCGCATTTTCCATTATTAAAATGCATATTCGGAAGTAAACTTAAATTCATTAATTTGCTTATTGAATTAAAGTTTGCATGTCCTAATCTATGACGCCATAGATTAGATGACTCAAGAGTATAAATGAAAGATGATGTTTTATTGCTTGTAGTATTTGTTACAATAATTAGGACATTCATTTTGAATAGTCCATCTTTTACACAGCCTTTGCCTACACACATAATATTTTTGGTAAGTACAAACTTATCCGATACAAAGACTAATTTAAAGTTATTCTTGCTTAATAAAGAACCCGACACAAGGTTCCTGCAAATATCCGGTACGGGAAGGACATTATTGAGGATAAGTTCCTTTCCCGGCGTCATCTTCAATATCACTTTGCCTTGTCCTTCCACTTTGGATATCGAGCAGTTCTCCATAAATAGTTTCTCTCCCTGAACATTCCTCTATCAGAACATATGTGACGGGTTGCACCCGTATCAACCTACCATTCCATGGGATTTCCAACATGGTTGCATTCTGCAATAATCTCCCATATGTTCATATCGGACATGCCATTTGATATGGCATCAGATTCGGCTATGTTCGCTTGGGCTTGCTTATTTGGTTTGTGACAATCAATTGAGCGATGTCCACCCTTTCCAAAATTATAATAGTTTCCCTTGAACTTCTTTGCATTCTTCTTAGTAGGTTCAACGGAATGTTTTCTCCTCTTCCCTTTGTTGTTTTTGGATTCCACCACATTTGCCTTTTCTTGTGGTATGCTATTCCCAACACGTTTGTCCGAACTTCGGTTGTCTTCTTCAATCTTTAATCGGACCACAAGTTCTTCAATGTTCATCTCCTTGCGCTTCTGCTTGAGATAGTTTTTGAAGTCTGGGTGGAAGTTTCTCGATGATTACAGCCACTTGAAATGATTCACTTACAGACATATTCTCTACATGAATATCATGGAGTATGACTTGCAACTCTTGCACTTGACTAATGAAAGTCTTTGAATCTACCATCTTGTAGTCTAAGAACCTTACCACTATGAACTTCTCAGTCTTGCATTTCTTTTTCAAGGATTCTCATGGTTCCTTTGCAGATTTCTTGAAACAATATACATTGTATAAGTTGTTGTCCAAACCATTCAGAATGTAATTCTTATATAGAAAATCTGAATGTTTCCAAGCATCCAAAGCAATCAATGATGCCCTATTGTTTGATTTTTCAAACGAATAAAATAGTATTTTATCGACCCGCTCTAAATATAAATTTGAATTTTTATTTTTAAAGCATAATTGAACATTATTAAAAATAATTAACTTCCTCTGAAATATCATTTGTAATTTAATTTAGAAGAAAACGAAATAAACTAACTATAATATGAAAACTTTATAAAAATATCTATTTAAAACAGGAAACAGAGAGTGGATAGCGGAAGATAGCCAGAAAATTGCAATTTAAAATATTTAACTATTTTGAAACGAAAGAAAATTAATTAAACGTAGTTGGACTTTTTGGGGTTTCCCTGGTGAGGGCCCATGAACTACGGTCAGATACCCAGTACACAATGGTCCCGTCATTTGAGAGTTCGCACCAGCCTCCAATCCATGCATTGTCGTACCTACAATGCAAAACTAAATGAGCTAACGCTCAGCAAGTAACATATGCATGATCATGCGCATGAGTTTCGACTCACTTTCTCAAAATTATCTCATCATCAGGCTCCGTGCCTTCTCGTCATCTCAATTTATCCACATTTCCTACTTGGGCCCGAATCCCACTACGTTGTCCGTATCAGCTCAAATATCAACATGACCAATAACATGTACCTTCCAGTGCATGTGGTCCGTCATCGCCCACTGAGACTCAAGACTCCACAGTTTGTATCCATCTTCGCCCACCGAGACTCAAGATACTGCATCGAGAATTATATTATATCAATCAGGCCTGGCCTATTATATACGGCGTTCGGCGTGCCGATTCGCAGTCCCAAGGCCACCAATAGACCTCCCGACAGCGCCCGTATACCGACGCCGGACCGCCAACACCCCATCATCGACTATCATTAATGACCGTCGGGAGTCTCAAGCAAGTGTATATATCCGGACGCGAAGTAAAGTACGGTACACTCGTAGGGAGATTCTACTATCATCCACATCATTCTCTCTCCATATATTTCCATATACTCTTTATTTATTTCTTTATCATTTATGAGGGACTTCTTCTAAGTCCACACAATGTACATGTCAATGCCCATGAATGGCAACATATATTTCGTGCACCAGTTCACGTCATATAACCACATCATATTACATTCCAATGATATTCATATGTATTAATAACATATCATATCATATCATCAAATCATGTATCGCATGCTTTCACCATATACAGATAATTGTCACATCATATTTAACGTATATTGCACCCATAATATACTTCACATAATCACATAAGAGCACATAATAATATAAATATTATGTTTTGCATTATAGTTGAAATGTTACTTACTTCACTCCTTGAGTATCCTAGAGTTTACGACTTTATTCCTCAATATTTGGTACCATTAATCCGCTTGAAATCAAATCACTCCTTACCTTTCATATATGTAAACTATAATTTAGTCACGTAATATTACATTATATTTAAACTACAAAAATATTAATTAGGGTCCAACAAAATTAAAGTAGACCATTTCCATACAAAATATTTAACTGAAATAATTATTGGGATCGCTCTAATTTAAAGAGTTTGATTTGCTTTATTATACCTCATAATGAAATTAATCTAATTTCCCTTTTAAATAATAATCATAATCATAACTTAATAATATAAAACTAAATATATTATATAACATTATATACATAATAATATATAATAATATAATAATAATAATCAAAGAAATAAAAAATAATAATAAAAAAAACAACAACTACCTTAGAGGGGGGAGCCAAATGAAATAAGGGTGGGTCGACTCCCCTATATATTTTTAAAGAGGGTCAACCCCTCAGTTAAAAACGCGATCAAAATTTTCTTTCATTTTTCTTTTTCCTCTGTTTTCCCAACAGCCGACTGTCTCTATTTATAATTTTTATCGGGGACTAATATGCAATTATTTTATTTGCTCTTTTAGTCCCAAAAAAATATAAGATTTATATTTTAGTCCCACAAATTAAGAAAAACTACTAAAATGACTAAAAAATTATAGAGTCATATGAAGTCGAAATAGAAAATTCTTGGGGCTAATATGAAGTTTTCAAGGAATACATTACAACAATATTTTTGGATCATAAAATCGATAACCGAAGTAAAAGTTATCGCTCGTCAAAATTTACCACTTAAAACTATTTTATTTCGATTTCTTTTCAAATGACTACTTTCGTCTTAATTTTCGGTACTCTTATTGTCATCAAAATTGAACTTTTAATATACTATTCTAAAATACTCACAATCCAATTTTCCGTAACCTTGTCGAAACGCAATAAAGTCAATTGTAGCAAAAGTTGCGACTTGTCAAAATATACCATTTAAAACTAACATTTCAAATTGCCAACATTCTTTATTAAAGTTTTTGAGTCACGTACGTCAACCGAATACGTGTCTACAATATACCATTTCGAAATTCATTTATAACTCTACATGATGCTACTCTCGAATAGTCAAGACATATAACAAAATTAAGAATTTACGCGTAACTCTTTTTTAACAAATAATATAATATATACACACACACACACGTGTTACGTCCAAGTTAATTTATTTATATCATTATATTATTTTAATTATTATTATTTTAACCAAAAGTTTACGGTTTAACTTTGGTCTATTATTTTTGAACGTTATAACGAATTCTTAGTTCCACTTTGAAGTACATTTCATACACTTCAATCCATATCTTCCCAATTATGAAATCGATTAAGTTATTTAAAGTAACATTTAATATTCTTTGAAATTTTTCGTTGATAATACGTCAACTAAATTTAAAGTCTTATTTAATGTCGAATATGCCTCTTTAAATAAGTAAAATAAATTAAAATTTCAATTTGACTTTCAAGTGGGTCCCTTTAAATGTGAATAATTTAATATAATAATATGACGAATTTTTGGGTCGTTATATTTTCGGACTACCATGCGATCGCATGACACAACTTTACGCGAAACCGAATTTTTAATAAAAACAGTTGACGTGTAATCGCATGGTTTTTATACCATGCGATCACATGATTAAAAATTCGACCAACTTTTTTCATTCTTCGTAATTTCTCATTCATCTGATATTGATTTCGATATTCTAAATATACCCTTTAATGTGTGCCTCGAAGAGGTGAAGGGGCAAACTAATCTGCCTAAACGGATTGAGTCGGGTTTGAATATTTGGCAGAAGTCGATACGAAGCCACTTTAATCGATTTTCAATACTTAACAAATTTCTTAATTTATTAAACTAATATCCAACGTGTTAAACCAAATCTTGTTTGATCGAAGAGTGTGTATTCTATACTTATGCAAAATCTTATTGAAGAAAGGTATTTTTCGTTAATGCGCACATGCTTGTTTTATAAAGACTTCTCGAGAAACAAGAAGTGATTCTTGAAAAGTATTTTTTGCTATAAGGTATGAAAATGTTATGCGAAAATGTAATTTTTTTTTTTTTAAATGTATGTTGAAAAGGAGTGCATAACATAAGTGATTATCAAAGAATCAAAATCAACGAAGATACTTAATGTAATGTTTGGCAAAGTGTTTAAAAACGTGTTTTTAAATAATACGATTCTTTAAATTATTTTTAATCATACATATTTTTTCTATTCATTTTTAAATCACATATTTTATCTCGAAAACATAAAAAAATATTTGTAAACACAAATAAGTCAAATGATGTGCGTTACAAGTTGTTTGCTTAAAACTAGAGAGACTTCGACCTCTAAAGAAAGACGCAGTTGCCCTCATGACACATCTCCAAGTGAGAAAAGGAGAAGGTGAAAAAATTCTAACTTTGCTTAAGGCTGCCGCATCAAGAGTTCGAATATTGAAATGTAGATTTTGCCCTTGACTAAGTACAAGTGTACAAGCATTCTTCCACCATATACCTCTTAGAGACATAACATGCGATTTACATCATTTATCAAGGTTCAGGGCAAGACAAGGTAAGTGGGGACCATCAAGATTGCGGCTCAACCTTTCATCTAAAGAATGACGGGGCTAGATATCTATGCCTCTACATTTTATGAACTTTCTTTTCAAATAATTATATTAACAGAATCTTCAAGTAAGATTTTTGAAGCTGGAGTAATTTTTTTTTAAAAAAAAAAAAACTTATTTTAATAATTTTAATTTATCAACATAAATTTTCTACACAATCTATATATAACTAAAGTCAACTAAAATTTTGATCAATTAATTTTGACCAGAATCTCAATTGTCAAAGATTATGAATTACAATCTTGAATTTTGCCCCATTATAATCTATATTTCTTATTAATTTATTTTTCCAATTTCCTCTTTATTCTTGTGTTCGTTGCCCACTTCTGTGGATTAGAGTAATGGGTAATTATTTTAGATGATCTCCCATAATTAAGCCATACTATTCCCAAAAAAAATTATATTCCATAATTATTTGAAATGTGCAGCTTCTACTTTTAAACAAACTAGTGAATCATCCCGTGCAATGTACGGGAAGAAACGTTTAGACAAAAATAATCCTATTCGAAATTAAATAAATTCTTAAACAAAATAAAAAATATTCACAAAAGAGATAAGTTCATCATTTATTAGTTTCATGCATAAACATCAACCTTTTAGAGAGAAGTCATACATGCGAAAATGATTGTCCCTAACTCTTATTGATAGTCATGGCATATGACACCATCAAAAAAAAATTTCTTTTTTGAAATCTAATAAGTATCCTAGAATTCGAACGGCTCAACTATATCCTTGGGATAAAGAACTTGTATCCTACATTACTACCAGATAGAATTTGACCTTATAGAATATGATCATCAAGTTTTGTAACGATTATTCACTCTCTCCTCGAATCAAAAATTCTCCTTGCAAAATGAACACTTAAATGATGGATCTCCAATATTCATATACTCTGAACATTCAAACAATAGATAAAAAAGTTAATAATAGAAACCATGCATATAAAAGATAAAATTCAATATTTTGATCTTTGACAATGAAAAACAACATGCATAATAATAATAATAATAATAATAATAATAATAATAATAATAATAATAATAATAAAAATTGCGAGGTTGACAAAGATATTGCATCAAATTTATGATATTTTAGGTTTTCAATATCTATACAACATAGTTATTTTATGATTGAAATTATAATTTAGTATTGATCATTTCGATTTTTAGTTAAGTAGATTGGGAGACAATTTATATATTGTTGTGAAAAAATATCATAAAATTTGAATTAAAATATAGCAAAGAATATCTTGGTATGGTTAATTACTCTTTGAAATTTTAAAATTAACTGTTAAGACAAAAACCATTAATAATTATATCATTTCAAACAATATAAATAAATTTATTAACCGTTAATGTTTAAAAATGTGATATGAGACTTTCTAAAATAAAAAATTAATTAAGAATTAAATGTAACTGTCGTTGAAATAATTTTGATAAATAATGCGATATAGAAAAAAAAAACTTTAATATGTATATGTAATAAATAACTAAAAAATAGGATTTACTTATAAAAATTTCAATACAACGTGATTTATAAAAATACAAATGTGTATAAATTTTCGATGTAATTCTAATTGAGAATTTGACATTGGATTTGTATGACTGAACCAAATATTTATCCATAAAATTAAGACCAATAAAATATCACAATTATTATAAAAAAATTAATTACGTATTAAATGTAATTATCTATAAAAATATTTAATAATACGCTATAAAAAAGAACTAAATAACTAAAAATAAGATTATTTATAAAAAAACTATACGTATTATGTGATTTATAATTTAGTACTCCCTCCGTCCCATAGAGATAATCCTCTACTCATTTTCACACAGATTAAGAACAAAATGGAATATAAAATATTAATTTCACTTTCAAAAAATAAAGTGGACTATCTTTTTAGGATGGAAGAAAAAGAAATAGTAGACTATCTTTATAGGACGGAGAGAGTATTATCTAGTAATAAAATTTTGACATAATTTTTAACTGAAAATTTTACTTTGAATTTGTATAACTGAACACAAATATTTATTTGTAAGAGTACAAACATTAAAAGAACACATTTTTTTTTATGAAAAGATAGGTTTCGACACAAAAAAGTCAAATATAAATAAGTAAAATCAAAAAAATTATCGTTCTTATATTATAAAAAATAAAAAACAACTTCTCGGTAAAAGCAAATTTTAAAAAATAATAATTCTTGTTTCTTGTTTTTATTATTTTTTATACAATGTGATATACAATTAATCAAATATATATACTGACTCATAAATAATATGTTTTTTCTTCACTCAAAGGCCAAAACCATTAACATATCTATCCAACCCAAAACTATTCTAAATAACCCAATATTAGTTAACACATTGCAACCCTAACAGAGAAATTTAGAACATAATATAAATAGGCTATTAACAAATCCTCATATTCCAGTGTATCGTTGTTGTGATGAGGAATAAATCTGTGTTTTCCTATAAAATCCCTTAAACAATCATCTTGTAGATCCATTATTATTCCAAATTAATTTTGCATTCTCAATTGTTTTCGAAGTCTTCTCTACAATATTGTTGTTTTAATATTTTTTCTTTTTTATCAGAAACCCAAATTTATGTTCAACGACTCAAAATATCACAGGATTTGAAGAAGAAAGTAGTGCCAATCCTTTTTACTTTTTCAAAAAATAATTTACAATTTTTTTATTTTCAACTGATTTGTAATATTAATAACTAATAAACATTACCACCGCACCAGAAATTTTGAATCATAAAACGTGATAAATAGAAGGTGGAGTGGAGGGATTATGTTAAACAGTACACATTATTTCAAAGAAATAATCCTTTAATTGAATCTTTTATTATTGTGTATATCTTCATAATAATTATATATAGCAGAAATGAAAGAGGTTGAACATCGGGAAATGGGGGAAAAAACAAGATGTGGAATTAGAAAACAAAAATGAATAAACAGATTTTGAAAAAGGGGAAAAAATAAAACAAATTCTGAAAAAAAAGAAAAAATAAAATAAAATAAAATAATTGGTTTTCCAGTATAATTAGGCGATGGGAAATAGAAGCCATGGAAACACAATAAATATTGAAAACTATAAGTAAACATCAGCGATTTTGAAAATGATAAATAAATATTGAAGGTCCAACTATTTTTGAAGTGTGTTTTGAAGTCGATTATTGGGTTGGGGATATGAAAGCAGTGAGAACATGATAAATATTTAAGTCCCCAAAAATTGGTAAATAAATAAATAAATAAAATCTGCACATATCACAAGAGTTTTGGAGGGAAATTGTGTTGTTGACTACCATTGACTCAGCTACTTTAATATATTACTAGTGAATCATCTCGTGCGATGCACGGGAAGAAACGTATAAATAAAAATAATCCTATTCGAAATTAAATGAATCCTTAAACAAAATAAATAACATTCATAAATAATATATAAGTTCATCATTTATTAGTTTCATGTATAAACATTAACCTTTTAGGGAGAAGTCATACATGCGAAAATGATTGTGCCCGACTCTTATTTATAGTCATAGCATATGACACCATCAATGAAAATTGTTTTTTTTTTAAAATCTAATAAGTATCCTAAAATTCGAATGACTCAACGATATCTTTGGAATAAAGAACTTGTGTCCTGCATTACTGTCAGATAGAATTTGACCTTATAGAATATGATCATCAAGTTTTGTAATGATTATTCACTATCTCCTCGAACCAAAAATTCGTCTTGCAAAATGAACATTTAGATGTAAGATCTCCAGTATTCATGTACTCTGAACATTCAAACAATAAATGAAAAAGTTAATAATAGAGATCATGCATATAAAAGATAAAATATAATAGATGAAGATTTTTACTTTGGATTTGCATAACTAAACGCAAATATTTATTTGTAAGATTGAAAATATTAGAAGAACACATTTTTTTTTATAAAAAGAGAGATTTTGACACAAAAAAATCAAATATAAATAAGTAAAACCAAACAAATTGTCGTTCTTACATCATAAAAAACAACTTCTCGGTAAAAGTAAATTTTAAAAAATAATAATTCTAGTTTCATGTTTTTATTATTTTTTATACAATGTGATATACAATTTCATCAAATATATATACTGACCCATGAATAATATGTTTTTCTTCACTCAACGGCCGAAACCATTAACATATCTATCCAACCCAAAGCTATTCTAAATAGCCAAACATTAGTTAACACATTGCAACCCCAACAGAGAAATCTAGAACATAATATAAATAGACTATTAACAAATTCTCTTATTAGTCCAAAATAATTTTGCATTCTATATTGTTTTTGAAGCTTTCTCTACAATATTATTGTTTTAAATTTTTTTCTTTTTTGTGAGAATCTCAAATCTACGTTCAACGACTCAAAATATCACAAGTCTTGAAGAAAAGAGTAGTGCAAATCCTTTTTACTTTTTTAAAAAATAATTTACGAT
The DNA here is from genome assembly GCA_963555705.1 of Ligustrum vulgare. Taxonomy (NCBI): domain Eukaryota; kingdom Viridiplantae; phylum Streptophyta; class Magnoliopsida; order Lamiales; family Oleaceae; genus Ligustrum; species Ligustrum vulgare. The sequence goes on along the minus strand of OY743169.1, from coordinate 71,672,338 downwards.
TTTTTATTTTCAACTGGTTTGTAATATTAATAACTAATAAGCATTACCACCGTACCAGAAATTTTGAATCATAAAACGTGATAAATAGAAGGTGGAGTGGAGGGGTCATGTTAAACAATACACATTTTTTCAAAAAAATAACCCTTTAATTGAATATTTTATTATTGTGTATATCTTCATAATAATTATATATAACAGAAATGAAAGAGGTTGTATATCGGGAAATGAAAAAAAAAAAAGATATAGAAAACAAAAATGAATAAACAGATTTTGAAAAACGGGAAAAAAATGAAACAAATTCTGAAAAAGCGAAAAAGGAAAAAAAAAATAACTTGCTTTCCAGTGTAATTAGGCCGCTGGAAATAGAAGCCATATAAACACAATAAATATTGAAGAATGTAAGTAAACGTCAGCGATTTTGAAAATAATAAATAAAGATTGAAGACCCAACTATTTTTTAAGTGAGTTTTGAAGTTGATTATTGGATGAAAGATATGAGTAGTGTGAACATGATAAATATTGAAGTCCCCAAAAATTGGAAAAATAAATAAATAAAATCTGCACATAGCACAAGAGTTTTGGAGGGAAACGGTGAAGTTGACTAAGTTTGACTCAGCTACTTTTATATATTACTAGTGAATCATCCCGTGCGATGCACGGGAAGAAACGTTTAAATAAAAATAATCCTATTCGAAATTAAATGAATTCCATAAACAAAATAAATAACATTCACAAATAAGCATCCGTTTGGTAACACTGTTTGATTTATAAACTTGTTTATTTATGAATTCGAGGTAAAAAGTAATTGTTGAAAATTGGAGAGAGAAAATGTGTGTGGTTAAAAAATGATTTAGGAAATTGTGTTGTTTATAAACATGTTTATAAGTTCATCATTTATTTGTTTCATGTATAAACATCAATCTTTTAGGGAGAAGTCATACGTGCGAAAATGATTGTACCTGACTCTTATTGATAATCATGACATATGACACCATTAATGAAAATTATTATTTTTTGAAATTTAATAAGTATCCTAAAATTCGAATAGCTCAACGATATCCTTGAAATAAAGAACTTGTGTTCTGCATTACTGTCAGATAGAATTTGACCTTATATAATATGATCGTCAAGTTTTGTGACGATTATTCACTATCTCCTCGAACCAAAAATTCACCTTGCAAAATGAACACTTAAATGTAGCATCTCCAGTATTCATGTACTCTGAACATTCAAATAATAGATGAAAAAATTAATAATAGAGACCATGCATAAAAAAGATAAAATTCAATATTTTGACCATTGACAATGAAAAACAACATGTATAATAATAATAATAATAATAATAATAATAATAATAATAATAATAATAATAATAATAATAATAATAATAATAATAATAATTGCGAGGTTGACAAAGATATTGCATCAAATTTATGATATTTTAGGTTTTTAATATTTATACAACGTAATTATTTTCGGATTGAAATTATAATTTATTATTGATCATCTCAATTTTTAGTTAAGTATATTGTGAGACAATTTATATATTATTGTGAAAAAATATCATAAAATTTGAATTAAAATATAGCAAAGAATATCTTGGTATGGTTAATTACTTTTTGAAATTTTAAAATTAACAGTTAGGACAAAAATCATTAATAACAATATCATTTCAAACAATATAGATAAATTTGTTAACCTTTAATATTAAAAAATGTGATATGAGATTTTTTGGAATAAAAAATTAATTAAGAATTAAATGTAATTGTCATTGAAATAATTTTGATAAATAATGCAAGATAGGAAAGAACTTTAATATGTATATGTAATAAATAACTTTAAAATGGGATTTAGTTATAAAAATTTCAATACAACGTGATTTATAAAAATAAGAACGTGTATAAATTTTAGATATAATTTTAATTGAGAATTTGACATTGAATCTGTATGACTGAACCAAATATTTATCCATAAAATTAAGACCAATAAAATATCACAATTATTATAAGAAATTAATTAAGTAATTAAATGTAATTATTCATAAAAATATTTAATAATACGCCATAAAAAAGAGCTCCAATTTTTAGATGTACTAAATTACTAAAAATAAGATTATTTATAAAAAAAAACTATAAGTATGATGTGATTTATAATTTAGTACTCCCTCTGTCCCATAAAGATAGTTCTCTACTCATTTTCACACAGATTGAGGACAAAATAGAATATAAAATATTAATTTTACTCTTAAAAAATAAAGTATAGTATCTTTTTGAGACCGACAAAAAAGAAAGAGTGGATTATTTTTGTAGGACGGAGAGAGTATTATCTAGTAATAAAATTTCGACATGATTTTTAACTAAAAATTTTACTTTGGATTTGTATAACTGAATACAAATATTTATTTGTAAGACTGAAAACATTAGAAGAACACTTTTTTTTTTAATTTATAAAAAGTGAGGTTTTGACACAAAAAATCCAAATATAAATAAATAAAATCAAACAAATTATCGTTCTTATATAAAAAAAAAAACTTCTCGATAAAAGCAAATTTTAAAAAAATAATTATTCTAGTTTCTTGTTTTTATTATTTTTTATACAATGTGATATACAATTTCATCAAATATATATACTGACTCATGAATAATATGTTTTTTCTTCACACAACGGTCGAAACCATTACCATATCTATCCAACCCAACATTAGTTAATACATTGCAACCCCAACAGAGAAATTTAGAACATAATATAAATAGACTATTAAAAAATTCTCTTATTAGTCCAAAATAATTTTGCATTCTATATTGTTTTCGAAACTTTCTCTACAATATTATTGTTTTAATATTTTTTTCTTTTTTGTCAGAAACCCAAATCTATGTTCAACGATTAAAAATATCACAAGTCTTGAAAAAAAGAGTAGTGCCAATCCTTTTTACTTTTTCAAAAAATAATTTAATATTTTTTATTTTCAACTGGTTTGTAATATTAATAACTAATAAGCATTACTACCGCACCAGAAATTTTGAATCATAAAACATGATAAATAGAATGTGGAGTTGAGCGGTCATATTAAACAGTACACATTTTTTCAAAAAAAATAACCCTTTAATTGAATATTTTATTATTGTGTACATCTTCATAATAATTATATATAACATAAATGAAATAGGTTGTATATAGGGAAATGGAAAAAAAAAAAAAGATATAGAAAACAAAAATGAATCAACAGATTTTGAAAAAGGCGAAAAAATGAAACAAATTCTGAAAAAGCGAAAAAGGAAAAAAAATAATAATTGGCTTTTCAGTGTAATTAGGCGGCGGGAAATAGAAGCAATGCAAACACAATAAATATTGAAAACTGTAAGTAGATGTCAGCGATTTTAAAAATAATAAATAAATATTGAAGGCCCAATTGTTTTTGAAGTGAGTTTTGAAGTTGATTATTTGATAGGGAATATGAGTAGTGTGAACATAATAAATATTGAAGTCCCCAAAAATTGGAAAAATAAATAAAATCTGCACATAGTATAAGAGTTTTGGAGGGAAATAGTGAAGTTGACTCAGCTACTTTTATATATTATATAGATATAGATATAGATGTCTTGTCCGCATTTCTCAAGACATTTAGTAATGAGCAATTCTCTCATTTCTATAGTTTCAAATTGTCCATTGCTATTTCCGTTCTCAAAATACAGAATTCACAAGCAAATCGGATAGTATTATATCTACACTGACTCTACATTTTTGGAAGGGATCAAACAATTTTTTTTTATGTAAACAACTCTTCATTCGGCTTCACCAAAATCATACATATTTAAACGCAGAAAATGTAGTCTTCTCTGTTCACCGATTTAGACAAAAAGAAAATAATCAGGATAATTAAAGTCCGTGAAGTCAGAAAACTATATAGTTCTAATTAACACCGACTCAAAAGTAGCTCGCAGCACGATACTTGTGCTAATGGACAAGGAGGTAAAGTTTTTCTACCCTTATGTATTTCAATATATACAATTATATTTATGTGTAAAAAATAAAAATAAAAATAAATCTTATTGATGATGTTTTATTTCAATCCTTAATTAGGTCGAACGTATATATGCTACGATTATGTTCCCCACGTCTCTAAATTTGACAGACAGTTGTCCGAGCACATGTTATACTACTTAACAAATTTTATTGTGAAAGACAATTCAGGAAAATACCGCGCTACTACTAATGCTTTCTGATTGTATTTTATTCCTATTACTAAAGTAGTTGGTGTAGGTATCAAATCAAACCATAAATCGATGATTTTTTACTAATGGAATTAATTTGCTTTTTTAAAGATATGGAACCAAACCGCTCGATTTTAGTTTGGTCTGGTTTGATTTTGGGATCATTACTTGAATTTTTAAATAATAAATGCAAATTAAAACATGTTTATATCCGCTTCTTCATTAGAATCCATCTGCATCATTAAATAGAAAATGAAATTTTTAGTAAACAAAAGAAAATTTTAGAAAAATTAACATGTTATTCTAAATCAAAGGAGAAGAAACTCGCTTGAAGGAAGCTCGTCGACCCGTTGAAACTTAGAGAATCGAACATAAAGGCCGTTTAGACTTATAGTTACAGGTTACGATGAAGTTCTAAGTTCCATTCTACTGTAGTGCCATGTGAGTTAGGGATGTAATTTGCAATTTGAGTTGGGTTATCTCTTGAGAATTGACAAATTGGGCCGAGGTTTATATATACATAAATTTTAAAAAATAAATATCAATGTCGTCGATGGTGACTAAGAAGTGTAACGATTACTGTGTTATAGGAGTGCAAGTAAAGCAGTGTGAATGCGTGTCTATAATTGAAAAGAAGAAAAATGAATTAGAATTAGAATTTAGATTTATGATTTAAAATCTTTGTCTAATAGGAAATGAGATAAAAATGTATGGTACATAACATTTTTGTACATTTCACATTTATAATTTTAAATTTGAATTTTTTTTGTGAGATGAATATCCACTAATTTGTAAATATAAATAAATAAATAAATAAATATATATATATATATATATATATATATATATATATATATATATATATATATATATATATTAAGTTTGGTTCTTGATTCTGGTTTTGGAAAGAGAATCGGAACTAGAACCGAAACCAAATGGTTCTTGATTCTAAAAATCAAACCATTTTTTTTATGTGGAACCGAATCAAACCGCTCGGTTTGGTTTGGTTCTGATTTGGTCTGATCTGGTTCGGTTATTTTGTCCACTCCTAGGTGTAGGTGATAATTTCCCAACATCCACATTCAACGAATATGACGACTAATGTTGGTCTGAAAATATTGATATGCGATGACATGGGAACCTAACAAATGTGACGATTAATGTTAAATATAAAGAGGTTTTCCAAAATTTGTAATACTCTTCATCACAGAATTATTACTATTATTTAGTGGCTCTCGATGTTTTCACTATTATTAGTGTCAATACTTTATACTTTATCAAATGTATATGTCGTGCATTGTATGTATGTGAAACTAGTAAAGTAATAAAAATAGTCTCTGTCCGGAGGCTCCAATGAATTATAAATTTGGTTTATTTGTGCTTTCTAGGTAAAATGTGAGATTGAAAAACGGATAGAGAAAGTTTGTGTAATTAAAATGTGATTTGAGAATTTTGTAGATTATAAATTGATTTATAATCAATAATGATTGTATTACCAAACATAGTCTAATTTAATAGAAAGAAATTCCTAGTTTCGGTTACAAAAGAAGGTATTCGGTCTCTTCTAAAAAGAAGAGAGCATCTTTGGCTAGTTTCTCTCTCTTGTACATGGCTTGAGGTATTGTAGTCTTTTTCGATCGAGTAGCGAAACGTTCAGTAAATCGGGAAATATTTTTTGCGACGAGACTTGAAGATATTAACAATGCAGTTTTCTCTGTCAATGCAAAGAAAAGTATCTTATTAAGGTTAATTTATCTATAGCATTGCATTATTATCATTATAATATACACTAGTAAAAATAAAATTTGAATTTTACCTTAGAAAATGACGTTAGTAAATAGTAATTAAAAGATAAATTTGTCATTCGATTCAATAAAATTGCACTATTCAATAGCAACTAATGACTTGTACTAAACTTTATCCTTTTATTTTCTTTATAATTATCATGATCCAGCAAGAAAATAAATTAAATTTCATTTTTTTATATTCCTTATTTGGTGGAGATTAAAATTAGATTTTTAATACATTTTGATAAAAGATTAAAAGATAGCCCTTGCTTGGTACAACTTAGCCTCTGTTTGGCAAAATATTTTATTTTTTATTTTTTTAAACAACACAATTCCTCAAATAACTTTTTAACCACTGCTTGGCAACTAACCTAGGAAAATAAATGGTTCTTTTTTTGTTTTTTTTAGGTAGATGGATGGTTAAAAATTGGAGAGAGAAATTATGTAGGGTTAGAGATTGATTTAGGGAATTGTGTAGTTTAAAAAGTTGTTTAAAAACCACCATCATTGCTGTTACCGAACGGAGGCTTAACCACACACATTTTCTCTCTCCATTTTTCAATCACATATTCTACCTAGAAAACATAAAAAAACATGTTTTTAAACATACAATTTTTAACAAACAGAGGCTTAAATTTTGATTTTAATTTAAATCAAAAGTCAGAAATCAATTTTAATCATATATTTTATGAGACCCACAACTTTTCAAACACACATATTATTAACCAATTTTCTACTTTGCTGTCTTTTGATCAAATTTTCTACTTCTTGAACACCTTTGGATCGACAATTTTATAATGAATCGTGAAATATTTATTATGGAAAAAAGTCGATTGAATATATTAAAATTCTTTTTCTTATTGAAACAATGGGTACGCAACTTAAAAGTTCATTGAGCCCTTGACTTTTATTTGAAATTAAAATTAGAGCTATAGTATATTTTAATAATAATTAATAAAATGTGTGATTTAAAATTTTTGAATTAAATAAAATATATAGTTGAGATTCATTATATTAAAATTCCTCTCCTCGAAAATCATGAAAAGGAAAGTTTCATGGTGAGGTGAAATACATGCAATACTATTAGGCATTAGCGGACCCCACTCCATGCATTTTTCTTCAAAGCTGCAAAAGCCCAACAAAAAACACATCCTTATTTGCTACAAAAATGGACAATAAAACCTTGTCCCTCACACTTTGCTACTTTTGGAAAAACCCCATTAATTTATGCTAAAGAAAATCAAAGGACTAAATTGGAGAGAGAGTCGGTCTTTAAAGGAAAGGTATGAAGCGAAAATTTGGGCGAGATATCAGAATTTATTAGTGAGGGTCAAACCTCAAATCGGTTGCTTTAGATTCGCATTAAAAAGTTTAAATTTTGAAAATCTTTGTTTTATATTCATAATTTAGTATAAATGATAATGATCTGTCGCTCAGACAACTGGGTTCTGAGGAAAATCCGAAACCTCTCAGATTCTCTCCCATTAATATCTCATTCTAATGCTTTTCTTCTATGTGTGTGTGTGTGTTAAAGAAATGAAGTTGTAATGGTATTCTTGATTACATGTATTTTTTGTAATCTATTGAATGGAGATTTACTTCTTTAAATTCTTATTAGATTTTCCATTTCAAAACCCTCAGATTTTGTAATTTTTCAGATTTTGTGTATCTCAAGAATATGGTAGAGGATTTGGTGGATAGCTTGCCTTATATAATACTCCATTTGGGTTCCCCTTTAAATTCCAAATTTTATATTTAACTCTGATGGCTGAGAGGAAAAATGGGTCAAGAAGAAAATATCCATAGGAGCAGTTATAGTAGCAGCGGCGGTGGTGGTGGTGGTGGCAGCGGCGGTGGAGAGGGTGGTGGTGGTGGTGGTAGATCGAAAAAGGTGAAGCAAAAAAAGGTTCCACAGAGAGGATTAGGCGTGGCTCAACTGGAAAAGATTAGAATAGAAGAACAACAAAACAAAGATTCAGCTTTACAAGCAGCTAATCTTTTGGCCAAATCAATTGTTACACATAGTGACCAAGCCAATTTTAGGCCTAATCTTTTCCCTTCTTCGAATTCAATCTCATTAGTCGCGCCATCACCAAATGATCTCCCTTTGCCTAATTCTTCGTATAATCTTGCCCAATCAATCCCAAATATTGATTTTTTAAATCTGAATTCAGTTCAATTCTCATCAAAGTCATTGAATGTGGGAGGAGGGGAAATTGGAATGGCTGCAATTTCTGGTAGCAGTTGGCCTAGATTGTGGAATGGTGAGCACAATCTTGAAGGAAGAGATCTTCAAGTATTCACCACTCGCCCTCGTAAGAATTTTCCGTATGAGTCGAACCCCAACAGGGTTTTGCCTGTGAGTGCACCACAAAGAGTCCATCAATTCCAGCCACCATCTTCTTCATCAATGGTTAGCCTATTATTCCACTGTCCAATTTAATCAGTTCATTATGTGGCTTTGAACTGATGACAATATTCATTTTGCAGGTGAATGCCTCTTCAGGGATTTCATCACCATCATCATCTGTGCTGAATTTTCAGATGGAGCCCCCTTCAAACCAAAGTTATCTTGGTAACAACTATAGACCATTTTGGCCAGAGGAGAAGAAGGTATACCTACTCTTTCATAACTTACATTTTAATCAAGACGACTTTATTTTTGTTTCGTCAGATGAAATCTAGCATAATCTATCTGGGGTTTCCTATCATATAACTTGTGAAAGTTTAATTTCTAATTCAGTTAAGAACAGAGATGGTTTTTGTTTTAGCCGTGACCGGGGTCTGAAAATCTGGACATTCATGAATGTTTACGTGATAGTTCCGGGCTTCAATATCCCTTCATAGTTCTTGGTAGGATTGAGGAGAAGGTCCATCAGTTTTGGGTAACTTACTTAACTTGGCTGTGATTGAAAATGTAGATGGTTGGCATAAAGAGGTCATATCCCTTCTCTATGGAAACTCCTCCAGCCCCTTCTTTCCAGGGAAGATTTCATCCCGGCCATCTAATTACCATATCGGGATCAGATGAGCCTGGTCCATGTAGCAATGGATGCACTACACAGATAGAACCAAGCATGAAATTATGCAGCAGGTTTCTTCACTTTCAAATACTCATATCTCATGTGCTTGTCCGACTCCTCGAATATATGCAGAGTGCACGCGCTAACTGTTTCTTAACGATTTTTCAGAGATGGCCCTTCAACCCCAAATCCTCTCCCTGAGCGAACTTCGTGTGAACTAATCAGAGAAAATAGAGGAATGAATGGAGATTTTCTCACATTGGCTCCTCCTTCAGCCGCAGCTTCTTCCTCTCTTTTGAACCCAAAACATAAGAATCCATTCGTCTTTTCAGGGCAGCACGGGCAAGAATTATCTGATTTTGAATATGTTTGCAGCCAGGTGTGGAACATGACATAATTTACATTTCTATGCACCTCATGAATTTTCTTCATCGCCTTTACATTTTCACTTATATTCGATTGTTAGGAAAGCGCAAAAGATCCAAACCAGAGGTTGATGGAACAACCGCCTTTTACCTTTTTCCCGACCAAGGTACAAATTGGACAAGGAACAACCTATGTCGACAATGGCAATGGAGAAAAACAAGAAGCAATCGATCTCAATCTAAAGCTATAGATAATAGAGACATGCTCAAGTCTTCTTATGATAATCTTGATGTCTCCATTAAACGGCTTGTGTTTGTCCTTTTCAAGTTTTTTTTAGTACATTTGTAATATGGAGCTGGATACGTAAGATGGAACCTTAAATGATGAAATGTTGGCATTTATAGGAAAATGATAAAGAGAAGAGGGGTAAATTTTGTTTCTATGTAACAGCAAATTTGGTGGTGGCTCCACCAAACCTTTTGATGTTTTCTGTTTCATTTACTAGGTTGGTAGAATGTGCAACAAACTAGCATGTGACTTGCGTACACTTTTTATTATGATACAAATTAGAGATAGAGATGGGACCGCGGCCTGGGGGGTCCATCCTAGGAGTGAACAAATAAATCGTCAAACCGAACCAAATCGAAACAAGTTGACGTGAAAAGAGATGCGCGTAATTAAACTCCGGAAAGTTCCGAACTCAGATTGTGGATGGACGGAGGAATCTTGACTCAGACTTCACGATGCGGAATCGACGATGCGAAAGAAAGAGCCAAGACTTTTGAAACATCACAAGAATCTATCCAACTTCCTTGATAAGTTTGGGATGAACGCCACAAGAAATAATTCTTAATAAGTTCCAAGAAATATAGGAATTCACCTATATACTTTATTGAATTCTCAATAAAAACTGTTTATTAAAAAAAAAATTGTGTTTACAATAAATGGAAAATAACATATAAATAATGAAAAATGACCTAACAACTAGGGTAGCCGCTACGAGCTCAAAAAAGAGTTCTAATTAAACTAAAATAACTAAAACTGAAAAGGAAATAAAAATCTATGAAATCTGTCTCGCGAGCAGTTACGGTCATAAAGATGACACTTACGGTCGTAAGTGTGTTTCTGTTTAAAGTTGTGGCCGTGACACTGAGACTTACGGCCGTAAGTATGAAAATCTTGGAATCCTGCGTTTTAATCTGATAGTGGATTACGATCGTACCATATGGAACTTACGGCCGTGAAAATGCTCCTGATCCCCTAATTTTAACCCCTTTGACTTGGTTTGATCCATTCGTCTTCCCGGCTCGACTTCTCTATTGAGCTCTTATCTCGGATCACATCATCCCCTCTTTTGAAAATGATTCGACCTCAAATCAACTTCTGACCTGCTTTTCAAACACTTCCTGTTCTTGGGGCCTTGATGTAAAATTGCTCCACCTGGATCGAATGGAAAATTATTTCTTCCCTGTAACATGATCAACCAGCAGTGCTTTATAACTTGGGCTATACGGATGGATGGAATCATAAACTCCCCTGAGCATAGGTTGTTTTGCCCAAATTCCCAAGTGCAATTAACCTGCAAGAAAGAATTAAATAAAATGGAGAGTGAAATGTTAGCTTCTCCATGTACAAGGTATGGATTCTTGTACTTATGATACAACACTTCCACTTCTTCTTTTCACACAACGAGGCTGCTCTCCTCGCCTCCAACATTCATTTTACTTTCTTACTCATTCTCTTATATTTCTTTTCTCTCAAGACCAACTACATCTTCTAACTCCACATTTTTATCAACATTTTTATATACTTCCTCATAACTACCCAAATGTGGATCTTCCAATTCAAAGCTTAGATTTTGAACTTCTACCCCAACTTCCAATTCATTCCTTTCATCATCAACAATTTCATTCTTAATCACTTCCTCGCTACCTAACTCCTCCTTTTCCTCATCAAATTTTTTAGTTAGCTCAACTACTTTCAATCTTTCATCTTCTACAAAATTCGAAATTTCTACTTCTAACTTCAATTCTAGCTCACCTTCCTTCTACTCAACATTCGTAACCTGAGGCTCTACAATAATATATTTTTCACTCTCATTTAACCACAGCCTCTCTTTTCTCCTATTTCTTTTGCAATTTAACCAATTTTTTTCTTTTTGCCTCCCGTTCACACCTCATTCTTTCCTCATAAATTTCTTTCTAAATCTTCAAAATCGTCTTCAGATCAATCTCTGCTCCCCTCTTAACCCCATTTTCATCCCTAGATTTATGATCACGCCTATATTGCCTCTAATCACTACGATTTGTTTGAGATTGCTCCTTTTTTTTAATTTGGCCCCTTTTTTTATCTAGTTTATCAAACCTCATCTTAACTTAATTCAAAAACCTCTACACACGATCTTTATCGTTATCCCTTTTAGATGAAGATTTTTCTTAAAATTTGGACATTGTGGAATTTATGTGGAATGAAATGGAAAAGAACAATAAAATAAAAGATTAAGAAATTCAAGAAAGTGATTTTTTTTCTTTGGATTGGCAAATTTTTGGAATAAATAAATAGAAAAAGAAAATAATTTCGAAAATTCGACTACGAATACGAGAAAACAAACGAGACTCAATTTGGACAAAAAATGAACGTAAAAAATTTTTTGGAATTTGTTTTGAATATTTTCTTGATCAAAGACTCAAGAATCTCAAGAACACCAAGAACACGAAATAAAGACTCGACAAACAAGATAAAAACAGATATAAATGATTCTGTGCAGACTGTATGATTAAAACACAGAATCAAACTAGAATCGATATAACTTGAATTTAGAGTCCAGGTCTGATACCAAATGACGTGAAAAGAGATGCGCGAAATTAAACGCCGGAAAGTTCCGAACCCAGGTTGTGGATGGATTGAGGAATTTTGACCCAAACTTCATGACGCGAAATCGACGATGCGAAAGAAATAGTCAAGACTTTCGAAACGCCATAAGGATCTATCCAACTTCCTTGATAAGTTCCTGATTTGAACACCACAAATACTCTCTCGAATATTTGATAAATTCGGGATGAACGCTACAAGAAATAGTTCTTGATAAGTTCGAAGAAATATAGGAATCCTCCTATATACTTTATTGAATCATCAATAAAAATTATTTATTAAAACAAAAACTATGTTTATAATGAATGGAAAATAACATATAGATAATGAAAAATGACCTGTCAATTAGGGTAGCCGCTACGGGCTCAAAATAGAGTTCTAATTAAACTAAAATAACTAAAACTGAAAATGAAATAAAAATCTACAAAATCTGTCCCGCTGAGCAGTTACGACCGTAAAGATGACACTTACAGCCGGAAGTGTGTTTCTATTTAAAGTTACGACCGTGACACTGAGACTTACAGCTGTAAGTATGAAAATCTTAGGTGGCGTTATATTTGTATTTTATTTTGTATTTTCATTTTTTGAAAATGTTTTGTGTTTCCTATTTTCATTTTTGTTTTCAAATTTGTTGAAAACGCGTTTAGTTTGTCATTTCTGAAAACTGTTTTTGAAAATGAAAAGTTCGAAAACACGTTCTGTTTGAAATTTTGCAGAATACTACTTAAACTATTTTTTAATTAATTTGCTTGCAGAATACTACTGATTAAAACTCAAATTTCCTTTCACAATACACTGAAAACATGGTTACACGCAACACACTAATGTGAGCATTAAGAGTCTATATTAATACAGTTTGGTCAGGTTCGAGATTTGAGAAAGCTTTAGTTCTATTAAAATTCAGAAAATGCAAGTTCTTTCAAAACCACCAGAGTCCATTTATCAGTGCATTTTTTGAAATATAATAACAAGAATTCTCACTTAATTTTTTTTTTTTTTTTTTTTTTGTAATGTTGATATTGAATTCAATAAAACTTTATTTAAGCTTAGTTCCAAGTTAGGATAATTTTCAAAAAAATAAAAAATAAAAAATAAAAAATAAAAAAAATTCTTTATTTAAGTTTAGTTCCAAGTTAGGATAATTTTAAAAAAAATAATAAAAAAAATATAAACTTTATATTAAGCTTAGTTCCAAGTTAAGATAATTCTTAATTAAAAAAATCCCAAAACGCGTTGTCTGCGTTTTGGATATTTTTTGTTGAAATACACACAAAACGCCCAAAACGAGGTTTTGGACGTTTTGCGTTTTGTGTAGAATTTTTTTTTTTATTTTCCAAAATACGTTTTCGAAAATGGTAAAGAGAACGCGTTTTTAGCGTTTTCGAAAATAAAAACAGAAAACGATTTCAAAACAGCAAAGAGAACAGGGCCTTAGAATCCTACGTTTTAGCCCGAAAGTGGATTACGACCGTTACATCTGGAACTTACGGCCGTGAAAATGCTCCTGATCCCCGAATTTCAACCCCCTTTGACTTGGTTTGATCAATTCGTCTTCCCGGCTCGACTTCTCCGTTGAGCTCCTATCTCGGATCACATTACAAATGATTTGGTTTTGTTTGGTTTCAAATGTAAAATTGTTTAATTTTGTTTGAAAAAAATTCAAACTGCCTTAAACGGTTTGATTTAGATTTCAATTGTCAAAATCGCGGTTTTAAACCGCCAAACCGTCAAATTTTAAAAATTTTAAAAAATAAAAATAAAAATAAAAAATAAAGGCAAACGTTCAATTCAAAAAAAAAAAAAAAAAATGCAGCACAGTTTTTATTCTCAACAAATCAGAATTAAGGAATCAAAGATTAATTTGTTCAAATCCATAATCATTTGAAAAGAATTTTTACACCTACATTTAATAATCATCACCAAGACATTTTGTTAATATAAATTTTTTAATGTAAGAACTAACTACTGTTTCTCTATGAAAATTTTAAATGTTTGCTTTTATATAATTAGTTTGTTCATCAATATGAATTGATTCACATCAATGGACTCAACTAGAAATGAATACTATTATTGAGGTAGTTTCAACTCTAAATTAAGATAAATATGTGTCTTTGAGCTTACTTTAGAATCTACTAATTCATTCGTTGGCAAACCGCAGTTTCAAATCACACCAAATCGCAAAAAATGGTTTAGTTTCAAAAAATTTTAAACCGTTTTAAATAATTTGGTTTGAAATATTGCTACAAACCATTTAAATTAAATCGTATTCACCCCTAGTCCATCCCATCTTTGCTCGTCTGAAATTTTCGGGATGTGGGGCCTTTGGCCCTATCACTAAGAGGGTTCGACTTGAATCTATCTTTGTATCTCTCTACAGAGCGTATAATACAAGGTTTTGTTATGCCTACTTCAAATGGGCCATGGACGAGTAGAAGTGTAAAGGTGAATCGACTATACCTGGAACAATCCAATCTCTAGAGGTTTGCTGCATGGTTTATTCTTAAGTTAACTAGAGAAATTAAATAGAATAGTAACGTACTAACGTTGACCTACGAAAAAATTGTTGAAAAAGTGTTGGTAAATAATTTAACGTGCATAATTATATTTTAATAATATACCTTTTACATGCATAAAGTTGGATAGAAATTCAACTTACCAAATAAGAATATATGAAGTATAAAATAAAAAATAAAAAATACATGAAAATGAATTTGGTCAAGACAAGAGTTGGACTATTTGTCCTTAAGACGATAATGCCCCGCACTGGTGCAACGATTTTTCGACATTCGTCTCTCAAGATACAACGATCACATCCCGCAATAGGAGCACTTCAAATTATGAAAATCAACGAGTCTTTCTTATGCTTTGAACTCTCTTCATATGAAACTCGACTCCAAATAAATGCAAAATTATTTTGGAGTGAATATGCATTAGTATGATAATGCAATCATGAAAAATAAATGAATGATGAATTGATGAAGGAATGAAAAATCCAAGCATATATGGTCTATTTATAGATGTTGAAAAGTTGTGTCTCAAAAGACACAATCCTTTCAAAAGTCTCGTCATTTCAAATTGTCTCTAATTGAAGAGACACAATTATTGGAAAATATTAATTTCAAAAGTCACAATATTTCATTATGAAAAGACACATCTTTTCATTAAATTAATTCTAGAATATTTTATAATATTCTACTAATTTTTCAATATTGTGACAATTTTAAGTGGCTTAATTTTCCATTCACTACTAATGGTTTCACTTAAATAATCACATATATTAGTCAAAATCAATTTTTCCAACAATCCCCCTAATGCAAAGACTATGTAGACACTGAAGAGAGTACACGCGAAAATCTATTGCATCAGAAAAGGTAGCTTTTGGCTTTGAACCTGTCTTAATGAAATACTATCGAATTTACTGGTTAATCAGTGAACATGATGTCTAAAACTGTTCAATCGTTGGTGTAAACCAAGATAATAGTATTCACACAATAACTTCCCTAACACTTTCGATTCTCACGGTTGTTTTCATTTTGACCCTGAACAACTCTTGGTTTCATAAGTGTTTTAGAGAATTCAAGCCTTGAAACATTCTCATAGAAGCGGCCTCACTTCTCACTTATATAGGTGATCTCATATTAAGAGTATTCTGCCTTACTCCACTTGATGTATTCAAGCTATAGGAATTATTAAAAGTTAAAACTTAACCTAGACACTGTAGAAAGCACTTTGGTTTGACCATAGGAATGAGTACGAATTTAATCCCAAGTGCGTGACTGAATCTTCGTAACTTAGTTGTCTCATTGAACCAAGTTCTTGGGATCTCCAGTCAGCATGGTTGAGTTATCATTACAAAGATTACATGCGTAGTAGGCTTTAATCCTATTCCCTTCGATCCGCAGTTTAATGATCTCTTGGTAAATTTTTCGATATAGTTGATCCACAAAATAATACCATCGGAGACCAACTACAATACAAGACGATCTATATCGTTTGAGACGCAATCAATCAATGTACCAGGTATAGACCTGTCACTTTTGAGACTCTGAAGCCAACATGTTTCTCTCGCTTTAGTTGAAGCTTTATTACAGTTATTCGTAACCCCCACAAGTCTAGGATATCGAATAAATAAGCTTCCAAATTTTTTTGAAATAAAATACTTATTTATCACTTTGTCTAGACCTCATGTTCCAAAAATTCATCTTCAAATTCATAATGATTTCGAGCATTTTCAAATACCACACTAGCATAGTAAACACATTTACCAGTGGATATAAATCCTTACAATGGACGTCTATATCCAAATATGGTACCAACAAATTTTTCCGGGAATAGTGCAGTTCAAAAATGTTCAAAATCTCGTTATAATTTGAAGAAAGCAAGACCACCCCCACATTTCAGGGTAGTCCCAAGTTCAAGTTTTGATATATACTCGAACAACGAATCGACTCGA
Source organism: Ligustrum vulgare (assembly GCA_963555705.1). Classification (NCBI taxonomy): domain Eukaryota; kingdom Viridiplantae; phylum Streptophyta; class Magnoliopsida; order Lamiales; family Oleaceae; genus Ligustrum; species Ligustrum vulgare. The sequence goes on along the minus strand of OY743169.1, from coordinate 71,655,627 downwards.
TTGAGATAAGATTTGAAATCCAACACTATTTGGATTAAATCTTAAAATCAAGAACCTTAAGGACTTGGATCTTGAAGTCTAGAACTTGAAGGACTAAATCAAACTTTTAAGGCCCAAGTTGCATATCCCAAGACCTTGAGTACTCAATATGCAATTAATTCCTTAATGTAAAAATTGCAACTCAAGTTGCTTGGCCTATTAAATTTTCAATTACAAGTCATTTTCATCAAATCACCAAGGTTTCAACCATTTTTGGTTATTATGAACCATCCTTATACTTCTAAAATTAGTATAAGAGATTTCTACCTTTCCAACTTCATAGAACATCTTTCTATGACTCAAGGTATGAAGATTGTAACTTGTAAACTAAGTTACCGTCACAATTCCTTAATTAGGAATCACGTGCTCATGTAGTAATATCACCCCCACAAATCTTGGGTAAGGTTTGAACTTAGCGTTTCACTTCACAAAATTTTGTGGTCATCAATTTTCCATGGCAATCAAAATGGGAATTAATATTTTTCCCTTCAAATTTTGGATTATACAAATTGAGTATGATGATCCTTAAAATGCTAGAAATAACCATAGATTACAAAGCAATTCTAAAGAACTCAAAATCGAATCTGCCAAATTCCTTAGTTAAATGGACGTTTGTGATACTTTTAGAAACAAAATATGTGACCCACAAACTAATGAAATTCAAACTTCCCATACTCCACAAAACCAGGCAGTGGATTCGTGCATGCAATATATGCTCCTACAATACACAAATTCCAATATATGCATGATAATAATGCATGCAAACTAATTTCATAGCATAATATATAATATTTTAATCACTAATCATGCATGCGTAGTTTGATATCTAATTCTATCTTTCGTATAAAAATGGATTCAGTATGTATTCAAACATTATGCAAATAATTTAACAAAATATAATATGCACACGTTATCGTCTTAAGATTGTTGGTAAATAATTTAACGTGCATAATTATATTCTAATAATGTACCTTTAATTACATGCATAAAGTTGGATAGAATTTCGACTTATCGAATAAGAATATATGAAGTAGAAAATCAAAAATGAATGAAAATGAATTTGGTCGAGACAAGAGTTGGACTCTTTGTCCTTAAGATGATAATGCCCCACGCTGGTGCTAACGATTTTTCGGAATTCGTCTTCCAAGATACAACGACCACATCCCGCAATATGAGCACTCCAAATTACGAAAACCAACGAACCTTACTTATACTTTGAACTCTCTTCATATGAAACTCAACTCCAAATAAATGCAAAATTATTTTGGAGTGAATATGCATTATTATGATAATGCAATCATGGAAAATAAATGAATGATGAATTGATGAAGGAATGAAAAATTCAAGCATATATGGTCTATTTATAGATGTAGTAAAATTGTGTCTCAAAAGACAGACTCATCTTTTCAAATTGTCTCTAATTGAAGAGACACAATTATTGGAAAATATTAATTTCAAAAGTAACAATATTTCATTATAAAAAGACATCTTTTCATTAAATTAATTCTAGAATATTTTATAATATTCTACTAATTTTCCAATATTGTCACAATTTTAAGTGACTTAATTTTATTTTCACTATTAATGGTTCCACTTAAATAATCACATAAATTGATCAAAACCAATTTTTCCAACATAAAGTACATTAGAATTTTGTAATAAAAAATAATGGATTAATTACGTTGATAGTAGCCAAACATTACACCTCATTCCAATTTGATACCTCAACTTTCACTTCTTTAAAATCTGCCTCCAAACCAATATATTCGAAATAATAGCATTATTATCACTAGTATTACAACGTCAGTTTAAGTGACACTTTGTAATATATTTAATTACTTGTAAAACTATGTGACAGATTTAATCGTACCTCATTTAATGTGCTTAGTACTACTACTACTACCTAGACTAATGTTGTAATATCAACGATGCTAAATAACTACCGTTTTCAAACTTGGGTCATGCAAAATATGAAAACTTGCGACCCAAACAAAAAATTGGGTGGGCGATCCCTAAAACTCGATTTGCTCAACCCTTTGATCTTTAATCCGGTACTTCGGCCGAGTTGATGGTCGGGCCTAGTCTTAAAAAATATTGTAAATAACATTTCTCATTTATTCGTTTTCCAATTGGACATAAATTTTCTGTAGTTGCCTAAGTTAATGACCATCGCGTTCGAGGCAAAGAAACACATTTTATTAATGTTTGATTTCAGGGTTAATAACCCAAGGTTACCTAAAGTTTATACCCTATTCCAATTTGGTAGCTCAACATTCAATTTTTTCAACAGTGAAGAAGGCAGATATTTTCTTACTTTTCTATATTTTTCTTCCTATATGTGTATAGAATTAATCTAAGTGCACAATTGTGGTGACAGTGTAGATGACAATTTGATGATGTGGAGGTATTATTGCTGTTGATTAAAAAGATGATGTTATGTAAAAAGAGAGTATTGCGTCACGTAGACAAATTGTGACCCTCATTATGACCCTAATTGTGACTATAGCAAAATTGGTGTGTATAAGAGACACGTGTCAATTTAATGACATTTTTTACTAAATCATTCTATTAGGATTAAGGACTAATTGTGCACAAAACCAATAGGATGAGAAATCAGTGTCAAAAATAAAAGATTTGGGACTGGTTTTGCTCACGATCCATATATTAAGAACCATTGTGCAATCGATATTACATAATTTTGTTTATCATATTTAACATATATGCAAAATATTTATTTGATTTCAACAAATTTGCAATGAATAATGTAATTTTGTTTTTTGAATTTTTCATATCCCCCTATACATATAACGGAAGGGAAGGGAAGGGAAGGGAAGAAAAGGGTAGATTACAGTTGAATTTTTGGTCCAATTTCCAGGCAGCTAGCTGCCCGAGCTGACTTTAAAAAAAAAAAAAAAAAAAAAAAAATCTCGAAACATTCAATAATGGCCAAAATGGACGCAACGCGTAGATTGTCCAATATTATATTTTTTTCTTTTTAAAACTCAACATACCGTGTTAAAAATTCAATAACAGACAAATTGTACGTAAAGCGTGTCCAAAAAACTAGTACTTTAACAAACACAGTAATGTTGACCGTATTGTGCTAAGCGGACTTGTAAAGGCTCGTGACTAGAGAAAGTATCCAATAGAAAGATTTTATACGCATACGTAATAAGTTTGTAATTTAAGCTTCCGTTTGATGATACTTTAGTGATTTATAAAATGACTTATTTATAATTTTGAGGTAAATTGAAAAGTGAAAAAAAAAATGTGTGCAGTAAAAAAGTAATTTGAGAAATTGTACAATTTATGAACTGATTTATAAAAACCGTTTACCGAACAGGGGCTAAAGCATAACTGATGTGATTCAGACCACGGATACAAGCCCTCGCAAAGATTCGTTGAAGATCAAAGGAGGACCGATGACTCGATTGCAAGCAAAGAGGGCCAATGAAGCAATGGACAAGTTAGTTCAAGAAACAATGGCCAAAACAATGTTCGTGTCATCAAAAGAAGCAAGTTTCATGTTGGGACCGAGCCAAAACGAAGATTGGATCAACCTCATTCAAGCCGACGAAGAAAATTGCAATTTTCCAAAGGTCACGCCCGTAACATATGGGAGCTCACGGCCGTAACCAACCTACTGTTGAAAACTGTGATTTGAAGAAAATTGGACTTACGACCGTAACGTATATTTGTCACGGCCGTAACGCAACCTCGGATCAAAAACAAGATTTTTCAGAAATTTGGCTTACGGCCGTAATGTTGGAACAGAAAGGGCCTTACGGCCGTAAAGTGAAGATTCACGGCCGTAATTCATCATACGCATAAATTAGGGTTTTTAATTATTTCCTTAGTTTTAGTTATTTGTTTCCTTGTTTAATTAGAACTCTTAAACCTAGTTTTGACCCTATTTATAGGGATGTAAATTTCATTATTCAGGACCTAACTTTGATATTAATTATTGAGAGGCAATTTGCTTTCATATTCTTATTCTTTATTGAATAAAATCCGAACTTGCGAGTTATTCTTGTTTGTTCAAATCTCGGTGAGAATTATTATTGCTTTTGATCAAGAGGTCAATATATCTCAGTGATTGTATTGGTTGCTTGATTCAATTAATTTTAATTGGATCCATAAATCGTGATTCTTGGCGTTCTTGGGTCGATTTCAATATTTTGTGGGTTGCGTAGCTACAATTGCTACGTGGTTTGCATCATTTGGTATCAGAGCTTAGGCTCCAAAAATCAAGGTTATATCTTTTGTTTTCTTGAGTCGTTCTTTAATCTTGTTCTTCGTGTTCTTCCAGTTCTTGAGTCTTTAATCCAAAAAGTGTCACAAAAAATTCAATAGTCGTTATTTCCTTCGTTTGTTATCCAAATTAAATTTCATTTGTTTCTTCTTTCTCGAAGTTGAATTTTCGAGAAATCTAAAAAAAAAAAAAAAACGAAAATTCTCAGTCCAATTACAATAGCAGTTATTTGATTTCAAAAAAAAAAAAATATATATATTCTTGACTCAATCCTAGTTTCCATAAAAGTGTCAAGTTCTATATCAAGTCAAATCCCATTCTCTAAAGGTCTTCTTCAAGTTTTCCAAACAGTTCATAGAATTCTCACTTTTACTCGATTTGAATCATTTGGGCTTAAACTTGTTTGAGTTCGGGTTCGTTCTTTGAAACAATTGGGGTGAAAGCAATTGAGTGGAAAAAGGCAGAGAGGTGAGATCAATAGAGGGTAAAAGTCAAATTTGAGTGATACACGAGCGAAATACACGTGAGGCATGTAATATTTAGTTTTAGGATGTCTGAACAATCTGCTACTACAAAAAACAACGATCAAGTCAACATGACGGAAGAGATGGTACAACGGTTTGAGCGGTTGTTTGGGGATGTGATAGGTAGGCTAGAAAGGCTTGAGCAACCTCGGGAAGTGCCTAATGCCCGCAGGCAAGGTGGGCAAGGTCGTAGAGTAGAGGGGATCGATGAGAATGAAGAAGGTAGTGATTTTGATAATTGTGGATAGAGTAATTAGGCATGGAATAATGAATAGAGATCTTGGTGGCGATAGAATGGATAGTAGTATGAGCAACATCAAAATGACAATTCCGTCATTCAAGGGTAGGAGTGATCCGGAAGCATACCTAGAATGGGAAAAGAAGATGGAATTAATTTTCAATTGCTACACTTATTCGGAAGAGAAAAAGGTTAAGGTAGCTGTACTTGAATTCTCCGATTACGCTATTACTTGGTGGGATCAATTGGTGACTTCTAGGAGGAAGAATCGCGAGAGGTCCGTTAGTACTTGGGATGAGTTAAAAGCTATCATGAGAAAGAGGTTCGTTCCTAGTCATTACCATCGGGAGCTTCATCAAAAATTACAAAGTCTATACCAAGGATCAAAGAGTGTGGAGGATTATCATAAGGAGATGGAGATGTTGAGGATTAGAGCCAATGTAGAAGAGGATAGGGAGGCTACGATGGCTCGATTTTTGAATGGGTTGAATAGGGATATAATTAATGTGGTTGAACTGCAACATTATTTGGAGATGGAAGATATGTTGCACATGGCTATAAAGGTGGAGAAGCAAATAAAGAAAAAGGGAACAGCAAGGTATCAATCTGGTTCTAATTCTTCTTGGAAGCCGAAGTGGGATAGTAAAGGAGATGGGACTGTTTCTAAAGGGAAGTTTGAAGCACCAAAAGGGAAATTTGAGGCACCTAAGGGGAAGGAGGAACAAGCTAATAAATTCGTGCCTAAAGGGGAGCCTCAACCATCTAGGAGTAGAGACATTCAATACTTCAAATGTTTGGGGAGAGGACATGTGGCATCTCAATGTCCTAATAGGCGAGTGATACTTGTGCGAAAGGATGGAGCCATGGAGAGTGATAGTGAGGAAGAGGATTATAGCGATATGCCGGCGTTGGAGGAAGTATGTGATGATGAGGATATGTTATCCGGGGAGCATGGCGAGTTATTGGTGGCAAGGCGAGCTCTTAGTGCTCAAGTCAACACGGATGATTTGGAACAACAACGGGAGAACATATTCCATACACGATGTCGCATTAATAACAAGGTATGTAGTATGATTATTGATGGTGGTAGTTGCACTAACGTCGCTAGTACTATACTTGTGGAAAAATTAGGATTACCTTTGTTAAAACATCCTAAACCTTATAGGCTTCAATGGTTAAATGATAGTGGAGAAATTAAGGTGAATAGGAGGGTGTTGGTGAGTTTTTCTATTGGTAGCTATGTGGATGATGTTATGTGTGATGTGGTTCCTATGCATGTCGGACACATTTTGTTGGGGAGACCTTGGCAATATGATAGGAAGGTAACGCATGATGGGTATAAAAATAGGTATAGCTTTACCAAAGGGGGAAAGACCATTAAACTTGCACCATTGACACCGTCACAAGTGTATGAAGATCAAATAAAATTGAAAAATGATGAAGAAAAAAGAGTGACGAAAAATGAGAGAAAGAGAGTTGAGGCCACGACCTCAGAAAAATGAGAGGAAAAGAGAGTTGGAGCCACAACTCCAGAAAAAGGAGAGGCGAGAGAAAAAAGGAGTGTTGGGGTACATACCTCAGAAAAAGGAGAGGGAGCGAAGAGTGCCAGAAAAGAAAGAAAAATGAGTTTCTACGCAAAAAGGAGTGAAATAAAAAAGGCATTCATGGAAGAACAGCCAATGGTTCTTTTGCTATACAAGGAATCATTCCTTGCATTTGATGAAACTAACAAATCCCTCCCTAGTTTGGCTATTTCTTTATTGCAGGAATTTGACGATATATTTCCCGATGACATACCTAGTGGGTTACCACCCATTCGAGGTATTGAACATCAAATTGATTTTGTACCTTGAGCAGTCATTCCGAACCGCCCCGCTTATCGAAGTAACCCCGAGGAGACGAAGGAGCTCCAAAGGCAAGTGGAGGACTTGATGAGCAAAGGGTATATAAGGGAAAGTATGAGTCCTTGTGCCGTCCCCGTGTTACTTGTGCCCAAAAAGGACGGGACTTGGAGAATGTGTGTCGATTGTAGGGCCATCAACAACATAACGGTAAAGTATCGTCATCCTATTCCTAGGTTAGATGATATGTTTGATGAATTGCATGGCTCTAGCATATTTAGTAAAATTGACCTTAAGAGTGGTTATCATCAAATTCGAATGAAAGAAGGAGATGAGTGGAAAACTGCTTTTAAAACTAAGTATGGCCTGTATGAATGGTTATTAATGCCTTTTGGACTTACTAATGCACCGAGCACATTTATGCGTTTAATGAATCATGTTTTACGTGCCTTTATCGGTAAATTCGTTGTAGTTTACTTCGATGATATCTTGATATATAGTAAAACTTTGAATGAGCATGTGGAGCATGTTAGGTGTGTGCTTGTGGTTTTAAGACAAGAGCAACTTTTTGCTAATTTTAAAAAGTGTGATTTTTGCATGGAAAAAGTTGTTTTTCTTGGCTATGTGGTTAGTGCTAAAGGAATAGAAGTAGATGAAGAAAAAATCAAAGCTATTAAAGAATGGCCAACACCTAAAAGCATAACTGAGATTAGGAGTTTTCATGGCTTGGCTAGTTTTTATAGGCGCTTTGTTAAAAATTTTAGCACGATTGCCGCACCACTCACAGAAATTGTCAAAAAAAGTGTAGGTTTTAAATGGGGAGTAGAACAGGGACATGCATTTGAAACAATCAAAAATATGTTGTGTGAAGCACCGGTTTTATCACTTCCTAACTTTGACAAGGCTTTTGAGATTGAATGTGATGCCTCAGGGCTAGGCATTGGAGCTGTTTTAATGCAGGATCAAAGGCCAATCGCATATTTTAGTGAAAAACTAAAAGGGGCTGCACTTAATTACCCTACATATGACAAGGAGTTATACTCACTTGTGCGCGCTTTGGAGACATGGCAACATTACTTGTGGCCAGGGAGTTCGTGATACACACTGATCATGAATCCTTGAAGCATTTGAGGGGTCAAGCTAAGCTGAGTAGAAGACATGCAAGGTGGGTAGAATTCATCGAAACATTTCCCTATGTCATCCGATACAAACAAGGTAAGGAAAATGTGGTGGCAGATGCATTGTCTCGGAGGTACGTTCTTTTAAATTCTAAGTTGCTTGGATTTGAATACATTAAGGGTATGTATGTTAGTGATCCGGACTTTTCTAGTATTTATGATTCATCTGGTAAAGGGGCTATGGATAAATTCTTTAAACATGATGATTATTTATTCCGAGAAAATAAATTGTGTGTCCCTAGGTGTTCAATGAGGGAGTTACTTGTGAGGGAGGCCCATAGTGGAGGTCTAATGGGTCATTTTGGAATTAAAAAGACCATCAAAATCCTAAGTGAACATTTCTACTGGCCTAAGATGAAAATTGATGTGGTTCGGGTTTGTAATAGGTGCATTACTTGTAAGAAGGCTAAATCTAGGATTAAACCCCATGAATTATATATGCCTTTACCCGTACCTAGTGAACCTTGGGTCGATATCTCTATGGATTTTGTTTTGGGATTACCTAGGACTAAGAAGGGAAGAGATTCAATTTTTGTTGTAGTAGATCGCTTTAGTAAAATGACACATTTCATACCATACCACAAAACTGATGATGCTACTAACATAGCTGAAATTTTCTTTCGGAAGTCGTACGCTTACATGGGGTTCCTAAAAGTATTGTCTCTGATAGGGATGTTAAATTCCTTAGTCATTTTTGGAGGGTCTTGTGGAACAAATTAGGTACAAAACTACTTTTCTCTACAACTTGTCACCCACAGACCGATGGACAAACCTAGGTAGTAAATAGGACAACGATTCAATTGTTGCGCACGATAATCAATAAAAATCTGAAAAATTGGGAAGAGTGTTTACCATTTATTGAATTTGCATATAATAGGGCTATACATTCTACTACTTCTTATTCACCATTTGAAATTGTTTATCATTTTAATTCGCTAACACCATTGGATTTAATTCCTTTACCTGTGAATGAACGTAGTAGTCTAGATGGAAAGAAAAAAGCTGAGATGGTTAAAGCACTCCACGATAAGGTGAGGTTGGCGATTGAAAAGAAAAATGAACATTATGTTTCGCAGGCTAACAAAGGAAGAAAGGGCGTCATATTTGAACCCGGTGATTGGGTTTGGGTACATTTGAGAAAGGAGCGGTTTCCAGAACAACGCAAGTCAAAGTTACACCCGCGAGGAGATGGCCCATTCCAAGTGATCGAAAGGATCAACAACAATGCCTATAAACTCGATCTTCCTGGTGAGTATAATGTTTCGGCGTCATTTAATGTTTCTGATCTATCTCCGTTTGATGCAGGTACAGATTCGAGGTCGAATCCTTTCGAAGAGGGAGGGGATGATGTGATCCAGACCACGGATACAAGCCCTCGCAAAGATCCGTTGAAGATCAAAGGAGGACCGATGACTCGATTGCAAGCAAAGAGGGCCAATGAAGCAATGGACAAGTTAATTCAAGAAACAATGGCCAAAACAATGTTCGTGTCATCAAAAGAAGCAAGTTCCATGTTGGGACCGAGCCAAAACGAAGATTGCATCAACCTCATTCAAGCCGACGAAGAAAATTGCAATTTTTCAAAGGTCACGGCCGTAACATATGGGAGCTCACGGCCGTAACCAACCTACTGTTGAAAACTGTGATTTGAAGAAAATTTGACTTACGGTCGTAACGTATATTTGTCACGGTCGTAACGCAGCCTCGAATCAAAAACAAGATTTTTCAGAAATTTGGCTTACGGCCGTAAAAATAGTCTCACGGCCGTAATGTTGGAACAGAAAGGGCCTTACGGCCGTAAAGTGAAGATTCACGGCCGTAATTCATCATACGCGTAAATTAGGGTTTTTAATTATTTCCTTAATTTTAGTTATTTGTTTCCTTGTTTAATTAGAACTCTTAAACCTAGTTTTGACCCTATTTATAGGGATGTAATTATTCAGGACCCAACTTTGATATTAATTATTGAGAGACAATTTGCTTTCAGATTCTTATTCTTTATTGAATAAAATCCGAACTTACGAATTATTCTTGTTTGTTCAAATCTCGGTGAGAATTATTATTGCTTTTGATCAAGAGGTCAATATATCCCAGTGATTGTATTGGTTGATTGATTCAATTAATTTTAATTGGATCCATAAATCGTGGTTCTTGACGTTCTTGGGTCGATTTCAATATTTTGTGGGTTGCGTAGCTACAATTGCTACGTGGTTTGCATCAATAACACCTCGAATCATAACTTACTCAAATCACGATACGATACCTTGACATTAAAATGAATATCTCCACCCACTTGTTTTCTTTCTTAAACGTCCAGATATCATAATTTGAATATTACAAAATACGATATATTATGACTTAGATGATGAATCCTACTTACGACTATATAGGACAATAAGATAAACAAGAAAATACAGTGGTCATGTCTAATGGTTTTCATCATTGATATGATGCTGACACATGTCATGACAATTTTCATGGAACACACGACAATGTCATACACCATAACACATTCACTATGGACATTATATCCCTGTTGATAAAACCGATTCACTTCCTGAGTTTGTTGCCCAAAAGTTCATTAAAATCAGGTAAAGTTGCAGAGTTATCTTTCATCTCCTTCGTTCATTAGATGAGTAAATTGTGCAAGTCGTATTTGAATTCGAAGAAGGGGCGAAAGAATCGACCCATTCCTTCATATACTCATGTTTAATCTTGTCAAATCTTGTAACAGCAATTATAACAAAGTTTCATTATTATACTCGCTATTGCTGACACTGGTGTTAAGAATATAGTTCTGATAGTTTGCAAGTTTTCCTAGGATCATCGAATTATTACAATAGAAGTAGATGTCCTCTTCCTGACAGATTACATTATTGTTTCAAAAGCACAGAACCAAGTGAACATGGCCTCTATATTTCAAAGTTAAAGCAACATTAAGAAAACTAAGGGGGATTACCTATTTACCTTACATAGTGTAGCTCGAAATCTATATCAGAAAAAAGGTCAGATAGATAGATAGATAGTCATCAAGCTGCCAAATGATTACGACCAGCCAAAGACGTAGTCAAGGACATACACGAGGGCGAGAGAGAATGGATACAGCAAGAAAGCTATAAAAGACGTCCAGAGAGGGAAACTTGTGCGAAGGCTGGCGAAGACTCCCATCACAATGCACACGATCAATATAACAAGAACTTCAGACGAGAAGTCCCAAACCAACCCTCTAATATAAACGAGGGCCAAGAAGACCGTCAGGCACAATGTATTGTTCATAGTTACAGATCCATATATCTGCAATTAGGAAATATTTTTTTGAAGTCAGGTACATTAACTAATGATTCTCAAGATCAAAATGCTCTTGAATCTTGAACGAATTCTACCTAAAATGTCATTTTGTTTAAACTGCCATCTTTATGGAGTGATGTCTTAAAAGTGTGTATAAGTTAGTTTGGAACAAGTAAAAAATGATGAGCATGATAGCTTATGATATATTTTCCAGAACACCTGATCGAAATGATAAAAAAAAGCAGCAAAGAATTAGAATCAAAATCGATTGTTGTACAAACTAGTGCACTAACCTCGCGTTGGGGGGGGGGGGGGGTTCTTCTTATTTCTTCTTAAATATTTTAAAATCGATATTAAAAATAATTTTTTTTTTGTTGATTTCATATTATATTATTTGACGAGATCTTCAATATGAGTATAGTATCAATTAAGAGATTGCACAAGTCATGTCACAATCTAACAAATGATCTGTTGCCCGATCATTCTGCATTATTACTATCTGAAGGAAAATGATCAGGTGCACGTGAGACGTACACCGTATTATGCACATCTAGCATGCACTGTGTAGAACCCACATGTGGGTTCTCAAAAAAGTGTACTGCACGTGCACGATACGGTGCACGTTGACGTGCACCAGATCAATTCTGTACTATCTGAATAATATGAGAGAATTGAGAAAGCAGCGAACCTCTGAGAATGTCAACGAGGCAGATCTATTTTTTTTCCGGCTGGCAAATATAATTGCAGAAACTGCCTCACTGGAGTTGGTAGCCAGTGGCAGCGCAATAAATGAGATGAAGAAAGTAGGAATGCTTGTAGCACTTGAGAAATTATCAACAGCATCTACAAGTGGATCAGCAAATGCTGCTGCAATGATAGTTCCCAGCAGCAATAACAAAGCAGCCTTAATTGAGGTCGTTCTGGGATTCTCGATACCCTCAACAGTCTCATCACTTTGATCACCTAAACTGTCGTGGTCTCTCTTTGTTTGCTGTGACATGGATTTCAATGAGTTACAATATCATTAGTTATGAGGCGCTAGGAAAAGTTTTCTATACAAATTTTAATATAGACTTCGAATATATATATCTAAATCAAAGTCAACAATCAATCTTAATCACAAATTTTTTCAGATCTACAAACTTATCAACCACACATTTCGTTAACTTTTATCAAAATCTACTAAAAATCTAATTTTGATCTCCTCTACCAAATAGGGGGCTATACGGATACATACCTCGTGAAAATGATCTAAATACTTGGCTGTATCAGGACCAGCATGCTTTATAACTTTGGCCCTCCTAGCCTCTTCAAGCCATTTCTCAATTCCAGCCATGAACTCATTGAAATCGACTTGAGAGTCCAGAGTTTGATCAAAATCCTTAATCAATTTATCAACAGCATCGCTCTCATCCATATTCATCTCATTGAACTGGATTCCAACAATTAATGCTCTCAATTCATTCCGTGAAAGGAATCCATCGCCATTCTCATCAATTGCGTTGAACAGCCTGCCATATAAGAGGATATGACAGATGTCAACAAAACAAACCATAACCAAAAGATGAAGTAAAAATGGTGGACATATAAACAATGAAAAAATTACTTCTTCAACACTTCTTCATTGGGTTTTCCATCATCACTGGAGAGCCTTCCCAAGGCACGCTTTTTCAATTGCTTCAGGACTCCTGATATGACATGCTTGTGCTTTGCATAAGCAAGCTTTCTCCTCTGTACCCAGGGTTGAAAAACCTGCACAAAAAGTTTGAAAGGAATGTTAAATATTAAGAAAAATAAATTGAGAAAATGGAAAAGATTCATGAGCCACAGAACAGAATATAGTGCTGAAAAGAAAACGCTGCTGCAGTTGAAATTAGCTAGTTAATCAAAAAATCAGCATGGACCGGATAGCGAAAATGTTGGAAATCAATTTTTGTCAATCCATAGGTACCATGGAGTACATTTAAAGCGACAAACTGTTTCACTAGCTTGCTAAAGTTGCTTCATCTACATTTGGAAATGGCCATAATATCCAAATGAGAAATGAAGATAAATAGGCAAACCAGAAGAAATGAAATATGCAAATACCTGGTAAAGGCAATAGGAGATCATAAATGAGGCAGACATAATAAGAGCAATCAGGACAGCCAAGTGTCTTCCTGAACTTGAATGGAGAACTGGTGGTAATTGGACAACTATAAATGGTATCACACTTATAGCCATGATAATGCCAGCATAACTCGTCCAGATATCAGTACAAACACCAGAACCTGCATGGACCACTAAACTGTAATTTTTGTACATCTTATCAAAAGTAAGGTGGCGTTCTGTTTGTATTTTATTTTGTATTTTCATTTTCGAAAATGTTTTGTATTTTGTGTTTTCATTTTTGTTTTCAAATTTGCTGAAAACGCGTTTGGCTTGTCATTTCTGAAAACTGTTTTTGAAAATGAAAAGCTGGAACACACGTTCTGTTTGAAATTTTGCAAAACACTATTTAAACTATTTTTAATTAATTTGCTTGTAGAATACTACTAACTCCAACTCAAATTTCCTTTCACAATACACTAAAAATATGGTTACATGCAACACACTAATGTGAGCATTAAGAGTCTATATTAACACAGCTTGGTCAGGTTCGGGACTTGAGAAAGCTCTACTTCTATTAAAATTCAGAAAATGCAAGTTCTTTCAAAACCACCAGAGTCCATTTATCATTGCATTTTTTGAAATATAACAACAAGAATTCTCATTTAATTTTTTTTTTTTAATGTTGATATTGAATTCAATAAAACTTTATTTAAACTAAGTTCCAAGTTAGGATAATTCTAAAAAAAAAAAAAAATTCTTTATTTAGGCTTAGTTCAAAGCTAGGATAATTCTAAAAAAATAAAAAAAATAAAAACTTTATATTAAGCTTAGTTCTAAGTTCAGATAATTCTAAAAAAAAAAAATTCCCAAAACGCGTTTTCCGCGTTTTGGACATTTTTTGTCGAAATACACACAAAACGTCAAAAACGATGTTTCGGGCGTTTTCCGTTTTGTGTACAATTTTTTTTTTTTTGTTTTCCAAAATGCATTTTCGAAAATGGTAAAGAGAACGCGTTTTTAACGTTTTCGAAAATAAAAACAGAAAACGACCTCAAAACAGTAAAGAGAACAGGGGCTAAACTTCCCAAGCTCGTTCTTGCAGATATGGCTAGCAATCAATAAGATGGATAGCTATTTGAGACTTGAGAGGAAATAAATCTAATGAAAAATGTCTGGCTACTCAATAATCATGGCATTCGTTACAAATAGGGAGTTTTGGCCCCATCCCGAAATGGGGAAAAGATGTTATTATATGAGATAAGGATGACAGAATATAAATTAAATTAAATATTAATAAGAGTAATGATATGAAGCACAACAAGATGGTGAAGGGGGTCAGGAAAAAATAGATAAAAGTTAAGGCTCTGCTGGGCAAAATTGTAGCTAGGTATGTAAGAGTCAAGATTTTTTTGGCTCGAGTCGAGCCGAGCTAAAGTTCGTCCTCAACAGTAAGGCTCGGCTCGAGCTCGAGCTTTATAAATTATTTTATTAATTATAATGATTACGTTAAAAGATATAAAAAGGAAAGTGGATGAGGAAAGGAAGAATCAAGAATGTCGAAGTAAGTCAAGATTATAACGCAATTTGAGGAGCAATGTCAAGTACTCGGGTACTGTTATTATCTCCCTCCTTGACGAAGAAGAAGTACATTCCCTCCCAATAACGACGACAAAAAGAATTCACCGCTCAGAAAATTATTCATTGGAATTTGTTAAAACAAATGTATTCTCCTAATTCAATCAGACCCTCGCACACAATTTTGCAGTTTTAGCATTTAAGAAGCAAGATCAAACTTCAATATTAATGGAAAAACCCTGTAGAAAAAACTGTTACTGACAAGCAAGCATCGCCCAGACGTTAATATAAATACAACAAACACAAAGCACAACACATAGGAAACGGTGACAAGAACGTATTGTGACTAAGAAAATCGTAGCTCGTAGGCACATACCTGTTAAACTGAAGCCCCTTGTATCTTTTGAGTCTATTGCAACAGAATTCTCCATATCGCACTTCCCAACAACAATACAGGTGCCCCATATTACAGTAAGAAGCATGACTGTTGACCCAGCCAGTAGACCCATTCCCACCGAGACCTGGCTTTGAGCAGTTTCTTTACTTCCAGATAGCCCAGAGACTGAAAGGACAACATAATTAGCAAAGGGGCAGATATATCACTGTTAACAGGTAATGGTTGCAAGATTTGAAAAAAACTATCAACTTCCACAAAATACGTATGGCATGAAATGTACAATTTTAGGACTGATTACAGAACAAGAACAGGATGTGAACCTATTTTTAAGGGAGGTAAAATGTTTGAAAAGATTACATAAAGTTATTGTTGAGGAGTAGGCAAGATTTTTTGGACTGAATTAACCATAATAATCTTTTTGTACTATCATTCAAAATTATTCACTTAAGAGCTTGTTGGTATAGGTAAAACTTTTACCACAATTTTTCAAAATCAATATCAACCATCTATTCTTAATCAAGTCCACCATTTTTTATTTTTCAAACATTTTTAAATCACACGTCCACCAAAAAATAAAAAAAAAACTACAAAAATTAAAATTTTTCACATTATCAAACATGCTCTAAAAAAGTCTTTTAAGAGAATATCTCAATACATTTTTCAAATTTAAAACATTGGAGAATGAAAAACAAGTTCACAAATCTCCTAATCAGATTTACTACATTAAGCGGTTAACATATAAACGAATGATAAAAATGGGAATTTACTTTTAAAAAAATCACAAAGGCCAAAACTAATTATTAACAGCTTCTTAGACGTAAAATTAATACCTGAGGTCTCAAACTGTCATGCCCGAGACTACTATGTTTTTACTTTTCAACTTCTGATATTAATCAAAGAAAATATAAAGGATGCGGCTCCACTCACATGAGGGAGGGACCCACGGTGGGTCCCTCTAGTGGGTCCCACCTCCACCGTGGATCTCACCTCGTGTGTGTGTGGCTATTCTCGTGGTGAGCATTGCGAGGAGTGTATCATTGGCCAAATATGAATTATGAATTAATCTTGTTGTACATAGTGGTTTACCGATTCCTATGTTGGCACAATTGTTATGGTTGATTTTGAAGATAATGTGACGGCTAAAGTGAATGTTTGCGAAGTGTGTTTTATGTATCCCAATTGATAAGCCATTGTCTACAAGCAGCATGGTTTTATTATGCATGTATTTGTACAGCATCAGTGCAACACAATCTTCAGACAATCTCCTCTTAAAACCACGCTATGTGTATCAAGTTTCTACTCAACCTGAGAATTTCTTGAACTCTATTTTTATTTTTTATATTTTACTGATAAGATAAAATATTTACTTATGATGTTCACTTTACCTTTATGTCTCCTGTAGTCTCATAATAACGAAAACTAAAGCACAGTAAATTGAATAAAATATAATTAGATAAAAAAAATAAAAAAAAAATAAAAAAACAGTGAATATACGATGAAATAGTGAAATTTGATTAGTACCGAGGATAAGCATAGCGTCAGGAAGAGCTCCAAGAAAAGGGAGAAAAAGACCACCAACAATTCCAGGACCGAGGATCTCTAGCAAAAGCTCACTACCTGTTGAGAGATAAGTCGCGGCCTGGAACATCAGGAAACCATAAACTATTATTAGGAACAAATTTCCCAGCGCCGTAGAAGTGCACGGCATGAAGCCGTACGTCTGTTCACATGTCTCCTCCGCCGCGTACAGGCGGAGAAAGGAAGGCAACTTGGTGGCGCGTGTATGAACCCCATCCGATACGAGATCTGGACTGTCAGAGATAAAGCGGCCATAGGTGAATCCACAAACGATCAGAAATAAGAAGAGAGTGAATATCGGCTTCGGCTTGGATCGGCGCGCCATGGCTAATGCCTAATGGAGTATATTCACAGATTAGTGTGTGTCATATATATATATCTATATATGCATCAACATGAATGTGTGAAGAAGAGCGTGTGTTATTGGAGGTGAACGAGTGTCAAAGCCGTGTATGGACATTCATTTAAAAAAGAATTTCTATTATTCTAGAAAAAATCAAATTGTCAATAAGATTGGTGGAGATAAGAGTTATGTTATATTATATTATCCCCCCAATAATATATTCTATTTCGGATCTGGTCCCCTTGTTTCCAATAATAGCATATAGTTTATTTAAATAAACATCCTCTGTTCGGCAGCTCCAATTTACCTTCTGGTAAACGTGTATATATCAATTTATAAATCACAAAATTTTTCAAATCATTTTTTAATTATATATTTTTTTCTCTCCACTTTTCAAACACATATCTTATCTCAAAATCATAAATAAATCAGTTTATAAATCATTACATTATTACCAAACAGAGACTAAATAAAAAATTATATTACACAATTTCTCAAACAACTTTTAATCACGTAATTTATCTAGGAAGTTGGAAAATGTTTGCCTTGGGATTATTTTTTGATTGTTTGATAACTCAAATTTGCTTTGGAATTGATTTGTCATCCTTACCTTGATAATTGGTATTGGCCTTGTTTTCAAGGCAAATCAATTCTCACGATTTTGATGAGAATTTGTTTGTCATCTTGCATAGCAAACTATTTTGTCTCGTTTGATAATTTTTGTTGTTATTAATTGACTTAATTTTTTTCATCATCATCATCATCAAGTACAAATGTATGAAAAGAAAAATCGATTAAAATAACTATATTTTATTTTATTTGTCATGAAAAACAATAAAATTTGAAAAAATCCTCACTTTTTTCACCTAAAAAATTGAACCAATCAAATTTGCAATCCCTAAGAAACTAAAAAATTCAATTTCTTGATTCGTTTTGCTTTCACCCAAATTCCACATTCACTATCAAATGCACCTAACATTTTTTGTAGCATCAAATGTTATGCGAAAGTCAACTCATCCTTGCTAAGGTGTCCATCAAATATATTTCGATACCTAACTTAAGATGCACGTAAAAAGAATTTAATGAAGTTTTGGTCTATATTTTAAAAATTTAATGAGATGGATTGATGAATCTCCATCTCAGGTACACTGTCTTTCCTTGAAGTGTGTGTTGAGGTTAAGACTCTTGGATTGAGCAATTTTTTTTTTTTAAGACTTGTATCAAACTGATTACTGGTGTTAGCCATTTTTTAGATCCAAATTTATAGGTGTTGCATGCTTTTACCAATGTTAGCCATTTCCTTCGAGATCCAAATTTATAGGTGTTGCATGCTTTTACCAATGTTAGCCATTTCCTTTGAGATCCAAATTTATAGGTGTTGCATGCAGGGGCGAAGCCAGCGTGTGGCGAGGTAGCGCGGTCGCGCTACCTCGCCGCCGACGGACCACCAGCCGTCCAGTTTCAAAAAAACAAATTTTTTTTTTTTGGTTGTCGTCTACACCCAATTACCCATGCCCCCACAGCCGCCTCCTCAAACACACCACAGTCTGTTCGCGTTTCAACCAGTATCCTGGGTTCCGTTTCTAGACCATTACCGATGGGCTTCCTGATGACCATCCTCGAGCTGGCGAGCAAGTCATGGATATCCTGCCTTCTACCATAAAAATAACGGCACCACTCTTCAAGGAGATGATGGTTGAGAAGAACTTATTCTCTTCTGAAACCCGAATGCCAATTACTTGCATCATAGCTGACGGGTCCCTGCCATTTGCCGGTGATTTTGCTGAAGAGAAAGGGATTCCCCTCATATATTTTCGTACTATTAGTGCTTGCTCCTTTTGGGCTTATTTTCGGATACCTGAACTCATTGAAGCCCGGGAAATTTCCGCCGAAGGTGTCCACTTTATATCCTGATTTCCACTCAACCTATCTGTTTAAATTTAGTCAAAAGAAAGCCCTTAAGATATTTAACGCATGTTTTACCCTAATTTCTTCGTAATAAATTTAGTGAAAAAAATAATTTTTTGAAGAATATTAATTAGAAAGTAAGAAAGATAATTCAACTTATGTACAAAATTATTTTATTAATAGATATGCTTGAAAATATTTTTTTAGAAATTGCTACGTCTTGCTGAGTTCTATCCTTCAGACTTCAACGCTGAAGAGTTGTTATTACTTAGATCCGAACTTGACAAGTTTTTTATACTTGTCACAATGGAGAATGGTTTCTTTAATCACAACAGTAAATCATGCGTAGCTAAGAAATTGGTTGAAACGGAGAATTCTTGTTATTTTTCATCGGTTTATAGGCTCATTACATTGGCTTTGATATTACCTGTGGCAACTGCATCTGTTGAAAGAGCATTCTCTGCAATGAATTTAATCAAGAGTGATTTGAACAACAAAATGGGAGATAAATGGTTGAATGACAATTTGGTTGTGTACACGGAGCGATACATTTTTAAAAATATTGAGAATGAGGCAATATTGCAGCGTTTTCAAAATATCAGACCTCGAAGAATGCAGTTGTCCGAGCCAACGAATACCAACTGATGTCATTATCATGTATTTTACATTTATTTTGGTTTGTATTGGATTATATGTTTATATATTTAATTACAACTTTTTATTTTTATATCTATTTATTCATTTTTAAATATTATTTCAATAAATAATATTCACAATCTCGCTACGGTCATCGTTCATGTTAGTCGGTAACGGTCAACGGTCGACGAGGTCAACGGTCAATGGTCAATGCTCTACCTGGACTTTTCGGCTGGCTCCGCCACTGGTTGCATGCTTTTACCAATGTTAGCCATTTCCTTTGAGATCCAAATTTATAGGTGTTGCATGCTTTTACTAGTGCTAGAATGTATTTCCTAAAACAAGTGTCACCTTTTAAGATTAGCATCTCGAGTCGCACTTTCTGATATATCCAACAAACTTTCGTTGGGAGCTCAACTTCACCGACTTTTGCAAATGAGCTAGTCATGACACGAACTTGACATTTTAAAATCTATAACTTGGTTTACCAACCTTTAATATTAAGCTAAATTTCAAAATATCTTGTCGCTCTTACCATCTAATATGAGTGCAAATTGCTTATGAAATGAGAGAGTCAAAACAATAGGATAAAACTGTTACTTAACTATATCACATAATTTTAACAATAATAACAACTAAAGCAGAAACTAAAAGTGATTATTTGTAACTAACGAAGTAGTGAAGTTAATAGAATAATACTATTAACAAGAAAAGTCATGAAAATTTGCTAATTGGTTGTTAACATTAATTATTAAAATTATGTTTGTTTGTTCAAGTTTGTTTGGGGATCTTAAAATAAAAATAAAAGTATGGGGTCATGATTGCAACTACTAACGAATTGGCTTTATTCGTGAAATTGTTTTTTCACCTTTTTTGGGTTCAGTGCGTTGGCAGGTATTAGGTGAAGCAGGCCCAACCGAGATTTTCATTTGTCTTTGTTCGGTTGCAGATTTAGTTTTTTTTTTTTTTTTTTAACACAATAATTTTCAATACAATTTTTTAATCACACATCTTCTTTCTCTTTAATTTTTAACTCTCCAATCATTTCGAGATACGTGGAAAAAAATCAAAAAAATTGTTTTTTTTGTCAAATTCACTTTCGAACAAAGGCTTATAAGTAAGAATGGTAACGGGGCAAGTTCAGCTCGTACCTACCTCGTCAAAGATTTAACATTTTCATCCTCGTTTAAATAGGGACGGGGGCAGGAATGTCTATAATCTCTATTTTCATCCCCGTTGTTTTTTTTTTTATTATTATTATTATTATTATTATTATTATTATTATATATTGTTCATTAATGTCTTTTTATAATGGTTATCTAATGTATTAGTTATACAAATTATTTTCTTAAAGTATGATTATTCTATAAAATTTTCAATTAATAGCTCTAAATAATTATTAACATTAATTAAAAAACTCATAATAGCTTTTATAGAGTAGTAGGAATTTAATTATGTTAAGAAGTATATTTGGATAGAATGAGATGAGACTTGAGAGTGAGAGACGAAGAGTAGTATAAAGTTGAAATGTAGGGCTTGATTTTGAAATTATATATATTTGAACGTTGGGTGATTTATGACACTTTTAATTTGTTTGAATTTTTTTAATTGAACTTATTAATTGGTGATGGTTTCTTGGTGGATCTAGAATGGGGATGGAGATTTGATAGCAATCTCCATCCCCGTCATTGTCAGGGATTCCTTACCCCGTTCACAACGGGTTCCCGTCGAGTTCGGGAATTCCCACACTATTGTCATCCCTAATTATGAAAACCTAAAATAACAGCTAATTTTGTTTATAAACAGATTTATTGTTTAATTTATTATTTAAAATAAAATATTTTTTTTAAATCTCTTTCTAATCACGCACATTTTTCAAATCACTTTTAAACTACATATTTTACCTAAAGAATATCACATTTTTTATTTGTAAACAAATTTTTTTTGGCCATTCAGGGACTTTACACTAATAAATAGGTTCATGATGCCTACTTTTTATTTAACCGGGAAGAATAAAATCGTTCACCTCAAAAAATCTTGTCGAATCTTTGTTTAGCCCTTGTTTGAGCCCCATTATTTCTCTTTTTTTTAACAAATTTTTTCTACAGTAATCAATCTCAACCATTCAAAAAAATCAAGCCCACAATTTTTTACTTTTCAAACCACTTTTTAACCATTAGATTTTTAAAAACCAAATTTTAACTTAAAATAATGGGGCTCAAACAAGGGCTTAATAGTGAGTCCAACGAACGATCATTCTCCTTTGGCAGTCGAGGTAGAAAGTATCGAAACAAGTAAGACGAAAGATATTTACTAGTCTTATGATATATGCATAGAAGAATAAGAAAAATTAAGGGTCGATAGATTGTCACGTTACACATCGTTTCTTTATCCTGCGTCATAGATTCAATTGCCACATATCGTGACAGGTTCGGCATGCTTATTTCAGAAGCCTCATGAACCGATCACTTAGCCTCTATTTGGAAAGGAATTGTAAATCATTATTATTATTATATTATTATAAATAAATAAAAATGAATAGTTTGAAGTATGACTTTCGTCAAACAGAAGTTTAATCACTTTTCATGAATTGCTACTTTGTCACGTGTACGCTGTAACAAAAGCACAACAATCAAAAGGAAAAAGAGCAAAAATAATATTATGTTAATCTGGTCCGATTCGTTGTCTTGATATTGGTTAACTTTTTCAAACTTGGAGCTTGTCTAGCGTAGATGATTTTGAAGGAATTTTGAGTTTTCAAGGCAGCGTTTGATTTGCAAAATTTTCTAGGGAAAATAATTAATTTTCTCACTTTCTACAAATTTAATTGTTTGATTTGCAAGATTTTCCTTAGAATTTCATTTTCATCTTTGGATCTCACGCGCTAATTTACCCTCTTTTTTAAGGAATTCCTTTTCCTAGCAATGTAGTAGAATGGATTTTCTACGCAAATTTTTTATCCATTTTCGTCTCATTTAATCATTTTTATTGTTGCTAATTGATTTATTTATTTTTTCAAAAATTAAAATTATTATTATCAAGTACAAATGTGTGAAAAAATAATAAAAAATATATATATTTTTTATTAAAATAGCTAAATTTTGTTTTATTTGCCATGAAAAATAATGTCAATCAAATAAAAAAAATGGAAAATTATCCACTTTTTCCACCTAGAAAATTAAACTAATCAAACACATTAACTTTCAATTTTCAGGAAATTTTCTTTCCACCCAAATTTCACCCTTACTATCAAACGCAGCCTAAAAGAATTTGTGGTTGAAATGTGAAAAGAGTCTTAAAAAATGCATTCTTAAAATTCAAGAAGAAAATAGGAAAAGGAATGTAGAAATGAATAAAATACTAATCTAACTTTAATGAATGATGACCAAATGTCATAAATATTTTAACATAAATTGACTTCTATTTAAAGTGAAATGAAAATAACAATTATTCACAAGATAATATAAAATAATAACAAATATCATATCTACATTATTTTAGGTTCTATCTTCTAATCTTGTTACGTTATTTTCTGTTTGAATTTGAATCTCATTATCTCATTTTATTTTCATCATTTTTTTGATATTTGTTAACATCCTCCCGCAAATTGTGCTAGGGTTAAAAACATAGTTTGTTCTTGAAAAATTGAAAGTTCCTTTGGATACTGATATTATGAAAAATCAATATTTTTTTTGTGAAGATCACCAGTTGTGGATTCATCTTCACCTTTTTTTTTTTTTTTTTTTTTTTTTTTAATCACATATTACATTGGTTATCTTTGTGAATTTTTCAAATAATGTTCCGATGATTCGAGTTTTTGAATTTGTACATTGATTTTTGTTATGTATTTTTTTTTTTTTTTGCTGTGTTTTTTTGAATTTTGTGTGGGTAGGATTTTGATTTGTATTTTTTGGATCTGTGATATGATATATAATTTGGTGGAAGATTACATGAGTTGAGGAAGAATTAATTGTTTGGTGTAAAGGATAGTGAAATCATAATGAAACAGAAGAGTTGTGTTTATTGAATTTAACGTGAACTTAAGCTTGTGATCACTCTGTCTCTAATACTAAGAAGAAAATACGAAAAATAAATGCAAAAATAAATAAAATAATAAATCTAAATTTATTGGGTGATGACCAAAAGTCATCAATATTTTAACATAAATTGACTTCTATTTATAGTAAAATGAAAATAGCAACTCTTCACAAGATAACATAAAATAATAACTACTATCATATTTACATTA
Source organism: Ligustrum vulgare (assembly GCA_963555705.1). NCBI lineage: Eukaryota > Viridiplantae > Streptophyta > Magnoliopsida > Lamiales > Oleaceae > Ligustrum > Ligustrum vulgare. The sequence goes on along the minus strand of OY743169.1, from coordinate 71,631,490 downwards.
TTTTGGACTCTATATTCTTATCTTGTTACATTATTTTCTGTTTGAATTTGAATCTTATTATCTCATTTTATTTTCATCATTTTTTTGATATTTTTTAATAGAGGAGAACGATGAAAAAAATTCATCAATAGTAAACAAGCTCTTAGATCGTAAGAAACTACCCAGTTTGAGCCCCAAATTTTTAAAATCAAGTTTTTAAAATAATCAATCTCAACCATCAGTTCTTAATCAAGCCTACATTATTTGATTTTTCAAACAATATCAAACCATATATTATTCAGAAAATCACATAAATCTGGAGCCAAACAGGTGGCACATGAAAACAAGAGAGGTTGGATCCATTAACTTTAATTAATCCGTCATAGTTTCATGCATTTTTCATTTTCATTTTTTATTTTAGTTGTTCGTATGTTTTTAGACGGAATTGAGATTGAACTAAAAAAACCTTTAAATTGAATTAATATGTAAAAAAAATATATAAGAAAAAAAGAGCTCGTTTGGTAATAGAAGAAAAATTATTTTTAGGAAATGTGTGGTTGAATTTTTTTTTAAATTCATTAATTTTTCTTTATAAATTATATAAACTGATGCTGTAAAAATTTCCAACCTTGACGTAGCAAGATATGGAATTACTTAATCACTGGAAAAGATGAAGAGATTCGCCTTTGATGATCTACAAAAAAGGCGAGGATGATTCTCCCCGTCGTCCATCCGGTGTGAGAATTAGTATTCTGGAGAAAAGTAGAAAGAAAATATATAATTGAAAATATGTAGAGAATTATGAATGAATAATATTTGATCAAAGGAGCTGTATTTATAAAGTTGAAAAGCTCATAACCTTCTTTAATTAAAGGAGACCTTTTAGTATAAACTTATCTTTTGAGAGGAGTTCTAAGTTCTAACCACACAAGAATTGAGCTCCCATTTTTTAGGATGTTTCTTTATAGGTTACGTCTTGCCTTGGGGGCCCAAAAAGGTAGGCCATTGATGAAACTCATGAACGAAGAATGCTTAAAATCCTGTTTGTATTGGACTTTAAGGAGTAATGTGGTCGGGATGGACCGACCAACAAACATAAAGGAATAGGCCAAGATAAGGGAACACCCGACCTTATGACAAGGGAAGCCCGGGCAATTAAGTTGTCCTATGAAGAAGTGTATTGAAGAACCAAATGAGGCAGGGATAAAGGTCCGATCCATATTTGGTCGAGTATTCATGCCTGACCTATCGATCACTTGGTTATTGACAATAGAGAGCTCGAGCACACGGACCAGCCTTATGATCGTGATGGGCTGACCTATCATATTTTGGACCCTCTAGCCCATCTTAGGGCATCATTAAATCGTACCGATCATAAACTATGAATCTTATGTAATGCATAAATATAAAGTGAAAAAAATTGTGAATCTTACAAAATGCATGGATTAAAATAAAGCCACGTCAATTCATAAGTTTGAAGAAACTATGACAAACGAGCACTCAGTGTGCCTTCGTAAGTTTTTTTTTTTTTTTTTTTACTATAAAAAAAAAAGAAAAAAAAGAAAAAAGTGCTTTTATATGGCAATCAAAATTTCAACTACGATTTGACATAAAATCAGTCTTATATGAATGTGTAGACGACGACGGGAAACAAGACAGATTTTGGAAAGCAGGACACGAAACTGGACACTTTGTCTTGTGGACCTCTGGTCTCAGGATTAGGATTCGAGTTGAGAGGATGCAATTTTACATGGACCTACCTATTTTCTTTATTTTAAAGGATTTGGGAAAGTGTTTGCCGTTTGGTGATCTACTTTATAATACACGTCGGCAGTCGGCATGAATAAATGTAGAGAGTTGAAAATGCATGCCTTTGACTTGAAAATACATAAATGTAAAGTTGAAATTAGGTGCAAGATACGAAAATAAAAGTTTCATTTTCAAGATTTTGCCTTGACAAGACATGCCTTATTTGCAAGATGGAAGATAAGTTGATATGTTTTATCGAGCATCTCCAATAAAACGTTTTATATTTAAAGAACATTTTCTACTTAATAGGGAGTATTCTTAAATTTAAAAAGCAAAATTTTTATTCACTTTAACAAATTCTTTATTTTTAGCTCTTTGTTTTACCTTTTCAAAATTCTTAGGAGTACCTTCGCGAATGAATAGGATATATATTTGAACGTTCGTTTGAGTTCAGATATGAATTTTTTTTTTTTTTTTAGTTAACAGTAGTAATACCGATATTTGCACACAACTTGTCATGTAATCACATATATGCACACCAATAACGCTACTTATACAATAATAGTTAACAATGCTCTTGACAACCTCAAACAAAATGGTCGATATGCCCCTAACTAAGTCAAAATCAACAAATATGCCATTTAAAACTAAATATAAACATAATTATCTATTGTAAATTATATTAAAATTAATATAATAAAAAAAAACTCAAACATTTCAAAAAAAAAACTCAAACAAACGCTTCAATGTCACAACCTCCCTCATCCCCGCCCCACTCCACCCCACCAACACCCAGCCCCCACCCATCCTAACACCCAAAAATGAGTTTTTTCCTCGATGTTTCCCCACCCTACCTCACCCTAACCGACCCTACTCTACTCGTAAAGTCACAATTGATCACACAAAATCAAAATTATAAATTTAATCGCAAATTTCACCGCAACCGATCCCCCCATCCTACCCACCTCATATGCCAAGTCACGGCTAGTCACACAAAGTTACAATTCATTCACAATTACAAATTTAGTTGCAAAACTCCACCCCAACCTACCTCCTATGTCACAGTTGGTCACACGAAATCACAATTGGTTGCACAAGGTCACAATTCGATCACACAAAGTCACAGTTGGTCACAGAAGATCACAGTTCGGTCACACAGTCGTAGTTAGGTCACATGAGGTCACAGTCTGGTCACACGAGGTCACATTCCTGTCACAGTTCAATCACATGAAGTCACATATAGTCACAATTTGGCCACACATGATCACAGTTCGATCATAGTCATAGTTGACACAACTATAAGTCACATTATGTCATTGTCCAATGGTCACACAAAGTCATAGATTGTACAATCTCTAATATAATTGATCAAAATCATTCATAGTTGGTCACATATTATTTATTTATTGGTCATATCTTACTCTTTTTCTTAATCACGATTAGTCAATAATTTTAGTCACAATTACATAATAATTGATTAAATTTCGTACTCATCACAAGTCACGTTTAGTCGACATTTTGTTCACAATTACCCAATAATTAGTCATAATTAGTCAATTAAACATAATCAATCACAATATATTGACCCCACCCCCACCCCCACCTACCCCAACTAAACCTTTATTCTCTCCCAACTTGACTCTACCCAAAGTAACCACTGCCATAAACTGTCGCGCACCATCGGCCACCACTACCCACCTCGTCGACACAGCCATTCCCAACTCACCATCACCATCACCTCCACTATCACCGTCACCACTATCTCCACGTCACCACAACCCCTCTCTGCCACTGCTGGTAACTACCACACCGCACACGAGCACGACCACCCAGACTTACCACCACCACCACAAAAAGCAACTAGATGACCAAAAATAAAATAAAATTGAAGAGCAGCATAGATCCCACCGCATCAACATCACCGCCTCCACATCATCCCCTCTAAATGCACACACAAACAAAACAACAAACCACATCACCACTGCTAGATCGAAGCAGTGCACGCAATTTGACGACGAAAGCAGCGGCGCAGCATCTCGCCGCTACTTTGCCAGCGACCTTGGTGGGCAGAGGGGATCGTCGGTTTGAGAAGTGGTAGAGAGAGATAGAGCCCTGGTGGTGAGAGATCATTGAGAGACCTGTTAATTTGATTTTGATTGATAAAATGTTTAATTGATAATTGTTAATTAAGTAATTAACACCTTATTTTTTAAAAAGTAAACTCCGTCACCTTACTTCTAAATTGTGATCTTTATATATAGGAGTTTGTGTAATTTCCCCCCCAAAAAAAATAGTTAGATACAGTCAGCTATAGTGATAATTAGCTCTATTACCAATTTGAACATTCAAAATTGAATTTTACCCCATAGTATAATATGTATGGATATATAGCAACGTCAAAAAGAAAAAAATTGGATATATATAGAATTGTAATTGAAAAATTAAAACATTTAAATTAAAAGATATTTTTATTAACCGATTGGAGAGATTATCTCACAACCCAACTCAAATGGCCACTGAATTTGTTGACCACAAAATCCGGATGGACCTTGGACCAACATGTCTCAGCTCCTCCCTCTTGAACACGTGAATCTCCTGCGCACTGTGACAAACAATCAGTTTACAAAGGGGGCCGAGGTGGCTCCCGTTTGCACTCTGATGCCTAAGTCAGTACTCATTTTAGGCAAATATATATTGGGTGCGGGAAATATAAATGTGTAGAAGAGAGAAAAGGGAGTGAGAGAAATATAGAGTTAAGAGTGAGAAATTGCTAACCCCTTACTTGGAGACGATTGTGTTTCATTTATAGTGGAACTTCTTGTCTCGGATTGCGACACATGGCATACTTTACACTTGTCATCACCCTAGCTTATGGATGTGACAATCTTGCTTTTCAGCAGTAATCATTGCTACATTTCGTAGGGGATGGACGCATGTCACGTCTGGGTACAGGCAGTGTCCCATCACTGACTCTATCTCCTCTTCTGGTCAGCGCCACAAAGCGCCACGACTGAGTATAAAGCACATCGGCTAGGGCGTTAACCAGGTCGGCTAAAGAGGTTTGCTTGACATACCACCTCGGCATTCATCCCAAGGTGATATTTTAGGCCTTAGCTGTGGGTCAAGGTCCGTTGGGCCACTGTTAGGCCTTCGTTGGTGGGTCACTGTACCCTTCTTTGGGCCCGGATTCAACATAATTTATTGCTCATTTTCTTAAGTCTTCTTTCCCACCCCCAAACTCATCAGTCTTAGATCCTCTATATCAATTATGCTTCTCATTATTCCCTATCACATATATTATCAATTTCTTCTTCAATCAAGCACTACTTCTCCGATAGAGATTAACCGAAAGCGTAGTACTAGATAAATCACAATTTTGAGGTTGAAAGTTATTGGAAATAGCTTGAATTTTTTGGTGAATGAATGGCGGGTTCAAATGTTCCTCTTTTCAGCGCTCTAATCAAGGGTCTTTTCCTGAGTACAGTCGACGGCGAAGCAACGTTCATCGCCAAATCCATTGATTAGATTTGCCAAGTCCAGTCGATGGCTTCGCCTGACTCTTGCTTTATGTACACTTCCCTCTATTTCTAAGCTGAAATTGTCTCATGACTCAACTTCATATGATGAAAGATGGATCCAACATTGATATTGTAATTTTGAAAAAGGGAATTTTGTAGTGATACCCTACATTGTAACTAATCTGAGACCAGAGGTATCCATACATATATTTGGATGTGATGCAGAATTATTTGTCCCAATATTCTTGGCTATAGAATCTTGATGGTGGTGGGACAACAAAATTATGATTATTATTTGTTCAAAGAAGCTCAGGAATGAAACTGAAAATAAAACATCAGAAGATACAACTTTAATCATATCCATTAGTTTAAACATGGAAAACAATATTGTAGCAAACAAATATTTTGAGCTTCAATCTTATCTGGTTAACTTAGAATCATACTTTTAATAACAAGAATGGGAAACATAGGAAACATAAACAGAAAAAAGAATACAATTTCTGAATAACAACCAAAAAATGAGGATGATTTCAAGGAGCCATTGAAAGTTTCGAGGATCTTTTGTCGACGGACAAATCTTTGAACAAATATGTCTACAAGGGATTTCACACTTTTATGTATTTTTCTTACAAGACAAAGATTTGATTATGAATTAATCTTTCACTTTCACAAGTCATGGCTTGTCCCGATTGTGTCATGAATGTATTTGTGGTGGCTTGAGATATATGATTTTAGCCATAATCTGCACACTTTCTCCACGGACTTGATTAGGAAATTGTATCCTTATACCAGGTGTATGAATATTGATAATAAATGGTGAACAACAGTAACGGATGAAAACCAGAACTTTTGAATAAAACCAGTCTGCAACTCAATTTTCAGTAAACTGTAAACTTAACATTACATATCATAGAATTTATTGCCTTCAAGTTGGCTCAAATCTGGAGCATGAATTGAGTATGATACCTTTGTCATATATAGATTGCAGATGAAGCAATAATGTTTTTTCTTGATGTGAACTGTGTAAGCAAAATTGAAACCCAGGAATGAACTTTTAGATACCAATCACAGTTATTTAGTTACAACAATTAATTAAACATTGTTTCTAATACATTGAGATTGACAACATTTTATTCTTGTTTCTTTGTTCGGTTTCATATTAGATTTGCTAGAAGAATATCCAAAACAAATAAAGTCTTCCGGTCATAGCAAGCCACACTAGTTTTGCTGTATCCCTTCATATGCTATATTGACATTGAACCATTCATATGAACAAGCATCTATTTGCGCGGATAGGTAGTATGTCCCAAATAAATATATCCTCCCCACAGTTTATTAGCAAGAATTGAAACCCAAGAGTTTTGAAATCGATAGTTATATTTCTCAGATTATGATATTGCAAGGATAATTGCTGTGAAGATTATTTATTAAATTTTCAATTACATTTTGTTTATTGTAACTGTCACTTCATATTCATAAAGAATATCCCTATTTTTTCTCCAAATTCCTGTTTGAGGCAATTTTACAATTTTTTAATTTTGTTCTTCTAATTTTAAATATTTCAGAAATGAAGTTACATATATCCAAATTAGTCATAGGGTAGGGTATCTCCCTAAATTCCCCTCAGCTATAAGTTTTCGGCCCATTTTTATTTTTAGCCTAAATACCCAATTTTACACAGACCCACAAAACATAAGGCCAAATGCCAAATTTGAAAGGGAAAAAATCACATATAACCAACAAAAATAAAATAATTCCGAATTTACTACACGACGTTTTATATACTATAAATACTTGATATTGTACTAAAAAACCAAGATTACTGACTCCTATAATTTCTCTAATTTTTGTAACTGATGGACATTAACAACTAGGAAAAATGGGACTTTCCAAAACTAAAATATTTCCGCACTTAGACCAATAAAAGACATTTCACAAAAGATTCTCATCTTTTTTATTCTTAAACTATTAGATCAATATTTTAAAATTATATCACAATCACATATATAAATTCAGGCAATGGAATCCAATTAAAATAGAAAGAAATTAAACTTCAAGGATTTCTTCTTCAGATGGTAATGGAATTGAAGTCAAATTACCTAGAATATAATAAATGTGACAAAATCAAGAAAACCTATTACATATAATTTCTCTCCCGCTGCTCGCCGTCCATATTGCCTTGAAGTTACGACTTTTATTCTATGGTACCGTTTCAACATCTTTGATTTCTATTTAATTGTCATGTTCCATAATTTGATTGAACTAATTTGGAATTTATCTTCAAATCCATATTTCATAAAATATGTTATTTTTAACCGTTTTAAATAGTTTCTTTTGTTACATTGTTCATTTCTCATATTGAAATTCGAATGATAGATATTTTCTTGTATAAACAAATGTGTGTAGCAAGAGTTATTATGTATTAAGAAATGATGTTTACAATAAAATTTTCTCTCTTATTTTAGTTTGACAAGATACATCACTCGTGTAAAAAAAACCGATTACCATTACATCTAGAACATCTATTGTTGCATAAAATTGTATGTGATACAATGAATAAAAAAATGATATATACCATATGCTGAGATGTGAGCGCACCACTTTATCTTATGTTACGTGGTATACTACGGATAAGGTTATTTAACCATCTCTGATAAGTTTTTTAAAACATATTTATTAACTTCGTATGAACATTAATACGTTGAATTGTCTAATTATTTGTGACAAACGAATTTACTATAATTGCGAGTTCATCCACTAAAATTCTAGTATTTGTGTAGTGAAATGTTTGATGTGGTTGAAAAACTCTTGGTAATTTCTACTTGTAATTCATAATATTACTTGATTACGTGAAGTGAATCAACCAACCATAAAAGAGATGTTTACTTGGTTATGTGATTACAATCCATAATATGTGTGATTATGAAAGCTTCTAGTTGATGGATTTACTACACAGAGTGAAACTACAAAAGTCGTGAATCTAGTTTGCAATTATATGCCTAAAAAATCTAGCTCTCGTCTTCATAGTGTGAGCAATAAAATAAATTTATATGATAATCTATTACATTTCATCTACACGTAAATTAGTGATTCGAGTCATATTACATTACGTATATATGTACCAGGCACACTTGAACTTGAAACATATTTTATATTTCACATATACATATTCCATGTGCTGTTGGCAGTTCAACTCAAAACATAAAGTTGTTCCATTATGTGTATATTAACATAAAGTTGGAATGTAATGCACAAAATCTAAAAATCTAGCAATTGTAAATTGGCATTATCAAGTAATGCCAGATATCTGTAACACTTGGAAACTATTTAAAACAAGAACTAACCAAAAAAATAAGCAACAATACCGCATTTTTCATTTCAAAAATTAAACATCTAAAATAACATTCTACACTATCATTTCCATGGAAACCAGATTTATCCACAAATACTAAAGTAAAAAATGATAATGTAATGCACAAGTTTGAAAACATTGGTATAAAAATAAACAAATCGTTCTACAAGTAATAGATTTTCTTTTCTTTGTTTGAATTCTAGATTAGTTCCAAATTTATGTCCTTCATCGCTATCCTCACACTCCTTGAGATGAGATCTGCATTCATTATTAAGTTTTCATGGTTGTACGATTGACTGGCAAGAGTCCTATCAATATTGATGATCAGATTTTGAAAACATTAGTGTAAAAATAAACAAATCATTCAACAAGTAATAGATTTTCTTTTCTTTGTTTAAATTCTGACTTGTTCCAAATTTATGTCCTTTCATCGCTATCCTCACACTCCTTAGGACGAGATCTGCATTCCTTTCGTAAGTTTTCATGGTTGTACGATTGACTGGCAAGAGTCCTATCAATATTGATGATTGGATAGAATTCCTGTTAAATGATCCATTCAATAATTTCAAATATCTATACAGTGCAAAAAACGAAATCCTAAAAATGTAATGACATTTGAGTAAATCCTCATTAATAAAATGTTTAGCAATTCAATTTCTTCTTGCCTACTCTATTTAAACAATATAATCTAGAGTTTATGAATCGAAATATCAAAAACGTCTAAGGTGTTTGTACGAGGAATTTCATCAAACACAAGATATGCAATAAAATTCACATTGAACTATTGTACATTCCTATAGCACTAAATTCATTAAAAAAAATTTAGAAGATGAAATTAATCTTACGTGAGTGAAACTATTCATAAAATATAGTATCCAAATAGGGAAAAAATTACCACAGGTTCTTCTTGATCGAGTCGATCTTCAAATGTTTGTTTCAAAATAATCAAATTTCAGGTGCAAAATACTTAGGAAAAAGTTTTTTTTGCTCAGTGGCAATGCCCTTTTCGACACTGAGACAAGTTGTACGACCTTTAGGATTGTCCATTTCATATAATATTTTGCTTCTCAACACTGATTTATGAATTCTATGTTCAGAAAAAAAAGATGATACGGAATGAAGAACAGATAGAAAAAGGGAAAAAAACAAAAACAGGGAATCTTATTTATAGAGAAAAAGATCACTCACTAGAACAAGAGTAAGATCATTACATTGACGCCATAGTTCTTGTTTGCACTATTTATTTGTAGTATAGTAAAGGGTCTCAGTCTTTGCTCATTCTCATCTTTTTATTCTCAATTTTGTCATATTCTTATCATCAACATTTTGTTAATTAACATATGTTATTTATGATGATGATTTCTATCCAAAAAATTCCTTAGGAGGACATGAAAATATTTGTGTCTTTCATTTAAAAAAAATACAACTAAATATTGTTCCTAATTTCAAAAAACTTAATAGAATATTTTGATAGACATAGTTGTTATAGAGACACATTGTGCTAATTAATTGAGAATTAAGAGTAAGAATGCAACAAATATTGTCACGTCGCTATTTATAAGCAATATTTATAAAAAATCATCTATAAACAATCTATCGGGCTAAAATAAATTGTGGATCAGCAAACAAATACTATGTTAAAGAGATACAAGGAAACGAATGAAAGAATCCCGTGCAACAGAGCTTAAAATTAATCTCATAATGAATTAACCAACTTTACAAATTATTGTTTACATTGAACATAAAATCAAAGAATAATAAATTACTCATTATTACAAATATGAACCTAAAAAAGCTGCTCCAAGTCTACTTAAAATGACCAAGAACATGGACCAGGACCAAAGACATTGGGTACAACAAATAAGCCAAGAATGATGTCCAAACAGGGAAAACTGTCCTCAAACTTGCAAGGCATCCCATAATAATAGAAACTACAAGAACCATCAAAACCTCAGCAGAGAAATCCCAGGATAAACCACGAAAATAAACGAGGGAAAGAAGAACTGCCAAGCCCAGAATGTTGTTCACGAATACAGTACCATATATCTGCATTATTTAAAACCGACATGTAAATTACTAAATTCAATAAGCAAAATGCAAAGATAATTACATCTTATATATTATAATATATGAGATTCAGACTAACCTCAGAAAATGTCAAGGAAGTGAGGTTATGTTTCTTTCGGCGTGCCTCAGTGATCAGAGATATTGCTATCCGAGCATTTGTAGCCAATGGGACGAAAATGAAGGAAATGAGGAACGAAGAGACTTTTGCAGTTTTGGATAAATTGCGAACACTGTCAATAAGAGGTTCGGCTAGAAGACCTAATATAACAATTCCGAGTACCACAAGAGTTATAGCCTTCGTCCAGGCAAGGGGTGATTTATCAGTGAACTTATCCTCCATCAGCTTGTCGGTCTGTTCCCATATTTCCTGCACAATATTTTCAAAGATTTCACGAGGATTAGGAATACAAAGAAATAGAATACAATCTCGAAATAGAAAACTCAAGAAGGTTGTATTTACTTTACAGTCATCTTCTTCGCTCTTCTCGGAGCTAGCAGATGGATTAGAAGTTGTTTTTAGCCATTTGGACAATCCAGTGACGAACTCCTCCTCATTAATCAAATGTTCTCCACTTATATCGAGTTCCTTCATTAACTTGGATGCTGCCGCATCTGCACCATAAGGTAATATGCCAGACCTAATATTAGTCATCAGGTTCCTCAGTTCTTCATACGATATGGTGTCATCTTTGTCAAGATCAATGTCCTTGAACAACCTGGAATGTAGGATTACTTAGTTTAGCCAAAATATAATCTTCCGAAACTGATTAGATAATTTACTAAAATTTACCTTTTTATGGCAGATATATCGGGAGTTCCATCTTCTATCAAAAGACTGTCATACACAATGCTTTGTAGATGTTCTAAAATTCTTGGAATTAGACTTCTCATCATTTCACGTTCCTCCCTTTTCTTTTCAATCCAAGGTTTAAGAACCTATAGGAGATCATTTGAGGAATTAAATCAGAATAACAAAATGCTTTCAATTCTTCTACTTGATGCAATAAAATGTACAAGTATAACGGTTAATAACCTGGTCCAAGTCTTTCATTGATTTGATTGAGTGATATCGTTTATTCACAGTATCTTTCGCCTCGTCAAGCCATTTTGTCATTCCTTTGACAAATTCATCCTCGGTTATTTTCTTGTCATTGTTAATATCAAATTCCTTCATCATCTCTGTTGTTCCATCATCGTGATCCAATTGTAGTTTTTCAGATCTGATTTCTTTTAGAAATTCTTGTAGTTCAGGGAAAGTGATGAATTGGTCGCCATCAATGTCTGTTTCTTCGAATAGCCTGCAACAAATAATAATGAAAATTATTAAAGATTATGTACTAAAGATATTAGAACCAAAAAAGAGAGAAAAAATGGTTCTCAAAAGGTACCTTCTAATAGTTGACACATTTGGCGAACCGTTGTCAGTTAGGAGCCTTCCCGTTGTAAGATTCTGCACGTGTTTTAGAATGTCTAAAACTAAATGCTCGACCTTTATGAATGACAAGTTTCTCTTTTGAATCCATGGCTCAAAGAACTGCTCAATTTGTGAAAGAAAAAGTAGAATGATAAAAATCGAAGTGGAAAGTAAAACGTGTAAACAAAACAGACAAATCTTCATGTGAATTTACAGAAAATGATCAGATAGCGTAAATGTAAAATATTTCCATATAGAACATATTGTAAGTATGCCAAATTCTTTGTTAGTTGCACTCTCACAAGTAAAATAGGCATCGTAATTTTAATTGTTGACAAGACTCTTTAAACATCTAGCATTTTCGTCTGAAGATCAACCCTCAACTCAATAAGTTGAACCATACTTTTACTGACTAATAGTAGAGCCTAATTTCCCTCTCTAACAATGAAATCAATTAACTGATCATAAAGGGTATCAAGGGAAAAAGTTGGAGACATTTCATATACACTCACAAACATGAGATCAAAGGAACAAAAGCAAATATCTAAATTTTACTCGTCAGTTCTTTTTATCAAACACATGGCGTGCACAATTTTTAATACCTGATAGAAGAAGTAACAAATAAGGAAAATAGCTGAAACCAAAAGGGTAATCAGTATAACAATCCTTTCCCCAAGATAAGATAAGTTAAAAAGTTTTGGAACTTGGATCATCATTAATGGTATCACTGAACCAAGCATGATCCAAGCAGTATGGCATGTTCCCGAATCTGTTACTACACCATAACCTGTAGCAAAATAAATAGAAAAGTATTATAATAATACAATAAAAAACCAACCGGTAAACAATCAAGAAAGGGAAAATAAAGACAAACCGTTCGATTTTGATATCAATTTCTTAACATGGTTTTGCTCTTTAGGGTTTGAAGAATCAGGGCCCGACTTATTGGAAAAATGTTGACTGCCAACGATGACACAAGTTCCCAAAACTAGAGTGAGAAGCAAAATTGTTGATCCAGCAAACAACCCAACTCCAGTTAAGACGTATTCTTGAGCGGTTTCTTTATAGTTCAAGAGCCCAGACGCTGTTGAGGGTGGACAAATAGATCAGCAACACAATTTCTCAAGACAAAATTATACGCAAAATGGTAAATCGTCCCTCCCTGAATCTTAAACAACAAAACTATGCATGTTATGTAGTATGCACAAGAAATCACGTAAGATTCTAATAACACAGAAGTTTTGAGTTCGAATTATGTAGGACAGGATAAAAAATCGTGATGGAAGGTACGAGTTAACGACCTGAGATTGACCCTTAGTAAAATTATTAACGACTGTAGTTGCAAGATTTGCGATCACTTTCATGTCTTGTTGAAAAGTTATGATTAAAATTAATTATTGATTTTGATTTGAAATTAAAGTTATATTATATGAACACAATCCCGTTTCATTGTCAGAGAGAACGTGCCAAATGTTATTTTATAAATAATGATATTCATCTCTATTAAAAATAACTCCCAGTGTAGTGACACCAACTCATTCATTGGTGTAAAGATGTTTTTTAACACTTCATACGTTTAAACATTCTATCAATGAGTTGGCGCCATATCACATTGGGGCTCATTTTCAATGAGGATGAATATCATTATTCTTATTTTATTGGTAGGAATATGTAGTTAATAATAAATTTTGAAAAAAAGAATAAAATTTTAAATAGGATTTTTTAAATTGTACAGGGCTTGTACTTACATCCCTTGTAAGTGTAAGTGTAGCAGGGTTCTTTTAAATAATGGATATCAATAAGGGGCATAAAGGCAATCACGCAAGTCAGCTTACATCATTTTGACAAATTCTACATTACTATCCTTAGAGTATTTTTGGTAATATGAAAAGTTTTAAGTTTTATGTTTTTTTATTATTATTATTAAATGAATGTGTGATTTAAAAATATTTGAAAAGTTAAATTTTGTGGACTTTACTAATAATAGATGATTGAGATTGAATTTGAAAAGTTATATTGAAATTTTCATCTTTACCAAACAAGCTCTTCATTATGTTTCTTAAGCAAAATATGTATCGTCATCAAATGATCAATGGAAAATAACAAAGTTTGTCCTTATTTGGGTTTCATTTTCAAGAATGAACGAGTGATAAGTAAGTAATATTATGAATCCTAAAAAATATATCATTAAAATTATTACTTGACTTTGAAAAATAATTTTATATTGCAATAGAAATCATTAAAATTAAGTTCTAGGTTCTACTTCGGAATTTTGAATACGGTATATGTGGGATTCCCGAAGTATCAATTTTGGACGTTTGAGGGGTCGATTTCGAGGAATTTTTAGTATCAATTTTTAAAATGGTCAAATCTATGCTTAGGAATAGTTTATAAACAGCGTCATCCAAAAAGAATCAAAATCAATGCAAAAAATTGTCAAGCATACCATGCATGGTGTTAATCTTACTTGAAAACGAATATCTTCAACTTATACAATGTATTAATCGAGTAATTTAAATGTGGGACATACCATCAATACCTTCCGAAAATATAAAAAGAATTCGACATGAGATATGCTACATCTACTAACAAATTTGTACAAATGAATCCTCACATGGAGGGGGCCTGCACAATAAAAAATGTGTGGGGCCTCCTCCATGTAACGATTAGTATATCAATTTGTACAAATTTATTAGTACAATTAATTTAATTCCTTTGACATAAACTAGTTAGCGAAAATTAAAGAACTCACCAAGAAGGATCAATGCTTCAGGAAGAGAACCAATAACTTGAAAAGCACTGGCACCAAAATCACCAGGTCCAAGAATTTTGAAAATCCTTTCTCCTCCAGAGGCAACATAGGATTCTCCATGAAACAAAAGATATTCATAAACAATAATCAAAAACAAATGTCCTAGACTACTTTTTGAGCATGGTAAAAACCCATACATTTGCTCACAATGTTCTTCCTCTTCACGAGAATCCATACTTTTAAGACGTATCAATGAAGAATCGTCTTCTTCAAGACGATCATTACCTCCGTCTGAAACTAAACCAGAACCACCCCATAATGGCCGAGAAATTACTCCAGCCGGGGATGATATGAAAAGAAGAAAGACTACAAGAGAGAGAGTTTTCATGGTGGATTATAAGTTATGGAAATGAAGAAGTTGTGTTTGATTATAATCCAATTTATATAGGTCATTAGTTAGTAAATTAATTTGATTAGCAGCCAATCCAAGGATGAAACTTCATCGTAATCGTACTATCTTTTGTAGATTGACCAGTTCTTTGGTGACTTTGAAAGGTTCTATCATTCTATGGCTACAAGTTGAGGGCAAATTCCGCAGAAAAGGTTTCTTGCTAGTCACTGCAATTCTGCAACTAGGATTACACGTGACTGATATAATGCAACTGCTTGGTTGCAATTTTCATGTAATTTAGCCTGAGTTCGACGGCTACTTATAACACGTAATGATTGTCTTTTTTAATTTACACAATTTTTGAAATTATTTTTTAATTATAAATATTTTTTCTGTTCAATTTTTAACAATATATTTTATATAGAAAATTCAAACAATCCATTATAATCATATTAATGAGCCGTCGAACACTTGCCACATTATCATTTTTATCTCATGTGGGATAACTATTTCATCTTCCCGCATTTCCACTTTTTTTCCTTTTTTCCAAGGTGGGATGGGACTATTTATAGTCCCCATATATTCTCATTTTTTCAATTATAACAAATGCGAGATTGTAATCCCTTTTAAGGATCCTCTTCAAATTCGAGCTTTCATTTAATGTGAGATTAATTTCACATTCACAAGTGAAGATCTATTTGCCACCAATATATTTTCCAACAACATACCCTTAATTATATTTATGTATACTAGTTTCACACCTGTACTATGGACGGACATACTACATTGACAAAAGTATAATATAATTACACGAAACAATGGAAAAAATCAATAAAAAGTAGCAACATCGAATGCGAATCTTAATTCTTAAATAAACATACTAAAGGTTGACAGGGGGAAAAAATACAAGAAAATGCATTAGAAACATACACAAGTAAATGGTCACAAGAACCTACAAATACCTTGTTTAAAACAGTTAATCCAAATTGTCTCCTCCCCTTAGAGCTGCACCTCTCAAAATTTTAAGTCCTAGACTTATATTATCGAATTCTATAAATCCCTCAAGTCTAGGATATATTTCTCATTTCGTGTAATCTATCGTGGTCATGCATACAGGTCAAACCTGCCATAGCACCTTGAAGTAGCTTCTGAACAAAGTTGCTTCTCCTCTTTATAGTTACATCTCTCTCAGAAGGTTTCCAAAGTTTCTGTTCTCCAAGATATTTTGACATCTTTTTGCTGGCTACTTTGCACAGTCGACAGCACTATATTTTCCATCATTTAGGAAAGCAAGCCATTGTAGATAACTTATCACTTGTAAATATAATATATTTAGAGCAAGAAAGTGAAGAAGATGCAATCTACATAGAGATGGAACTTTGATGATATAGACCCGTTCCCCTGTCTTGGTTTCGAATCCTTCTTGAAGTATTTGAATATATATTCTGATAGGTGGCGGCTTTTGAACTGCTCTGCAAAGCACAAGCATTTAAAATATTACAGACAGAGTTCCCAAAACAACAAAAATGCGCTAATGATTGAATTCATAAATGCTAATAGACTGATAGTTGTTATATTACTTGAAGGGAAGCATGAGCATTCAACTCGTTTGCAGCCATCATTTTTGCTTCAACACCGCCAACTTGTTGACTAGGATATACCTACATGACATTTTTGGTTCAGATAATAGGTTATTACTTATCAGAAACTGAATTTTATTTGGAAAAAAATAATTGGAATGTGGGTTAGTTCATGAATATACAAATGACATTAACTGCTCCAAATTGTGTTGACAATTGACCAATTAAATTAGGGGACCAAAAAAGAGTACCTGAAGGTATGGAGGGTGGAGGTTTAAAGGTGTTCAACTTAACTGGAGTTTTTCTTTGAAACTGCCACGTGTTTTCAAGAATATTTACTATATTCCAAAAGAAAGATGCTTCTTCTAAGCAAAAGCAAGTATATAACCAAAATTGTAAAGTGACCATCATGAATATTAGATATCAAGAGTGTTTGCCAAGAAAAGAATTCACCTAAAATTTCAAATATTAAGCAAAGATCACAACTTTATAGTACATGCAATTGAAATTTTGCAACAATCCAAGAACATAATTCAATTAAAATTGTATAAATCTCTTAAAATTCTTTAACTCACATCAGGACAAAGGTGTTGGATTCTGTAAATATTACTATTTTCAGAAGGAGCAAGATAGTTGTTGTCAAATCATCACCCTCATTCAAGAAAATATGACCCTTGGATTCATACATATGCTTCATATTAAAGGCGAGGCACAGAATTCTATAATTTTTCAATAGCATCAAGAGTAAGAGTACAAAGCTCATAATGACAACCTTTATCCAATACACAATCAGGATTCGAAAGATCTTGTACAACCATTAATCATAAATTCGAGGGGATTTCAATCCCAACAACCTGAATAAAATAATATAAAAAAAATCTTATCGAGCGCACAACCTATTTCAAATGTAATTCAGCAACACCTTCCTTTTTTCCCTGTTGACTGTAGTCCAAGATCATCTTGAACCTCTCACTTGAATGCAATAAAAATTCAAGAAAAGTTGGCATACCACTATCAATCTCTCCCAGTTAATCATATTTCAAGATCATATTTACCATCACTTGAATGCAATATAAAAAGAAAAAAAAGTTGGCTCAACTCTACATCCTGCTTTATTGATCAAAATCTAAGATCACCTTAACCATCTTGCTCAAAGGAAACAACATGGAACATGGATAACATACTACCACCCACTTGATGGCTGAGGCCATTATATTCTTCAACCCTGTTATTTTGTCAGCCAAACCAACAGCTAGCAAAGAATCCCATTCAGAAACCTGATAACTAAAATTAAGCCCCATTTCTAGTAACGGAAGCAATATTAAGTAAAATAAAATCAGATCCATGCAAAAAAAAAAAAAAAAAAAAGAGAGAGATATTTATAGAAGTTCACCATCAACGCAAGGGCATCGTTCATGTGCCAATTTTCTTTATGAAAATAAAAAAAGATTATAATGGTAATAATGCAGCCTCTCAATCCATATCTTACCGAAAATGCCCCCTCAAACAATCCTTGCATCTAATACAGAACTACATGATGCCTCACCTTCAATTCTCAAATAGTTATGTGAATGGTACTATTGTTGCATAGATCTTAAGATTTGATATGCATCACTAAACCAAGAAATGATATACTTAAATCTGATTTTTGAATTAGGAAACTTAAATGTTGGGATGAGTGTAATTTTCACATTTTCAAATTGCATCATTAAATATTGTTAAAGCCCTGTTTGGTGAAAATTAACCCATAATCCAGCCAAAAGCAGTTGAGCTAATTATTCCCTCTGATTTTTAACAAGCTAGGTCGCTCGAGCCTAGGTTGCTTGTTGGCACTAGTGGTAATATATTTTTCTTGAGAGAAAAGCATCATAAAATACTTTCTACGCAATTTTAATGAAACGTTTTAAAAATATTGAACGAAATAAGATAAGACGCCCTAAATAAAAATAATTATTGTACATATTATGTCTTTATAAAATCAGATTCATTCTTATCCAATTCCAAATATTGTCATTTATACGCAACGTCAAGAAGCTTATTGCAAAAAACATGTTTCTTGAATTATGATATAATTAAACGTATCGAACATTATCGAAAAATGTGTCAAAAATGTGTTCCAAGTGTTGTAAAACTATCAAAATAGAAGAACAAGATAGTAGAGAAGTAGAGAGAATAGGGAGAAATAATTCTCATTAGGCATATCCCAAATGAATTGTTTAGGCCCTTATTTATAGGGGTGGACAATGACATAATCGTAATAACGTAAAGTTTACAGGGATATAATGGTAATGTCATTCACATATATATTATTTATAACACTTCCTCTTGAATGACATATTACGCAATTGTCTGTCTCGTTAAAACCTTACTAAGAAAATTCAGTGGGATAAAACTTGAGCGAAGGAAAAAGAGTACAGTTGCTCCCCCTGATTTTGGCCATCGTCAATCATTGAGTCTAATGTTCGAGTAGAACAAATCATGTACTGAACCTTGAAGTTCTGAAGTGCTGCCTCGTCAAACCCTTGTCAGTAAAACCCAATGGGACAAAATCTGAACCAAGAAAAAAGAGTGCAGTCGCTGCCTCGTTAAAACCTTGTCAGGAAAATTTAGTAGGATAAAACCTGGACGAAGGAAAAAGAGTACAACATGATTCTCTCCCTGAAGTGTGTAATCAAGTATTCATGAATTTCTTGAACATTATATCATCTTTTGTCTGGAATATATATATACGAATCTCCTTGTGCAGCCGATATCATAACATTCTTCATAAGATATCTATGATTTTCTTCATTTGTTAATATCATCCTAATATAACAATGTCTTGCTGAATTATAGCTCGTAGATAGCTATGATAATATCTCAAAAACCTTGCTAAGAAAACCCTGTGGGACAAAACCTTAGCGAAGGGAAAAAGAGTACATTATTCTCATTAATACGCCTCAACTGCTGCCTCATTAAAAACCTTGCTAGGAAAACTCTATGGGACAAAACCTCATTTAAGGGAAAAATAGTGCAATGCGTATTTATTCCTTTCATGGAATATTAATGCAATCACGAAAACATATCATTTATGATGAGCTTTATATAAATCGTTCATAGCTCATTTATGATGTCATAACATGTTATTTTAAGCAATGTTGTACTAATTTATCGATTGCATCTTTCACTTCTGGTGAATAATCAAATCTAGAATTCACTTTTGGTGAATAATCAAATCTATAATTCACTTCGGGTGAATAATCAAATCTATAATTCACTTCTGGAGAATAATCAATTTCTCAGATGTCATAAATAGTACACTCCAATTTCGATTTCAAAATATTATATCATGGAGTCATTTGTATCATTCTATAGTGATACTACTCTGGGTATATTGAATCTTTTAGTGATTATACATGTATGTTCTTGGATCTCGTAAACCACAATTTCTGATTTGTATAAGCATAATCAATCATTGAAGTAGATATCAATTTCGACATATAATCTACAATCATTTTACTTGAAATCCCAACGTACCCGATCAACTGGTACATTAAAGAATACTCCCAAAGTACCGAGATGAGAATCATACATTTTGATCTCACTCATTGATATATCAAAGAGCTCAAACTAGTGATTTAGATTATTGTCTATCCACCATATGTCATGCCAGTTCTATGAAAAATTTGGCGCGCAATGAGTCGTCTTTTATGACTGTGTAATATTTTTCATTTGTACAAATAATTACTGGCTTTACACATTTAAGCATTTGGACCTCAGGTCCTTGAACAATAATTCCTATATTGGAATTTTATATCTGGCCAAAGTATTACAATTCCATCAATCTCATTTTCACAAGAGAGTTGTGTATGTATTCGATTTATTTATCCATTCCACTTCATCTCAATATAACATATGGAGATTTTCTATCAAGTACATAAATCTCTTATAATTTAACTATGTCCCTTTTTTATTCACCATGAGTATTTAGCCTCAAAAGGGATCATCTCAATTATTCAAGAGATATTTGTTTTTGGAATCGATTTTCATTATGCTTTAGGCATAATTATGCTTCAGGCATAATTAAGCTTCAGGCGTGTTTTCCCCATAATGTTCACAAATCTTATATTATATCAATCGGCTAAAATGCCGCAACATATGTCATCCTTTTAGGGATATAATCTCAATCATATATATAAGTGCGCTTTGGTAGAGTGTATACATATCGCACTTTTTACAAATCATAAAACTTCTTGAGCTAGTCCCTGTTTGACATAGAATATTGTTGTATGATAAATAATTTCTGAAATAAGTTATTCTCATAGAAAATAATTTGAAACTTTTGATAATTTAACCGTTTATTATAGAACTTCTGGTTCAATATGGTTTTAATTCATTTTTATGGATGAATATTTGGTTCAATACAATATTGCTGAACTTCTGGTTCAATACAATGTATATTTCACTAATGAAATTCTGGTTCATACTATATACATATTTTACTTTTACGTATGAACTTTTGGTTTAATACAATATTTACTTGTTCGAGTTTATAAATCAATATACCTTGATTTATTATATCTAAAAAGATGATTAGACCGAAATCTCAATAAAATGATCCTTGTCCCCATCTTTTGATTACAAATCTTTTCCCTTTTCTTGGTGGAATCAATGACACGCGGAGCCACCGCTCTTTTACGCTTTAAATAACGCATTTAAATAGATCACTTTGGGAGAGGATCAGATCCATAAAAATGGATGTTATATTATCAAATATTCGCAAATACTACTCAAATTTTTCGATAAATGTTTTGAAAAATATTTACCGAGTTCGACTCGAAAGATTGAGGCTGCTGATGGATCAAGGTATTCCAGAAGATGTTCGTTGGTTGATCGAAGCAAAAGTTTGGTTATCTGGTGAATTACCATATTCATTTTCTAAGCACATGCCTGACTTAGGTAAAAGTACTTTTGGAAAGAAGCAAAAGAGCATATAGATTGAAAGGTTGTTACAAATGTGCTCGATGGACATGTGATACCCGTTGTAAATCAATAGGATATTCATCCATAAATTGAGATGATAAAATAGATTTCATTAAGGGTGGACTGAGTAAAGAGTCTTTGGATGATATCCGATTGACTCTTGAGACGCACCCATGTGGGTATGTGCAGCGTGAGGTACTATCTTTATGAGCTCAATTCAACAATGACAAAGACCGTTATAGTCTTAAAAATATAATAGCAAAAGATCCGATTTTCCAGGCTGTAATAAACAATGATGTTTTGGCTACTCGACATTGATATAAGATAAATCAGTATAGTGTATATATGTATACATATATATTTTAACAAAGTATTTTGTATTTTCATTTTTCGCCTATGAACAGATCGTCTTTGAGAGATCACCGAAAGATAATCAATTATTGAACATTAAATATGCTGTCAGATATATGATCAAAAGTGGTGTCATTTAGTCAAAAGTAAATAGTAACTTTTTCAAAGGACGAGCAGTAAACAGTGAATATTTTGAGTTTAGAAAGTCAGATAATTTCGCAGTTTAATGCATCCTGAAATAACAATTTCCGGTAAGTTTTCCTTCCTTATACTCTTAAAAGATGGAAGGATCAAAACTTCGACAGATCAAAACTATCTGTGTATTTTATGGATCAAAAATCTGGAAAGACTTTGAGTATCTAGAAGTATCAGTGCTTCTAAGGAAAAAGTTGAAAGAGAGAGGTATCAATCTAGTATATGGAGGGGGCAGCAGTGGATTGATGGGTTGTGTTTCACAATCCGCTCAAACAGAGAAATCAAGAGTGATAGGTGTTATACATATTCCTTTAGCTGATATCGCAGGCAAAACACGAGGTCATGAAGTACACACGTTATCTATTCATGAACGCATAACTTGCATGTTGTATGGTTCTGATGCTTTTATTGACATGCCTGGATGTTTTGATACTTTAGAGGAAATCTTTAATATTACCTCATGGACTCAGCTGAGTCTCCATGCTAAGCCTATTGGACTTTTAAATGTTAACAACTTCTTCGATGGTTTACTAACATTTCTTGATTATGCTGTGGAATAGGGATTCATCTCTCCATTTTCTAGGATGATCCTTATTTCTGCTCCCACAATCGACGAACTGTTGGAAAAGTTACAATCATAAATTCTAGTACAAGATCCATCAGGAGTTAAGATAGATTGGTTGCAAGGAAGGGGTACCAAGCGAAAATGAAGTCCGGTTAATGCAAATTTAACCTTGTGAATCTCCAAAATATTGTGGGTGGTAGAGTACGGAGTATTCTTACTCTTGAGACACGCCTCTAATATTGATGAGTATTTGAACTTAATCTTGTGAACCTCAAAAGGATTAGGAGTGGTAGAGTACAGACTATTCTTACTCTTGAGACACACAAAAGGATTAGGGGTGGTAGAGTACGGAGTATTATTCTCTTGATACACACCTCTACTATTGAGGATCATAAATGTTTCCACCTTTTTGTGTTTTGCATGTATCTCTTTTCAGTATGACTCTTTTATGCTTCTTTAGGAGCAATAATAATAAATTCATTTCAGTATGTTTAGATGATAATCTTTTACTTCTTCTGGAGTATATATGTACTTCTTCTGGAGTACATAAGTGCTTGTGCAAGAACATTGATCAAAATTGTTTATTTAAATCATATAATATTTATTTCATAATACTGATGAGATTATTTTCACATTAGCCATTTCCGTGCTATCATGTGACATTATCTTATCATACATCAAAATTTTCTTGTTGGATAATTTATTTTCATCTATCCTTTCAATACAGATATTGGTAACCTCTGGTACCGTTTGATAAAATATTTTCATTAAAATCTAACAAACTTTTGGTAATGGTAACTTCTGGTACCATAAAATATTGTTAACTTTTGGTAATGGTAACTTCTAGTACCATTTGTTGAAATATCAAATAACAACAATATATAAAATTTATATGAGTAGAAATATTTAAAACCTGTAGAACAACCATATAGGTGGTAACGTAATATGCTTGAAACTTGTAGAACCAACCATATAGGTGGTAACGTAATATGCTGGAAACTTGTAGAACCAACAATATAGGTGGTAACGTAATATGTTGGAAACTTGTAGAACAAACCATGTAGGTGGTAACGTAATATGTATATTTAAAACTGATAAAACCAACCATATAGGTTGTAACAACATAATGAAATAATTACCTTTCATAAATGAGCAAGTCATAAATCTAGTCAAGGTATTCATAATAGTCCAGTCCGTTAGGATAATGAGTTATATTTAATAACTCAATACATCACGTCATGGTAACGATTATATTATTTGTACCTTATTGATTACACAATAGTGCTAAACACTTGTAATATATATTTTGTCAATATTAATCATAAGATCAATAATCATGATTTATTCAATACGTTAAATTACGATTAATATATTTTAATGTATTATCAAGGGCAAAATCGTCCATATTTTAATAATTGATCATATGAATAAATCGAAACCGTCAATATGTTTGAAATTTAATTTAAAATAAACTTACTTTTGGTCCAAAGTTTAAAATGTCGCCGGAATTGCTTCAAAAATAGTTTTTACGAAGCCGCCACGTTCAACCACTGGAAAATGTCCAAAATTGCACCAAACAGAAAAGTAAGACCATAGGAAAATAAAAAATGTCGATATGAACAAACTTTCTTTTGATGCCGTCGCGGGACCCGTTCTCATGCGCCTCCACGCACCTCATCGACGTCTGCTCATGGGAGTCACGCGCCGCCACTATTGACACGCGCCGGTGCAGGGGATTCGTCTCGCCGTCGTGGTTTCAGATCTGGTCTCCAATCGTCAATTGGATGTATAATTTTGCGTAGATCAGATTTGAAAGTTTCGGATTTTTCCAATTTTCCCTTCTTTTTTTTACAACATCGAGACCATGTTTCTTTTCTCGTATGGAACTTTTTGAATCATGCAAAGTTTCCATCTTTCTTTAAGTTTTCAGATCTACAATAGGTGGGTTATTTTCTAAAGCCAAAAGTGTTTGATTTGGGTAATGAAAACATTGATTGATAATAATCAGGTTTCTAATATAGAGCCCATCATTTAGATGCAACTGTAGAGCATACTCCCGTCGCATTACTCAATGGTTAGAGACTCGTGCTGATAATGTTTTGTAAAACTATCAAAATAGAAGAACAAAACAGTAAAGAAGTAGAGAGAATTGGGAGAAATAATTCTCATTAGGCATATCCCAAATGAATTGTTTAGGCCCCTATTTATAGGGATGGACAATGGTGCAATCGTAATAACGTAAAATTTATAGAAATTTAATGGTAATGTCATTCACATAAATATTATTTATAACACCACGAAAGTAATATAATAAGCTTGATGAAATTCTAACTTTGGCCTAGAACATTGTTGAATTAAGCCATTTAGGCTAGGCCCGAAGCCGGCCCCACATGGCTAAAAGTAAGCCGAAAGAGTTCAATTTTATTTTGTTTTTTGTTTTTTGTTTTTTGTTTGTTTTGGTTCGTGGAGTCTTATAAACCCAAAGGAGATAGTCTATTAATATTTTTATTCCTCCCGTCTTTTGTATGACTTGTTCGAAAGAGTAATACTATATATACGGACAAATTTAATTACAGATGGGCTTCCAGACAATTGACAGGATTTTTTTTTTGCAACCCACGTAATCTCCAAAATCAATCAACTATAAAACATCATTGCACCCTCTTCGGAATGAAGTTTCGTAGTATATATAATATATAATTTTTACCATTTAATTATCTATCCAAAAGAAATAATTTTTCACAAAACGTACTCTCAAAAATTTACGTCAAACATACTCTTAACAAAAACCCTACAGTCTATTTAGTGTGTATTTGATGTTGTTTAAAAGGATTTCTTTTGAAATGAATAGTAATTTTTAGGAGAATTGATGATTGAGATTTGGTTCAAAAATTAAATATTGTGGACTTGACTTTTAATGAATGGTACGGTTGAGCACCGTAGAAAAAAAAATTTGAAAGAAAACTAAACAGGGCTTTAATATCTATGTGGCAGGAATTTGCAAGTGGGTGGGACTCGCCGTCCAAAAATATTGGCATGTCCACGGGCCTATTCAATCCTAATTAAACTTAGAAGACAGTTCGAACTAATTAAATTTGGATCGATTTAGATTCAACCCTAAAAACATGGAGTTTAATTTGTTGTTAAAAGCAATGTGTGTTTTATATATATCGTGATAATTCTTATGCATATTTTAGGAGTTAAATATTTGAAATATCTATCTATTTTTCATGAGTTAAACATGTTAGAGCTGGGGGCGACGAGTTGTGACTCGTGATGAATTTCTTTGTGTTCATAATTTTATAATACCACTTTATTCATTGACACTTCCACTGCAAACTAATATGATGATAATGTCATTCGTGCATCGCACGAATATATACTAGTAAATAGTAAAATATTATAAAAACTTTAACTCACATTTACCTTTCTTTTGTCCTTTTACTATTTGGGTGTTCTACTCAATATCTTTCAAGTTTTGTACTGATTTATTATTACAGATTTCTTTAAATTTTTTAAGAAATATTATGTTATAATTTTTATTTAGTCATTTAATAAATATTATTATGATTATAAAATATTAATATAATAATCAAAATATTACATCCAAAACTGTCTGATAGTTTGCAACACACACACACACACTATAAAGGAAACATTACCTCAAATCCAAAAAGTTACAACTTCATTAATCCATGACTTTAATTTTCGTAGGTTACATGAAAAATATTTTACAAATTTTAATTCACATTTACATATAATATAATTACTAGTACAATTATATTACACTACATTAATATAAATTAATTTATGAATTAATCTGCATATGACATTTTATGCGTAGTGCTTCATTGACTTCCATACTAAATCAATACATAACAATGAGAATGGGGATGACAATAATATTCACGGACTCGATATCCGTTGGAAACTCAACATAAATGGATGGGGATTACACAATTAAATGGGTTCGTGGGTCGAGTATTTATGGAGGTAAGTTTTAAAACCCAACATTGTTATGGATAGGGTGGGGTGTGAATTTTACTACAAGACTCATACCCGATCCACATATTCATTAATTTTCTTAATAAATTATAAAATTTTAAAACAAAAGTGATTATGAAAAGAAAAAAAAATTGCATTAATCTAGACATTCAGTAGTAAACTCAATTACTAAGGTGTGATGATTACTTAATTAGTCTTTGCTACTTCCTTCAAAATTTATTCACAGCAAGAGCTTTTTAAAAATTAACTCTCTAGTGCTTTAGTTTATTCTAGCCTACTTCAACAGTTTCTCTATTGCTTTTATGATTTATTGCAGTGCTAAATATATACATTTGACATATTATAGTTACACAACATATGTTTAAAAAGAATTAAAAAATTTATAATGGATTTCAAATGAATCACCAGGCTGCTGGCATTGCTAAATGCTCCGCCATGAAGCAAGCTCTCGGGGTGCTTCTTCTATCCCCCTTTTCTAGCGCCCCCTCGAACCAAGAGACGTGTCTCTTTAAGATAAAGCACTTCTGCTCATCTAGAAAAGGTTTCGGTAGCTGCCCCAACAACGAGAATTTATAGTATATTGTACGGCCGCACAGTATCAGTGATTGCCTTAAGCGAATCTTGGTTTTCTCTTGCCATACCAGGTATTGTACAAGAGAGAGCCAACTCCTAGGTGATCTATCCATGACCGGAATGAAGCTTGGATGTAATTACGATATTGACTTTCCTTGCTCAGCTTATCCTCTCCCGGAGGTGATCTGAAGAAAAAGAAAATATGGGTATAGAAGCATACCCGTCTTCAACCAACCCCCATCCCGCACCGACCCCCCAATTCTTAAATGGGTATATAGGTAGGGTATAGAGGTTGTAAATTTTTAGTGGGTAGGGTATGAGTTTGACAAACTCGACCCATTACCATCTCTAACGAGAAACTCTAAATCCTTACACAATACCATCATTATCTATTAATAATATTAATAACATAGTTCATTACATTATATTTTACCTAATAATATACAATGTATATTATAATTTAATATTATTATATGCAACTTCTGCTGATTTTGGCACAACGTGAATTTTTTTCAATAAAATACGAGTATATTGACTACTTCAATGATAAACTAATTGAGTTATTTAATGCGAAAGTGTAGAGTTTGTCTGTTTCAATGAAACAATAGATGATACAAATTAATTTTACCAAGAGAAACTCCTAAATAAATTGTTGGCAAATGGTATCCCACCAAACAAGTTAATCTTGAAAATAAATTCTCCAATGATACTCTTAAGGAATCTACACTCATCCAATGATCTTTGTAATGAGATATTAATGATTTGTTGTGATTTCAAAAGACATATAATCCATGCAAAAATAATCATTGGATAACATGCTGAAAAGTAAGTTTTTCTTTCATGTATCCTATTAATTAGAGTAAATGCTGGATTGTATTAATTAATTCAAATTCAAGATGAACAATTTTCAATATGTCTATACTTTACAAAAACTATTAACAAGGCTTAAGGATAAATAATACTTACTGTTGGAATATACGTTCATGAATATCATTCTCTCATGGTCAACTATATATAGCACTTTATCGCGAAATTTCAATACAAACTATTAAAATCATGGTAAAATCAGAAAATAAAAAAAGAAAGATTTTCATATTATATACATAATTTCATATAAAAAAAAATCATATAACTTTTTTAACAATTTAAATTTTTTCTTTTAATAATATTTAATACCTCAACTGTTTTTAAAAATAGGTACTATTAGGACTTCAAAAATATCATGCATCTCAATTATTCTATACATGAGTCGTGCAATGCACGTACTTATAAATAATTTATGAAAAGTGTTAGGGTTCACAAATCACCCGCTCATCGTAACTACCCTTTAGTTTCAATCATCAAATTCCAACAAACAATTATTTGAACTTTATCAGTAACTTGCTTCAATGTTTCCCAATCATGGTATATGAATAAAAAATTTGACATAAAGTTTTACATCTATACATATGTCAATCATCTATTTTTTTACTCATCACATCATCATCAAAATCAACAGTTCACAACAATATTTCGATCATCCAAGGTGACATCATTGAATGAAAAAGTAGCATTTTCCCAATGTTTCTTGATGGGCTGTCAGTTTTTTTAGGTCAATCCTTGAAAAATTGCATTTTCCCAATGTTCGCCTTACCATTAGGTCAATCTTTGAGATTGTGGTAAATAACACTATTTAATGCGGAACTAATCTCAAAATAATTAATAAGATAAAAGAAACATATACAAACATGTCTGAAGGGGGAAATAAGTTTAACTTTTAAGATGGCTAGACTAACTTCTTTATTTCTTCTAGGTCCAAGTTAAGTAACTTCAAAAATATATTAATTGTCAAAGACTAATTTTAGGAAGATATTTTTAAGTGAACATGTTATATATTCATTGGGTGGTGAAAATAACTACATTTCCACTTACTTTTTCACTATCCAATGAATGTGTGACATGTCACAATGTCTCTAAAAAATGTCTCCTTATAATTATTGATTGTCAAATGATCTTTTCTCTTAAATAAGACAGAAATAATGTGTACATAATTGCAAGAACATTGAAATTATGTGTTGAAGACCATCATGTTCAACATTCAAAATAATAAATAATATTTACTTCCTCCGTCCCATTTGTATAAGCTACATTTTCATTTTCTTTTGTCCCAATTATATAGAATTATTTTTTTATTGAGAAGTATTTATTTTGTTTATTTACTAATATACCCCTATTTAATACTTCCAATAATAATAGTTTTGATACTTAAATAAGGGTAATTTGAGAATTTTCTTTACAAAAATTTCATTTTCAATAACATTAAATATGTTTTTTTAATTGTAAAAAGTCAAATAAGCCTATACAAATGAGACGGATGGAGTATCTTCGATCAACATGAGATTAGAGCATGTAAATATTAATGTCGTGACATGAAAATCATGTAACCTTTAATTAGCAAAATTTCCATAATCTGCTCGAATACAATTTGCAAAAAAATAAAAAATAAAAAAATTGACAAATTTGATACTTCACTCTACATTAATTTAATTCAGTAATTAGGACTGTCAATGTTTGGCAAACATTTATAAACGGTTGAGTGACGTAACAATATTTTATTGATCCATTTTTTTTTTTTTGGGTAAAGTAAAATACGATGGACGAGAATCTTTGACCAACCGAAATGTATTGTAATTTCCCGACTCTTGAACTTTGAGCTGATTGATGATTGGTCAAAATTCTGGTAATTAACATGAATAAATTAGGGGGAAAAATAATAGTTCAGCTTTTGCATTAATTAGAGAAACTAATAATTATTCATTAGTAATGAAGTGGAATGAATTATGCCAAAATTAAAAGAGAAAAATTGATTGGACAGACAAAGAACATCCTTAATTCCAAATAGGGCTAGGCATAAACCGTCCAAACCCATCAAAATCGTCCAAATCGACCCAACCTGATCGGTTTGGATCGATTTTTCATGAAAATTGGGTTGAGTTCGGATTTTTTTAAAATTTTTTAGTCGGGTTGGGTCGGGTTACGGGTTGGGTGAAAAACCCGACCCAACCCAAATAAAAAATCTGTTTTTTTTTTTAATGAAACTTTACTTATTTAAATATTAATTGAACATATTTTAATTTTATTAACAAGTGTTCAATTTATTGTATTTGAGGTTATTGTAGTGTACATAATTGATTTGAGTTAAAAGATTGATTCATGAGTTTTTTTTTTTTTTTCAATATTTTTTATTAA
Organism: Ligustrum vulgare; assembly: GCA_963555705.1. Lineage (NCBI taxonomy): Eukaryota > Viridiplantae > Streptophyta > Magnoliopsida > Lamiales > Oleaceae > Ligustrum > Ligustrum vulgare. Next base: position 71,600,809 of record OY743169.1, on the reverse strand, counting down.
TTGGACCAAAACCCAACCCGTCCAACCCAACCCGACCAAAATTTGGTTGGGTTGGTTTTGAACTCTTAATTGGGTTGGGTTGGCTTGATTTTTTATCAACCCGACTTTAGTGGGTTGGGTTCGGGTTGGGCAAAAAACCTACCCAACCCAACCCATGCCCACCTCTAATTCCAAAGGTAGAAAATGTATATTGTTGAATGTTGGTAGTGCATAACTTATCTTGTAATACACATATTGTGATGAGATCCAAGAAAGTCAAACATCGATGATCGTGTCAGTGGGACCGTGATGAGATCCAAGGTCGAGGATATTCAAGAGTCGATGGTGGAATTCATTCATAAGCCATGGAATCAAGCCCAAAACGGAAAACACTTTCAATTCCGGATGAGAATGGGGCGGGAAAGGATTTGAGTTGAACGAGTTCGAAATTCAATTAAATTTTTGACAGAGATAAAGTCCGAATTTGAGGTTCACTATTTCTTGAAGAATTGTAGTCTGTTTCGTCTAGTTTCGAAATCATTTTGAATCATCTCAATCGGACATCGAGATCAAAAGTTATGACCAAAAAATTGAAAATGGTGTGAACAGAATTTTGGACGCACGAGCGATCGCGAGCCAAAAGGCATTGAATTTTTGCAATCTCCACACGATCGAGCGGATTTCTTCCACGCAATTGTGCAGGTGTGCGGGACACAGAAAATTCGCGAGTTTTCAAAATATTTTTCGGGCTTTTCTTTATTTTCTTATTTCTTATACTATAAATAAATACCCACTTCCAAAAACCCTAGAAACTAACTTAGATGTTGAATGAAGCTCTTGAGAGGCTCCTATTTAGGTGAGGTAAAAACCTCTTTCTACTTGTAATCTTCATAGAAGATCTTCAACTTTAACTTGAGTATATTATTCTTGTGTTTGTTGTTGATTTTCAAATATCTTAGAATTTGCTTTATTCTCTCCATTGAGTTAGGGTTTAATTCCTTAGAATTTTGGTTAAGGGTGAACTTGGGTCAAGATTTATCACTTTCTTACCATTTTTAGCTTTCTTGGGTTAGTATTAAATTGTTGTGAGAATTTTTTGTCCAAACACCAAAAGAGTTCGAATCATTTGGTATCAGAAGCAATCAGAGCTTTGCTAAAAAATTAGTATATATATCCTTTAAATTTCTTGTTGTTCTTCATATTTAAAAAAAAAAAATCAAAAAAAATTTGGGGAAAACTTGATGTTCTTGATCATCTATTGAATTCTACTTATTGGGTCTATTTTTATTGTCATATTTGAGTTTGTTGGGGATATCAAAATAGTCATACATTACCATTTCTATACTATTCAAGGTTTGCACACAAGGTGTTTGATGAAATTTCTCAAAGAAAACTACACTAGTGTAAACTTCTATTCTCTACACTAAACACTTTCTTTGATAGTTGCTTGTGTCTTGCTCAATCTATTGTTGATCTTGTACTCATAAATCATTGTCCTACAATTCAAATTTCATCTCTTGTTGTTATAACAAGCAATGAAATTTCACTTTCTATTTGTCTGTTCACTTCTAAAATTCCTCTTGTTTGTTGTGGTTTTTGACTTCACAAGAAGTAATTTTTCTCGGTCTAATTGATTAACTTCCTTGAAGAACTTGAGAAATGAAATTTTGAGTGGAAAAAAGGCAAGACTGGTGAGCTCATTATCAGGTAAAAGCTTAAATTGAGTGAAACACAATAGAAAATATTTTGTGAGGACACTTACACATTTACACAACATATCTCATGCAAATACTTCATGTAGGCAAGATTCTAATACCCAAACTCAAGACTTGCATGAAATGATGCAAACTTTTTCAATCACCATAACTAAACAAATGGAGGAAATGGAAAGAAGGTTGGAGGGAAGGTTAGAAAGATTGGAGACTAGGGGAGAAGTCCCACCACCAAGGGATAATCGTGATAGGAGGGGTAATAGAAGAAGAGGAAAGGATAAATTTGGGAATGTATTGCATAGTGATTGGAGTAGTGACCAAAATTGGAGAATGGGTTGATTGGAGTGGAGATGAGATGAATGAAAATATTTCTAGTGTACAAATGAAGAGTCTATCATTGCATGGGAAGAGTGGCAGTAAGGAAGTAGGGGTGGAAAGAAATATGAGTCCAGCAAATTCTTTGACAAAGGCTAGTGGGGTGGAAAAACATGGAGAAAATAATTTCTACACTAGGTGCCTGGTGAATGATAAAGCATGTGGCCCCATGATAGATGGAGAGAATTTCACTAATTTGATGAGTGCTAATATGGTGAGAAAATTAGGATTACCGATAGTGATACATCATAATCCATACCAATTGCAAAGGTTGAGTGATTATGGGGAAGTGAGGGTGAGAGAAGAGTCGAGAGTTGATGTTCCTACCTCAGAAAAAGGAGAGGACGTGAATAGAGCCACCAAAGAAATTGAGGGAAAAGATTACACAAAAGTTCCATTTGCATTTAAAGAATCTAACATTTTCCTCCATAGTTTGATTACTCCTTTATTGCAAGAAATTTACCAAAAACAACGAGGAATTTCAAGGGCATGGCAAATGGATGAAGCACATGGAGGCATTTTCCTACATCAACATATACTGTCAAGGTAAAGAAATTGTAATAGTCGATGCATTATCTAGGAAGTATGTTCTCACCACTTCTTTGGATATGAGGCTATTGAATTTTGAATGTGTTAAAGAAATGTATAAAAATAATGTAGATTTTGTAAATGTATTTTTGACTTATGAAAATGTTGTACTCGATAAATTTCATGGGCATGATGACCTCCTATTTTGTGAAAACAAGCATGGTGAGTTCTTATTTTGCGAAAAAAGCTTTTTGTGCCTAGTTGCCATATGAGAGAATTGTAATTTAGGGGAGTCCATGAGGGAATTTTAATCGAACATTTTGATGTAAAGGGGACTTTACTTCTAACCTCCCTAAGTGCCAAATAATTTTGTCTTGAATATGTTAAGGGCATGCATGCAAATAATCCAAAATTGTTTAACATTTATGAATCATGTGGTGAAAGAGATTTTGATGAATCTATAAGCATGATAATTATTTGTTTTGGAAAATTAGACTGTTTGTTCCAAAATGTGCCATGGGGGAGTTGCTATTGAGAGAGGCATATGTTGGGTGCTTGATGGGATAATTTGGAATCAAAGGGGCCTTAGAGATATTAAGTGAGTTGTCTCATTGGCCTAAAATGGAAGTTGATATTGTGAATTTTTATATTTGTAGCAAAAGCATCAATTGCAACGGGGTCGAATCTAAGGTTCTGCCTCGAAGCTCATACACACGTTTGCACGTCCCTAGCAAACCTTGGGTTAATAATTCTATGAATTTTATATTCTGTTTACTTAGATCAAAGAAAGGAAATGATGCTATTTTTGTGGTTGTTGGTAAGATTATTGGAATGTCACGTGTCACTACATATCATGAAACCAACAATGCTATCGACATAGCAAATATTTTATTTTGGGAAGTAGTGCACTTGCATGAAATTGATGTTAATCTTGTGATTGTTAAATTTACTTGTAATAAAACTTTTCATCATATAGCAAATTTTCTGTGCTTGAGATTGCTTATGACTTTAATCTATTAACTCCTGTGAACTTGATGCATTTGTTTATTGATAAAAGAGTTAGTTTAGGTGGGTACAATAATGCAAATTTGGTTAAGTCCCTTTTTGGGAAGGTCGAGCTTCCATTTGAAGGGATTGGTAACCAATGTACTTCCGATGCCGGCAATGATAGGAAGCGTGTCACCTTTGATCCGGGTGGTTGGATGTGTTTCTATTCGTGGATAGAGCGACCCCCCTATCAAGTAAAACCCAAATTGCTACCCTATGGTGATGGTTCATTTAAAACTCTTGGCACAACCAAAGACAACACCTACAAATTGATATTACTCGGTGAGTATAAAATTTCAGTTACATTAATTGTGCCTGATTCTTCTCTTTTATTGTAGGTATCTATTCGAGGTCAAATCCTTCTCAAGGGGGAGGTAATGATGAGAATCGAGAAAGTTCAACTTCATTGCACAAATCGGTGGTCCAGATTACAAGATCAAAGGTCAAGTAATCTCACGAAAATGCATTCAAGCAAGATTCGATATTGAATCTTTTTCAAAAGAGAACGGATGATAAGATCCAAGAAAGTCAAATCTTGAAGCACGTGCCAGTGGGACCCATGATGAGATCCAAGGTCGAGGAGGTTCAATATTCTATGGTGGGATTCATTCATAAGCTATGGAATCAAGCCCAAAAAGGAAGACACTTTCAATTCCGGACAAGAATAAGGCAGGTAAGGATCTAAGTTGAACGAGTTTGAAATTCAATTAAACAATTTGAGATTCACTATTTCTTGAAGAATTGTAGTCCGTTTCATCTAGTTTTCAAATCATTTTGAATTACCTCGATCGGATATGGAGATTAAAAGTTATTATCAAAATACTGAAGATGGCGTGTGCAGAATTTTGGACACCCGCGCAATCACGCGCGTTTCAGAGGCAATGAATTTTTGCGATTTCCACCCAATCGTGTGTATTTCTTCCACGCGATCGCGGGGGTGTGTGGGACACAAAAAATTTACGAGTTTTCAACTTGTTTTCGAGCTTTTCTTTATTTTCTTATTTCCTTTATTTCTTGTACTATAAATAAATACCCACTTCCAAAAACCCAAGAAACTAACTTGGATGTTGAATGAAGCTCTTGAGAGGCTTCTCTTTGGGTGAGGTAAAAACTCTTTCTACTTGTAATCTTCATAGGAGTTCTTCAACTTTAACTTGAGTATATTATTCTTGTGTTTGTTGTTGATTTTCAAACATCTTAAAATTTGCTTTATTCTCTCCACTGGGCTAGAGTTTACTTTCTTATAATTTTGGTTATGGTGAGCTTGGGTCAAAATTTATCACTTTCTTACCATTTTTAGTTTTCTTGGGTTGATATTAAATTGTTGTGAAATTTTTTGGCTCAAACATCAAAGTGGTTCGCACATATGATATCAGAGCTTGACTCTAAAATAAGTATATTAATCCTTTAAATTTCTTGTTGTTCTTCATATATATAAAAAAAATTTGAGGAAAACTTCATGTTTTTTATCATCTATTGACTTCTACATATTGAGTCTATTATTATTATTATTATATTTAAGTTTGTTGGAGATATCAAAATAGGCATACATTATCGTTTCTATGCTATTCAAGGTTTGGATACAATATGTTTATTTATTTAAATATTTATTTTTAAGATGCACTTTCTAAATCTTCATAAGGGAAAAAAAAATTACATTTCTGTGTAAAAAACTAAAATGTATATCATATTAGCTAGGTTTATCTAAAATGCATTTAAATTTGTTTGCAATGCTGTTGTACAACTTTGAAGTCTATTTTATTCACAAGCACGTGTATATTACATTTAAAATGTATCACTGAAATTTAATTTGAAATTTCTCCTATATTACCTTTTAGGGTCTCTCAATGTCGATTAAATGTATCACGAAATGTGTGCATGCTATTATATACTCAACAAAATTATGACACGTGCATCACACGTGCATCAAACTAGCTAGTGTTTATTATGAGGCCTAGTTAATGGGAAAAATAGGCAGCCAAATTGCTTGAGCTTGAGGTAATTTGAGATTTGTTATAACATTTTTTCAAATGGAGATTGATTGTTCAAATTCGAGGTGGGCATTCGATTTATGAGATAAGCAGAGATTTGAAATGCGTATGGCCAGTATGAGAGAGGAGGAAGGTACCGAGAAATTTTTAATTCATAATATTTTGATTTTAAGAAGTTAAATAATATCCCTTTGTTGCCTCCAGTACATAAACTACAAGTTGAAGGTAGTGAAGACCAATCTTCACTACAAGAAAAATCTGAGATGTCGACTACAATTTTGCAATGTCAAAAGGTCGTCTATGTGCGTACGAGTTTTCTTTGTAGGGTAAGAAATGTCGTATCTACAACTAATTGTTTCTAAAAAAACCATCCTCGCTACGTTGACACCAGAGACTAAGGCTGGTCAGTTTACCGTTCTGTTTAGATGACGTTACCAAGAGTTGTTCGACGTAGGGATGACAACGAGGACGATGGGGACGACGACGATGACGACGATGACGAGGATTTAGGAGGTCCTTATTAATTACGTAGAGTTTTCATGTAATTAAAATTGCATACTTTGTATCTGAATCCTATAATTGTGTTATTTACATTGTCGTATTTTTGTAAATTTGCGTTACAAATTCAGTATTACGTCTGTTAATAATAAGAAACTGTTTTGATTGTTATTAATATATTGTCATTATGTTCAATAAAATATTTTTTATACTATGTTGTCTCTATATGTTAATTGAGACAACTTTTACTGGTATAATGACGATAATTTCCGTCACATTTAAGTCCTTTTTGTTGGAAAGTTTCCTGAATTTTTTCAAGTCTCTACAATTATGAAAATTACCACCAACTTGGAAGGGTTATAGGAATAAAATATCTCTGAAATCCAATTCTGTGGCGAAATCAATGTGTTATAAGAAGAAATATTTGAAAATCAATCTCATTGATCTTATACCAAATCCCATCAGTGGTTAACTGTCTCTTACTTATTTATATGACGAGGCAAGTTGTAAAATTGATTAGCTTCAAGTGTAACCTCGAGTATTCTACAAAATTACAAAATAATAGAATAACTATTGTAGGAGCTAGTCATACTTTTATTCAAAACCAATCTCTTCCTGTGAATTTTGGGTTGGGGTGAGGAAGCCCAGCCACGTTTTTTTTTTAAGCTAATATTTCTGAATTCTTACAAATAATCATTTTAGGGGCGGGTTAAAGGCGGGGCAACTCAGACCATTCCCACGACCCACTCAGGTCGTCCCGTTCCCACCCCTTCCCACTAACTCACGAGACAAGTTTTTTTGGTTGTTAGGTTTGGGATGAGTCGAATTTTTTGTCATTTCTAAATTCATTCATAATATGAAGGGCAACATTGAATAAAATTCTTTCCTTTATTTCACTAATTATATTCCAAGATTTCAACCTTCCTTGGTCCAAATTTGTTCCACATTTGGACGATATCCCAAGAAGAAAATCGGGTCTCAAAAAGGGAGAACAAATGGTATCTTATATTTATATACAGAGAAAAAGAACACTCACCAGAACATGAGTAAGATCATTACACTGACGCCATAGTTCTTGTTTGCACTATATTAAATAAATATTAATTGTAGTAAAGGGTTTCAGTCATTGCTCATTCTCATCTTTTATTCTCAATTTTTGTCACATTCTTAACATCAACATTTCATTAATTAAACATATCTTATTTACGATGACGATTTCCGTCCAAAAAATTCCTTAAGAAAACATAAATTGATTTTTGTGCTTTTGATTAAAAAAAATACAAATATACAACTAAATACTTTTCCTCATTTCAAAAACATTTATAAAATATTTTGGTAGACACCATCGTTATAGAGACACACTGTACTAATTAATTAAAAATTAAGTGTAAGAACGCAACGAATAAAGTTCAGAACATAAATAAATATAATAATGAACTATGGTTAGAAACCTTCATTTCAACTAAATTGTGGATCAGCAAACAAATACTATGTTAAATAGATACTAGGAAACGAATGAAAGAATCTCATAACAGGATCAAAATTAATCTCATAATGCATTAAACCTATACAAATTAATTTTTACATTGAACGAAAAATCAAAGAATAAAAAATTACCTGTTATTACTTATTACAAATATGAACCTGTAAAATCTGCTCCAAGCCTACTTAAAATGACCAAGAACATAGACCAGGACCAAAGACATTGGGTACAACAAATAAGCAAAGAATGATGTCCAAACAGGGAAAACTGTCCTCAAACTTGCGAGGCATCCCATAATAACAGAAACTACCAGAACCATCAAAACCTCGGCAGAGAAATCCCAGGATAAACCACGGAAATAGACGAGGGATAGAAGAACTGCCAAGCCCAGAATGTTGTTCATGAACACAGTACCATATATCTGCATTATTGAAAACCGACATGTAAATTCAATAAGCAAAATGCAAAGATAATTACATCTTATATATTATAATATAGGATTCAGACTAACCTCAGAAAATGTCAAGGAAGTGAGGTTATGTTTCTTTCGGCGTGCCTCAGTGATCAAAGATATTGCTATCCGAGCATTTGTAGCCAATGGAATGAAAATGAAGGAAATGAGGAATGAAGAGATGTTTGCAGTTTTGGATAAATTGCGAACACTGTCAATAAGAGGTTCGGCCAGAAGACCTAATATAACAATTCCGAGCACCACAAGAGTTATAGCCTTCGTCCAGGCAAGCGGTGATTTATCAGTGAACTTATCCTCCATCAGCTTGTCGGTCTGTTCCCATATTTCCTGCACAATATTTTCAAAGATTTCATGAGGATTAGGAATACAAAGAAATAGAAAACAGTCTCGAAATAGAAAACTTAAGAAGGTTGTATTTACTTTACGGTCATCTTCTTCGCTCTTCTCGGAGCTAGCAGATGGATTAGAAGTTGTCTTTAGCCATTTGGACAATCCAGTGACGAACTCCTCCTCATCAATCAAATGATCTCCACTTATATCGAGTTCCTTCATTAACTTGGATGCTGCCGCATCTGCACCATAAGGTAATATGCCAGACCTAATATTAGTCATCAGGTTCCTCAATTCTTCATATGATATGGTGTCATCTTTGTCAAGATCAATATCCTTGAACAACCTGGAATTTAGGAATACTTAGTTTAGCCAAAATATAATCTTCCAAAAATGATTAGATAATTTACTAAAATTTACCTTTTTATGGCAGATATATCGGGAGTTCCATCTTCTGTCAAAAGTCTGTCATACACAATGCTTTGTAGATGTTCTAAAATTCTTGGAATTAGAATTCTCATCATTTCACGTTCCTCCCTTTTCTTTCGAATCCAAGGTTTAAGAACCTGTAGGAGATCATTTGAGGAATTAAATCAGAATAACAAAATGCTTTCAATTCTTCTACTTGATGCGGTAAAATGTACAAGTATAATGGTTAATAACCTGGTCCAAGTCTTTCATTGATTTGATTGAGTGATATCTTTTACTCACAGTATCTTTCGCCTCGTCAAGCCATTTTGTCATTCCATTGACAAATTCATCCTCGGTTATTTTCTTGTCATTGTTAATATCAAATTCCTTCATCATCTCTGTTGTTCCATCATCGTGATCCAATTGTGGTTTTTTAGATCTGATTTCTTTTAGAAATTCTTGTAGTTCAGGGAAAGTGATGAACTTGTCGCCATCAATGTCTGTTTCTTCGAATAGCCTGCAACAAATAATAAAGAAAATTATTAAAGATTATGTACTAAAGATATTAGAACCAAAAAAGAGAGAAAAAATGGTTCTCAAAAGGTACCTTCTAATAGTTGACACATTTGGCGAACCGTTGTCAGTTAGGAGCCTTCCCGTTGTATGATTCTGCACGTGTTTTAGAATGTCTAAAACTAAATGCTCGTGCTTTATGAATGACAAGTTTCTCTTTTGAATCCATGGCTCAAAGAACTGCTCAATTTGAGAAAGAAAAATTAGAATGAGAAAAATCGAAGTGGAAAGTAAAATGTATAAACAAAACAGACAAATCTTCATTTTTGAATTTACCGAAAATGATCAGATAGCGTAAATGTAAAATATTTCCATGTAGAACATATTGTAAGTACGCCAAATTCTTTGTTAGTTGCAATCTCACAAGTAAAATAGGCATCGTAATTTTAATTGATGATAAGACTCTTTAAACATCTAGCATTTTCGTCTGAAGATCAACCCTCAACTCAATAAGTGGAACCATACTTTTACTGATTAATAGTAGAGCCTAATTTCCCTCTCTAACAATGAAATGAAGTAACTGATCATAAAAGGGCATCAAGGGAAAAAGTTGGAGACATTTCATATACACTCTTTCACAAACATGAGATCAAAGGAACAAAAGCAAATATCTAAATTTTACTCGTCAGTTCTTTTTATCAAACACATGGCGTGCACAATTTTTAATACCTGATAGAAGAAGTAACAAATAAGGAAAATGGCTGAAACCAAAAGGGTAATCAGTATAACAATCCTTTCCCCAAGATAAGATAAGTTAAAAAGTTTTGGAACTTGGATCATCATTAACGGTATCACTGAACCAAGCATGATCCAAGCAGTATGGCATGTTCCCGAATCTGTTACTACACCATAACCTGTAGCAAAATAAATAGAAAAAGTATTATAATAATACAATAAAAAACCAACCAGTAAACAATCAAGAAAGGGAAAATAAAGACAAACCGTTCGATTTTGATATCAATTTCTTAACATGGTTTTGCTCTTTAGGGTTTGAAGAATCAGGGCCCGACTTATTGGAAAAATGTTGACTGCCAACGATGACGCAAGTTCCCCAAACTAGAGTGAGAAGCAAAATTGTTGATCCAGCAAACAACCCAACTCCAGTTAAGACGTATTCTTGAGCGGTTTCTTTATAGTTCAAGAGCCCAGACGCTGTTGAGGGTGGACAAAGAGATCAGTAACACAATTTCTCAAGACAAAATTATACGCAAAATGGTACATCGTCCCTTCCTGAATATTAAACAACAAAACTATGCATGGTATGTACGAGAAATCAACGTAAGATTCTAATAACAAGTTCGAATTATGTAGGACGGGATAAAAAATCGTGTTGGAATGTACGAGTTAACAACTTGAGATTGGTAAAATAAGTAGATACGTGCTTAGGAAAATTTATAGGCATCAATTTATTTATTGAAGTGGTAACTAGAGAAATAAATTAAAATGTGATAGAAAGTAATGTAAATGATATCCATTATGTAGTATTTTTGGAGAATGTATGATTAAAAAGTAAGGAGAAAATATATATATATATATATATATATATATATATATATATATATATTATAATTTATGCATATATTATTTTATGAATAATGCTATTCATCTTCACTGAAAATGAACCTAAGTGTACTGTGACACCAACTCATTTGTTGGTGTAAAAATGTTGTTTGAGTTTAATGCTATATACGTTTACACATTATTTTACTGAGTTGTTGCAACATCACATTGGGGGCTCATGCTCAGTGAGAATAAATATCATTATTCTTATTTTATTGGTAGAATATGTAGTTAATAATAAATTTTGATAAATTCTACATTACTATCCTTAATTACGTTTCTTAAGTAAAATAGGTATCCCTCATCAAGTCAATGGAAAATAACAACGTTTCTCTTTATTTGGGTTTCATTTTCAAGAATGAATGAGTGATAAGTAAGCAATATTATGAATCCTACAAAATATATCATTAAAATTATTACTTGACTTTGAAAAATAATTTTATATTGCAATAGAAATCATTCAAATTAAGTTTTAGGTTCTACTACGGAGTTTAATACTGGTATATGTGGGATTCCTAAAGTATCAATTTTGGACGTTTATGAGGGTCGATTTTGATGAATTATTTAGTATCAATTTTTAAAATAGTCAAATCTACGCTTAGGAGTTTATAAACAGCGTCATCCAAAGAAAAAAAATCAAAATCGACGCAAAAAATTGACAGGCATACCATGCATAAGTATATTACTTCTTATTTGTTAAGGATTGCAATCGGGGTTCATTAAGAATTAACTTGGAAGTGTCAATCTTACTTGAAAACGAATATCTTCAACTTATATATATAGAGCATGTTTGTTTCTGATTAAAAATTAATTTTTTTTATCAAAATTAAAGTTAACAATTTGTCACACTCATATATTCTATGAATTTCACATTTTTTTAACCGCACATTTTATTTAATTTTATCAAAATTCACTAAAAATTTGATTTTACCCTATCAAACAAAAGCATAATGTATTAATCAAGTAATTTAAACGTGGGACATACCATCAATAACTCCCCGAAAATATAAAAAAGAATTGGACATGAGAAATACTACATGTACTAGCAAATTTGTAGAAATGAGTCCTCACATGGAGGTGGCCTGTAGAATAACAAATGTGTGTGGGCCTCCTCCATATGACGGTTAGTATACATATTTGTACAAATTTATTAGTACAAGCAGTTTAATTCCTTTGACATAGACTCGCTAGCGAAAATTAAAGAACTCACCAAGAAGGATCAATGCTTCAGGAAGAGAACCAATAACTTGAAAAGCACTGGCGCCAAAAACACCAGGGCCAAGAATTTTGAAAATTCTTTCTCCTCCAGAGGCAACATAAGATTCTCCATGAAACAAAAGATATTCATAAACAATAATCAAGAACAAATGTCCTAGACTACTCTTTGAGCATGGTAAAAACCCATACATTTGCTCACAATGTTCTCCCTCTTCACAAGAATCCATACTTTTAAGACGTATGAACGAAGAATCTTCTTCGAGACGATTATTACCTCCGTCTGAAACTAAATCAGAACCATCCCGAAATGGCCGAGAAATTACACCAGCCAGGGATGATATGAAAAGAAGAAAGACTACAAGATAGAGAATTTTCATGGTGGATTAATTAAGTTATGGTAATGAAGAAGATGTGTGTGATTATTATCCAATTTATACAGGTCATTAGTTAGTAAATTAATTTGATTAGCAGCCAATCCAAGGATGAAACTTCATCGTAATCTTACTATCTTTTGTAGATTGACCAGTTCTTCGTTGTGACTTTGAAAGGTTCTATTATTCTATGGCGACAAGTTGAGGGCAAATTCCGCAGAAAAGGTTTCTTGCAAGTAACTTCAATTCTGCAACTAGTGTTACACGTGACTAATATAATGCAACTGCTTGGTTGCAATTCTCATGTTGGCTATTTATAAAAGGCAATGATTGTTTTTTTTAATTTACACAATTTTTTAAACTACTTTTTAATTATAGATATTTTTCCGTCCAATTTTTAACTATATATTTTACCTAGAAAATACAAATAATCCATTATAATAGATTAATGAGCCGCCAAACACTTCCTTAGGTTATTCTAAAAAAAATTAGTCACTGGTTAGTACATTTTTTTTTTCTAAATTCTTTTTAACGATACATTATCTCAAAAAAAAAATTTTTGCACAAGATCGTATAAATTTTCCCATACTTTTAATCACAAGTTCTCCAAAATTCACATTTTTACAAAGTCCTTATTTGGTGTAATCAAAATAAACAATCAGCTTTAGTCACATTTCATCAATGTTTATTAAAATATACTAAAATTTGATTTGACAAAAAATATTTTTAAATAAATACACACCAAACATACCCTATATTTATGTATATTTCTCTTTTAAACAAAAGTCAAAGTAGTTTACTTGTGAAATATATATATATATATATATATATATATATATATATATATATACACACACGCAACGTCAAGAAGCTTATTGCAAAAAACATGTTTCTTGAATTATGATATAATTAAACGTTTTGAACATTATTGAAAAGTGTGTCAAAAATGTGTTCAAGAAAGTAAAGCTTGATGAAATTCTAACTTTGGCGTAGAACATTGTTGAAAGTATCAAATTACCACGTAATCTCCGAAATCAACTATCAAAAATCACTCCATCCTCATCCATATGTACGTAATCATTTATACAAATGGCATAACCCTGTTCGGAATCATGCTTTGTTTTGTAGTATATATGTATGTATAATATATAATCTTTACCATTTAATCTATATCTATATTACATATATTAAAGCAGAACAGCCGTCAAAATTTTTCCCGCCCATTTTCAGTTTCTATTTTTGGAAATTTTTTTTTTTTTTTTTTCAATTGAATTTCCGAAATTGGAAAATGAGTTGTTGACAATTAATGAGACATTTAATGTGGGAAAGTGTGTAATGCATTGTAAATAGGCACTTGACTACATGTATTGAATGCTAATAGTTTGTTTATATATATATATTATTTTAGGGAACTATATTCATACAACACATTTTTTAAAATTTACACCATAGTTTAATTGCGAGATAGATCTTCAGTGTTTGTTTAGTTTTGCTTTTATATCCTTAACTTTTTTTTAATCGTATTGTTATTTATAATATTCAATTAATTAATAAATTTTATTTCTAATCGCAATTTCTATTCAAATATTCTGCTAATTTGCATTGAAAGGATGTGCAAATATTTTTTTTAACTTTTGTATTAATTATTTATTTTGATTATTTAAAAATATGAGAGATAAATAAGTGTTTTTTTTTCCAATTGAATTTCCGGAATTGGGAAATGAGTTGTTGACAATTAATGAGACGTTTAATGTGGGAAAGTGTGTAATGCATTGTAAATAGGCACTTGATTACATGTATTGAATGCTAATAGGTTGTCTATATATATATATATATATATAATATATATTATATTATTTTAGGGAACTATATTCATACAACACATTTTTTAAAATTTACACCATAGTTTAATTGCAAGATAGATCTTCGGTATTTGTTTAGTTTTGCTTTTATATCCTTAACTTTTTTTAATCGCATTGTTATTTATAAAATTTCATTAATTAATAAATTTTATTTCTAATCGCAATTTCTATTCAAATATTCTGCTAATTTGCATTGAAAGGATGTGCAAATATTTTTTTTTAACTTTTGTATTAATTATTTATTTTGATTATTTAAAAATATGAGAAATAAATAAGTGTTTTTCGCCAACAAAACAAATATATTGAACAAAAATCGTCTCAAAAGACAAGATGTATAAATTAATAAAGAGTTGATGATAAAAAAATTATAAAATTTTTTAATATAACTATTATAATTTGAAGTAGTTTTATTGTTTGTAAAATTTTAATAATTATTTTAATATAATATAATATTGTTTTCCAGTCTAAAATACTTTCCAAAAATTGAAATGCATTAATATTCATCATTAATTGCTTTATAAAAAATAAATTTTATAAAGAAATTAATACATTTGGAAAACTACACATTAACTTTGAAAAACAAAAATAGCTTTACTTTTTCTTACATTATTTGTGCATTAATTAGATTAATATTTTATTAAACTTTAATATTTGTTCTTTTTTGTTTAGTTAAAAATATTAGTGACAAATAAGTTTGTTTACACTTCTTAATAGATTTTTTTTTCCAGAAAGCAGTAATTTTTTTTTAGAAAACGGTGACTATTCATTTTTTTAATTATTTGAATTAAACTTGCTTGCATCAACGTAAGAGGTACTGATGATAATTAATAATTTATTAAAACTAAAACTAATTATTATGTCATCACATTGATATACATTTGAATGGTATTATGGAAATCATTTTACATAGTGAAATTAATTACTATGTTATGGATAACGCGTTGACTGCATTTGGTCCCTGTTTGAGACCCATTATTTGGAATAATGTGATTTGGAATAGTAAATTTTTTAGAGAATGTGTAGTTAAAAATTGGAGAATATTTTTGGATTTATGTGTAGATTATTTTATTGGTATAATGTGTGGTTGAAAATGAGTTTTTAAAAAATGAGATTTAAAAATAATAGGTACCAAACAGGGGCTTGATAATGCGTTTAGTGCAATGGGAAATGAAATTGAAATTATTAAGGATGTTCATTTTAATACTTAAAAACGCAACTCCAAACAATGTGCAAATATCTGTTATTTTCGATAAAAAATAATATCAATTTTTTATCGAACAACAACTTCATTTTTTTTTTTTGTGAAAAAATGTGGAAAACTTAATAACCATTTACTACTTAAATATATAAATTGATTTTTATTACTCAAAGAAGCTATTATAATTTGAAGTAGTTTTATTGTTTGTAAAATTTTATTAATTATTTTAATATATTATTTTTTATGCATTTTGTGTACGGGAGAAATCTTAATATATTATTATTATTATTATTATTATTATTTTATTATATATATCTATATTATATATTAAACCACAACAGCCGTAAAAAAAAACTTCCCACCCACTGTCACTTATTTTTTTTTTGGAAACCTTCTGTTTTTTTGTGTTTTTTTTTTTCCTGATTTTCGATACAATTGTTTAACATTAATTATCAACTTGAATATGTATTGGAATAGGTGGAAGACGTGTCATGCCAGTGACTTTTCATTTGTTGATGTTAAATTGATTAATGAGGTGTGGATGGGAAATGACTTTTCATTTTCCCATTTCATATTAAATGCTCGATGCAATTTTTTGCTGGCCGAACTTAAGTATTAATTAGTATTAATACATTTTTTTGAATAAAACAAATATAAGATTAATTTTAATAATTGTCTAAAAATTATATGATCTAAAATTCTCGGTATAATTTTTTGACCTTCAGTGTTATCCGGTTGCCATGTCATGATAATTGCAAGATTTGCGTAAGTATTATTTTAACTACTTGATTTTATATGTAAAACTATAATGTTATTGGTTAAGAATGAATAATATTTTTTTAATAATTCTTAATTTTAATAGTTTTGTAAAGGTTATATGGTACGATTTTTGCTATAATTTTTTTACTCCAACATTGTCAATTGTTATATCATGATAATTGCTAGATTTATGAAATTGTTATTTTGACCACTTGATTTTATAGGTGAAAATATAATTTTATTGGTCAAATGCAAATATTTGTGAGTTAAGATTCAGCACGCTTTTATAATTATTATGATTCTTATTTTTGAGTGAAAAAATTAAAGTTTAAATACGAGAGGAGAATGCATAAACCATTAGAAATGTATTAATACATTCCACACAATCAATATTGTATCCATAATATTAAATAAAAAACATGATACACCATTAAATAAACTACTAAATTTGAATTTTCTTTGAAGTTGACAATAACTCATAAAAATTATTGAAATTAACAATCATTTTTATTGGTCAAATACAAATATTTGCTCTTAAGATTAAACAAAAGCTTATAATTACTGTAATTGATGTTTCTGAAAGAAATTTAGATAAAATGTTAAATACGTGAGGAAATTGCAAAAATTGTGGTTAAAAGCGAATAATATTCTTTTAATCATTCTTAATTTTAATAGTTGTGTGAAGATTATATGGTATACCATTTTCGTTATAATTTTTTTGTCACCAACGTAGCATTTTGTCATATCATGATAATTGCTAAATTTATGTAATTATTATTTTGACTACTTGATTTTATAATTAAAAATATATTTTTATTGGTTAAATACAAATATTTGTGGGTTTAAGATTAAGCACACATTTATAATTATTGTGATTTATATTTTTGAATCAAAATTGGAAAAACATAAATACGAGAGGCATAAATCATGAGAAATAATTGATACATTCCACAATATATTTATATTTGGCGAATACTTTAGTATTATTTACCAATGTATTAAGTAAAATACTAAAGTATCCGACAAACATAGCATCCTCAATATCTCACTTATTTTTATTTATGAATTAAAATGATGTAGTATTGAATTTATAATGCTTATACTAAACTTAAAAGAAAAGTGTTGACATATTTTATTACAAATCAAATTTGTATTTTCAATTGGAAAATTGCATTCGTACAGGGCCTATACCTGTAGGATTACTCTTTTCAATATACCAAAATTATTCACTAATTTTACAATATATTTTGTACGATACAATATCCGTGCATCGCACGGGTGATGCACTAGTTATATATTAAAGCAGAACAGCCGTCAAAATTTTTCCCGCCCATTTTCAGTTTCTATTTTTGGAATTTTTTTTTTTTTTCAATTGAATTTCCGGAATTGGAAAATGAATTGTTGACAATTAATGAGACATTTAATGTGGGAAAGTGTGTAATGCATTGTAAATAGGCACTTGACTACATGTATTGAATGCTAATAGTTTGTATATATATATATATATATATATATATATATATATATATATATATATATATATTATTTTAGGGAACTATATTCATACAATACATTTTTTAAAATTTACACCATAATTTAATTGCGAGATAGATCTTCGGTATTTGTTTAGTTTTGCTTTTATATCCTTAACTTTTTTTAATCGCATTGTTATTTATAACATTCAATTAATTAATAAATCTTATTTCTAATCGCAATTTTTATTCAAATATTCTGCTAATCTGCATTGAAAGGATGTGCAAATATTTATTTTAACTTTTGTATTAATTATTTATTTTGATTATTTAATAAAGAGTTGATGATAAAAAAATTATAAAAATTTTTAATATAACTATTATAATTTGAAGTAGTAATTATTTTAATATAATATTATTTTTTATGCATTTTGTATACTGGATAAATTATGTAAGTATTAAAAATTAACAAGCACTTATCAAAATTCATATTGTTAAATTACAACTTCCGTACATCATTTTTGTTTTCCAGTCTAAAATACTTTCCAAAAATTGAAATGCATTAATATTCATCATTAATTGCTTTATAAAAAATAAATTTTATAAAGAAATTAATACATTTGGAAAACTACACATTAACTTTGAAAAACAAAAATAGCTTTACTTTTTCTTACATTATTTGTGCATTAATTAGATTAATATTTTATTAAACTTTAATATTTGTTCTTTTTTGTTTAGTTAAAAATATTAGTGACAAATAAGTTTGTTTACACTTCTTAATAGATTTTTTTTTCCAGAAAGCAGTAATTTTTTTTTAGAAAACGGTGCCTATTCATTTTTTTAATTATTTGAATTAAACTTGCTTGCATCAACGTAAGAGGTACTGATGATAATTAATAATTTATTGAAACTAAAACTAATTATTATGTCATCACATTGATATACATTTGAATGGTATTATGGAAATCATTTTACATAGTGAAATTAATTACTATGTTATGGATAACGCGTTGACTGCATTTGGTCCCTGTTTGAGACCCATTATTTGGAATAATGTGATTTGGAATAGTAAATTTTTTAGAGAATGTGTAGTTAAAAATTGGAGAATATTTTTGGATTTATGTGTAGATTATTTTATTGGTATAATGTGTGGTTGAAAATGAGTTTTTAAAAAATGAGATTTAAAAATAATAGGTACCAAACAGGGGCTTGATAATGCGTTTAGTGCAATGGGAAATGAAATTGAAATTATTAAGGATGTTCATTTTAATACTTAAAAACGCAACTCCAAACAATGTGCAAATATCTGTTATTTTCGATAAAAAATAATATCAATTTTTTATCGAACAACAACTTCATTTTTTTTTGTGAAAAAATGTGGAAAACTTAATAACCATTTACTACTTAAATATATAAATTGATTTTTATTACTCAAAGAAGCTATTATAATTTGAAGTAGTTTTATTGTTTGTAAAATTTTATTAATTATTTTAATATATTATTTTTTATGCATTTTGTGTACGGGAGAAATCTTAATATATTATTATTATTATTATTATTATTATTATTTTATTATATATATCTATACTAGTGCATCACCCGTGCGATGCACGGATATTATATCGTACAAAATATATTGTAAAATTAGTGAATAATTTTGGTATATTGAAAAGAGTAATCCTACAGGTACAGGCCCTGTACGAATGCAATTTTCCAATTGAAAATACAAATTTGATTTGTAATAAAATATGTCAATACTTTTCTTTTAAGTTTAGTATAAGCATTATAAATTCAATACTACACCATTTTAATCCATAAATAAAAATAAGTGAGATATTGAGGATGCTATGTGTGACGACCCGAATTCTCTACCATTCGAGTGCCACAAAAAGTGACTCATATCATATTATCGAGACTTAAATAGTAATGTAAAATTATTCAAAAGAATAATTAGAATCCCATAATTTTATTTGTGAATAAAAATAGAACATAATTTTCTTACATAAAGTTCAACATAATTATCTCATCAATCTTAACCACTTTTGCCACTTTCATGTTGACCGCCTCGAACCTTCAATTATCTGAAAATGGTAAATATCGTGGAGTGAGATTTATAAAATATCAGTAAGTATACCAAGCATAAATTATCTTTTGAATGCATATGGATCATTTTCATCATAACATAGGATAGGATTGAAATATTCATAAACATAGGGAGACACAAGAATTTTACCGAACTTAAATGGCAAGAATTCTTATGTGTAGCGCTACTAAACTCCGGTCCCCTTAGCATAATCATAAACATATCATATGGAACCCATAACAATCTTGTGAGATTGATTTCATAGCAATGATCCAAACATTTTCATAAAAACATAAGATATACTTACTTGTCATAAAAACATACTTACTTTTCATAAAAACATAAGGTGTATTTACCTTTCATAAAAACATACTTACTTTTCATAAAAACATAAGATATACTTACTTGTCATAAAAACATACTTACTTTTCATAAAAACATAAGGTGTATTTACCTTTCATAAAAACATACTTACTTTTCATAAAAACATAAGGTATACTTACTTGTCATAAAAACATACTTACTTTTCATAAAAACATAAGGTGTATTTACCTTTCATAAAAACATACTTACTTTTCATAAAAACATAAGATATACTTACTTGTCATAAAAACATACTTACTTTTCATAAAAACATAAGGTGTATTTACCTTTCATAAAAACATACTTACTTTTCATAAAAACATAAGATATACTTACTTGTCATAAAAACATACTTACTTTTCATAAAAACATAAGGTGTATTTACCTTTCATAAAAACATACTTACTTTTCATAAAAACATAAGATATACTTACTTGTCATAAAAACATACTTACTTTTCATAAAAACATAAGGTGTATTTACCTTTCATAAAAACATACTTACTTTTCATAAAAACATAAGATATACTTACTTGTCATAAAAACATACTTACTTTTCATAAAAACATAAGATATACTTACTTGTCATAAAAACATACTTACTTTTCATAAAAACATAAGGTGTATTTACCTTTCATAAAAACATACTTACTTTTCATAAAAACATAAGATATACTTACCTTTTAAAAGATTAAAATGAAGTGTAGTAGTAAATAGACCAAAACTTTCTTGACCACCTTGAATTTCTCTTACTTGTGGATTTTGTCAAGAGATTGGAAATAAGTGTATATGTGTAGAGTTGTGTGTAAAAGAGATGGGTTTAAATAGATGTATAAAGTTGGCATATTGTAAACATAATCATTCAATTCTATTAATTTTAACACATCCTTTTCTTAAAGTAAAGCACCATTCATATACTTTTCCATATTTATACAAATATTATGCTCTTCATGATTACATATAATGGAGTCTTATCAACAATTCATATACTTTTCCATATTTATACAAATATTATGCTCTTCATGATTACATATAATGGAGTCTTATCAACCATTCATATACTTTTCCATATTTATACAAATATTATGCTCTTCATGATTACATATAATGGAATCTTATCAACCATTCATATACTTTTCCATATTTATACAAATATTATGCTCTTCATGATTACATATAATGGAGTCTATAATTCATTCATATACTTTTCCATATTTATACAAATATTATGCTCTTCATGATTATATATAATGGAGTATATAAATCATTCATATACTTTTTCATTTTTTATACAAATATTATGCTCTTCATGATTACATATAATGGAGTCTTATCAATCATTCATATTCTTTTCCATATTTATACAAATATTATGCTCTTCATGATTATATATAATGGAGTATATAAATCATTCATATACTTTTCCATATTTATACAAATATTATGCTCTTCATGATTATATATAATGGAGTATATAAATCATTCATATACTTTTCCATTTTTTATACAAATATTATGCTCTTCATGATTACATATAATGGAACCTCTCATGCTTGCATATATTTTCTTAATTTAAATAATAAAAGTAATTTTTGTATAAATAAATATTGGGATAACATTGAATTAAGTATTTGGACTTAATATACTTTAAATCAAGAAAATGGAGATATTTTTAGAAATTCGGAATTTAATTTAAAATCGAACGATCTCGATTATTTCTTGACTTGGCTATACGAATACGTCGCTGCGTTAACTTAATAAAAATGGGTGAAATAGTAGCGACACGGTTTTCTATTAAAATAATTATTAAACGCGTAAAAATTCTTGGTTGCTACAAACTTACCCCCTTAAAATAATTTCGTCCTCGAAATTAAACTTACTTGATCTTATGATTTCTGAACACTTAATCAGAATCTCTTCTCTTCTTCTCTTAGGTAGTATCATTGCTACTATATTTAACCCACTGGACTTTGACTAAATGCATATCTTTGTTTTTCTTAAAAACATGGACTTTTCTATCAATAATAGACATATGTGTCTACTCATAAATTCTGACTCAAAAGGAAAATTCCCAATCGTATGTGATATTTGAATATTTGAATAGAAATTGCGATTAGAAATAAAATTTATTAATTAATTGAATGTTATAAATAACAATGCGATTAAAAAAAGTTAAGGATATAAAAGCAAAACTAAACAAACACCGAAGATCTATCTTGCAATTAAACTATGGTGTAAATTTTAAAAAATGTGTTGTATGAATATAGTTCCCTAAAATAATATATTATATTTTATATATATATATAGACAACCTATTAGCATTCAATACATGTAATCAAGTGCCTATTTACAATGCATTACACATTTTCCCACATTAAATGTCTCATTAATTGTCAACAACTCATTTCCCAATTTCGGAAATTCAATTGAAAAAAAAAACACTTATTTATCTCTCATATTTTTAAATAATCAAAATAAATAATTAATACAAAAGTTAAAAAAAATATTTGCACATCCTTTCAATGCAAATTAGCAGAATATTTGAATAGAAATTGCGATTAGAAATAAAATTTATTAATTAATTGAATGTTATAAATAACAATGCGATTAAAAAAAGTTAAGGATATAAAAGCAAAACTAAACAAATAACGAAGATCTATCTCGCAATTAAACTATGGTGTAAATTTTAAAAAATGTGTTGTATGAATATAGTTCCCTAAAATAATATATATATATATATATATATATATATATATATATATATATATATATATATATATATAGACAAACTATTAGCATTCAATACATGTAGTCAAGTGCCTATTTACAATGCATTACACACTTTCCCACATTAAATGTCTCATTAATTGTCAACAACTCATTTTCCAATTCCGGAAATTCAATTGAAAAAAAAAAAAAAAATTCCAAAAATAGAAACTGAAAATGGGCGGGAAAAATTTTGACGGCTGTTCTGCTTTAATATATAATATAGATTATATATTAAACCACAACAGCCGTAAAAAAAATTTCCCACCCACTGTCACTTATTTTTTTTTGGAAACCTTCTGTTTTTTTGTGTTTTTTTTTTCCTGATTTTCGATACAATTGTTTAACATTAATTATCAACTTGAATATGTATTGGAATAGGTGGAAGACGTGTCATGCCAGTGACTTTTCATTTGTTGATGTTGAATTGATTAATGAGGTGTGGATGGGAAATGGCTTTTCATTTTCCCATTTCATATTAAATGCTCGATGCAATTTTTTGCTGGCCGAACTTAAGTATTAATTAGTATTAATACATTTTTTTGAATAAAACAAATATAAGATTAATTTTAATAATTGTCTAAAAATTATATGATCTAAAATTCTCGGTATAATTTTTTGACCTTTAGTGTTATCCGGTTGCCATGTCATGATAATTGCAAGATTTGCGTAAGTATTATTTTAACTACTTGATTTTATATGTAAAACTATAATGTTATTGGTTAAGAATGAATAATATTTTTTTAATAATTCTTAATTTTAATAGTTTTGTAAAGGTTATATGGTACGATTTTTGCTATAATTTTTTTACTCCAACATTGTCGATTGTTATATCATGATAATTGCTAGATTTATGAAATTGTTATTTTGACCACTTGATTTTATAGATGAAAATATAATTTTATTGGTCAAATGCAAATATTTGTGGGTTAAGATTCAGCACGCTTTTATAATTATTATGATTCTTATTTTTGAGTGAAAAATTTAAAGCTTAAATACGAGAGGAGAATGCATAAACCATTAGAAATATATTAATACATTCCACACAATCAATATTGTATCCATAATATTAAAAAAAAAAAACATGATACACCATTAAATAAACTACTAAATTTGGATTTTCTTTGAAATTGACAATAACTCATAAAAATTATTGAAATTAACAATCATTTTTATTGGTCAAATACAAATATTTGCTCTTAAGATTAAACAAAAGCTTATAATTACTGTGATTGATGTTTCTGAAAGAAATGTAGATAAAATGTTAAATACGTGAGGAAATTGCAAAAATTGTGGTTAAAAGCGAATAATATTCTTTTAATGATTCTTAATTTTAATAATTGTGTGAAGATTATATGGTATACCATTTTCGTTATAATTTTTTTGTCACCAACGTAGCATTTTGTCATATCATGATAATTGCTAAATTTATGTAATTATTATTTTGACTACTTGATTTTATAATTAAAAATATATTTTTATTGGTTAAATACAAATATTTGTGGGTTTAAGATTAAGCACACATTTATAATTATTGTGATTTATATTTTTGAATCAAAATTGGAAAAACATAAATACGAGAGGCATAAATCATGAGAAATAATTGATACATTCCACAATATATTTATATTTGGCGAATACTTTAGTATTATTTACCAATGTATTAAGTAAAATACTAAAGTATCCGACAAACATAGCATCCTCAATATCTCACTTATTTTTATTTATGGATTAAAATGGTGTAGTATTGAATTTATAATGCTTATACTAAACTTAAAAGAAAAGTGTTGACATATTTTATTACGAATCGAATTTGTATTTTCAATTGGAAAATTGCATTCGTACAGGGCCTGTACCTGTAGGATTACTCTTTTCAATATACCAAAATTATTCACTAATTTTACAATATATTTTGTACGATACAATATCCGTGCATCGCACGGGTGATGCACTAGTTATCTATCCAAAAGAAATATATTTTCACAAAATGTACTGTCAAAAATTTACGTCAAACATACTCTTAACAAAACCCTTAAAAGTCTATACCTATAGTCTATTTAGAGCATTTCTAATGATTTATAAATTGTGAAAAAATCATTGTCACGTAAGAAAAATAAATAATGATTTAAAAATTCTCTTCAATGGTTAGTTTTCATGCCTATGTGCGAGAGAGATATTATCTGGTGTTATATTTAAGTATAGATAACGTGCTAGATAAAGTAACTAGGCAAATATTAACTTTTCATTTATTTAATTTAAGTTTGTTATTTGAAATAACGTTAATTTGAAGACACAAATATACATAAAAAATTGTAGACAAAAATCACTGGAGATTAACTTCTATTATCTATTTAATTAACGTGAGTGAGATATTTATCTATTTAACTGCCATATAGATCAAATTATGTATAAATCATTAGAAATAATCTTAATATTTATAAGGCATGAATTTGCAAATGGGTGGGACCCGCTGTCCAAAAAAGTTGGCATGTCCACGAGCCTATTCAGTCCTAATTAAATTTAGAACTTAGAAGGCAGTTCGACCTAATAAAATTTGGATCGCTTCAAGGGAAAAAATTTCAGTTCCCTTGGAATATCGTAACTCGATATTCTAGGTCAATAGGTGTAAGATATCTACACGTAGGAGGACACATTATTTGGTTAGCTGTGACATCCTATGTGTAAATGTAATGTGTTGATTGACCTGAATTACCGAGCTACAATACTCCCGAAGCATTGAAATTTTTTCAATTGCGTCAGATGCAACCCGATAAACATGGGGCTTAATTCGTTGTTAATGTCAAAGATGTTGATCAATCAAACAAGCCAGTGAAAATATGCTGGGTTGTATCACAATATCGATTAAATAAATAATAAAATGAATACAAGAGTTTTGATTAGGATTAATTACATAAAACGTCACTTAAGTTTCATCTAAATTTTAAATATGCCATCAAAGTTCAATTATTACAGAAACTGTCACTCAAATTTCAATTGATTACTCTATATGTCACTTTGTTCACTTTCCTATCAAAAAATTAGCTCTAATAGTCCATAAAGTTTGGAAAAATCTCTCAAATAGTCCTTAATATTTTATTTTGATGTAAAAGTTCTTAAAAAATTTTTGTTTAAATTAACAAAAATAGTCATTTTTATTTAAATGACCAATATATTATTAATCTTAAATAGAAAATTTACAATTGAGTCGTAACATTTGAAAAGTACAGTTGATAAAATTTAAAAATAATTCGTAAATTATACATTGAATAATAACGGGTTATTTATTTATTTTTTAATTAATTAATTAAAATTAGTGGGTTATTTATTTTATAATATACGAATTATTATGAACTAAATTACATTAATATTTATTGGGAATATTTTTTTCAAATCATTTCCCCCAAATTTCAATTTTTTTTGAAAGTACCCAAATTTCATTTTTTATCACACATTTTAAAGGAAGTTTTCGAATGCACATTATGTTTAAAAAAATAAATTTTTCACTGCATTTTTTTAAGAAATTTAATCAAGTAAAAAAAAAATTTCTCTTCAAAAATTATTTTCTTTAAAAAATATATTCTAAACAAATATTAATTTAATTTATTTCATAATAATTTTTAAATTATACAAAAAAATTTATTCATTTGATCAATAAAATTCTAATGAAAAAAATAATTAACTAATTTTAGTTAATATAAAAAACAAAGTTAAGAACATACCTAATTTTATTTTTGCGATTGTTATGACTTAGTTATAAAACTTTCTATTAAAATTAAGAATATATTGTTCATTTAAATAAAGAGGACTATTTTTGTTAATTTAAACAAAAAAATAAGGATTTTTACATTAACGTAAAATGTTAAAGACTATTTGAGCTACTTTCCCAAACTTTAGGGATTGTTAGCGCTAATTCTTGGATAGAAAAGCCAACAAAATAGCATATTGGGTAATCAATTTAAACTTGAGTAGCAGATTGTGTAATGATTAAATTTTAATGGCATATTTGAAATTTAGTTGAAACTTGAGTGGTATTTTGTCTAACTAGCCTTTTTGTTCAAATTATTGGTTAACTATGCATAACTTTTCAAAAACAATTCGAAGTAATTCTAATTAATTTCTTAACGTTATAAATCTATGAAAAATAATTAAAAAGTGTGCAAATAGTTTAGTTTAGGGTTTCAACTTCTTTTGGTAAACTTAGGCTTCGTTTATGAAAAGTGTTAGGGTTCACGAATCGCCACCCATCGTAACTACCCTTTAGTTTCAACAGTTCCTATCACCTATTTATAGTAGGCAAGTATTAATGTGTCCACCGTAGATGTAATGATGATAAATGTTCAGAAATTTTAAAACAATAGATACGTGTCAGCGTCATATCCACAGTAATAGGTAATCATTTTCGTTAGTTTCAATCATCAAATTCCAACAATCAATTATTTGAAGGGATAAATACATGGATAAGGTTTATGAAAAATAGGATTTCAAATCACATAAACTTGGGTATTTGTTTCAAAAATCAAGTTTTTGACTAAAATAAATAATAAAATGGGTGATTAAATAGGTTAAGGTCACAATTATATATAATTTGTGGTCACAAGCACAAATCACAACATTTACAAGTTACAAATCATTAAAATTAATTAATCATGATTTATTTCTCGTCCAAATCACAAATTTTATCGGTCACAACTTATTTCTCGATCACAAATTATTCAATTACAACATATTTCACCGTCACAATTCGCAAAGTTCTAAGGTCACAACTTATTTCTAGGTCACAATTTATTTCACGGTCACATTTTATCAAATTATTTGGTCACGACTCATTTTTTCAATCACAATTTATAAATCTTTAGGTCACAAATTTGGAATTTTGTAGGTCACAACTTTTTCTCGGTCACAAATTGCGAATTTTATCTGTCACAACTTATTTCTCGGTCACAAATTATTCGATCACGACATTTTTCACGGTCACAATTCGCAAAGTTCTAAGGTCACAACTTAGTTTTAGGTCACAATTTATTTTACAGTCACAATTTATCAAATTATTTGATCACGACTCATTTTTTCAATCACAATTTATAAATATATAGGTCACAAATTTGAAATTTTGTAGGTCACAATTTTTTCTCGGTCACAAATCTCGAATTTCGTTGGTCACAACTTATTTCTCGATCACAACATATTTCATAGTCACAATTCGCAAAGTTCTAAGGTCACAACTTATTTCTAGGTCACAATTTATTTCACGTTCACAATTTATCAAATTATTTGATCACGAATCATTTTTTCAATCTCAATTTATAAATTTTTAAGCCACAAATTTGAAATTTTGTAGGTCACAACTTTTTCTCGGTCACAAAGCTCAAATTTCTTAGGTCACAAATTTCAAGTTAATTGATTACAACTTAACAAATTGTAAGTCACAATTACAAATATTAGTCACAATCTCAAATCTTTTAGGTCACATATCACAAATAATTGGTCACAAAACCTATTCAAAATCATCACCACACCCCAACCCCAACCCCAACTCCACCACCACCACCGCAAGAACCGCCACCACCGCCGTCGGGAACCGCCACCACCACCAAAGTCATCACACCACTCATCCACAAACCAATCCCCAACCCACTGCAACCAATCCATCTCATCCCCAACATCGTCGCCAGCGCCACCGTGACCTACACCACCGCTGGAAAAACTGCACACAATGTCTAAATTTCAGTCTCCCTCATCACCACACACACTAAACACTACCGCGGAAAGCAACACCATCACCACACAAACACCACAGACCTCTGACAGTCCCTGATTTCAAATTAAAATAGGTTTTGCACACCACACCTCCGACAAATCTGGTGGTGTATTTTTCATATGTGGAAGGAAAAGATCGCAAGCACCAGATTCGGGAAGCACCACCATCACAGAAACAGATCGAAAATACCTACCAATTTAAAAGCATGGCGCCGCTGCAAGATCGAAGCAACAACGTCGCTGCAAGAACAAAGCGGCGCCTGATGCAGCAACGGCGCTGCTTCTTGAGCGTGTTGCAGGAGCGACTCTTACCTTGATATTGTCGCTGCCAACGGGGGTCTTGTGACGATGGGACTCCGAGGGGTGGAGTCTGCGGCGGGGAAGGGAAATGGGCGCAGCAGAGTCTGATAAGCAGGTGGCGGAGGGAGATGTATTGTTTAATATAGAAATGATTGGGTTAGGGTTTGAAATTGTGTGAAATAAAGGTATGATTGGGTAATTAATTTAATTATAGAATATTAATATATAAAATTTTTAATTAATTAAAATATTAATTAAAACCTGAATTTTGAAATAATACAAGTTTGATCTTATTTATGAATTTGGTTTTTTATAAAGTAGGAGTGCGTGTAATTTTCACTTATTTGAACTTGCTTCAATGCTTCCTGATGGGCTGTCAGTTTTCTAGGATAAACACATCGTTTTTTTACGCAATCATTATAATTTATAAATCAATTTATAAACAACACAATTTTTCAAATAACTTTTTTACAACACATATTTTTTTCTCCAATTTTTAACCATATATTTTACCTTAAAAAAAAAAAAAAAAATAGGTCAAAAGAGCCATCGAACACTTCGTAATAATCTCTACTTGCATCACACATCCCAATGTTCTCCTTTACCGTTAGGTCAATCCTTGAGATTGTAGTAAATAGCCTCTCTTCCACAAACATATTTTTAAATATGTTTTTTATCACACAATTTTTTAAATTAATTTTTAATCACATATTTTCTCTCTCCATTTTTTATTCACACATTTTATCTACAAAATATAAAAAGACATATTTTTAAATAAAAAACTTTTAACAAACGATAGCTAAGTCTCTTTTCAGTTTCAATTTTTACTTTGTTTATAAGCATGAGCACGCAAATCGGTGCAATACAGCAATCAAAACCAATTTTTAACCTCCACATTTTTTCTCTATTCAAATTTCAATTATTGATCTTACCTCAAAATCCATGAAAAATCCAAAAAATTCTACCAGAATTGATCCGAACGGAGGCTGAATATATTTTTTGTCACGCAAAACAATGAAAGGCCTTGATGAAACAGGGGTGCATAATTGGACAATAGCTTGCAGAATTGGACACATAAGTGATTTGAGAGTAAAGTTAGCAAACATTATTTTTTTGGCACTGTAGTTGATTAAAATTTCTCTGCAAAACATGCGTTGGCTTCACTTGGTATGTGTGCAGTATTCGTATCGGTTGAATAAGGAAATTGATTCTTCAAGATTGCTTTTTTGCTTTTATAGAATTCGATATTGTAAGTTTGAGATTCAATATTATAGAATTTGCTTCTATATCTATAAGATAAAGATTCTTATTCTTCAATCTATGATTTAGCTATAAACAAAAAAGAAAATTTTGCCGAACACAAACTTAATTGTCAAATGATTTCTCCTAAATAAGACAGAACTATTGTGTACAAAAATGTAAGAACATTGAAATTACCAGTGTTGAGGACAATCTTTATTGATCTTTTTTTTTAAAAATAAAATAAAATATGATAGACAAGAATCCTTGACTAGTTGAAATGTATTGTAATTTCCTCATTCTTGATCCTTGAGCTAATTGATTGGTCAAAATTCTGGTAATTCATGAATAAATTGTTGGTCTAAGATTAATTTAATCTTATTATTTTGATCATAAAAAAAAGATTATATTGTATTATTAATAAGTATGCTTCAAGTGTTTCATATAATAATAATCTTCAAAGCATTTAAAGTACAAATCATCTCTCGAAGATAAAAGATCAAAAATATAAGATGCGATGTTTAAGATACAAAACATGTAGCATGAAGACCAAGTAACAAAGCTTACAAAGAATTGAGTATTTACAAATTGCTTCTCAATCATATATAAGGTTAATGCATCAATAAATGACAATGCACTCCATAAGCTCAAGTAACATTTTAAAGTCATTAAAATATCTTTTTCAAAATCAACTTTGTTAAAAAAACCTTGAAAATCAAAATCTTGAAATGCTGATTTTTTAGGTCGACCGCATGGTGCTTTGAGGTCGATCGCAAATTTAGCCTGGTAGACCGCACTGCCTACTTTTGAACTCCAACGATTATTTTTTTCTAATGGCTATTTCGAGGTCGACCGAATGGAGGAATTAGTCGACCGCAAAAGTCAGTATATGCGAAATTTGCTCTATAAATAGCTTTTTCTCTTGCATTCATTTTGTACAATTTAAGAAGAGATTTTAAGAAAGCTTTCTTGTGAAAAAACTCATTGTTTCTTACTTGATTTATATTCATTTATCTTTATTAGAAAATTTTGATTGATGTAAACTTTATTTTATCAAATTAATCAAAAATTTTGGAAGAAAGTTTTTGTGAAGATTCTTGATTTTTTATTGTTTAAACTTCTTCAACATCTTCACATTATATATTGGAATAGAAGTGTAAGTCTCTCTTTGTACCAAACTTGTTTTAATCTTTTAAAGCAAGAATTTCTATTGAAAAATTTTGATAATTTGTGTTATAATTTCCATTATCATTTAATTTACACAATTTTTCAAACTATTTTTTAATCATCGATATTTTTTTTATCTAATATTCAACCATGTATTTTACCTAGAAAACACAAATAATCCATTATAATAGATTAATGAGCCGTCAAACACTTCCTTAGATTATTCTAGAAGAAATTAGTCATTGTTTAGTAAAGATTTTTTTTTCTAAATTCTTTTTAACGATACATTATCTCAATAAAATAATTTTGCACAAGAACGAATAAATTTTCCCATACTTTTTACTCACAAGTTCTCCAAAATTCACATTTTTACAAAGTCCTTATTTGGTGTAATCAAAATAAACAATCAGTTTTAGGCACGTTTATCAATGTTTATTAAAATATACAAAAATTTGATTTGACAAAAACTATTTTTAAATAAATACACACCAAACATACCCTTAATTATATTTAGGGGTTCTTAGTTAAATAGGTTTGGTAGACAATAACTTTAGTAAAATAGATCTTTCTGTTGAAATGTCAAGATTACCCTTAATGAAAAGGATTGTTTAATTTGCAAGATATACCCCTGAACTTAGTCAGGTTGATTTAATTGAGTACTTCTGGTTATATTTATATTTTTTAATCTTTTAAGTTCTTCTAAAAATGTTCTATACTGTAATAATTTTTCAAAAGATTTAGGATGATCTTCTTTAGTTATATATCCTAACGTTATTCCTTCTGAAACTTCATCTTCTATATCTTCGTATTCTTCTATAATTTTATGAACCGTATTTATATTTTTTGCTGTTTCAACAGAATTAAATTCTATTTTATTTAGGATAACATAGTCTATATCTTCGTATATTTCTTTTAATTTAGATTGTCCAACAGAGTGTATATTTTTAGATTTTTCAACGATAGTTAATAAAAATGAAATTTTCTTATTATTTAAATATAGTTTATGATCACAGTTATTAGACGTTGATGCTTGTGAAATATTCATAGATTATTGGGTAGGTAGATTATTATACAAAATTTTCTGGTATAAATCCATTCTTTGATCTAGTACAATACAATAATCTGTAATATATTGTTCGTATTTTTCTAAAAATTTATTATATTCTTCAGAAGATATGTTTTCATTTTTCATTTGTTGTTTAATACCTTCCATTTTATCTTTCAATTTTTCTAAAAGGTTATCAAGTCCTTCGATTGTATATCCTGGCATTTAAGTTTGGAATGTACTTGTCGTAATTTTATCTTCTAATTCCATTTTGATTTCTAATATGTCAGAATAATCTATAATGTATTGATCATGATTTTCTGAAAATATATAATATTGTTCAGATGATTCATCCATATTTATTAAATGAGATATAATGTTATCTATTTTTTTCATTATTTTTTCTAACAAATTGTTTAATCCTTCAATAGTATATCCAAGCATTATAAACACAGAGATAAATAATTTATAAAGTTTCAAGTAATTTTTCAAATTCTATCAATGTTTGAGAATTGATAATATCAATGTCAGCCATGATATCTATACTTGGTTCAAATGGTATATTATATTTTGAAATACTTTTCTTTCTTTTTTCTAATTTATCAATTATATCTTGAATATCATGTATCATTATAGATCTTACAGTTCCTCTATTAAAGTTTTCTATCAAATTTTCTTTAAAACTTTTTAATATCTCTTGTGATGCGTAGAGTTGCTCTTGGTATCCTATTTTATCAATTTCATTTTCATATTCAATACATTTTTTTACTTTTGATATGCTTTTTAACTTTATATGGACCTCTCTTAGTTCTGAATTTTTTCATGATATAATTATTTTCATTCATGATATTAAGATTTTCAAAAGCTGGTAAAGAAAGATTCATCTCTTCCATCACTGTCATAATCTATTACAGGATCATAATCATTATCACTACTAAACACATATCCTAAATATAATTCATCATTTATTTCAGTGTTATCACTATCAAGCCAAAAATAAACAATTGATTTTGTAATTTCTAATCCTAAAATTCTTTTTAATGTTGGAAAGATAGCTAACAAACATGGCATATAGACATGATATAACTTTTTTATTTCATTATTTGGTCTAGTAAATTGTTTATGCATGAATAAAGGTTCAATTATGCTATGATATTCATCATTATAAGGACTGTTTTGATAATTAAATTTAACAATTCTGGATTCTGTCATATTAAAAGCTCTTATTCCTCCTAATTCCGTAAAGATAGATATATTAAGAATACTAACCTCTTTTCCTGTTCTCAGTACCTTTGTATTTTCCTTCTATTGTTAGTGACCTTCAGGCCTATAGGTTTCTGCTCCACACCCTCCAATGGCTTCCTGCCTTCACGGGTTATTAGCTAAACCTGGATGCTTTCACTGTATAACTCTTTAGATGGAAAATATTTTAGGACAGAGTGTAGGGAGTTTCCTAATAATATATCTTCTTTTTGGAAATAGGATTTAGAAGACAAGAATTTAGAAACTCCTCATAATCTGATAAGTAAATTGGGATTTTATTGATACTATGAAGATTGACAAAGGATTGGTATGAGAATTTTTGAAAGACAGAAGATTTTTTGGCTTTCTCACAAACTGAGTGCTCAAGAGAGTTCTGCCTTTCAACTAGCCCGGAGGCCTCTATTTATAATACTACATTGGACACAATTACATCATTGCTCACATCATTGTCCTAACAATTTCACAGCTTTTAAGGACACACCTGTCCCTCTATTATTTATTACATCACATGACCCCTACATTATAGGGACACTTATCCTTCTATTTTTTGGTCTTGACATGGCCCCTACCTTGTTCTGCATTATTGAATTAAAGTAGATTTATTAAAAAACTTCCACTTGTCCATCAATTCTGTTGGCATGTGAAGCAGATCCTTCAAGTGGCTTCCACCTGTCCATCAATTCCTTTGGCATGTGGGGCAGTTCCTAGCTATGCACGCTTCTTGCAAAGTGGCAAAACTTCCATGGATTTGATGAGTATCAAATTTATTGATGTATTCTTGCAAGATTGTTGACTTTTCTTTTCCTCCATTAGTGAGTAAGGTCCATCCATTGTACTGGCATATGCATTTGAACTTTTTCTCATACAGATTTTTGGCAATGTTGTAGAGAACTTTAATTCCCAACACCCTTCGGGATCTAAACCATGATCTTGTAATGTTAGGTACTGGCTTGGTATTTTTCCCAACTTCAATTTGAAAATTTCGAGCAACATACCCAATTATGATAATATGCTCAGCAGGATAATATATCCTTCCATCAATTTCAGGACTGATCGAATAAAATTTTAAATATATGGATCTTCCTTGAGCAAACTTTGAAATTTCTCCTTTTAATAAATCATCAAATTTTTCGATTTCTTTTAGATCTTTTCCTGGATAGATAAGATCCAAGAATCCATAATCAGCTGCCATTTTTGTCATGACGGGATCTCCTCCCTGAGTAACAATCAATCGTGGGTATACATGATCTCCAGAAGAAATGTAATAGCAATCACATTCTTGAAGTTCATATATAACTTCAACAGTAGTTTTGAATGTTTTCTTTTGGTAAAAAAGGGGAATCATCTTCTTCTTCAGCACGAATTCTTACTACCCTTGTATGTTCATCTTTGGCATTGATTGTGATTTTTCGAGGACTGGCTTCATTTATAACAACTTTTTTGGGACTTGGTTCATCTCTTTTAATTGTTGGTCCACCACTGCTTCCAGAAGATGTACCTGTTTGTATTTTTGATATAACATGTTTGGTATCAGCCTGTTTGGTAATCAACGATTCAAACTGAGATTCAATCTCAATTATGTTATCGCTCAATTCTTTAGTATAATTGTGATGAAATGTTAAGATTTCCATTAATTGCTTGAAATTTCCTTGGAGAGTTTCTGCAAGTTGTTCAATTCCAAGCTTTATATCTTCAGCTTCCTCCATGAGGAAGTTCATTCGCTTTTTGGTGTCTATCAGGGATCTTTTGATATTATCCATCTGCAAATTCAATATTCCTGCTTAAAAAGTCCGCAAGATAATTATTAACACCTTTAACATGAACTATATCAAAATTATAAAATGCCAAATAGGCTTGCCATCTATGGAGCCTTCTATATTGAGGTTCTGGTGGTAATTTATTTTTTTACTAAACCTGCAACTTGAGAATTATCAGTTTCAACAATGAATTTCTTAGATAATAAAAACAATGAAAATTTCTTTATTCCTCTGATAATTGCTAACAGTTCTTTCTCATGAGTAGTATAATTTATTTCTGCTTGATTAAACGTTCCACTTGAATATCTACAAATTTCATTAAGATCTGTTTTTAATATTGCTGCCCAATATTTATCTGAGGCATCAGTATTAACTATCAGATTATCTTTTTCATCTGGTAATCTTAATTTTGACAAATTTTTACATTCTTCTTTTAGTGATTTGACAATTTCTGTATGTTCATCACTCCATCCTTTGGTATTTATTTTCCTGAGTAAAATTTGAATTTTATGTCTCTTTTTTGATAGATTTTCAATAAATCCTTCAGCATAATTTAAATATCTTAAAATTTTTTGTATTTGTTCTTTTGATTCTAATTTGTTTGGAAAACTTTCTATCTTTTTAGATATATGGGTTTGTAATTTTATCCCTATTTTATCTATTGATAATCCAAGAAAATCAATTTCTTGTTTTTCTATTATGGCTTTATTTTTTGAAAGAACAATTCCTTCTTTTTTGCATTCATTTATAAATTTAATTAAATGGTTTCTATGTTCTTTTCTATTATTAGAACATATTAATATATCATCGACATAGACAATTAAGAATTCATTAAATTTTCTAAATATATTATCCATTCTTCTTTGATATATTTGTGGTGCATTTTTTAAACCAAATGGCATAACCATCCATTCATACTTACCTTGGGGTGTACTAAATGCTGTATATTAAATACTATCTTCTTCCATTTTTACTTGCCAAAATCCTGATTTGCAATCAAATTTAGAATAATATTGCTTTCCTTTTGCAAGATTTATTAGTACCTCTTTATTTGGTAAAAAGTATCCATCAAATTTAGTATATTTGTTTAATTCTTTATAATTTATCACCATTCTAGCTTTTCCTCTTCTTTGTTCAGAATGTTTCATGACTATAAAAGCTGGACTACTATGGGGTCCATTACTAGGTCCGATTAATTTTTGGTTAAGTAATTCTTTTATCTGAGTTTTAAATTCTTGTGTATCTTGTATGGTATACATCATTAGTCTAACTCTTATAATAACATTTTCTGTTAATTCTATTTTAGCTTTTGGATGATGTGGTTTCCAAAATAATAATGGATTTTCTCCACAAATTTTTTCTAGTTGATCAATGATTTTTTTCATGTTTGTTTGTATGTTCGTTTTTAAGGCTTTTTTATACATTATTCTTTTATTTTTTATTTCATTTTGTGTAATTGATTTTTTCTCCCATTTATCACCACGCTGTGTTGGCTGAACTCTGTAAGGTCTAAATTCTCTTGGTATTTTTAGTAAATGTGCACAAGGTGTTTGTAACATTATCATGTAATTATTTTGTTTATAATATTAAAATTGTTGGATAAAGTCATTTCCTAGTAAAATATCACATTCTAATTTGTCATAATTGTATATTTTATTTACAACTATTTGTTTACTTCCAAGTATTATATCAATTTTATCAGCACTATTAATTATATGAGTACTTTCTCCTGTTACTCCTGTAATTTTTATCTTTCCATTAGTATTCCATGATTTTATTAAGAAACTTTTAAATATTGATATATCACTTCCCGTGTCAATCAATGCACATGTTGTTATATTTGTTTCAACAATTGTAACTTGTATATAAACGGCTAAAGGAAAACTTATTTGGTTATTCATTTATTCAGCCTTTCTGCATAGTATAGTTTGACAATTATGAGTTATATATAATCCTTCACGTTTTATACTATAATCTTCTAGTCCATCTAAAAAACTCATTCCTAATAATACATGAGGATTTACCATACTACTATCTACATGACATGGTACTAGGAGATTTATTCCTCCTATTTTTATTGGTACTTTTACTTCAAGTTCAGTCATATGTACTTGTCCATCAAAATTTATATATCTATATGGATCAGTTCTATGAGATATTAGTCCTTTATTTCTATTTGAAGCTATATGACATTCACTAGCTCCTGTGTCAATTAATATATTTGATCCTTTTATATGCTCTATTCCATTAAAATATTCACCTTCTATTTTCATATTTCCAGCATTTCTATTAAGTTTTATTTCCTTTGTATTACTAGTTTCTCCTAATTGTTTTCTATTAGGTAAGCTTGCTGATCTCCTAATTAATCTGTCATCTTCAAATGTTATGCTATTATTAGGGTATTCTTCTTCTCGTAACTCTATGATTTCTGGTTTATTTTTTGTTATAGTAAGTTCATAGTTTCTTGGAACTAAACTTATTTGTTTATCTGGTTCTACAGCTTTACCAAAATCTTTACATTCTTTATGAATTTCAATATATGGTTTTTTAGAATAAATGTTTCCATAATTAGAATTAGTAAATGTGTATAATGCTCTATATTCTATAGTCATAATTTTATCTCCTGGTTCCATTATGTCATCCTTATGTAATTTGAAATGTAGTCCTAAAACTTCATTAATGTTTCTATCTTTTAACGATATACAATATTTTAGATAACATGTAAATATTAGTTTCTTATATGCTAGATTTCCTTCTACTGTTCCTAAATGACTGTCTTTTAAATTTATAATTCTTCCATCATGTAAACTTACAGTTAAAGGCGAATCTAATCCTTCTCTAAACAGGGATTTAAACATTATTTGAATATCTGCTAAGTAAACATATTGGATCTTTTCACTTTGCTTTCTATTGATCTTTGTTAATAATTCTGTAACTGTATTTTTTGTTAAAAGATTTAATTTGTGTGTTCCTTGAGTGGTTCTAACATCTATTGCCCTTTCGATTTTTATATTTTCATTTATTGCTAATTTTTCTCTTTTCCATATTCTGTCTAATATTTCCCATTTTCCTATTTTCAAATCTAAAGATAATTTTTGTATCTTTCTAAACTTATTATTATCAAAAGTTACCTATAATCCATAACCTTCTATTCCTTCATATTCTTGTTTATCTATGTTCTTATTTGTTTCTATTTCTTCTATTTCTTTATTCTGATTCTGATTCATTACTTTCTGAATCTGTTTCACTTATATAGACTTCTTGATCATAGTATTTTTCAATATCTGATATTTCACTTAGTTCACTTTCTATTTCTAGATATTCTTTTTGTAATATCTTAACTTTCTTTTTATTACAATCAGGGCTTATATGTCCCATTTCTCCACAATTTCAACATTTACATTGACTTTTGTCTTTCTTATAAGTTTTATTTTTCTGTTTTTTATTTGGATTATATCTTCATTTGGATTATATCTTCTTTTGTAATATCTTCTTTCAGGTTTTATATATTTTTTCCTGAAGTTTCTAAATTTTTTAAACTTTCTATTTTTATATTTTCTTTTATTATTATTTTTTCTCCTTTCAGGGTTACATCCCCATTGGGTAGGGTTTTCCATATCTTCACAACATATTCTGGTTAATTTTTCTGATTTCTTTAATAATTGTCTTTGTTGACATATATATGCTAATCTTTCAAATAGGAATTTTATCCTTGATCCTAATGTTCTAGGTATTCCAGGGTTATCTCTAATAAATTTTTCAAATTCTATTTTAAAGTATATTCCCCATGAACCTGGTAATTTATTGTAATAAATATCTCTATATACTTCTTGGTTTTCATTACTATATAATTGGACATAATAGTATTCTTTAAATTTTCAAGTATATTCTTTGATTTTACACATATCACATATTGTTAAATTTATTAATCTTACTCTTGCATTATCTTTTTCTCTTATTGATTCTGCTTCAAAATTACTTATCCAATTTTCTCCCAAAAATTCATCCGCAATATAATCTACTAACTTTTCTATTCCCCTTCTATCTGATTTTATTAGTTCTGTCTGTACATTTCTTCTTATTAATGCTTTTGTATCACTACTTATTCCTTCCCACCAGTTTCTAACATGTCCTTCAAAAGATGCTATTAAAAAATTTATCATTCTATCAGTATTTTTCCATGTATCATCTTTATTGTATAAAAAGAATAGTATCATTGAATCTGCCCAAGTTAATAAGGCTTTTTTAGTATCTATTTTACAATCAAGATCTAATTTTGTTCCTCCATGATTAATAGATTTATCATAATTATTATTTGGTTCAAATCTATCTTTATTTTTATTCCCTCTAGGTGGTTGTTTATCTCTGACTCTATCATAATATTGCCGATATGGTTTATTATATAGGGGTGCATAACTTTCATCTGGGTCTGGTAATTCTTGTTTATAAGTTCCTATAGGAGCAGGGTTAGGTGCTCCTCCAGTATTAATTAAAACTTGGTATTCATTAAAATTTTCTATGCTTAATTGGTCAAAATTTTCTATAAGCAAATCTAATTCTTCATTC
Organism: Ligustrum vulgare; assembly: GCA_963555705.1. NCBI lineage: Eukaryota > Viridiplantae > Streptophyta > Magnoliopsida > Lamiales > Oleaceae > Ligustrum > Ligustrum vulgare. Next base: position 71,560,665 of record OY743169.1, on the reverse strand, counting down.
ATTTTTGTCTTGTTTATCTTCAATTTTTTCTTCAGCTTTTAATTTTCCTAAAGTTTTTTCTATAGATTTTTGTAATTCTAATTCTTCTTCTAATATTTTTGGTAATATGTTTCTCCTAAATTCATCATCCATGCTTCCTGCTTCTATTATAATTTTTTCTTGTTCGAAATGCTTTTTTCATATTCTAAGTATTTCTTTTTCTATGAATTTTTTGTCTATTTTCTTATCTTTACTTTTATTATTTTCTTTGAATTCTCTAATCTCTAGTTTTAGTATATTTATATCATTTCTTACTTCTTTTAATTCATTTTTTACTTCTTGGACATCATTTATTAATGATTTTATTAATATTTTTAGATCTTCAATGTATTCGCTTATTGACATTTTATACTCTTGGTTTTTGAGTTTTTTGTACCTTAAATAGTCTGTCATACATATCATCCATTTTTATTTCTATCTTTTTGATTCTTTCTTCTATTGATATGATTTTTTCGTTTTCATTCTTTCTTATTTTCTCATTTAATTTATCTATTTTTTCTATAATTATTCCAATCTTGTCCTGATTAATTAATTCTCCTGACTTTCTTTGGAATTCTTTTAAGATTTCTTCATCTATATTTTTGACTTCTCCTATCATTTCTTTTAATTCTTTGAATTGTATTGTTAGTTTATTTTGAATGTTTTCTAGTTTTTCTTTGATATTCATATCCTGTATATTCAATTGTTGTAATTCTTCAATGGCTAGTTTATCTTGTAAATTTATGTTTTTATATGTTTGCCATAAAAATGCACTTATCCAATTTAATTGCATATTAAGAAATCCATCGGATTCTCCCCATGAGCTTAATGGTTGAAACATAGTTGTATTTGCTCCTTTTATTTGGTAAGATCCTACTGGTAGATTAATAATTTCTATTATTTGTTTTTCAAATTTTATTTCTCCAGTTATATCATATTTTTCCATATTGATTTTTTCTTTGTTATTTATAATCATAAGTATATTAGGTAATTGTTTTAGAATTGTATTAAAATATTTTCTTTACTTTCTAATGATTTTAGTCTTAAAAATCCTTTTCTTTTTATATTTCTTTCTTCTATCATTTGGTCTAATAGATTTCCTCTTTGTTCTATTATTGAATCTAATTTTTCATTTATTTTCATATCTAGATATTTGATTAATAAGGGTTCTCCTCTATGATAATCCATTTCTATAATCTTTGTATAATTCTTCTAGTATATCTTTGTAGATTAAATCTAATATTTCGTTTATGATAAAATCTTCTTTTATTATATCGAAATTTATTAGATCATAAATGTATTTTCTCATATCTTTGTCTAAGTCTTTTAAAGTTCTCAAGATTTCTATTTTATAATTATCGGATAGTATTAATATATGCATTATAAATCTTGATGTATATATTATATATTTATTTTTAATTTGTGTTATATAATATTTATCTTTTAGATCTGTCATATGGCTCTGATACCAGTTGATGGGATGCTACTATGAGCGAACGAAAATCAAAAATTATTTAAAATTATGTAAACAAAATTATCTAAGGACTTAAATGAAATATTTTCATACTTGAATGGTTTGTATTGCAAATTCTATATATAAGGGTATTTTTGTAAGTTTAAAGAGTCAAAGTCTATTTTTACAATATTATTGTTTCAAAGTCTATTTTACTAAATATTATAGATATTGGATCCATTTACAATTATTTCCCTTATATTTATGTATATTTCTCTTTTTAAACAAAAGTCAAAGTAGTTTACTTGTGAAATATAAACAAAAGTCAAAGTAGTTTACTTGTGAAATATATATATATATATATACTCTCTCACACGCACACACACGCAACGTCAAGAAGCTTATTGCAAAAAATATGTTTCTTGAATTATGATATAATTAAACGCTTTGATCATGATTAAAAAGTGTAAAAAATGTGTTTCGAGAAAGTAATAAGCTTGATGAAATTCTAACTTTGGCCTAGAACATTGTTGAAAGCCATTTAGGTTAGGGCCGAATCCAGCCCGACATGGCTAAAACTAAGCCGAAAGAGTTCTATTTTATTTTATTTTTTGTTTTGATTCCACTGAGAAGGTGGAGTATTAATTATAAACCTAAAGGAGATAGTCTATTAATATTTTTATTTATTCCTCCCGTCTTTAGTTTGACCTGTTCAAAGGAGTTATACTACATATGTAGACAAATTTAATTACAGTGGGTTGCCAGACAATTGACACAGGATTTTTTATTTTATTTTATTGCAACCCCACGCAATCTCCAAAATCAACTATTAAAAATCACTACATCCTCATCCATATGTACATAATCATCTATACAAAATTACAAATGGCATAACCCTGTTTGGAATCATGTTTCGTAGTATATATGTATAATATATAATCTTTACCATTTAATTATCTATCCAGAAGAAATATTTTTTCACAAAATATACTGTCAAAAATTTACGTCAAACATACTCTTAACAAAAACCCTAAAAAGTCTATACTTATAGTCTATTTAAAGCATCTCTAATGATTTATAAATTGTGAAAAAATCATTGACACGTAAGAAAAATAAATAATAATTTAAAAATTCTCTCCAATGATTAGTTTTCATACTTATGTACGGGAGAAATATTATCTGGTGTTATATTCAAATAGATAACATGCTAGCACTAGTATAGAATTACCCAAAAAAAGTAACACATTTGACTCGTTTTTAGATAAATCCGACGCCTATATAAAACGTGGTGGCAATTTTGTAAATAAAACTTAATAATAGACATTGATTTTTATGTATAAACCGATGCTTAAGGATAAAATTGATAATGGGTGTCGATTGTCATGTGTGAACCGACGCCCAAAACTAATATTATAGGCGTCGGTTCTACAAAGAACTGACGCATATAATACATATATTACACAATAGGCGTCAGTTCATAGCAAGAACCGGTGCCTAAAGGTATTTTATATCCCCTCAAATCACGTCTTTTCTCTTTATTTTCAACACACATCTTCTCCTCTGTACTAAACCCGACAACGCGACACCACCACTGCCAACCCGACGCCGCGCGACACCACCGCCAATACCATTGACCAGACACCACCCACTGATCTGTTTCTCACTCTCTCTACCCAACTCTCTCTAACCCGCCGCCTCCACCACCCATCGCGCATGCCGTCGGTATTTCCTCCCCCCACACACGCACACACACTCACTTACACACACACACACACACACACACACACACACACACATATATATGTATGTATATATCTATAAATATATGTTTATTTTTTTAGTTAATGTGTGAGTAACATATATATATATATATATATATATGTATGTATATATCTATAAATATATGTTTATTTTTTTAGTTAATGTGTGAGTACACACACCCTCGCATATTTATTTATCGTAGTTGTTAAAAGTTAACTATTCGGAAAAGATTGTATATATAGATGTGTGTTTATATAAATTTGAAAAACTTAAGAATTTAGGTTTGTATATATGGTTAATTTAAAATTTTGGAATTTGTAAATTTGAGGTATGTTATTGTGGTCTTTGGTGCTATTGACGAGTTTTGATTATGGATTTTTGTTGTTGAGGAGTTGAGATTAGATTTTGGAGTAACTGACAATATAGAAGTTTGAATTGTGTTGGGTTTGAGTATTGAATATGTTGAGTTTGAATATTTTGGTTTTATTGTGGCATTTTCATTCCTTTTTTAGGTAGGTTAAGTCTAATTTATAAGGGGATTCTGTCAAAATTTTTGTAGAAATTTTATAAATTAAAAAATAATGTTTAAAGTGATTTCCTTTGTTGAATACATGTTGAATATGGATTTTCATATAGGTCTTTAGAAATGGATCGTAGTTGGATGTATGAGAAACGTAATATGCATGAATATGTGAAGGAGTTGAAGAGTTTATGAAAAGTACTGATGAAGAAAAATGAAAGAAATGTAAAGAAATGATTTTGTGCCCTTATTATGATTGTAAGAATCTGAGAAAGTTTCGTAACCTTGAGCAAGTGAAGAGTCATTTGATTCGTCATGGGTTTAAGGAAGGTTATATACGGCGGATATGGCAATCGGATTTATCTGTTCGTCACAGATTGTATCGATCAGAGTAAGAACAAATTTAGATAGTGTTGTGAGTTACATGACTGCAACCATGGATACACTAAGATAGAAAAAAATCATTTTAGCGCTGTACTTTCAGGAATAAGACCATTGTTGTTGTTTATTTATTATTATTTTTACTTAATTTAAGTCATTTGATATTCAAAGGTATATTTACAAGTTCATAATACGTAGGAACCATTGGATATTGCTCGCAATTTGTTGTGACACTAGTACGGTGTACTTTATAGATTCAACGCAGTCGTGTAAACGTGATATAGAAATCAATGCGTGATTAAATATGTAAGTATTTATTGCATTGTTCATGTTTTTAAATTTTTTGCACGATGGTTCAATTGTCTATTTTTAATATAACAATAAGTGTAGAAAGTTTGATGTGAAATTAATGTGTTTGTGTTGTGATTATCAATAAGTGGTGTAGTTATCAATAATAGGGTCTCTCTACAGGTTAGATAAAGTTCAATTTATAGGTGAGACTCTGTCAAAATTTTGGTAGGAATATTTTTATTTTTAGGAATGATTGTTATAACTTATTAATATTTATTGCACTTTAGGGCATTTCGAACATTTTGGGCATTAGGAAGTAAGAGGGGAAAACTAAAATTTCATAAGTTACTACAAATTTTTGAATTAGTTTATATTTAATTATATTACTAACTTTAGTTTTCATTAATGTCAAAATTTCAGTGCCCTCAGCAACATGAAGGTTCTGAGTGTGGTTATTATGCTATGAGAAACATGTATGAGATAGTCACAGCATATTCCCATCTTACTTCTTTAAATAAGGTATAAGTTATTGAATACGTAATAAGAATTGTCTAATTGTGAATTTATATTTAATTTAATTGTGAATTTATATTGTTTTTAGGCATTTCAAGAATACTACTCAACAAAGGAAATCGACGAGATTCGAAATTTATGGGCTAAGTACTTCATTAAAGAGTGTATGTAAATTTTGATTATATATATATATATATATATATATATATATATATATATATATATATATATATATATATATATATATGCGTCGGTTGTTCATGAACAACCGACGCCTAAAGTTAATAAAAGGCTTCGGTTGCACCTATACAACTGACGTCTTTTATTAACTTTAGGTCAGTTGTTTATTAACAACTGACATGTAAAGTTAATAAAAGGCGTTGGCTTACAACCGTCGCGTAAAGTTAATACATTTTGTGTCGCTACCATACGCATCGCCTTTACAACCGACGCCTTTGGGTTTGTACAATCGACCCGAATGACTCTGTTTGTACTAGTGTAGACAAAGTGACTAGGCAAATATTAATTTTTTATTTATTTAATTTAAGATTGTTATTTGAGATAATGCTAATTTGAATACACATATATACGTAAAAAATTATAGACAAAAATCATTGGGGATATGCTTCTATTATCTATTTTATCAACGAGAGTGAAATATTTATCTATTTAACTGTCATATAAATCAAAATATGTATAAATCATTCGATATAATCTTAATAATACTAGTTTTACACCCGTGCGATACACGGACATATTAGATTGGCAAAGATATAATTTGCTGAACCGGAACAATAAATAAAAAAATCAGCAATTACTAACAAAAGTTAGTGCCAATATAAATAATAGTAATCATTATGGTATAAAAGTATTTACAATTTTTTTAAAAATCTCCTTATACATAACATTTCTAATATGCTTTGTTACAAATAATATTCCATCAACAATTTAGGACTTGAATGGTTGCAATTGAAGTACGCTAAATTTACAATTATAGTTTTGTTGATAGTAAAAAAAAAGATTAATATAATCTAAGAACAAAGCAAGTGAAAGAAACTGATTGAATGACTAGTTGAAATCTGTATCCAAAAGCTCATTTTATAAAATAAGACTATAATGTACAATAAAAATTTCATAGTCTTGAATCACTTAATCGCCACTATCATAACCTTCCTCGCTACCATAACCTTGCCCACCTAGCCTACACAGCCAACAACATAAGTACTAAAACCCAAGTTCTGATGCATAATCCCAACTTTTTGTTGGGGGTTAAGTCATGTTTGGTCCAATCTATATACCATATAACCACTTCTTGACCCATAATTTGACCCATGCATTGCAGATAGACCAGTATTTGGCATCCCAGGGACTACACCCCTTGGCCCCATATTCAACTTCTGTCGTTTATTGTCTGTTGCTAATTTATAAATCAGTGATGTCCATCGATAGTCTTCATTAAATCAGCCAAAGAAGCATTTGCACCATCCTCCGTTTTGTAAACAAAAAAAAGGCAAAGCCTTTTGCCTTCCCAATTTGCTTATCAAAGCCTAGGGGCCCCTCAATCTTATCGTATATCGAGGAGTGCCCCAACAATCTCTCTGAGCAAATCGCAAATGAAATATTACCAACATAAATATTTCGCATAGAAATGTCAGTCGAACTTATTAAAATATACTATCTAAACCATGAAACTAAAAAATATTTGAATACTGATTTCAAAACTAAAAATCATAAAAAGAACACACCTTATTCTTTAATGGGACTACCTTCGATGTTTTGTTCCTACGGGGTGTGCGAGAATCTCTTTACGATGTTCCCTTAACGGACTTAAACATCATGTTTCTTATTGTTATTGAGTGAGAATCCTAATTTTATGGCAACTACAAAAAGAAATTCAAAATAAAAATATTGATTGGTCGAAAATTCAAATTCCGTTGACAAATAAAATTCAAATCAAAATTGGACAGAATTTTTACTGCTAAGGGGGTGTTCTCTTTATCTTTCAGTTTTCATTTTTGGGTTCTGAACTCATTTTGAGTTTCTTGTTATGAGTGTTTGTTCCAAGATTTTGGAAAGTGTATTCTTTATATTATTTTGGAAAACTATTTCACAAAATTGTAAATTGAAAAAATGTGTTTATTTTATATTTTTGAGAAAAATTATTTTGTAATTTTTAATAAATTTAATAATTTTTTATAAATAGATAGATTAATTCTAATATATCATACATGTAATATATACTTAGCCATAGGGACAAAATATGAATCTAAGAATAATACAAAAACCAATTGAAGAAGCATAATAAAACATCAATATGTTCTTATAATGTTCTAATCAAAAAAATATAATCACGGGTAAGAATGAATGCCATCATTTATTTGGGCATAAAAACCAAATCTAGTTTTTGGCTCATCCTTCTTCTCCACTTCCACGTCATTATTCTAATTCTTAGCACTCATCAGATGCTTCTCTAGAGCATCTTCTGCTTCTCTTTTTACTGTTCAACAGAGAAATCACACTCACACAAAACGTAAAAACAATTTGCCCTTGTTTGATTCTACTTAAAATTTTCTCTTTTTTCTATAATACTCAATCTTAACCATCCATTAAAAGTCAAGCCCACAATATTTGACTTTTCAACCAAATCTCAACCATCAATTTTCCTAAAAATTACTATTCATTTAAAAAAAAAAACTAATTTTAAAAAATACCAAACACATACTTTATCATCAACAAAATCTGCATAAATCAAACATATAAACAAAAAAATCTAACCTCATCGATAGGGTGATTATCTAGGAAATAGAATACAAAATTTAGTCTTGAGCATTTTTTTCTCCTCACACTGAATGGTTCCAACGTGAAGGTGAATTTGGATAGTAAACTCCCTTTAGCATATGCTCTGATCTTCCTCCACTCTGATACTAAAGCCTTTCTGTAGGTTCTTCTACTAAAATTGGATGTTCTCAGGCATCAGACGAACCAGTTAAGCTTAGTATAACTCCCTTTCCACACTATTCCTACACTCTAATACACAGATTATCAGCTTTGATCTTCCTCACGCCCTGATACACAAATTACCTACCCTGGTAAACAAATTCCCCAAAACATGCTAACTGGTATTAAGAAGATTACTTCAGCCTCGGGCACAAGACTGCATCAAATATTTTTATCCATTTGGTACATATCATTAAATTAACAAAATGTCCAATGTTTCTCTACTATTACACTTTCTTGGAGTTGGGTATCCTATTGTGCTTTCTTGTATTTCATTTCTTTACTGACACGACCCGCCCCGAATCACCCTAATGGACTCGAGACATGGTGTGCGCCGATAATGGATGCCAGCTAAATGCCGGACCCACCACCAAGGCTGACTGTGATCTACTACCAATCATATGCTAAATAATGAAAAATCATTTTATATTAAAATAATGTGGGCCCCAACTGATATGAAATGCTTAGTTAAATTGAAATGGTAACCTTGACATGTCAAACTGGTGTGGCTCCAAAATCAACAGGCTTTTCAGGCTTTAGGAACTCAATTGCCACCTATTAAGAAAATTGTGGGAAAAATAATGAGTTGATAACTCAGTGAGTGGAGAATTTCGAAAATAACTATATTTCCTCATTTATGTGAATTTACTCAAAATTGAATTCACAATGTAATCTCGAATATCGTAGTCAAGAAGAGAGGCATACTCTTCATGCCGAAAATATCATCATCTGTTTACACAGTCATCACAATCTGTAATCTAATATCATCCATAATATACTATCAACACAGTCTGTAGTCTCTAGGTATGGCCATACCCTAACAAATCTCACCAAAATGTACCCACTGAATATAATCTGTAATCTGGTCATATGTTAGCAGACTGCCTCTCGGGCTAGTATCAAAACATCTGATAATCAATTCTAGAAGACGGCTAAGATCCCTCAGTGAACTATATCATACACGGTCGACCGCCTCAGGGTAATCTCATACTCAGTTAAGACCCCTCGTGTAGTATAGAACATGGTCAAAGCCCCTCAGTGAACTAGAAGAAATATATAATCATGGGTACTTTTTGATGTATTTCAATATCACATCACTTTTCACAATTAATCATTTCACAATCTTTGTAATTCCACAATCTAATATTCTCATAATATTTCACAATAATCACGTAATTGGACAATTAAATCACATAATCACGTTAATCTCATATTTTCATAATATTTCAAAATAATCACATAATTAGACATATAAATCACATAATCACGTTTTACGTAATTATATAAGCAATTATCAATATTTGAAAATAACTTAGATTTTTCCACTCACAAGATGATATTGGATAGGGACTAATTTGGTCAATATATAGGACATCCCGATATTCACATCACTGCCTGAGAAAATAGTAGAATTATTGGAGTTAAAACCAAATTTAACTCAACTCGAAATTCATAATAAAATTAGAAAATACCCATTTCACTTTCCTAAGTAATGTCCTATTCTCACTTTCCTTATGAAATTCATCTGTTTCAATACACGTGCACCTACCTATAATACATATTAGTGCTCCACACTTCCCATTTCTATACATTCCAGTCAGGTTGAAAAATATATCACTACAAGAAACTGGCGCAACAGAGACAAAATTTAGCGACGACAGAAAAAGTCGTCGCTAATACCCACCCTATTGAGACGACAATTTTGTCGTCACAAATACTCCAACTATTAGCGACGACGACAAAAAATGTCGTCGCAATAGGGTAGGTATTAGCGACGACTTTCATGTCGTCCCAACATAATTAGCGACGACTTTTTTTAGTCGTCTCTAATATATAGTAGTAGCGACGACTTTTAATAGTCGTCTCTAATACTATATATTAGCGACGACTAAGTCGTCCCTAATTTTCAATTTTTATATATATATATATATATATATATATATATATAAACGTGTAAATAATTATATTTAGTTTTGTTCAAAATTTTTTTTTAATTCTCTTACTATATATTTATACAATTTTCTAACTAATATATATTAGTTAAAACAAAAATAAACACAAGAATTGAGTTGCCCTAATGGTTTAGACAATGTCACATAACCCTTTGGATCAATGGTTCGAATCCTATAATGCCCATATATATCATAGGAATTAAATAAAATGCTTGGATTGGCGGGTCGGGTAGAAATTTGGATCGGGTCAAAATTGGGCCGGTAGAGCAAGTCACCAAAAAAAAAAAAAATTTAATAAAATATTTTAATTATTAGAGACGACAAAGTCGTCGCAATAGACTCTAAAGCAATAGAGACGATTGTGTCGTCGCTATTTAGAATCAGCCACGGACCTAAAGCGATGACTATTAGGGACGACTTTGTCGTCGCTATTGAGCAATAAAGACGATTTTTGGCCTTTTAGAGACGACAAACGTCGTCGCTGTTGAGTGATTTTCTTGTAGTGTATCTACATCTATATTTTCTCTTTATTTGCAACTAGATAATAAAAGGAAGCTTTTCATTTCCTTTCATTAAAGTTCCTGCTCACATTATTCAATTTCACATTCTCAGCAATTTCCACCAATACATGCAGCATATCAACTTTTTCTATCCTATCTTTCTATTTCTTTAATTCTTTCAAGAATCCAAAGCATAACTGTAAATATTTAATTCATCACTTCTTTGCATTCACTAAAACTAACTCCCAATTTCATTCATCTCAAAGTTACTTATTGCAAATATACAATTAATTATTAACAATTTCCTAAAAAATAAACCTCCCTTTACCTTGTTTATAGCCGAACAGGAATTAAACTTGAGCATAAAGATTCCTACCTTCAAGTTTCCTGTCTAGCTTCCAGTTGCTGCATTATTGCTTAACTTTTCTTCCAATTTCCTTGCTGCCTCTCTCTCTCTCCTCGTCTATATATCAAGTTTCTCTCTTTATATATATACTAGTTAGACGCACGTGCAATGCACGTGCCGTATGACTATTGAGTATGTAATAACGTGTTAATGAATAAGATACTTTTAATGAGTTACTTTGGCAAATATGTAGTAGCCTATCTCAAATTTATTTTAATCATCACAGATCTAAGGATTCTGTCAACTCTAAATTCCTTAAAATAAATGAACACCATAATTGAATGCTAATGCTGCTAACTTATTAATATAGCTAAATCTGTTCATAAAATCTAGCTAATATTGTAAAGCCATGATATAGAAGACACAAAACACATGACTCATGAGTTATTCAATTTGCTAATATTTCATTTTATCTAGGTAGAATATACCTGCATATATATGGAAATTTATCTAGGATAGCAGATATAGAACACAATGAGCTTAAAATTCACCTTCATTGATAGTAAATACTACAAGCATAACAAAATATTTATAGAATTAGAAACACTAAGCTACAATCTAAAACAAAGTCCAAAAGTTTCTGCTAGCATTATTTATGAGAATGTGATAGTGTGTGCAACAAAGTTTTAGATTGTAGCAATGTTTCTTTTTTGCAAAAGGAATTAAGCTGACTAATTGAGCTTCCTTTTTCCTTTGGCACGATCAGTGGAGGTCTTAGGTGTAGCATCTTCTGTTTCAGGCTTGATGCTGGGAATTTGTGGCTCAATTTGAACTTCAAATAGTGCCCGCCTTGAGCAAATTTTGAATGCCACGACATTTAAGCATAAAGTCCATTAAAGTGGATACAAACAATGATGATGTTGAAAATAAGGTAGCCAGAAACTAAAATGAAAAGGCAAACAATAGAAATGAACTTGGTCAGATCAAGTGCTTGCCAACACATTCGACAATTAGAGCTTCTTTGACACCCGTTTATTTTAGAAAGAAATTAAATTATTTTTACACGTATTTTCTTGAAATGCCTATCCAATGATATCTCTAGGCTCTAGCCACTGCGAACACAAAATTTGATAGCCATGTATGAATTGAATTTCATGCTATTCTTGTCATTCCTAAGCTTGCTATCTACTGAATTTTATGGAACTTCTTTTACCATAATTTCTATATATTATTCTTATTTATCCATCATGCTAAAAAAAATAAATTGACAAATTGACAAAGGAAGCATAATTTGATTAAAAGGCCTAAAAGACACACGTGAAGAGGAGACTTAAATTAATTTTCATGTGAAGAGGAGACCTAAATGAATTTTCATATGTAATTCTTGCTTAACATAAAACTAACTTTTATAAAATATAAATAACTAATACCAAAAATATAAAATGTAATTTATTATACATGATTCTTTTATGTGTATGAAGGATATTTAATGCATTATTGTAACAGAAATACAAAAAGATATTCAGTTCAATAGATAAGGAGGACTATTCTTATAAAACAAGAACGAAAAATTGGATGTAACAATCCATGAACACAGAATACTCGAAATTTTAAACAAACGACTAATTGAGAATTTCATAATAGAAGTGGAAACTGTGAATAAGTTACCTTTTAATTAAACTTTAAACCCCTATGTGAGATTTATAAATTTAGCACATGTTCAGGAGATCCATCGTCACACGTGAAACTATTTTCCCAATGTACCTTCAAACTAAAAGGAATGTAGTAAACATAATAAGAGCACTAACAAATGAACAATGAACATCTCTAAATAAACAAGTCGCAGAATTGTAGACAATCATGAAATTTTGCAACATATGAAGTATAAGATATTTAATAACATGCATAATAAAGCAGCAGTAAAAGAACGCAACCCTAATAATCAACTTCTTTCTTATTGTTTTCTAGATTTGGAGAAAGTGCACTGCAAGGACCTCCAAAAGGCAAGAATAAATCATAAGAATGAACCAAAAGAATATTGAAATCTTGCCCATATAATTACCAAAAACTATAAGCTTCATATAATAGGGAAATTCAACGTGTATAAAGTATAAGGCTAAACCAGTTAAGGATGACATTCAAAGGAATAATTTCAAACTATCATAAATTTTCATCTACCAGACTTCTTATGTCCAATACTGAAGGCTATTTTATGGCTTATCAATGGTAACTTAAATAGATTAAATTTCTATATTCATTCAAATGTGCATGTTCACTGCTCTATTGATCATGGTTTAAATGGATTTTTATAATATCATTATGTAAAACTAAGAAATATATTCTCAAAAATCACAATTATATTTCGTAGTTGGTAACATAAACACAATAATAAGTGCATGTTCGGTGTAGGTAGTTTTTGAGGAATTTTGGATTTTTTGGAGAACGTATGGTTAAAAGGTGATTGAAAAATATGATAGTGAGTCTCAATACGATATCTTAATAAGTACCCCAATACGATAAGACTATTCCAAAACTAAACTAATTAAATTATTGAGACAAAGATTCTAGCAGGGAAAATATTTTATAAAAAAAAAATGAATTGCTAAAATATCCAAATCATCATTGAAATAAAGGATCAAAGTTTTCATTAAAGCTGCCAAATATCTAATGGCCTTTCTTCAATACAACAAAGTTAGTTTTCAGTATTTTTACCTCGTACTCCTATACTTGAATATCTAGATATTTCTTTTTGACATCTGCATGGATAAGTAATAAATGAGAAAAATAATTCAATAGTATTAATCCCTACTCAGAAATGGAAACTTCCTAAATGATGGTGGGAAAGAAATAAATCCTAATTCTTTAGTACATCTTCAATGTTAGAAAATGGAAAATTTGGAAACATAATCACAGATCTAGACGTGAATGAACTTATATAAACATGAGCATGTTTGGTTAAAAAACTTCGAGCAAAAAATCAACAAAAGAATGAATAAAAGCAGGCCAATTCAGCCATTTGTGACTTACTTTTGTTGTGTCTATAAATGTCATTGATAACTCCATTCTCATCAAGCTTCCTTTTCTGAAATGAAAAATGTATATTAATTTGGTCAGATAAATGATCAAGAGGTCAAGAGATAAATCCCAAGCAGAGAAAGTTGTTTGTGGATTGAGAACTTCAAAAGAAAATCTATGGTTGCAAAAGATCGAAGCAAAACCTAGAACTTGTAGAAATGCAAGCAAATTTAATGTTCCTCGTCAAGCATAATGTTAATCTCCTTTAGTTTGGTCTCATGAATTAAAATAAAATAAATGGAGAATAAGAAAATAATGTAAAACAAACTTTAAGCCATAGGAAACAAAAGGATCCGCAAACATGATAGTTTATGACACTTAAAACATTTGCAAGTCAGTATTAGCTTCCAGAGTACATTTTAATAATTCGCAAGAAAAAGCATGAGCAAATATTAGCTAAAAAGTGACAATTGGAAAGGGATTAGCTAAAATGTAGCAAAAAGATTGGCTAAGAAATGATTAGAACCAAGATCAGGTCCCCCAATATGGTAAAACTAAGTGACAATAGCAAAGGGCCATGGCTAAAGTTAAACAGATGAAGTAAAAGTATTCACTCAATGGAAGCCTCCAGTAGGCAAATTTCTTACAGGAGATAAGTCAACTGATGTTGCATCACTAAGTTGATATTTTGAAAATAAGTTTGCCTTAATTTAAATCAAACATCAATTTTCACTTCATAGGTCAATAAGAAAAGTATACAATCATGTTCATAAAGGCTTGCTATTTAGCTGAACGTGTGCACTAAAGGAAACATGTATCAATTAATATATGATTATGTGCTTTACTGTGAAACATTAACAGTCAAGATAAAACTAAGAAATTCACTTCATAAAAAAATGTAACTTGAGTTTTATTTGCATAATCCCTTCGGTAGCCACAAAAAGTTTGTTATCAATGCAAATTGACGAAGCCATTAAACCAGTGCTTCCTTCAACTCATAAATTAAAAGAATATACATGGCTCTCAACAATATCATTGCAGAAATTGTACCATAGATGAAGTAGTACCTTCGCAGAGAAAGTGAGTGGTTTTCTAGGGTTTTGATCTCAATGGAAGAAGACGAACACGCGTGAGCACTCCGATGAGATGATACGCTCGTTGAGATGGGGAAACAGCAAAGAATCAATTAATAATCTGAAAAAATAAGGGGAAATATCATTAAAACATAAATAATCAAAAGACCAAACCTCAAGAAAAAAACGTTGAAGCCAAAAGGCGGGAGTGGTGGTGGCAGCGCCGGCGTGATGGTAGCAGAACCATGGCGAAGCATAAATCGGCGAAGATAAAGAGCAGGGGAGAGAAATTGTCTAGGGTTCATGTGAAAACTCTACAATCTTGGGAAATCTAAACCGACTACTCCTTTGAGCTTTAGCAATCCTTCAGTTCAGAAATTATGCTAAAATCGGTGGTGACGGCTCCTCACTGGCGCTGTGTTCAACGTCAGTGATAGTAGTAACCCGAGGAGCTCCACCTTGGAAGACAAACTGAGAGATACAGGCCGCCTTGGTTGCTTAGCCTAGCGTCGACACTCAGATAAGCTGTTACACAGAGAAAGATGAGGAGTATAAGGTAGGGGAAATGGAGCAAGTATGGCCGGTTGATTTTGATTGAAAAAATGGAGAAAGACAGTGGGGAGTGCGTGTGTCAGGCAAATTATTAGGAACACAGTTGCGGCTTCAATGGCTCAAATGCCTTTAACAGCTTAAATGTCTTAAGTCGGCTTCAGACACAAATGCGGCTCCAAATTGGCTGAACGGCTTATGAACAGTGTCAATTATCTACACTCTTTTATTGTACAGGGATATATATATATATATATATATATGTATGTATTAGAGAAAATGAAAAGAATGAGATCAGGACCTATTTTAATCTCAAAATAGTTCTACCGCCTGAAACTTTTCTCCTCCACTTTTCTCTCGTTTTTGTTCTCTGTTTTTCTTCCCAGCTTACTGTCGGTTTTCACTCCCAAGAATGAGAAAAGTATCACTTATCCTCTACTCTATAATGGATACGTGTACTATAACTGCACTTTAAGGCCCAAACATCCATATAATATAAAATGAAGTCCTCAACTTCGAATAATAGCAAACTGCATTTTAAATTTCCACTTTCTATTATCTCAATCCTCAAGCTTTTGTAATTTCAACTTAAGTCCCAATAAAATCATTTATTCAACTTAAGTCCTTATTTGACTTGAGCATTTGAAAACTTGACTTTGCCTAAAAAATTTCTCACCTTTGACTAGCGCAAAAACGAGTTATCACATTTACTCCAACAGCTTCTCTCGTTTTCTTCTCTTATCTTCCTTTCTCCCCAAGTAACTCCTTTAAATATCTATACAAATCTAGTTCAATGTAAGGTAATCACTAGTCATTATTTCAAGCTTAGCAATGTTCTCACATATATGAGGCCTGCTTATCCGTCAAGAATCCTCCTGTCATAACCTGGTTTCCAGTTCCCTCATCAAAACAAAGGGTCAAGTGCATCATGGTATTCAATCTATCTGAAACGTTAAGAATTTCACCACAGATGGGACAACAATTAATAAGTGGATCCCTGCAACCAAAAAGGATGAAAAATATGTACGCATGGTGAAATTTCTTCTTAGTGATGAAAAAAATTATCTCTAAATATTTCAAGTTCTATAAACAACTTATTCCCTCAAGTGTAGTGATCGATGGGCATTTTCGATGATCTTTTCCTTCTTCTTAGGGGAGGATCTAGTGTTATATGGTCCCCCATGGCCGAACTACGTAAAAAAATTGAGACACCAACATATTATAGAGCTTACGGCAGAAAATAACGTAGGGACAAGATGTTGGTTATCGACGACTCACCTTCAAAAGGATCGACGGATCCAGCTTTCATACTTGCAGTCGTGTTAGCCGGAGTCCTATGATCAAGCGTGTTTGTTGGCAGATTGCGGGTTTCATGTTGAAAATGGTTTTACGGGAGTGTGAGGATTTGAAAATGGTTTCTGCAAATGGGTTAAAGTGGAGGGTGGAAGGAGGGTGGTGGTTTGGTTTTCAGTGCTGCTGAGGAAAAAATGACGGTGCAAACTGCAAACAATTATTAAAAAATAAGAGAGTGACATTTTCAGCATTTACAAGTCGATCACCTAACTGCCCACTATTAAAAAACTGACCCACGTATAGAGAGAGAGAAAAAAAAAAAAAAAAAAAAAAACTGACCCATTTATAGAAATAGTGGAACTGCTGCTGTATATATAGTGCAAATTCAAAAATGATATAATCTTTTAATAACTGCCCAAAATTAGAAAATTGAAAAAAGAATTATGGAACTGCTTTGTAGAATCTTTGACAAAATAAAATCTAGTCAAAATAAATCAATCATAATCTCAGTTGTGATTAGTAATATATAGATATAGATATAGATATAAATAGATAGATTTATACGGCATGAATTTGCAAATGGGTGGGACCAGCTGTCCAAAAGGTTAGCATGTCCACGAGCCTGTTCAGTCCTAATTAAACTTAGAAGGCAGTTCGCCCTAATAAAATTTGGATCGCTTCCGATGCAACCCTATAAACATGGAGCTTAATTCGTTGTTAATGTCAAAGATGTTGATCAGTCAAACAAGCCAGTGAAAATATGCTGGGTTGTATCACAATATCGATTAAATCACTATTCCTATCACTAATCACTAATAGTATGGATGTGTGGAAATATTTTAATTGTCAATTATGTCATTACTTCTATTTTTCTTATATTTATAATACTCTTAATTAAAAAAAATATATTTCCACATAAATATATGTTGAATGACTCTTCAAATGATTTTGATTTATTTATACAATAAATTCCATTTCCAATATAAGGTCCTTAATTCAATTCATATAATTTGTCTTTACTTCTATTTTTCTTATATTTATAATACTCTTAATTAAATAAAAAATTATATTTTCACATAAATAAACGTTATGACTTTTCAAATGATTTTGATTTAATTAAACAATATATTCAATTTTCAATATAAGGTCCTTATATTCAATGCATATAGTTTATAAAATATATTTATTGATAACTAATTTCAATCTTATAGCATATTGTAATTCAATACATATGTTTATACAGTTCTAAAATTGAATCACTACAAGTTTATAATGTAAATAAATCAAAAATAGATGCAATTTTTTTATACAATACAAGATTTCAATAATATTATAGTAGAATTAAGATAATCTCAAATAGAAATAGTTTGGAGAGGGTTAAAATAATCAACATGAAGAATAATTGGTAAACTACAATTTGTGTTAAAATGAATACATTTTAAACCAATAACTTTTTGAATAACCTAAATAAAAAATATAGAGTTATTTATTTGGACGTTATCATGAGAGTAAAAATCTTTTAATTGTCAATTATGTCCTTACTTCTATTTTTCTTATGTTTATAATACCCTTAATTAAAAAAATTATATTTCCACATAAATAAAATGTTGAATGACTTTTCAAATGATCTTATTTTATTTAAACAATAAATTCAATTTCCAATATAAGGTCCTTAATTCAATGCATATAATTTTTAAAATTTGTTTATTGATAACTCTTTCCAATCTTATACCACATTGTAACTTAATACATATGTTTCTACAATTCTAAAACTGAATCATTACAAGTTTACAACTTAAATCAAACATAGATGTATTTTTTTTATACAATAAAAATTCTAATAATATTGTAGCAGAAATAAGATAATCTCACAATAAAAATAGCATGGAAAGGGTTAAAATAATAAATGTGATGAGTAGTTGGTAAACCACAATTTATGTTAAAATAAATACATTTTAAAATCAATAACTTTTTGAATAATCTAAATAAAAAATATAGAGTTATTTATTTGGACGTTATCATGAGAGTGAAAATCTTTTAATTGTCATTTATGTCCTTACTTCTATTTTTCTTATGTTTATAATACCCTTAATTAAAAAAATTATATTTCCACATAAATAAATGTTGAATGACTTTTCAAATGATCTTGTTTTATTTAAAAAATAAATTCAATTTCCAATATAAGGTCCTTAATTCAATGCATATAATTTTTAAAATTTGTTTATTGATAACTCTTTCCAATCTTATACCACATTGTAACTCAATAAATATGTTTCTACAATTCTAAAACCGAATCATTACAAGTTTACAACGTAAATCAAACATAGATATATTTTTTTTATACAATAAAAGATTCTAATAATATTGTAGCAGAATTAAGATAATCTCACAATAAAAATAGCATGGAGAGGGTTAAAATAATAAACGTGATGAGTAGTTGGTAAACTACAATTTATGTTAAAATAAATACATTTTAAAATCAATAACTTTTTTAAAATCAAAATAAAAAATATATAGTTATTTATTTGAACACTAATATGAGGTCACTTTGAAGAAAATAATTTATTATTTTTTTAATTAAGTGCAATAAGAGGTATGTTATTAAAACTTATTTATAGATAAATAATTATTCATTCTTCACTTATATGATAAACGTAGTTAAGTCCCCGTTTGGTGTTGATTTTAATTCAGATTTTAATCAAAGTCAAAGTTAATAATTAATTTTAAGCAAATATTTTATGGAACCTATAAAATGTTAACCACAAATATTCATCAATTTCTATCAAAATTTAATAAAAATCTGATTTAAATCCTTATCAAATGAAAAAAAAATTCTGCTTGTTCAAACCTGACAAAACAATGAAAATATTTCTATGGTTCAAACACATTTTCAACGTCTTCTCGAGTTTTCGTTTTGCTACATAAATGTCATGATGTATACTTAATAATTGAGAAAAATTGAAAATGCCTATTACAAAATTTACTCATAAGTTAATAAATAAATAAGTAATCGAGTAATTTTCATATGAATAATTATTT
Organism: Ligustrum vulgare; assembly: GCA_963555705.1. Lineage (NCBI taxonomy): Eukaryota > Viridiplantae > Streptophyta > Magnoliopsida > Lamiales > Oleaceae > Ligustrum > Ligustrum vulgare. The sequence goes on along the minus strand of OY743169.1, from coordinate 71,540,964 downwards.
TCACTATTAAAGTTAAAATTAGTAATAATAATTAATTTGACACGATCATAAGAGTTTAAAAAGATTCTACCTAACACGATTTAGTATTAATACTCCTTACTTAATAAACCTTAATACTGTATATCATAAATAATAACGTATTATTTATTATATTATATATTCAATGAGTTGTAATTATATTTGTATAATATGATGATTAAAATGATTTTCATTTTATACTTAATTAATTACATAGGAGATATAAAATATAAGTTCTTTTATCGCGCACATAAGACGTGGGAAGCACGTGGTGATATACTAGTAAATAGTAAAATGAATACAAGAGTTTTGATTAGTATTAATTGCAAAAAACGTCACTTAAATTTCAACTAAATTTCAAATATGCTACTAAATTTCAATCATTACACAAACTGCCACTCAAGTTTCAATTGATTACTCTATATGCCACTTTGTTCACTTTTCTATCAAAAAATTAGAGATAACAGTCGCTAGAGTTGGAAAAAATCTCTCAAATGGTCATTAACATTTTATTTTGATGTAAAAGTCCTTAAATTTTTTTTTTTAAATTAAAAAAAAATAGTCATTTTTATTTAAATGACCAATATAATATTAATTTTAAATAGAAAATTTACAATTGAGTCGTAACATTTGAAAAGTACAATTGATAAAATTTAAAAATAATTCGTAGATTATACAATGAATAATAACGGGTTATTAATTAATTAATTAATTAATTAATTAATTAAAATTAGTGGGATATTTATTTTATAATCTACGAATTATTATGAACTAAATTACATTAATATTTATTGGGAATATTTTTTTCAAATCGTTTCCCCCAAATTTCATTTTTGACCACACATTTTAAAGGAAGTTTTCGAACACACATTATGTTTAAAAAATTATATTTTTCACTGCATTTTTTAAGAAATTTAATCAAGTAAAAAATTATTTTTTTTCTCTTCAAAAATATTTTTGTTTAAAAAATATATTCTAATTTAATTTATTTCATAATAATTTTTAAATTATACAAAAAAATTTATATGTATATTATTAATTTGATCAATAAAATCCTAATGAAACAAATAATCAATTAATTTTAGTTAATATAAAAAACAGAGTTAAGAACATACCCAATCTTACTTTTGCAAATGTTAGGACTTAGTCAAAACTTTCTATTAAAATTAAGAATATATTGGTCATTTAAATAAAGAGGACTATTTTTGTTAATTTAAACAAAAAATTAAGGAATTTTACGTAAAAGTAAAAATTTAAGGACTCTTTGAGTGATTTTTCCAAACTTTAGGGATTGTTAGCGCTTATTCTTGGATAGAAAAGTCAACAAAATTGCATATTGGGTAATCAATTTAAACTTGGGTAGCAGTTTGTGTAATGATTAAACTTTAATGTCATATTTGAAATTTAGCTGAAACTTGAGTAGTATTTTGTGTAACTAGCCCGTTTGTTCAAATTATTGGTTAACTATGCATAACTTACATTCAAAAACAATTCGAAGTAATTCTAATTTATTTCTTAACGTTATAAATCTATGAAAAATAATTAAAAAGTGTGCAAATAGTTTAGTTTAGGGTTTCAACTTCGTTTGGTAAACTTAGGCTTCGATTATGAAAAGTGTTAGTGTTCACGAATCACCAGCCCCATCGTAACTACCCTTTAATTTCAATAGTCCCTATAACCTATTCACAGTGTGCAAGTGTTAATGTATCCACCGTGAATGTAATAATGATACATGTCCAAAAATTTTAAAACACTAGATACGTATCAATATCACATTCACGATGGACACATTAACACCTGCCCATTGTAAGTAGGTAATCAATTTCGTTAGTTTCAATCAACAAATTCCAACAATCAATTGTTTGAACTTGCTTCAAAGCTTCCTGATGGCCGTCAGTTTTCTAGGTTAAGCGTATGTTTAGTATTATTTAAAAAGAGTTTTTTTTTTTAAATAAATAGTGATTTTTAGGAGAATGAATTGTTAGATTTGATTTAAAAGTCAAATATCGTGGACTTGACTTTTAATAGATGATTAAAATTGATTACTGTAGAAAAATGAATTTTTTTTAAAGGATACCATTACCAAACAATGGCTAAATGAGAAAATAATCTCTACTTGCGTCTATCACACATCCCGATGTTCTCCTTTACCATTAGGTCAATCCTTGAGATTGCGGTAAATAGTCTTTCTTTGACAAACATGTTTTTAAACATATTTTTTATCACATAATTTCTCAAATCACTTTTTAAATGCATATGTTTTCTCTTTTCATTTTTATCCACACATTTTACCTAGAAAACATAAAAAGACATTTTTAAACAAATTTTTTTTTAACAAACCTAAGCCTTCGTTTGGTAAACATGTTTTTAAACATATTTTTTTCTATACAGTTTTTTAAATCACTTTTTAACTACAGACATTTTTCTCTCAATTTTTCAACCACACATTTTACTTAAAAAATATAAAAAAAATATTTTTAAACAAAAAACTTTTAATAAACAGAGGCAGCTCCATTCAGCGCAATGCAACAATTGAATATATTTTTTTGTCATGGGAAACAATGAAAGGCATTGATGGAACAAGGGTGCATAATTGGACAGTAGCTTGCAAAAATGGACACGTAAGTGATTTGGTAGTAAAGTTTTCAAACATTACTTAATTTTTAATATTTTTTTTGACACTGTTCTCTGCAAGACATGCGTTGGCTTCACTTGGTATGTGTGCAGTATTCGTATCGGTTGAATAAGGAAATTGATTCTTCAAGATTGCTTTTTTGCTTTTATAGAATTCGATATTGTAAGTTTGAGATTCAATATTATAGAATTTGCTTCTATATCTATAAGATAAAGATTCTTATTCTTCAATCTATGATTTAGCTATAAACAAAAAAGAAAATTTTGCCGAACACAAACTTAATTGTCAAATGATTTCTCCTAAATAAGAGAAATATTGTGTACAAAAATGTAAGAACATTGAAATTACAAGTGTTGAGGACAATCATGTTCACCATTCAAAATAATCAATAATATATATCTTCGATCAACATGAGATTAGAGCGCGCAAATATTAATGTCGTAACATGAAAACCATGTAACCTTTAATTAGCAAAATTTTCATAATCTGCTCGAATACAATTTGCAGGAAAAAAAAGAGAGAGAAGAAAATTAATAATTAAATTCGCAATTATAGTCGTTACCATCTTTGAAAATTTTATCTTGTGCCAAACATTGAGAAGCAGCCTTTGGTAATCCAAGAATGCAACCCTTGGTGACAAATTGGATACTTCTCTCTGCATTAATTCAGTAAGTAGGACCGTCAATGTTTGGTGAAAATTTATAAACGGTTGTTTATAAATAACAATGTTACAATATTTTATTGATCTTTTTCTTTTTACTAGTATTTCACCACGTGCTTCGCACATCTTATATACGCGATAAAAGAACTTATACTTTGTATATCCTATGTAATGAAGTATAAAATGAAAATTATTCAAATCATCATATTATACAAATATAATTATAACTCATTGAATATAAAATATAATAAATAATACGTTATTATTTATGATACATAGTATTAAGGTATATTAAGTAGGGATTATTAATACTAAATCGTGATAGGTAGAATCTTTTTAAACTCTTATGATCGTATCAAATTAATTATTATTACTAATTTTAACTTTAATAGTGAAAATAATTACTCACACGAAAATTACTCGATTACTTATTTATTCATTAACTTATGAGTAAATTTTGTAATAAGCATTTTCAATTTTTCTCAATTATTAAGTGTACATCTTGACATTTATGTAGCAAAACGAAAACTTGAGAATAAGTTGAAAATGTGTTTGAACCATAGAAATATTTTCATTGTTTTGTCAGATTTGAGCAAGTAAGATTTCTTTTTCACTTGATGAGGATTTAAATCAAATTTTTATTAGATTTTGATAGAAGTTGATGAATTTTTCACTTGATGAGGATTTAAATCAAATTTTTATTAGATTTTGATAGAAGTTGATGAATTTGTGTTGTTAAAATTTTGCAGGTTCCATAAAATATTTGGTTAAAATTAATTATTAACTTTGACTTAAATTAAATTCTGAATTAAAATCAACACCAAACGGGGGCTTAACTACGTTCATCATATAAGTGAAGATTAAATACTTAATTATCTATAAATATATTTTAATAACTTACATCTTATTGCGCTTGAGTAAAAAAAAAAAAATTATTTTCTTCAAAGTGACCCTCATATTAGCGTCCAAATAAATAAATCTATACTTTTTATTTTGATTATTCAAAAAGTTATTGGTTTTAAAATGTATTTATTTTAACATAAATCGCAGTTTACCAACTACTCATCATGTTAATTATTTTAACCCTCTCCATACTTTTTTTTTTTGTGAGATTATCTTAATTCTGCTACAATATTATTGAAATCTTTTATTGTATAAAAAAAATTATATCTATGTTTGATTTATGTTGTAAACTTGTAATGATTCAGTTTTAGAATTGTATAAACAAATGTATTGAATTACAGTGTGGTATAAGATTGAAAAGAGTTATCAATAAACATATTTTACAAATTATATACATTGAATTAAGGACCTTATATTAGAAATTTAATTTATTGTTTAAATAAACAAAAATCATTTGAAAAGTCATTCAACATTTATTCATGTGAAAATATAATTTTTTTTTTTAATTAAGAGTATTATAGACATAAGAAAAATAGAAGTAAGGACATAATTGACAATTAAAAGATTTCCACTCTCATGTTAACGTCCAAATAAATAACTCTATATTTTTTATTTTGATTATTCGAAAAGTTGTTGGTTTAAAATGTATTTGTTTTTAACACAAATTATAGTTTATCAATTATTCATCATGTTGATTATTTTAACCTTCTCCATACTATTTCTATTGTGAGATTATCTTAGTTCTGCCATAATATTATCAGAATCTTGTATTGTATAAAAAAATTACGTCTATTTTTTATTTATTTACATTGTAAACTTGTAGTGATTCAGTTTTAGAACTGTATAAACATATGTATTGAATTATAATGTGGTATAAGATTGAAAATGATTATCTATAAATATATTTTATACATTATATGCATTGAATATAAGGACCTCATATTGAAAATTGGATTTATTGTTTAATTAAATCAAAGTCGTTTGAAAAGTCATTCAATATTTATTTATGTGGAAATATAATTTTTTTTAATTAAGGATATTATAAACATAAGACAAATAGAAGTAAAGACAAATTATATGCATTGAATTAAAGACCTTATATTGGAAATTGAATTTATTGTTTAAATAAATCAAAATAATTTGAAGAGAGATTCAACATTTAATTATGTGGAAATATAATTTTTTTTAATCAAGGGTATTATAGAAATAAGAAAAATAGAAGTAAGGACATAATTAGCAATTAAAAGATTTTCACACATCCATGCTTTTAATTTTAGTGATAAGCAAAATATGATGGACGAGAATCTTTGACTAGCTGAAATGTATTGTAATTTCATCACTTGATTTTTGAGCTAATTGAAGACTGGTCAAAATTCTGGTAATTAACATGAATAAATTGTTGGTTTATGGTTAACTTAATTTTATTATTTTGATCATAACAAACAAGATTATATTGTATTATTAATAAGTATGTTTCAAGTATTTCATGTAATGATAATCTCAAACATTCAAAGTACAAATCATCTCTCGAAGATAAAAGATCAAAAACACAAAATACGATGCTCAAGACACAAAGCATGGTAGCATGAAGACCAAGCAACGAAGCCTACAAAGAATTGAGCATTTACAAATTGCTTCTCAATCATATATAAGGTTAATGCATCAATAAATGACAATGTACTTCTTAAGCTCAAGTAACATTTTAAAGTCATTAAAATATCATTTTCAAAATCAATTTTGATAAAAAAAACCTTGAAAATCAAAATCTTGAAAATGCTGATTTTTGAGGTCGACCGCACCGCCTATTTTTGAACTCCAACGGCTATTCTTCTCTAACGACTATTCTGAGGTCGATCGCATGGAGGAAGAGGTCGACCGAAAAAGTCAATGTGTGCGAAATTTGCTCTATAAATAGCTTTTTCTCTTACATTCATTTTGTACAACTTAAGAAGAGATTTTAAGGAAGCTTTCTTGTAAAAAACTTATTGTTCTTACTTGATTTATATTCATCTATCTTTATTAAAAAAAATTGATTGATCTAAATTTTGTTTTATCAAATTCATCAAAGTTTTTGGAATAAAGTTTTTGTGAAAATTCTTGATTTTATATTGTTTAAACTTTTTCAACATCTTCACATTATATATTGGAATAGAAGTGTAAGTGTCTCTTTGTTCTAAACTTGTTTTTAATATAAATAGAGAATTTCTATTGAAGAATTTTGATAAATTGTGTTATAATTTTCATTATCATTTGAATTATCAAAGTTCCATTATCCAAACACTTTGAGCTTAACTTATTGTTAATTATTCAAGTGTTGACATCTCTCGGTACTTAACTTGATCTATTAAATATTTATTCATCTATCTCATCAAAGATTCCAAGTGGGTAAGAAAACTTTTCAAGCTTAATTGTTATCATTTTTATTTATAAAAGTTCTTTTTTACCAAGCACTTTTATTAAATGAAAATCTCTCTTCATACTTATAAATTTGTATTACTTGTTAAGAGAGATTGTTTGGTTGAAAGCTTTGATTCAAAGATCCTACATGTTTCACATCCTATTTATCAAAGAAATTTAAACAAAGTACTTGCGCTAAATTCATTGTCATCTATTGAAGTGTTATTCAAAACTCTCTATATACTTGATTCGATTATATCATTTGTTTAAGAAAGTTTTCTACAATTGTAAACTTATCATTTGTTATATTTTGAGAGTCTTGTGAAAACTTGATTGTTGTTAAAGATAGGTGTCCATTGTTGTAAGTCATCTAAGGATAAGTGATCCTTGTTGTAAGTTACTTAAGGATAGGTGATCCTTGTTATAAGTTACCTAAGGATAAGTGCTCATTGTTGTAAGTCACTTAAGGATTTGATACTCCTTATTGTAAGTTATCATTATTGTGGATTTGGTCTTGCTTGTGACGGAAAGCTTGGTAACGGAGGACGTATATCAAGTTATTTGATTGAACCTCCTTAAATATTGTTTGCATTCTCATATCCCTTTTACTTATTTACTTACATTGCATCTCTATATTCTATCATTCTATATTGTGCAATACTATCTCTAAGTGTTATACTTGATTTATCAATTAAGTTTACACCTTTATAGTACTCTACATTGATAGTTAAGTTACTTTGCATCTCTTCCAACACTAAGTGTTTATACTTGTACCGATTGATTTTAAGTTTGAGATTATTTATCGAAAAATTTTTATAAATCAATTCACCCACTCTGGTTAGTCACTCTTGGGCTAACATAAATAAGGGGAAAAAATTAATTCAACTTTTGCATTAATCAGAGACTAATAATTATTCATTAATAATGAAGTGAATGAATAATGCCAAAATTAAAGAGAAGAAAATTGACACATTGGACAAACCATGAACATCCTTAATTCCAAAGGTCAAAAATGTATATTGTTGACAGTTGGCAGTGCATGACATATCCCGTAAAACATGTATTGCTTCATGTGAAGAATTTTGTCCCAATTGACTGGATGCATCTCCAAGGAATCGAACTCTCAACATGAGATGTTTGTTGAATGATCTGTAGTAGGGTTGAACTCAGTCCAATTTGGACATTTGTAACATATTTTCAAATCAAACAATTTCAAGTGGTTTGACATTTTTCAAACCAAGCCAAACTATTTTTTGAGGTTTGGTTTGGTTATAATTCGCAGTTTATGTATCAACGTAATATAACATATTTTAAATGTAAATTAATTCGCATGTGTTAATGTATAAAGATAATTTTAATTGCATTGTTCAAATGCATCATTCGGCTAACAAATAGAGTAGCAAAAGATTAGCTAGCAAAAGTACTAGTAAATTCCTTCAATACTAAAAGTGTCGCCTTTTCATCAGCAAAGTAGCAACAATCTATGCAATAAAAAATTAAGCCTCTGTTCTGTTGAAATTTATTTTTTGTTTATAAACATTTTGCACGGAAACCAATTTTTCTAACCAGTTTTCGGTCCATTTTCAAATGATGGAATTCTGCATGCTATTTTACCTTCTGACCACCAGTTCAGAATTTGTATGTCCAATCCACGTGTTGTTCTCAAAGTATTTCAGTCAATTTCTTCCATTAGCTGTGGGGTCCACTTGCTTTGAAAGTCAAAAAGACCAAAACCAATTTTTAACTCTGACAGAGTCTACACCTTTATTAGTTTGAGTGAAATTTTTATAAAAATATTACCAAACACTCAGTAAGATATTTAAAAAATAATAAAGGTGGATATTTTCAATAAGATGAAAAGGAAATTGAATAAATGAAGGAACAATAAATAATCTCACAGTTCACTTGTAACGACCCGGTCCCATTAACGGATTGTCCCGGTCATTAGATGACGGCGTACTGTCCCCACTGTACCAACACAAGTCTTTTCAGCATGCTTTGTTCTCACTCGCACGCTTCCAGAGAAAACTTCACAGGAGGTCAACCATCCCAGAATTGCTCCAACCAAGCAAGCTTAACTGTGAAGTTTCTAACGATAGACTTCCTTAAAAGAAGGTGCGCCTTATTGGTATGAGTAGTACCTATCAAATCTCTTAAGCTTTCCTGACCTGGGTGTTATAATCACCCCTCATTAGACTCGCGACGTCCTCGTCGCGCTTAAACTATCTGAGGATCTGTTGCCAGACATCGGGATTCTAGAGGTGGCTCCCACCCTATGGCGTAGCACTTTGTCCCGCATAGCACTTAGTTCTCGATTTTCGGCTGACGGCCGTCGCTGATACCATTTGTAACGACCTGGGTCCCACTTAACGGGCTGTCCCGGTCATTAGATGACGGCGTACTGTCCCTACTGTAGCAATACGAGTCTTTTCAGCATACTTTGTTCTCACTCGCACGCTTCTCGAGAAAAACTTTTCAGGAAGTCACCCATCTCAGAATTGCTCCAAGTCAAGCACGCTTAACTATAGAGTTTCTAACGATGGACTTCCGGAAAAGAAGTTGCACATTATTGGTATAAGTAGTACCTATCAAAATCTCTTAAACTTTCCTGACCTGGGTGTTACATCACTAGTAAGGAGAAAATCATGTAAGCATTTGCTTATACACACAGAGGGAATATGGAAAATACCATACTATGAGATTATCATTCCAATATTTCAGCAAAAAATGATGGATTGGAGGTGTTGATGTCAAAAAATGGTTTGACATCTTTTCTTGTCCACATAATAGAAAACGTGCATAAATTATAAGAAGGATTGGGGCCAGGCTCGTGGTCCGACCTGAATATATTTTTTCAAGTTGTATATATGTTGAAAATTTACTTGAGGGGGAGAGAGCTCTTTCGAAGATGTAAAATATTAAAAGTGACTTGTCCTTTGCTTTCCTCCTTTACCACGTTTTACACTAGTTCATATCCTACTACCAGTCAGGTTGATTTCCCCTTATTCCAGTCTTTACTCTTTATTTTTATGCCAGATTTTTGGGTAACTCACTTTATCCTTTTTTTTTTATTTACTCTCCCAACTAGTAAACTGAAAACCAACATAGAATCTATATTTGTAAATGTTACAAATGCCACAAAATCACTTTATCTTGAACAAGATTAAAGTATATCACTAGATTTCCCTTTAACAAGAATTCAAGATAACTGGTTTTCCCTTGAGATTATCCTTAGACAAAATAGCAGTATCACTAGAAAGGTAGCCATTAACATTGCTAAATCCCATATGCTCCTGGTTAGCAAAAAGTTTCACAGTTTTAGGACCTTCCTCCTCAGGCCCTTTAATGACAATAAAGTGTAGCTTAATAACTTAAGTAAGAGAAATGTAAATCAACATCTGCTCATCTGTGTCACTCTCCAAATTCAAATTCCCGTCTTCTCTGTAACCCTGTTTGAGAGCATTTGGGAGAAAGTGACTGCTGGTTTGATTTAAACATTCCACGCTCGACCAATTCACAAGTCTAGTAGATCAACTTGATTCCTTTGTATGATTGAAGTTGACTCGACCGACCTGACTAATGACGAAGAGGAGGAAAGGGACTAGATTTAAGGGGAATATGTTAGAAAATATATCACATATAATTGTTTATCTATGATCCAAAATCATCATGCTGAATTATCAAGAATGAATAACTGAAGCGGAAGCGTACCTTAATCAGATATGGTTCACGATGAACGATTCAGCTGTTGGATCTTCCAAATCAATACGTAGTCCTTATTTTCTCTCTGATGATGGGATGTCAGACAAAATTAACAATACGTATGATTCAGGGACCATAACCGTGTTTATATACTGAATTGCCCGTTAACCTAATTCGGCCCATCATGAAATCAGGTAATGACCTGGTATCTACACATAAAAGTCCATACATTAATTAGATACATTAAAGCCCGATATATCAAATCCTTATTAGATCACTTTAAATGGGCTTAACCAAATTTGATAGCATTTTATTCAATACACAATAATTCACATATAAGCCCACACGATCGATTAAAATCCTTACATTGAGGGTTGGTACTCTGTACGATCTTTCTTTAAATGTCCAGATTTCTGGTAAAAGAAACAACCCTCAATGTCTTTATATGGTTTCTTTTATTTTGGACCCTTAATAACTTTATGTTCCTTTTTTCTTCTTTTATTGCCCTTATCTTTAGAGGTGTTTGCCAAGTGAACACTTTCAATTCTTTTCTACTTCAACTTTTCTTCCTCTTGCACACAAAAATAGAATGAACTCATTTAGAGTTTCTTTCTCCCTTTGATAGTTACAACTGACACTAAATTGATTGAATTGTGCAAGAAGGTTGCACACTATGAAATGAGCTCATTAAGAGTCAATTCTCCTTTTGACAGTTATAACTAACCTTAAATTGAATGAATTGTGCAGGAAGCAATATCAATACCAAATGCACGAGCAAGTCATTAGACAAGTCGAGTTTTAGTCCCTTAAGTTTTGAAGTAGTTAGCAGTGTGAGACATCTACATGATGTACTCCCTTATGTTCACATTTCCTTTATACTTTATTGAAATCAAGCTTTACATAAGCGTGCTTGTTTCAACCTTATCATTTTTCGCAAAATGTTTCTTAAATTCGGCAAAGAACTCATTCGCATCATTTACCTCCTCAAATACTGTGCCACTAAAGGCTTTCGAAATGCCGTGCTTAATGATCATTAGACTCATGCGACATGAGCAATTTCACTTCTCAAAGTTCCTCCTTTGATTGTATGAAATTTTATTCGTCAGAGGAGCAGGTTGCTCAATCATTAGTGCACAGTCTAGATCCATACAGCCAAGAACAATATTAATGTTCTCTGTCCAATCCTTGATGTTTTTTCCATAAGCACGGGGATTAAAATATAAGCTCGTAGAGATACCTATAGCAGAATTTTGAAACTGATAGAGAACACCTAAACAAAATAGCTCACACAAGTACCTTATTATGCAAATCATACTTTCAAATAATGGTAGGGTCCATCACAAGATACCTAGCACAACATCAATATTTAGTCTTTAAACAGAAATATTGACTTGTAAGTGGTACTCTTGGTGTAGTAATCAAACACTGACAGTAAGACATGTCAACCAATAAACCTTTCTTTAGACCGATTTATTGATCACACGTAAAATCAAATAACCGTCACGTATTTATCATCCCAAGTTCATGTGAAATTCGAGCCAAATATTGACCTTCCTTTGGGCCGATCAATATCAGCATGAATAACACACAAACACCTAATTTTCCCATAGTGTAGTGATCGAACACTGGCAATAAGACATGTTAACCAATAAACCTTTCTTTGGACCGATTTATTGATCACACGTTAAACCAAATAATTTACACATATTCATCACCACAGGTGCATGTGAAATTCGAGCCAAACATTGACCTTTTTTTGGGCCGATCAACATCCGCATGAATAGCACATATACAAATACCTTCTAATATTCTAAGTTAATTAATATCCACAAGAGATGTTGCTTTGGCAACATGTTGCTTCAACTAACTCACTTTCGAATATTATATCTCTCAAAAGAGTCCGTAGTACCAAAATTTGAAATTGAAATCCACTGATTTGCATCTATATTTGACTTTAGGATTTGAATTTAGAATTCAAAACTTTAGAATAAAGCAATCCTTAAGTTGCGAGAGTAAATTGTAATATTCTTAAACCTTTGGTGGCCAATTATATGAAAAATTTTAAGCTTGAAGGACTTAAATTATAATTTTTCCAAAACCTTATTGGCCAATTTAGAGAAATTCCAAACATTAGGTCCCAATTTGAAAGAAAACCAAACTTTAGAGGGTCCAAATAGAAAATTTTCAAACTTTAGCGACTAAATATGAAAATTTTCAAACATTAGGGACCAAATTAGAAAATTTTCAAACATTAGGGGTTGTATCCAAAAATTTTGAAACTTTAGGTACTAAAAATGAAAATTTACAAACTTTAGGGATCAATTTAGAAAATTTTCAAACTGTAGGGAGTGGATTATAAAATCAGGAACTTTAAAAGGCTCAACTTAAATTGTTTTGTAACTTTAGTGGCTGATTTTATAAATTCCATAACTTTAAGAGCCAACTGAAATAATTTCATAACTTTAGGGGCTTAGGTCATAATTATCATAACTTTCAGGGATCAACTTTAATTCCTTAATAAGATAAGGGGACCTAATTGTGCAACAAACCCAAAAATCTGAAATTGCACATTTAGTCCCCGGAATCATCAAATTTCCAGCCTAAGTCCCTGCCTCAAATCGCAACGTCTAGGGTTTTTATAACCCTAACTGCAGCCGCGGCCCACATCCGGCAGCCTGTCTCACCCAAATGGTGCGCCGGAGAAGGTGCTGCTCATCTCAACTGCGCAACCATTCCCCAACACTGCGACTTGCAGCGCCATCCACGGCGCTGCACCGCGCCATCACAGCGCTGCAACACGCACAACATCTGACCCGCTAGTGCGACGGTGGTTAGCGCTGACCATACCTTCTTCATCCACAAATCTCAATTCGAACAAATTATGCATCGCAAACCAGATTCAAAATCTATACAATATACACACAGGAATCCGATTTCAACCATACCAACCATACCCGAAAACTTAATTCTGAATTCAATAATCCAAAACGGAAATCCAAACCTTAATTTCGAAAATCCATACATAATGGACAACCGATTTCAAAATCAGATTTGGAAAATCAATTTTCAGACCCAAAAATTCGCATATACATACACAGAAAACAGTAAACTGAATGCATATAAAACCTGGTAGAAAATATATTTCATATGCACGATCTGATAATTCAACTTGATGATTGACTTTGATATCACTTGTTAGAAAATATATCACAGATAATTATTTATCTATGATCCAAAATCATTATGCTAAATTATCAAGAATGAATAACTGAAGCGGAAGCGTACCTTAATAAGATATGGTTCACGATGAACGATTCGGTGGTTGGATCTTCCAAATCAATACGTAGTCCTTATTTTCTCTCTGATGATGGGATGTCAGATAGAATGAACAATACGTATGATTCAGGAACCATAACCGTGTTTATATACTGAATTGCCCGTTAACCTAATTCGGTCCATCATGAAATTAGGTAATGGCATGGTATCTACACATAAAAGCCCATACATTAATTAGATGCATTAAAGCCCGATATACCAAATCTTTATTAGATCACTTTAAATGGGCTTAACCAAATTTGATAGCATTTTATTCAATACACAATAATTCACATATAAGTCCACACAATCGATTAAAATCCTTACAGAATATATTTGAGCATACTTTTGACTTTACATTTCCTTCGAAAGGGGCTAGATATTCTTCTAGGTATGGGAAATTGGTCAATTCTAAGCCTCCATTAGCTCTCTTCCATGTTTGTTGCTCAATATTCCTTTATAATTGAGCCTGGATGTCGGGTAGTGGCATAATAGTCCTTCTGGTCTTTGGGCTTGGGACGGGCCAATGGCATGCTCCATTTACAAACTGGGTGTTGTGGTCCGAGCCGATTTTGCATCATTAACAGCAGGTAACAATGTTGCACTGTGCATGTTTTTCTCACCTTCTCATTTTTGTTTGGATACAGGATTGTACAATTTCAGGTGAACGAGAAATATTGGGAGATCCTAACCTTAATCATGGCCTTCTTTTCCCAAGAAATTATTCCCCTCCTCCAAACATTATTTGAGATAAGTGGAATAATGAGATGGAGGGCAGTTGATTTTTATTTATTTATTTATTTATTTATTTTTTTGGGAGGGGGAATAGTAAATTCAAATGAATAAAAAAAAAAAAATTTAATTAAAAATATTTAATAGCTTGCTTTCGTTTAAATGATTTTAAAAAATTGAAACCTAAATAAAACCATCTTGAAACGATTAGTTTGATTTGAAAATATTGGAAGGTCCATGTGGAATCGAACCAACGGTTTCAATTCGTTTACGGTTTGACTTTTTTGTGCTACCCTAATCTCTAATACAAAAATCCTTCATAGGGAATAATCCATGTATTATGGGGATCATACACTATCAACCGTCAACAAAAACTCTAGTTATACCAGTGATCACCCAACAAACATCTTATGTTGAGAGTTCTAATCCTTGGAGATGGCTAGTCAACTGGAACAAAAGCGTTTCATATGGAATAGTCCGCATGTTGACAAGGTACGTGCATCATGTGCCGCTAACAGTCAACATATATTTTGGTAAATATAATTCGAATGTTTGAGCGATATCTACAAAATGAATTAAAGATAATAATTTCACCTTTTGATCCTCTTTGGATCAACAATGGTATCCCCAAATAAATTGTCATCAGACGATTTGGCAGGAGGCTGCGTTTCTGCATGCAGTGGCATTCTGCCTGTTGGGAATTAGGACGCAACTAATCCCGCCCAGGATCGATGTGACACAAATAAATTGGACTGAGAAAATATAAATACGCAAAAATAAAATGCAAATACGAAACACAAAGATTTACGTGGTTCAGCAATTTGCCTACGTCCACGGACCCACACCAATATATTTCACTAACTCGGAAAAATGAGGAGTACAAAAATACTACACTGTATTTTTATCTGCCTATGCAAAGGCTATTCTCTCCAACTCACTTTTCTCCCTATTTTGTGAAATGCCTCTCTTGTGTTGCTCTCTACACAAGATCACTCTTTGTTGTGGTGGTGTATTTTTCATTGAGGTTTTGCCCTCTATTTATAGGGAAAGTTTGGACAAAGAATCAACAATGGAAGGAATAAAATAGGTGTGAACATATGAGGATTGTAGGCTAATGGTGTCTTACCAAATAGGTGTGAACATGGACTATTAATGGTGGCTTGCCAATTTCAACAAAGTTGGCTTTATTTTCCACATTTAGCTCCATTTTTCAACAATCTCCCACTTGGGGATAAATGTGGCTTCCCCTGAGATATCTCCTTCTTACAACTCTTTGTGAAATATGGTGTGAGTCATTTCCTTTGTCTTCACTTCAGAAGACCAATTGAAGCTGAGCACAGCTCCAATTTTTCCTTTGTTACTGTCTTGGTCATCATGTCGGCTGGGTTCTTGCTACCCTGGATCTTCTCTAGTGTTAATACTTCATCCTCTAGAAGAGACCTGATGAAGTGATAACGGAGTCCAATGTGCTTGGTTCTAGAATGAAATGCTGAATTCTTTGCCAGATGTATCGCACTCTGACTATCACTGTGCAAAACATTCTTCTCCTGACTGAATCCCAATTCTGCCAACAAACCCTGTAACCAGATCATTTCTTTGCTAGCCTCGGTTACTGCCACGTACTCTGCTTCTGTAGTGGATAGAGCAACAATCTTCTGTATCTGCGAAATCCAGCTAACTGCAGTAGTACCTACTGTGAAAACATAACCAGTAGTGCTCCTTCTGTGATCTACCTCACCAGCAAAATCTGCATCTACAAAGCCTTGTAGAGTCACCTCGCCTCGTCCAAAGCATAAGCATCTATCAGTAGTTCCCCGTAGATATCTTAATATCCACTTTACTGCTTCCCAATGCTGCTTTCCTGGATTTGCCATAAACCTGCTCACAACTCCCACTGCATGAGCAATATCTGGTCTGGTACAAACCATGGCATACATCAAACTTCCAATGGCTGAGGCATATGGTATTTTAGCCATGAAGTTTATCTCGTCCTCTGTCTTAGGACTCTGATCACTAGATAGACGGAAGTGATTAGCTAGTGGCGTGCTGACAGCCTTCGCACTGCACATGTTAAATCTCTGCAGGACTTGACTAATGTACTTGGCCTGAGATAACTGCAAGATACCCTTCTGCTTATCTCTGAAAATCCTCATTCCGAGAATCTGCTTCGCTGCACCCAAGTCCTTCATTTCGAATTCTGCTGACAGCTGCATCTTTAACTTCTTGATTTCGTCCATATCTGAGCCTGCTACTAACATATCATCGACATAAAGTAGCAAAATTATATAACTGGACTCGAATCTCCTGAAGTAGCAACAATGGTCAGCATTACATTTGAAGTAGCCATTTTTCTGCATAAATCCGTCGAACTTCTTGTACCACTGTCTCGGGGCTTGCTTTAAGCCATACAGGCTCTTCTTCAATTTGCAAACGAGCTTCTCTTTTCCTTTGACTGAGAAGCCTTCTGGCTGCTGCATATATATTTCCTCCTCAAGGTCACCATGGAGGAAAGCAGTTTTTACATCTAACTGCTCCAAGTGCAAACCCTCTGCTGCAACAATACTCAAGACTGATCTGATTGTTGTCAGCTTCACAACTGGAGAAAATATTTCCGTGTAGTCAATTCCTTCTTTCTGCTGGAAACCTTTGACCACCAACCTCGCCTTGTATCTCTTTGATCCATCATGTTCCTCCTTGATTCTGTACACCCACTTATTGTGTAGAGCTCTCTTCTCTGTAGGTAACTCGGCTAGTTCCCACGTCTGGTTAGAGATGAGAGACTTTATCTCATCTTTCATTGCAAGCTCCCACTTGCCAGAATCACCGACCTGACATGCCTCATGATAGCATTCAGGTTCACCTGCATCAGTAAGTAACATGTAACTCATGTACTTTCTATTTGGAACATGAGGTCTGGTTGACCTTCTAAGAACAGGGACTGGAGACTGTGATGCATCAGTCTCTAGAACAGGCTCCTGTAACTGCAGATCCTCCTCTGTCTGCTGCGACATACTACTTTCTGGAGCATCCAACTCAACATATGTTGGATCATCATGTACTGTGTCATCGGACTGCATTGCATTTCTGTCCTTGTACATAACCTTCTCGTTGAATATGACATCCCTGCTTCTGATGACCTTTCTGTTCTGGTCATCCCATAAGCGGTAGCCGAACTCATCTCCGCCATATCCAATGAATGTGCACTTTAGTGATTTGGGGTCTAACTTGCCCCTTGCCTGGTCACTAATATGTGCATATGCGACACATCCAAAAACTTTCAAGTGGGAAAGTTTTATTTCTTTTCTGCTCCATACTTCCTCCGGTATCCTGTACTCCAACGGTACCGAGGGTCCTCGATTGATCAAGTACACCGCTGTGTTGACTGCTTCTGCCCAAAACTGTTTGGGCAAGCCTGCATGTAACCTCATGCTTCTGGCTCTCTCCGTTAATGTCCGGTTCATACGTTCTGCAACTCCATTTTGCTGTGGAGTCCCTGGCAACGTCCTCTCCATTTTGATGCCATTCTGGTAACAGAACTTCTTGAACGCCATATCCGTATATTCTCCTCCGTTATCGGACCTCAGCTTCTTTACTCGCAATCCTGTTTCATTTTCCACCATAGCTTTCCACTTCTTGAACACATCGAATACTTCGGACTTGTGTCTCAAGAAATAAACCCACACTTTTCTCGAGTGGTCATCAATGAAGGTCACAAAGTATGACTTTCCGCCAATGGATGAAACTGCGGTTGGTCCCCAAACGTCTGTGTGGACTAACTCAAGTTTCTCTTGCTTCCGAGTTCTGCCACTAATGTTGAAACTCACCCTGGTCTGCTTCCCAAAGATGCAACTCTCGCATAAGTCTATATCAGTAGACTGAAGCTCTGGTAGTTTCCCCTTTGCATGCATATACTTGAGTCCTTTCTGACTCATATGCCCAAGTCTCTGGTGCCACAAGTTTGGGCCCTCCTTACTTTTAGCAACTGCAATTGTCACACAAGCATCTGCCGTTGTGTAGAGGGTGCCAGTATCCTTGCCTCGAGCGATAATCATGGCGCCCTTGGTGATCTTCCAGTTATCACCAGAGAAGGTGGTGACATGTCCTTCTCCCGACAATTGCTTGACGGAGATCAAGTTCTTCCTCAATTCTGGAATATATCTCACGTCCTTCAGCTTCCACACAGATCCATTGATCTTGATCTGTACATCACCCTTTCCGACCACGTCACACGGTTGATCATTACCGAGATAGACTCTACCAAAATCACCCCGCGTATAGTTTACAAAAAACTCCTTGTTTGAGGTAGCATGAAAAGATGCTCCGGAATCAATCACCCAGTATTCCGTTTTTCTCTCCAAAGAGCATATCAAAGCATCGTCCGCTTCCTCTTCCACAACATTGACTTCTGTCCTGTCCTCCTTTTCTTTTGGAGGTGCTGTGCACTGATTTTTGTAATGACCGGTCTTGCCACACTTCCAACATTCCACAACCTTTGTCTTGTTGGAATTGTTTGGATTTCTGGACCTCGATCTGCCACTTCTGAATTTGCCGTTGCCCCGCCCATTTCCTCTGTTGGAACTTCTGCCTCTGCTTTCCACGTTCAACGCCGATCCTGAAGTTGAGGCACCTTCTGATTGTCGTCTGATCTCCTCCGTTAAGATCATGCTTACGACATCATCGAACTTCAATTTTGACTTTCCGGCAGAGCCACTAATTGCTGTGACTGTACCATTCCAGCTGTCTGGCAACTGCCCAAGAATTAACAGAGCTCGAACTTCATCACTAAAAGTGATTTCGACTGTGTTTAGCTGGTCCGTCACTTCATTGAATTCATTTAGGTGCTCCCCAAATCTTCCGCCTTCGGCCATCTTCATATTGAACAGCTTTTTAATTAAGTGGACTTTATTTGCTGCAGATGGCTGTTCGTACATGCTAGAAAGGGCTGCCATGAGAGACTCTGTCGTCTTCTCATTTTTTATGTTGAAGGCCACTGATTTTGACAACGTCAGCCTGATTGTGCCGAGTGCTTTTCGATCAAGCAACTCCCAATCCCCCTGGCTTATATCTTCTGGCTTTTCTTTTAGTGGCTTGTATAGATCCTTCTGGTACAGATAGTCCTCCATTTGCATTTTCCAAAATCCAAAATTTGAACCATCAAATTTGTCAATTTTGGATATTTTCTCATCTGTCGACATTGTTCACACTCAATCACAAAACAGTCTAAAGAAATCTTTTCTGATGTGGAAGATCAGTCAAAGCTGCAACCACAGAGCATACTAAGAATTTCAAAAGATCTCAATGAGCCAAAGCTCTGATACCAATTGTTGGGAATTAGGACGCAACTAATCCCGCCCAGGATCGATGTGACACAAATAAATTGGACTGAGAAAATATAAATACGCAAAAATAAAATGCAAATACGAAACACAAAGATTTACGTGGTTCAGCAATTTGCCTACGTCCACGGACCCACACCAATATATTTCACTAACTCGGAAAAATGAGGAGTACAAAAATACTACACTGTATTTTTATCTGCCTATGCAAAGGCTATTCTCTCCAACTCACTTTTCTCCCTATTTTGTGAAATGCCTCTCTTGTGTTGCTCTCTACACAAGATCACTCTTTGTTGTGGTGGTGTATTTTTCATTGAGGTTTTGCCCTCTATTTATAGGGAAAGTTTGGACAAAGAATCAACAATGGAAGGAATAAAATAGGTGTGAACATATGAGGATTGTAGGCTAATGGTGTCTTACCAAATAGGTGTGAACATGGACTATTAATGGTGGCTTGCCAATTTCAACAAAGTTGGCTTTATTTTCCACATTTAGCTCCATTTTTCAACACTGCCTCCACCTCCGCCACCGTTTTTTCCTCCTCAATGTTTTCACCAATTTTCTCCCATGAAGATGAAGGACTAGACGATGACCTCGTTGTGGGCCCCATATCCTCCATATCATTAAAAAACATGTCTCTCAAACTGCTCACCATCCAATCTCCCAAACCCATAATTTTTATTGCCCGACGTACCCTTTATTGAATGGCAGCGCCTTCACGAAGGCAACGGGATCACTTGCTGTCCTCCGGTGCATGCTCGGTCGCAATGCAGAGAAGTCAGGAATTCATCAACCCATGAATTTTGCTGAGCACGAAGTGGCATCATTTGGAATGAATATGAAGGCCACTCGTGTGCTATGGATGGTTCGATGGTAATTGCTCCATGCATTAAGAACCCTCAAATCTTCTTAAAGACTTGAACTAACTATTGTTTTGGAATTTCACCCTTACCCTTAATCAAACTTAGATCAAGCTTCGTACTTACTAGTTACTTCTTGAGCTATAGGCCTTGATCTCCTTCTTAAACTAATTAAATCACTACAAGAAAAATGTCTAGTAGTTTAATTAAAAATATAATTTATTTGTAATTTAGTGACATTTCAAATCGTTACTAAATATTATGAGAATTTCAAACGTCACAAAAATTATATCCATAAAAAATCATTAAAAAATAATTTATTTATAATTTAGTGACATTTAAAATCCTCACTATTCAAACGTCACAATTTTAATAGCCCGCCTTTGCCCATTTCACTAAGCACGAAATTGTAAAAGACTCCCCCTAGTCTTAATCACTGACGGATCCCCAAATTCGTCTGTCATCACCAAGTGCTTCTCTTCCCTAGCCCTAGCTCTGCTCTATCGTCGTTGTTATTCATTGCCATTCATGCCATTGTTCACACAAAAAGATCCCCAATTTCATCTCTTCCCTAGCTCTGTCTGTTGCTGTTCATGCCATTGTTCTTCATTGTTGTTAATACCCTAGCTCGGTCTATTACATACCTCGAAGAAAAATCCCCAAAATTCGTGATTAGGTTGAAGGTTGCTTCACACCCTTGTTCTTTATTACTTTGAAGAAAAATACCACCTGCCATTCATGCCCTAGCTCCAGTGCAAGTATTTGATTTTGGGTTTCTGTACGGGTCAATGTTCATGGGTACTTGTTTTTAATTGTTTGTGTTTATTTGTTAGCATATTTATTTGTCATTATGTGTTTCATGGCATAAATGACATAAAACTTTGTAAAGTACCTAGCATGTACGTATGTGGACAAAAAGGAAAATTCATAGTTACTTTTCCTCATATAAAAGGTGTCTAGCTTTTAAATTGATAATTAAGGTGAGAAAAGTAAGATTTGGTGATGTTAGTCACACCTACAAAACAGGACAGCCTTGTGTCAAGGGAAAAAATAGATCATGGATTGATGATTTGGAAGGATAAAGGATTGCAAACTCAATCAGAGCTATATATCAATATATGTATTCATACTAAGGCCTTCGAAATATGATAATATGCTAGATTATAAGGATAAGTGAAATTAGGAATGAGAAGAAGTTTTGGACAGCATTATTTTAGGGGATAATTAGACCCCACATTAGTTTCACTCACTAGTTTAGAAAAATACCGATTTTCAAAGTAATTAGAAAAACAAAGTACAGTCTCTCTCTCTCTCTCTCTCTCTCTCTCTCTCTCTCTCTCTCTCTCTCTCTCCTGTTTCATTTAATCACTAGAAATCAGTCAAATTACCAACACTACAACAAAAACAGCCTACGGCAACGCGCAAAAAATGTTGCCGTAGGCCTTTTGCAACGTTCATGTGTATGTTGCAAATCGCAGTGTTGCCGTAGAGGGAAAGGATACGGCAACGTTCATTGCGCGTTGTCGTAGACCTTTGGCAACGTTCACTGCGCGTTGCCGTAGACTTTGGCAACACTCATTGCGCGTTGCCGTTGATACTTTTTGCAACACTCATTGCGCGTTGCCGTTGATACTTTTTGCAACACTCGTTGCGCGTTGCCGTTGATACTTTTGGCAACACTCGTTGCGCGTTGCCATTGATACTTTTGGCAACACTCTTTGTGCGTTGCCGTTGATCTTTAACATTTTTTTTTAATTTTTGTAAATCAATATAAATAATTCCACTAATAACCAACAAATTTCTCAAACATATATGTAATATATAATATATGAAACACGTGTGCTATAAAAATAAATCAATTATTCAAAATAAATACTTTACAAAAATTACGGTACTTTGTTCTCCTACATTAAAACAAAATATGCAATATAGGTTTTTCACCTATTTGATTACACATCTAAAGTTTGATATTTACTATCCCTATAAATTGCAACATTATCTCTAGCAGACCAACAACCATACAAAAAGAAGCTACTATAACAATTTTCAACACGAATCATCATTGAAGATGAGTACTTCCTGGCTTCTGAAGTCTAGCTCGAACTATGCCCATGACAAACCATCTTGTCTACAACTGCACTGAATGCAAAAATGTAGAAATAAATAATACTAAATATTAAAATTATCATTTTCTATTGTAAAACTTTACAGAAATTTGGACAAAATCTCCCTTATAAATTGGACTTAGCCAACCTGTAGAGGGATATCACAACCACCATAATATTTTAAAAGATCAAACTAAAACCTAATTCATCATTAAACTACAATCAAGTCAATCCAAAATCCATCTCCAACTACACGCCAACAATAATCTAGAATTAATACTCATCACAACCAAAATCAACTCACACAATCTCACCTCCTCATTTTTTGTCATCCTCTTTGTCTACCTACAAGAATCTTTTCAAAATTGACAGATAGATAAAATCACACTATCCTTGATAAACACAAGAACAACTTAATGGAAGATTTTTTTTTCTTTTTTTTTTTAAACTTTCCATATGTAGAAAAGAGAGGATAGAAAGACATTTATCAAGTTAATGACACCAGAAAATTTTTATCAAGCGTGCTTCATGCCTCAGCAACTAAAATGTCACTCTTTTTGAAACTCTTCTTTTAATTTATCTAGCTAATAGAGCAAAGAAATGGGGACCCTTTTGCAACACGCATTGCGCGTTGCCAAAGGGTAACCTTTTGGCAACGCGCAATGAACGTTGCCAAAGGGTAACCCTTTGGCAACGCGCAACGAACGTTGCAAAAGGCTATAATTAGCAACATTCACTTGCTGAATGTTGCTAAATGTCAAATAAATCAACCAATGGCAACATGCAACTACTGAATGTTGCGGTAGACCCCCTTTAACAACATGCAATTAGCGAATGTTTCCGTTTGCATGTTGCAAAAGGCCATTTTTGTTGTAGTGCAAGCTCAAGAATTTTTCTCTCATCTCTTGTAATTCTAATTCATTCACAAAATCTCTCTCTCATCAAATAAAAAATATCAACTTTTTTTTTTTTTTAAATTTTAATTGGTGAAAAATGATTTTTGATGGATTAAAGTGCTAGATCAACACTCGGCAGAGGGATGAAGTTTTTTCATAAATCGTGAATTATTGTTCTTCCAGTTTTGAAGAAATGTAGAGTCTTGAAAATTTGGGTAAAGGTTGATTTTTTTTTATGATGGGGCCTCTTTTCATCTACTTAGACTCTACCTCATGCTTCTTATTTTTACTCCAGCTTAGCCCTTTTTTCTGCATAGAGTTTGGATAAAAAGGCATGACTTGGATGTAATGAGGTTTGATGAAATGAATTTGGATGATGATATAAGGGAGGAGTTCGTATCTATCCCAGTTTTGAATTTTTTAAATATTGTATTACAATGTTGCCACTTTCATTATACTAGCAGATGCTAGGTTTTTTGGATGGTTGTTTTTGTTGACTAGCAAAACTAGTCATACTTGAATTCTCTACCGGCTTTGTCGGTGGTTTTATATCTTGTTTTGATCAATACATTTATATTTCGATAAAAAAATATCAATTTTTCTATAACTGAGAAGAACCAAGAGTTGGTTTGGTTCATAAAATTACAGGTGCATTATGTCGGGAATTACAAAAAAAATTACACATTACACAACTGTAATACGTAGCAAACTTTGATTACATACCCTTACTTTACATTACATGACCGTAATTCGGTAACTGTAACAAAGTATTTGGTACAAAAGAAATTTAGCCTCTGTTTGTTAAAAGTTGTATGTTTAAAAACATGTTTTTTTATGTTTTCGAGGTAGAATATGTGGTTGAAAAGTGGAGAGAGAAAATGTGTGTGGTTAAAAAGTGATTTGGGAAATTGTGTTGTTTAAAAACATGAAAAAACACATTTTGCCAAACAGAGGCTTAGTTTTCAGTCAAGATATTACAAAAGAAATTTGATAAAAAAGAAATTTAGTTTACATTACACTACAGATTTACAGGTGTATCTTGTTGAAAAGAATCAAGAGTTGGTTTGGTTCATAAGATTACATGTGCATCATATTCGAAATTTTTACAATAACAATATACAATATTACAATACTGTAACACGTAACAAACTTTGAATACAAAGTCATTGCATTACATTACACGTTCGTAATATGGATAATTATTACACGATGATTGTAATGCATAACATTACATGACTATGTTGCTATTTTTTTATTTTTTATTTTATTTTGTTTAGCCTTTGCAATGCAATTACAAAACTTTACATAACATCACGGATCATTACGAGTATAAATTAGTCGAACGTTACCTTACATTACGGATCATTACAGGTATAAAATAGTCGAACATTACTTTAGATTACATTACATTACATTACATTACAAAGTACCGATTTTAAATTCCTGAATAATTAGTAACAACCTATTATTTAGGAAGAAACCATGTATGGAGTTTTTTTAGGAAGATTAGAAAGTGTCTATTTTAAATTCTTGAATAATAGGTAATAACCATAAAGGATTTACTTTTCTCAGGCATACAGATTATGATGGAAAAAAATCGAAAGTTGCTAGTGGTATTATGATAGGATTCCACTTAAACATTTGTTGACCTATGGTTGATCGAATTCTATAGTGTTGATTATAACAAACAAGTTTATCTTGTATGTATACTAATGTGCACATCTCATGTATAAGTATTCTCCAAAAGTACAAATCGTCCTCGCAAATAAAGAAAGGCCTACATTCAAAAAAGGACACACAAAGCATGATAGCATGAATAGCAAGTAATTAACCGTACAAAGAAATTGAGCATTTACAAATTATTTTTCAATCATATATAAGGTTAATGCATCAATAGTTAGCAAAACACTTCATAAGCTCAAGTAACATTTTCAAAGTCATTAAAATATCTTTTTCATAATGTTTATCAAACAAAGTAAAATCAACACTGATCGAAACCTTTGAAAAACTAAGTGTTTGAAATGCTAACCACATCTCAAGAGAGGTCAGCTGCACTGAGGTTGACCGCATGTGAAGAGAGGTAACCACACTGCCTATTTTGAACTCCAGTGACTATTTTCTCATAACTGCTATTTTGAGGGCAACCGCATGGGTAAAGAGGTTCTCCACAAGAGTCAGTTTGCGTGAAATTTGTTCTATAAATATCCCTCTCGGTTGGGTTATCTTGATGAGCCATTCATACTAGCATCACAAGCAAAACAGATATTTTACGTTCTTGATCCTGCCAATACTAAGTGGTCAGTTGTCCTTCAGGGAAAGAGACATATTGTTGGCATTGGTGATGTGGTGGATGAAGAAGAGTACGATCATTTTGACGAAACTCCTCCATTTTCAGTTGGTATACAACCAAATGCGATTATAGGGGAAGATAATCTTGACACAAATTACATGCGTGAGGATCATGAAGAAGGATTGTAGGTTGACCGTTGCTCGTGATTAATTAATTGTGTAAGATTGTTTACTTTCATACTTAGTACTTTTTAATTTTGTTCATATGTGCTCTACTCATTGTTAATATTCTTTATATATGCTTTATTAATTCTTACTAACTTGTTTATATATTTTTGTTTATTTATATACGCAGATATGTGCACAGTCCCGTGAAAGTCATGGCTGATTCTACCAGTTCATCTGATGATCAGAGTATTAGTCAACCGAGAAAGACTAGAGGACCAACAACGTGCAAAAAGATGAGGAGGAAGGGGGATGAAGTAAAGGTTATTGAGTTTGATGATCGCAATAGGCCGATCGGACCCCATAAGAAGAAGTTCAGGTCTTATATAGGGTCCGTGGTCCGTATTCATGTGGATATAAATATTAGTGATTGGCATAATGTCCCTGAAGGCCTTAAAGATATGATTTGGGAAGACATAAAGGTATTAGATCACTTCAAACATATTAAAATTAATCAATCTTGTATATATTTTTTTTTAGCGTGGTATAACATCCCATATTATTGTTGTATTTCAGAAGGAGTTCAGCATACCCGATGACGAAAGGAAACAAATTATTTTAAAAGTTACGGGGATGCGATGGAAAGATTTCAAGACTAGGTTGGTGCATAATTTCATTAACAATACACACCCAAAATATGCATCACCTACTCTGCTATATGATTACGTGACCGAAGAGAAATGGGAGCAGTTCAAGAAAGAGCGTGAAACTGAGACTTTCAAGGTATATTTAATTGTAGTGTGATGATTCTTATTAATTTCTTATTATTGAGTTGAAAACTAATGAATGTGATGCTTTATTTTTTCAAGGAAAAAAGCAAAAAGGCCAGGGAAAGCCAGTCGCACAACGAGCATCCACATTTTCTAGGCTCCCCTGGTTATGCCGAGATGAGGCCACAGTGGCTTTTATCAGACCCATTTTCTTCGGCCTCTTCGTGTGGGACAATTAGTTCGTCCATATTAAGCGATGATCGCAGCTTAGATTGGGTGCGTGCTAGATCAAAGAAGATGGATCTTATTACATCCCCAATGAAAAAACAAGGGAGGTTTACGCAAAAATTGTAAGTATAGCCTCCCAATTTTGTTCGTAATATGAATTAAATTTCACTTCAGTACCTATATTTAGTTTTCATTTTTTTTTAAAAACAGATTGAAAAATTCGAGGAAGCAACTCAAGGGACCTTTGTCCCTAAGAGACACCACGACGTCTTATCTGAAGCCCTTGGAAAACAGGATCATCCTGGTAGGGTTAGGGGATATGGTGTCTACGTCACTGTGAGGGATGTATATGGAAAACCTGATGCGGCCAGCAAACGATCGAGTGGACTTGTGTCTGTAGATGATATTAAGGATATTATCATGAAGGAGGTGGAGGTTGGTATCACCGAGTGGGTCAGAAAAGAGTATGCAGCAGAGGTACAGAGTAAGATCGACAGTATGCAGCAGAAATACGAAACTCTCCTCCAACGAATGGGCTTAAATGTTGATGCTGAAATGGACATAACTCCACATCCCCGACCACCAACTCGCAGTAGTTGCTACTCAGTTAATCCAGATCCATTTGACGACCTTGAGGTATTTAATGTTAAATTATTTTTGAATATTATCGATTATATTCCAATTATTAGGGGTAACATTTACTTTCAATCATGTTGAACAATAGAAGCCGATCCATTGTCGTCTCGCCGTAAGTTGTAATGGTGAGAATCAAATAGTGGCTAAGGGAATGATTTTTCCACCCGGACCAGAGATTGTTGTGCACCATCAACAACTATTGGTTGATCATGTTAAAGTGTCAGTTGATGATGTTGTACAAGGTGCCGAAGAGTCCCTTCTTCCAATGCCATCTCCATACTACAATAGGGTGGGGGAAGCTATTGGAAGCTTCTGTCAATGGCCTAAAAATTTGGTGATTTTAGGAGAGGTAATAATAATTTTTATTTACATGACGTTTCTTTCGAATTTTACTCACATTTAAAATTATATTAGACGTGTTATGATGATAAAAATTCTGTAATTGCAAGAAGAGTTGACAAAAAAGGTAAAAAAAAATTGGAAAAGGTAAAAATACCCAGAGTTTTGATCTATCATCTACCCGACGACTCCCGCTCGTTGATGATGCAACGTTACAACGTCTGGGTGATAGTTGCAAGTGGCTACACACTCTGATCCTTACATTTCCTGTTGGTACAGACTACATCCAATTAACTTTAGATGCATCTGTGCTTCATCACAAGGACGATGAAAGTCTTTATGTTACAATCGACGACATCACCGACTTGCTTTCAATGAGATGGCTGAATATATCTATCTTGCAAGTATTCATAATGTAAGACTATATATATATATATATATATCTCATTTAAATTTTCATTTTATTTTATTCATTGATTATTATTTTTAGGTTCCTTCATGGGTTGTGTGAGGAAATCGGTGTTCAGGCAGTTGGATTTATGTGTCCGTCAAATATTGCGTCAATTAGAGTAAAAACACAAGAAGATAGTGTTGTGAGTTACATGGTTGAAGCAATGACAGCACTGAGATCTAAGAAATTCATTTTAGCGCCGTACTTCCAGGAGTAAGATCATTTTTACTTAAAATTTGAACCATTAGACATTTCAATGTGTATTTACACGTTCATAATACGTAGGAATCATTGGATGTTGCTTGTGATATGTTGCGAAGCCAACAAGGTGTACTTTATAGATTCAGCTCAATCTTGTAAACGTACCATAGAAATCAAGCCTTCATTGAATATGTAAGTAATTATTGCATTGTTCATGGTTTGTAGTTTAGTGCAAGGTTGATATATAAGTTAGGCTAGTTTCATAGAATAATCGTGGAGAATTTGATGTGAAATTGATGTGTATATGTTGTGATTATGATAGTTGTTAGGATAGTTTTCAATAATAGGTCTCTTTACAGGTTGGATAAGTTCAATTTTTAGGGGAGACTCTGTCAAAATTTTGTTAGGATTTTTGCGTTTCATTATTATCTCTATAACTTATTCATGATATCCATTGATATTTTAGGGCCTTACGAGCGTTTTGGTCATTAGAAGGCCAGATGACACATTCCAATGTTGTGAGAAACATGTTGGAGATAGTCACGGCTCATTCTCAACTTACTTCTCTAGACAAGGTATAAGTTATTTATACGATTTCTATTTTATAAACATAATAATTATTAATTCTTTTTAATTGTTTTTAGGCATTTCAAGAATTTTACTCAATGGAGGAAATCGACGAGGTTCGAAATTTATGGGCTCAATACTTTGTCAAAAACTGTGTGTAATTTTGATTTTTAATGTTATGTATGTACAAATTTGTTGACAAATTAATTTAAAATTCTATTTGTTGAGTTATTTAATTTTGTTATGCATTTCTATATATATATTGATTGATGATTGTTAATTATTGATTGTTGATGGGATGTACAATGTGAACAAAATATAATATACAGGTGTGTGCGTGCGCGCGTGTATAGGAGGTATGTATGGTAAAAACAATAAAAGGCGTCTGTTGTGTCCTTTAACCGATGCAAAAAATGCACTCATGGGCGTCGGTTTTAGGGGCACAATCGACGCCCATAGTTATATTTTAGGCGTCGGTTGTGCCCCTACAACCGACGCCTTTTGTTATGTTTTAGGCGTCGGTTGTTCCCCTACAACCGATGCCTTTTGTTGTTTTACGCGTCGGTTCACAACCAACGCCTAAACTCTGAACATTGTGCGTCGCTTCCATAGGCGTCGCTGCTACAACCGACGCGAATATCCCTTTACAACCGACGCGAATAGCCGTTTCTGTACTAGTGAAGAGATAAATTTATTGAGAAAATTATTGAGTCTGCATTGTATTAAATTCTATTTCATTAATTAAAAAAAGGAATCTATGAATTTATTGAATACTTCATCATCTATTCCATCAAGATTCCAAGTTAGCAAGAAAAATTTTCAAACTTGATTATTATCATCTCTTATTTACGAAAGTTCTTCTTTACCAAACACTTTCATTAAAGTGCAAATCTCTCTTTATACTTAACTTGTGTTACTTGTTAAGAGAGATTGTTTGGTTGAAAGCTTTGATTCAAAGATCCTCTATATATTTCATATTTTATTTACCAAAGTCTTTCCAAAACACTTGAGCTAAATCCATTGCTATCTATCGAAGTGTTATCCTAACACTTAAATATTTGACTTGATTATTTCATTTGTTAAGATAGTTCTTTAAATTGTAAATCTATTATTTGTATTTTGGTGGTGTCGAGGTCCTTGTGAAAACTCGATTATTGTTAAGGAAATGTGCTCCTTATTGTAAAGACACCTAAAGATAGGTGCTCATTGTTATAAGTCACTTAAGAATAAGTACTCCTTATTGTAAGTCACTTATGGATAAGTACTTCTTGTTGTAAGTCATTTAAGGATAAATGATCTATTTTCCCCTTTTTATCCCTTTGCGTACATATATTAAGGTTTTGTTGCATAGCGTAATTTTGAATGAGTTACTTTGAGTTTTGATTTTCGACCAGAGGTTGACAGATTCACTGACTTTTTTTTTTTGGGAAAACAAATAAATTGAAAGTATTTCTTTAATTTATAGTTAGTTTTCGATTGCTTATATATGTAATTCTTTTATTGTCTATATTTGTGCTCTATGTTTGTATATATGAACAAATGTATTTTCCTTGTATTTATTGTTTTAGAATTCACTTTTAAATGTAGTTCTATTAGCATAAACATTCTTCCGTTACAAACAACATATTTCTTTTCTTTTCTTTTTATTCTTGCATTTTAATTTTTTTTTTCTGATGAATGTGATTTTGTGTGTGTTTGTGTGTGTTAGGATGCTTATTGCTTTCTGTTTTGGTTGGAAGGCTCGATCTTTATACCTTTTGTGTATCCTGCTTTGAAGATATTACTCTCAACACATACGGTCTAATTCCATGAAAGCATATTTATTTTCTTTTCTTCTTTTTCTTTCCTTACATTTTGTTGTATGCTAATTAGATGTTTGTTAAAAAAAATCGTGCATCTGAATTTACACAAAATTTAGATTTAACTGTGTCATTTCTTGTTCTGCTTGTTTACGGTTTTTTTTTTTATTAGTTTCGTTTTTAATACATTTGTTTTGTTTGTACTTTTCAATTTAATAATGAAGATACATACAGTTTTTTAAGAAAATGTAAACTAATTAGATCCTATTTTACTTATAGGTAAGAAATATATGCGTGTTTTTACTCGTTTGTGTATATGTGTTTAGAACAAGAAATAATGAATATTTACAAAATCAATGTAATTTTATCCTCGTTTCTCTTTCATGTACTGAAAAGCTTTTTATTTGTTCTCTAATACATGTTTCATGTGAAAATTGCCCATTGTTTGGATATATATATTTATATATACATTTTTTTCCCCTTTAGTGTAATATACATTTTAATGTGCATTCTATCTTCTGTCTCGTTGTTCCTTTAAGATGCACTTTCTAAATCTCTATAAGGAAAAAAAATTACATTTCTGTGTAAAAAACTAGAATGTGTATCACATTAGCTGGGCTTATCTAAAATGCATTTAAATTTGTTGTTTGGAATGTTGTTGTACAACTTCGAAATCTATTTTCTTCACATGCACGTGTATACGACATTTAAAATGTATCACTGAGATTTAATTTGAAATTTATTCTATATTACCTTTCAGGATCTCTCAATGTGAATTAAATAAATCACGAAACGTGTGCATGATATATTACATACTCAATGAAATTACGACACGTGCATCAAACTAATGTTTATTATAAGGCCTAGTTAATTAATGGGAAAAATAGGCAGCCAAATTGCTTGAGCTTGAGGTAATTTGGGATTTGTTATCACATTTTTAAAAATGGAGATTGGTTTTTCAAAGTCGAGGAGGGCATTTGATTTATGAGATAGGCAGCGGTTTGAAACGCATATGGCCAGTATGAGAAAGGAGGAAGGTACCGAGAAATTTTTAATTCATAATATTTTGATTTTAAGAAGTTAAATAGTATCCTTTTGTTGCCTTGAGTACATAAACTACAAGTCATTGTCAATAAGTTGAAGGTAGTGAAGATCGAACTTCACTAAAAGAAACCAAGAAATGTCGTATTTGGACGTCAAAATGTCGTACAATTTTACAACGTCAAAAGGTCGTCTATGTACATACGAGTTTTCTGTGAAGGCTAAGAAATGTCGTATCTATAGAACTGATACAACAACTAATTGTTTCTATGAACAAACCATCCTCGCTACGTTGACACCATTGATGCCTATTACCAGTCGATGGCTGATTTTATGGAGCATCTTACCATTTTGTTTAGATGGCGTTGCCAGGAGTTGTTCGACGTGGGGACGACGGAGACGACGACGATGACG
Source organism: Ligustrum vulgare (assembly GCA_963555705.1). Taxonomy (NCBI): domain Eukaryota; kingdom Viridiplantae; phylum Streptophyta; class Magnoliopsida; order Lamiales; family Oleaceae; genus Ligustrum; species Ligustrum vulgare. The sequence goes on along the minus strand of OY743169.1, from coordinate 71,508,504 downwards.
ATGGTGACGGGGATGATGATGAGGAAGATTTAGGAGGTCCTTATTAATTACGTAGAGTTTTCATGTAATTAAAGTTGCAAACTTTGTATAAGAATCCTATAATTGTGTTATTTACATTGTCGTATTTTCGTAAATTTGCGTTACAATTTTTCAGTATTACGTCTGTTAATAATAAGAAAATGTTTGGATTGTTATTAATATAGCCTTTATTTATTTTTCATTAAATTTTTCTCATTTTTCTACGGTATCCAATCTCAACCATCAATTAAAAGTCAAGCCTAAAAGTCAAGCCCACAATATTTGATTTTTCAACTAAAATCTCAATCATCATTTCTCCTAAAAATTACTATTCATTTCAAAAAAACTCATTTTAAACAATACCAAAGACACTCAAAGTATCATTATGTTCAATAAAATATTTTTTAACTGAGACAACTTTTATTGGTATAATGACAACAATTGCTGTCACAATAAGTCCTTTTTGTTGTAAAGCTTCCTAAATTTTTTCAAGTCTGTCCTAAATTTTTTCAAGTCTGTGCAATTATAACAAAATTACCATCAATTTGGAAGGGTTATAGGAATAAAATTCTTCATATCTCCGAAAGCCAATTCTGTGGTCAAACAAATGCGTTCTAATATGTATTTGAAAATCAATCTCATTGATCTAATACCAAATCCCGTCAATTGTTGACTGTCTCGTATTTATTTATGCGACGAGGCAAGTTGTAAAATTGATTAGCTTGAAGTGTAACCTCGAGTATTCTACAAAATTACAAAATAATAGAATAACTATTGTACGAGCTAGTCATACTTTTATTCAAACCCAAACTCTATGTGCGAATTTCGGGTTGGGGTGAGGAAGCCCAGCCACCTCTCTTTTTTTTTTTTTCGGTAGCTAATATTTCTTACAAATAATCATTTTAGGGGTGGTTTCTAGGAGGGGCAACTGAGACCATCCCCGTGATCCCACTCGGGTCGTCTCCATTCCCACCCCTCCCCACTAACTCACGGGACGGGTTTTTCTGCTCATCGGGTTCGGGACAAGTCGAATTTTTTAATCATCTCTAAATTCTTTCGTACTATAAAGGGAAACATTAAATAAAATTATTTCCTTTATTTCACTAATTATTCCAAGATTTCAACCTTCCTGAGTCCAAATACTATGGATAGAAACCTACATTTCAACTAAAATGTGGATCAGCAAACAAGTACTATGTTAAAGAGATACTACGAAACGAATGAAAGAATCTCATAATAGAGATTAAAATTAATCAACTATACAAATTATTTTTTACATTGAACGAAAAATCAAAGAATAATAAATTACCTGTTATTACTTATTACAATTATGAACCTGTAAAATCTGCTCCAAGCCTACTTAAAATGACCAAGAACATAGACCAAGACCAAAGACATTGGGTACAACAAATAAGCAAAGAATGATGTCCAAACAGGGAAAACTGTCCTCAAACTTGCGAGGCATCCCATAATAACAGAAACTACCAGAACCATCAGAACCTCGGCAGAGAAATCCCAGGATAAACCACGGAAATAGACGAGGGATAGAAGAACTGCCAAGCCCAGAATGTTGTTCATGAACACATTACCATATATCTGCATTATTGAAAACCGACATGTGATTATGTGAATTCAATAAGCAAAATGCAAAGATAATTACATCTTATATATTATAATATAGGATTCAGACTAACCTCGGAAAATGTCAAGGAAGTGAGGTTAAGTTTCTTTCGGCGTGCCTCAGTGATCAGAGATATTGCTATCCGAGCATTTGTAGCCAACGGGACGAAAATGAAGGCAATGAGGAACGAAGAGACGCTTGCAGTTTTGGATAAATTGCGAACACTGTCAATAAGTGGTTCGGCTAGAAGACCTAATATAACAATCCCGAGCACCACAAGAGTTATAGCCTTCGTCCAGGCAAGCGGTGATTTATCAGTGAACTTATCCTCCATCAGCTTGTCGGTCAGTTCCCATGTTTCCTGCACAATATTTTCAAAGATTTCATAAGGATCAGGAATAGAAAGAAATAGAAGGCAGTCTTGAAATAGAAATTTCGAGAAGGCTGTACTTACTTTATAGTCATCTTCTTCACTCTTCTCGGAACTAGCAGATGGATTAGAAGTTGTCTTTAGCCATTTGGACAATCCAGTGACAAATTCCTCCTCGTCAATCAAATGATCTCCACTTTTATCGAGTTCCTTCATTAACTTGGATGCTGCTGCGTCCGCGTCATAAGGTAATATGCCAGACCTAATATTGGTCATCAGGTTCCTCAATTCTTCATATGATATGGTGTCATCATTGTCAAGATCAATGTCCTTGAACAACCTGGAATTTAGGATTTATTAGTTTAATTAGCCGAAATATAATCTTCCGAAAATTATCAGATAATTTACTAAAATTTACCTTTTTATGGCAGATATATCGGGAGTTCTATCTTCTGTCAAAAGACTTCCGTACACAACGCTTTGTAGATGTTCTAAAATTCTTGGAATTAGAATTCTCATCATTTCACGTTCCTCCCTTTTCTTTTGAATCCAAAGTTTAAGAATCTGTAGGAGATCATTTGAGGAATTAAATCAGAATAACAAAATGCTTTCAATTCTTCTACTTGATGCGGTAAAATGTACAAGTATAATGGTTAATAACCTGCTCCAAGTCTTTCATTGATTTGATTGAGTGATATCTTTTATTCACAGTATCTTTCGCCACGCCAAGCCATTTTGTCATTCCATTGACAAATTCGACTATGGTTATTTTCTTATCATTGTCAATATCAAATTGCTTCATCATCTCTGCTGTTCCATCATTATCCAATTGTAGTTTTATAGATCCGATTTCTTGTAGAAATTCTTGTAGTTCAGGGAAAGTGATGAACTTGTCGCCATCACTGTCTGCTTCTTCGAATAGCCTGCAACAAATAATAAAGAAAATTATTAAAGATTATGTACCAAAGATATTAGAACCAAAAATGAGAGGAAAAAAATGGTTCTCAAAAGGTACCTTCTAATAGCTGAAACATTTGGCGAACCGTTGTCAGTTAGAAGCCTTCCCATTGTATGATTTTGCATGTGTTTTAGAATGTCTATAACTAAATGCTCGTGCTTTATTAATGACAAGTGTCTCTTTTGAATCCATGGCTCAAAGAACTGCTCGATTTGTGGGAAAAAATTATAGTGAGAAAAATAAAAATCGAAGTGGAAAGTAAAACGTGTAAACAAAACATGCAAATCTTCATATGTAAATTTACCGAAAATGATCAGATAGCGTAAATGTAAAATATTTCCACATAGAACAGATTGTAGGTATGCCAAATTCTTTGTTAGTTACCTTCTCATGCGTAAAACATGTATCTTAACTGGATCGACGATGAGACTCTTTAAACATCTAAATTTAAAGTCCACAATTAATTTTAACCACACATTTCATTGAAATCACAACTTTTCAATTACATATTTCCTCAACTTCTATCAAAATTTACTAATCCCTACCAAACAGGGGCCTAGTATTTCATCTGAAGACCAACCCTCATTTCAATAAGTTTAAACCATACTTTTAGTGACTAATAGTAGAGCCTAATTTCCCTCTCTAACAATGAAATATATTAACTGATAAAAGGGCACCAAGGGAAAAAGTTGGAGACATTTTATATATGTGTGTGTGCGCGCGCTTTCAGACTTTCACAAACATGAGATCAAAGGAACAAAAGTAAATATCTAACTTTTACTAATCAGTTCTTCTTATCAAACACATGGCGTGCACAGTTTTAATTTACCTGATAGAGGAAGTAACAGATGAGGAAAATGGCTGAAACCATAAGGGTAATCAGTATAACAATCCTTTCCCCAAGATAAGATAAGTTAAAAAGTCTCGGAACTTGGATCATAATCAATGGAATCACTGAACCAAGCATGATCCAGGCAGTATGGCATGTTCCCGAATCTGTTACTACACCATAACCTGTAGCAAAATAAATGGAAAAGTAACATAAGATAATGAAAAACAAACTAATAAATAATCAAGAAAGGGAAAATGAAGACAAACCGTTCGATTTTGATAACAATTTCTCAACATGGTTTTGCTCTTTATGGTTTGAAGATTCAGGGCCCGACTTATTGGAAAAATGTTGACTGCCAACGATGACACAAGTTCCCCAAACTAGGGTGAGAAGCAAAATTGTTGATCCAGCAAACAACCCAACTCCAGTTACGACGCATTCTTGAGCAGTTTCTTTACTGTTCAAGAGCCCAGACGCTGTTGATGGTTGACAAAGAGATCAGAACACAGTTTCTCAAGACAATAATATGCAACATAGTACATTGACCCTGGCCATCATTTATATCTTGAACCAATTTTTAATCACGAATATTTTTTGAAATCATTTTTAACTACACATTTTACTTAAAAAAATTATAAATAAACTAATTAAATGACGACTGATGTCGTCGAACATAGAGTGAATCTTAAACAACAAAACTATTCCTAGTATCTACAAAAAAACGACATAAAATTTTGAAAACAGAAGTTTTGAGTTCGAATTTTGTAGGACGTTATAAAAATTTGTGAGAAGTCAGATGGAATGTACGAGTTAACATCGACCCTAGTAAAATTATTAAGGACTAGGTTGGTGCAAGATCGTGACCACTTCCAGGTTTTTTTATATGCTATATTTAGCATTGAAGATAAACATGATTTGTTCCAAAATGAAAATAAGTAGACACGTGCTTAGGAAAATACATAAGTACTTACTAAAGATAATAAAAGTTCAACAAAAGTTTTATAAATTTATTGAAGTAGTAAAGAAATAAATTAAAATGTGATAGAAAGAAAAGTAAAAGGAAAGATATAAAGATAATCACGCAAGCCAGGTTTCAATCATTTTGACAAATTCTACATTACTATCCTTATTACGTTTCTTAACCACTTGGGCACGCCCGAATCCCCACTTTTCAAGAATGGAAGAGGGATAAATGAATTGTACAAGATATATGATTAAAATTATTGCCAATCCAATGCAGCTAGCGAAAATTAAAGAACTCACCAAGAAGGATCAACGCTTCAGGAAGAGAGCCAATAACTTGAAAAGCACTGGCACCAAAAACACCCGGGCCAAGAATTTTGAAAATCTTTTCTCCTCCAGAGGCAACGTAGGATTCACCATGAAACAAAAGATATTCATAAACAATAATCAAGAACAAATGTCCTAGACTGGACTTTGAGCATGGTAAAAACCCATACATTTGCTCACAATGTTCTCCCTCTTCTCCACCAGAATCCATACTTTTAAGACGTATAATCGAAGAATCGTCTTCTTCCAGACGATCATTAACGCCGTCTGAAACTAAACCAAAACCATCCCGTAATGGCCGAGAAATTACACCGGCGGGGGATGATATGAAAAGAAGAAAGATTACAAGATAGAGAGTTTTCATGGCGGATAAAGTTATGGGAATGAAGAAGTCGTGTGTGATTATTTTCCAATTTATATAGGTTATCAGTTCGTAAATTAATTTAATTAGCAGCCATGGATGAAACTTCATCGTACTATCTTTTGTAGATTGACCATTTGATGGCTTTGAAAGGTTTTATTCATCGGCGACAAGTTGATGGAAAATTCCACAGAAAAGGTTTCTTGCAAGTCACGGCAATATTCGGGCTTACACGTGAATATAATGCAACTTCTTATTTTTATTATCACAGATTAAATTTATAGTCTTGTATAAAGAAATCAGTCACTGTTTGGTACAGATTATTTGAGAATTTTTTTTCCCAAACTCATACATGAATGCTTAATTTTTTCCTACTTTTAATCCAAAAATCAATTTTTTTTTCAAAGCCCTTATTTGTTGTGGATTAAAATTTCGACAAAAATCAAAATAATAATCAATTTTAACCACACTTTTTTTGGGATTCACAACTTTTCAATCGCACATGCACATCTCATCAATTTTTATCAAAATCTACTCAAAAACTTATTTTTATCAATGCGAAATAGGGGCTAAAATTTGGTTTAATTACCCCCAAAAAGTTACAATTTTTTTTTTTTTAAAATATAAATCAACGTACCCTTAATTATGCCCTTATTTGAGCCCCTTTTTTTTGGAAAATGTTTGTGAATAATGTGGTTTTGAATAGTATTTTTGAGAGAATGTGTGGTTAAATTTTTTTTTAAAAGTCAAAGATTGTAAATTTGACTAAGATAAATGGTAGAGATTGAGTATTAAATAAATTGTATTTTGAAAAAATGAGGGCCAAACAAGACTATATTTATGTATATTTCTCTTTTTAAATAAAATATAGGTCAAACTTCAAAGTAGTTTGTTTGTGAAAAATATGGAAAAGAGAAGCCAGCTAGGAAACAAAATATATATATAATATGATGATTAGGTAAAAAGAAAATTCATCAATCTTATCTTATCTTAATATATTAAAGTTTGATAGTTGCCCTCGAGGCACAGTCAAGTTGGCAAAAGAAGGACATTGTTGGGCTTGCAACCTCAGTGTGGGGAGTTCGATTTTTGATAGGAACGGCTGAGTGATGTAAATATCAATATTGATTGGAGCAGCTTGGTGATGTAATAATCATGGAGGAAGGCTCCCTTGGGGACAGGAGTATAAGGGTGCTCGAACCCTGATCAATTTGGGCATAATTCGCGGTTGACATCCGCCAGTTACTGAGGAGTCGATAATCGGTGGTCCAGGATTAAGTTTGGTTAAGCTGAATACCTGGATCCATAAAAAAAAATTAATTAAAGTTGGATAGTATGACTAACGTGTTGACTGCTTCCAAGATAAAGATGCATGAAAATGATTGGCTTTGCCGAGAGTCAACAATTGTTGGCTGTCAGCTTCTAATTATTTTTTTGTATTTTTTTGTTTTCTCCTTTTGTTTTCTTTTTTATCAGAAACAAACATTGACGGTCAACTTTTAATTTTTCATACCGTGTTTAGATTTTAGCTCTCTTTGATAAAAATTAGCTGGCAGAGTCGCAATAATTTATAAATTAATTTATTTATATTTTTTGAGATAAAATATGTGGTTCAACATTGAAGAAAAAAAATGTGTGTACTTGAAAAGTTAAGTGAAAATTATGTAAGTCAAACTGATTTATAAACCACTTTTTAAGTTTATTGAACTACAGTGATTTATAAATTGATTTATTTACATTTTTGGGATAAAATATATGGTTCAAAATTGAAGAGAAAAAATGTGCGTATTTAAAAAAATGTCAAAATTTGTGTTATTTATGAACTGATTTATAAACCATTTTTTACGTTCACCGAACGCATGCTTATAATTTTGTTTATATATAGCCATGTAGTAACATTTTACTGATCCATTTTTTTTAAAAGTCAACAATTTTGTTCAGTAAAAAAATGTCGTCAATCATTCTTTACTTTCCAAAAAATTGAATCAAATAGAACTTATTGATTTTCATAAATTAATTTCAAAATTATAATGTTGGATATATATATATATATATATATATATATATATATATATATATATATATATATATATAAAATAAGTAATAGATTATTATAAAATCACTTTGTTACATTTTTTTTGGATAGTACCACTGTGCTTTGTTGGAAAATTCATTAAAATGAGTTTTAAAGAAAACGAATAAAATAAAACATTTATTGCTGCACAAGCACTCCCAATCCCAAGACATCTCTTGAAAAAAGAAAAGCTTGCATGGGAAGCTTATTAGTTCTTACTGTCGAAAATTGAAGAAAAAATATAGAATTTGGATTTCTTCATCTCTAAAACGAAATTCGTCTTTTCAAAAAAAAAAAAAAAATATTCTAGCAGAAGTTGAAATTGAAAATGATCTTCTTTCATTACTTAATAGAGGTATTATTATTTATTTATTTATTTTTTTGTTGAAATGTGATTCATGGTAGGAAAATAATTCAGAATCCTTTTTTTAATTGGGATAATCCAAGTCAGGTATGTTTTGAATGTGATTTCGTATAAATGAATTGTTGAAACAATAGAGGAAGAATAGAAAAGTGGACTGGGCCATGGCCAGCGTTGATAAGAAAGTGAAGCTGTGGACAGCCCCTCCACTTCATTCCTCGTGAGAAAATTTGCAATTGCACTTAAGTGAACCACGGATCCGAAGGAAGTGTCTCCAAATGGAAGTATGTCATATGATAGCTCAATAGTTTTTTTTTTTTTTCAACACAACACGTGTGCAAGCTTAGCCTTTAGTCATTTCTAACAAGAATTGTGTTATACGAGGATATGGTTGGAATGTGGACTTTTTCTTCAATACCCATTACAAGTACTATTTTTTCATTTTCTTTTAGAAATTTTTATATCAAGTTTGGCATGGTTTTTTGTTCACGCTCGAGTGCTGATGGTTTGATTACATACATCATCATATAGTATTTTAGAGTAAATTTGCTTAATTTTTCACAATCATTTATTATTTTTTTGATATTGGATTAGTTTTTGACTGTAGCTTTTCATGGAGATGGATTCTGGTTAAATATTATTTTGCATGATTACTTTTATAATTAACATATTTTGGTTATTTACATTAAAATACTAAAGTCATGTATTAAATCATTTCTTTAGCCAAATTCACTGTACAGACTACAGAGGATGGCGAAATTAAATAACAAAACATGGGAGGTGATTAACCAATGGTTCAGATTCCACATTGTTGGGTATTTGACCCAAATTAATCAAGTGCCTAGTGAAACATAATGAGTGCCTAGTTGAAACAGAGGATGGTGGAGCTAATTATGGTATTTGAATGATAATTAGTCTTGACTAATTATGATGTCTTTGAATGATAATTAGTCTTGACTAATTATGATGTCTTGGAATGATGAATAGTTTGACTAATCATGATGTTTTGGTGTTAAGAGAATTTTTCATGTAGAATTCTCTCTATAAATAGAGAAGGAATTCAAGGAAGAGATACACCACCACAAACATATTAGAGAGTGCTAATTAGTGCCATATTGTGATCAAAGAGAGAAAATTGTGAGCCTAGCATATTGTGAAGTTTCTTGTAACTCTTTGTAGTGTAAGTCAAAGGGTAGAAATTATATGTGGTAAAGCTCGTTTGTTGTTTTTTCTCTGTGGTCTGTGGGATTGGGTTGGTGAGTGAAAGTCTATATATTTGTAACAATTTAATATATAGTGAAAAGCTTTGGCGAGGGTCCGTGGACGTAGGCATTTTGCTGAACCACGTAAATTTCTGTGTTCGTATTTATTTTCTTGTTTGCTTATTTTATTTTGAACATTGAAAGATCCTGTGGGAAAAGTAAAGTGGGAATCGACGTGTCGAAATTCCCAACAAGTGGTATCAGAGCTACAGGTGGTTCAAATAATTTGAAGCAAAAGAAAATATGTCTGTCAAGTACGATGTGGAGAAATTTGACGGGAGAATCAATTTTGACTTGTGGCAAGTACAAGTCAAGGATGTCTTGATTCAGGCGGGTCTGCACAAAGCTTTGAAGGGAAAACCAACTGAGAGTTCTGACAAAGAAATTGAATCCAGCAAGACTGATGAAGATTGGGAAGATTTGGATTTGAAAGCTGCTAGTACAATACGACTTTGTTTGGCCAAGAATGTTCTTGCAAATATTCATGGGATATCTGCTGCTAAGGAACTTTGGGAGAAACTGGAAGAGTTGTATCAAACGAAGAACTTGTCAAATCGCTTGTATCTGAAGGAACAGTTGCATTCATTGAGAATGAGCGCAGGTACAAAAATCTCCGACCATCTTAGTGTTCTTAACGGGATTGTTTCTGAACTGGAATCTATTGGAGTCAAAGTTGAAGATGAGGATAAAGCATTGAGGCTCATCTGGTCTCTTCCATCCACGTTTGAGCATATCAAACCGATTTTGATGTACGGGAAGGAAACGGTGGATTTTGCTGAAGTTACAAGTAAATTGATCTCTGAAGAGCGGCGATTAGGTGGAGACGATAATTCATCTAATAATAATTTGCTTGTTACTGAAAAGTGGAAGAGAGGGAACTCCATGAAGAAGAAGGTGACATGTTGGAACTGTGGTCAATCCGGGCACGTGAGAAGAAATTGTCCAAAAGGTGGAGCGGATTCGGCGAACTGCTCGAAGGACAATACGACTCTCCTGGTGGAGGGTGGTGATGATGTACTCTGAGTAAGATGGAACATTCTCATGGCATGATGCCAGTTGCCATGATAGAGGATGTGTTCTTACTGGCACGGGTACTGTGTTCGCATACAGCATTGGTTTGGTTTAGATGCAAGGTATGTGGTTTATTTTATGTCGATGGCTGATGAACTTTCAAGGAGAACCAAACATGGGAGTTGCACCATAAATTTCAGCAATTTTGTTTCGACATGGGCCGATGAAATTCTCGGAGTTCGTTGATAATTTTGAGTGATTATACTCATATGGTGGAGTATGGGACTGTCAAAGTGGAAAAATGCTTGCCTGTTACCCAATATTTGAATTTGGTTTTGGCTTGGACGAATTTGTGTCAAGGTGGAGATTGTTGGGTATTTGACCCAAATTAATCAAGTGCCTAGTGAAACATAATGAGTGCCTAGTTGAAACAGAGGATGGTGGAGCTAATTATGGTATTTGAATGATAATTAGTCTTGACTAATTATGATGTCTTTGAATGATAATTAGTCTTGACTAATTATGATGTCTTGGAATGATGATTAGTTTGACTAATCATGATGTTTTGGTGTTAAGAGAATTTTTCATGTAGAATTCTCTCTATAAATAGAGAAGGAATTCAAGGAAGAGATACACCACCACAAACATATTAGAGAGTGCTAATTAGTGCCATATTGTGATCAAAGAGAGAAAATTGTGAGCCTAGCATATTGTGAAGTTTCTTGTAACTCTTTGTAGTGTAAGTCAAAGGGTAGAAATTATATGTGGTAAAGCTCGTTTGTTGTTTTTTCTCTGTGGTCTGTGGGATTGGGTTGGTGAGTGAAAGTCTATATATTTGTAACAATTTAATATATAGTGAAAAGCTTTGGCGAGGGTCCGTGGACGTAGGCATTTTGCTGAACCACGTAAATTTCTGTGTTCGTATTTATTTTCTTGTTTGCTTATTTTATTTTGAACATTGAAAGATCCTGTGGAAAAAGTAAAGTGGGAATCGACGTGTCGAAATTCCCAACACACATGAGGTAATTGAAAAGCCATTGCCCCGATCTCTCATTGCATATGTAGAATCTTAATCTTATCTTAATCTTAATATTATATATAAAAGTAGAATAGCAGTTACCAATTTACACACATAGTTTTCCGTCAAAAAAACTTTCTAAATTTGAAATTTTTTTGCTAAAAAATAGTATATTAAATAATTTAACAATTATTATTTTGCATGTGTCATTAATTGTATTGACATCCGTGCTATGCTATTAATAACATCAAAATGTTTTTTTTTTTTATTATTTTTTTTTAATAATTATTGTATTATTTTGAAATTGAAAATTATGTAATGTGGGTGTCAAATTAAATATCATAGTGAGAAATTTAATGCAAACTAACAAATGAGAGTAAATTGTAAATATATTGTCCGTAAAGTCATATCTCATCTTCATTTTAATCTTAATCTTATCTTAATTTTAATATATATATATATATATCTCATCCTAACAAGTGAGAGCAAATTGTAAATATATTGTTCATAAAATCATATCAAAAATTAAATATAAAATTTTATTTTATATTTTATATTTTATATTTTATATTTTTGCTCAATATCTAATTCATTTTAAATAATATCATTTAAGTCCTATAATATTATCTATAATTAGTTAACTAAATTCATTTTAGTCATAGATTATTAAGTTCTGTTCTGGTTTTTTCTCATCAAAATAAAATAAATAATAATATTTGTATTGACATACAATTAAACTTAATTCATGACCTGTTTTATCGTAAAGAGAAAATAATTCAATGGTTTACAATTTTATTAAAATATTAAAAAATGCAGTAAAAAATAGTGAAACTTTATTACTTGATTTTATTAACATATATAGACAAAAAGACTCGCTATATATATTTTATTTATATTTTCATTAATAATCTTTTATTTACATATAATTAAATATGCATTTAATTAGGTTCAATTAAATGCATCGCATTTAAAAATTAAAAATTATTAATTATGCGAATGATCTCTTGAGTTGAATTCCACGTTCGTGCACCACAAATCTGGAGGTTGGTTTTCACTCTCATGCATCGTCAATATTACTTAATTTGTTACATTTAGGACCGCATATATTTAATTTATTATAAGTATTTTATTTTATGTAAATTATAATATTTTGAGGGTTATTATTTTTATTTACGTTAGTTAAAAATATTTGGACGAAATTTTTTATTTATTCTATAAAACATATATTTGAAAAAATGCATTATTTAATTTAAATTTGAGCAATTGTTTAAATATTCTTATCTATAGCAACTTTCGTGTATCACATGAGTGTGAACAATTACAAGCTGTACAAATAATGTATTATTTATAGAGGTTTTCCAAAATTGATGAGAATTGTAATTTATATCTATTTTGAGTATTCGTTAATAGTCTGTATCATTAATCAAAGCGAATTATGTGTTTAATTTCTTTTCCATATTTCGTAATGATATTTACAGTAAATCATTTCATATTGTTCTTCCGTGCAACGCACAGATGTGATACTAGTATAGACTAATACAAGGCAAGGCAATGATTGGACTTCTAGGTAAATATATTCAAATGGGATGTTTTCTTGCCTGTTTTGGCTTAAAAAATAATAGAAAATGTCGAAAGCTGGGCCATATATATCTCTCGGGAGAAGAGGTAATGCACCCTTCAAACCTTTTCTATTAAAGTTGTAATTATTCTCGAAATTTGATTCTATGTAAACTGTTGCTTGTTGTGAAATTTCTTTTTTTAACAAATGAATATATCTTTTTTCAATAGATAAAAGCAATGCCTTAGCATATAACCTTTTTGAAAAAAGACATTCCACTGTGCAGAACCATATGAAATTGAGTTATATAACGTAAGGATATATATTTGTCAGATTCATTATACCCATACCCTCATAAAGGTTTTAATAAATGTAAATTGTTAGATTGGCTAAAAGCCTAAAACTATTGGTTAAGATTGTTTGTCAAATTCATTGAAAGGAGTGACAGTCTATGATGGTCGTTACTATCTTGTAGCCAAAGTGATGCTTTCAAGAATCTTTATAGTGGTTTTTACTATCCGATCTCTTCTTAATTATCCCATCTAATAAAACATGATATATTTTCAAATTGTTTATTTGATAATGTGTAATGTATCTACTAGTATTTTTGGACATGTGTAATTTGTTAATTAATGGTGAATATTGTAAAAATTGAAAATTTGACCTTCAAGTAGAAAAAAGTGACAAATTGTCACATTTTCAGTAAAAAGAAAAAGTGATTTAAAAAAAAAAAGTGACACAATTATTATAATACTTTAAATGAAATTAATAAGTCATGAATTTATTTTAAAGTTTTAATTTATGTTTGATTAAAGAAACTGACATACATGTCACTTTTTTAAAAATAGGTGACTTTGTATCACTTTTTAAAAAAGTGACAAATTTATTAAAAAGATCACAAAATCATTAAAAAGTGGTACTCAAAATTTATAAAGATTTTTAAAAGGTATTTTTGTAAGTGATTCAAAAAGGGCTAATTAGACCTAATCATATGTTTAGATTTAAAATTTTAAAATTAGGTAAGTTGAAAATATTTTACTAAGTGCTTGTTTGATTCCCATTATTTTTGGAAAAAAATTTAGTTTTGGGAGATTGTGTGGTGTAGATTGAGTTGAAAAATCAAAAATTATAGACTAAAAGTAAGATGTGTGATATAGATCGAGTACTGTAAAAAAGGAGATGAAAAGAATGGAAACCAAAATGGGCTATATCAGTTATCATCCTTTTTCTCTCCATCAATTAGCTCGTTGGTCACACCATCAAGTGGCATCCAGAGTTTATGATAAAAGAAGTTGGGTAATGGCCAACGGGTGGTAAAGTTTATACGGGAACACCATGTGGTCTGATAAAAAAAGAGGGTTTCATTTGCACCTCTATAGCAGCTCTTTCATCTACACACTGTCCTTTGGAAGTGCTTTACTGCCAGCATCTTTATGGACCAGTTTGTTTGAAGTAGCACTTGTAGGTAATTCCCCAAACTTACACTTTTATTTGTCCTCGAATAAGATACCGATAGTACACTCAAGCACATATGAAATGGAAATTTTTTACTAAGATTCTCGACATCACATATATGTCAAATAACCCGCCATATTTGCTTTAGGATCTAAAAATGCAATGATCCCAGAAAAAGTTTTCAAACAATGTTATACCTATCTTAATTTAATCCATACTCAATGTGTGTGCGTATGTGTGTGTGTGTGTGTTCAATCAACTCAATCATCATAGAGCGCATAAGTGATCTCCCAACCTTTTGTGGTCGAATTTCGCTCTCCCTCTCGTGAGATGCACTTTCCTCCCAAACTTGTTATTTTCTCTCTAAACCGAGATATAATTTCTAATATTGCTTCCTAAATCACTAATTATTTTTCCGCTCAAGTTTAAGTGTGTCCAACCAATGATGGCTTCTACCTAGGGTTGCGATGATTCTCCTTTAATTGAACGTCCCAACCTACAGACATCTACTGGTAATTCAAACCCACTAGTTATCTTAATCCCATATGTGCAAACTATCAACTAAATTCTAATGTCATGCAGTATCATTCTCCATTAAGCTAATAATGACCCCTATAGCGAGCTTTAGGCCTGTGACTCCCAATTCAGTTGTCCAAAGGGTACCAGATTCTGAAATACCCCTATGGGTTTAATCACTCAAATCACTACGCTCCGAAGAAAGGTGTCAAATGAATGCAATGTCCTAATTTCTTTTTCTTTTCTTTTCTTTCTTTCTTTCTTTCTTTTTTTTTTGAATAGAAATAAATCTAAAAGATGCATGCATGGATGTTCCAACTTTATGCAAGGGATTAGATTATCAACATTTGGTCATTACCTAGCTTTTTCCTGTCAGTCAAGGTCACTCCACACATCAATTTTGCAAGCATGGAATCAACACACCCCCAAATAGTCCCCACTACCAATTTTACATCCCCAAACTCTCTAACTAATTGGTCAAAGTGATGGAATGAAATTTTTCGAGTGGGCATGTATCCTAAGTTCATATTGACAACTAGCAACCAAATATTCAAGTGCAACTACTATGCGTAATAATCAAGTTGACATGCTCAAAGAATAACCAAACATAGAAAATCACTACAAGCATAGCACTCATGTCCATAGTTCACGTATTATCACAGTTTCAAATTATTGTCATCACGAGCGGCAAGGCTATTCAACACAAATCAAGCATGCAATTTCTTTTTACTCTAATGTAACTACAACCTAACATTAAGAATAAAGCAAAAATACATATATAACTTGGAATTGTAATACTACCCTCCCCCAAACTTGAAATACACATTAGCCCCTAATGTGAAAAATATAACTACAAGGAGAGATAGTATCGAGCACTCAAAAATCAGGAGGAGGTGGATCTTGTGGCCATTGAAAATGTCGCAATAGCATCATCATCTCCTCATGATCTTGACATTGACTGTCCTCAAGGGATTGAGTGTAGCAAGGATCACGTCCTGCCCTTCTTGTAAATTGGCCGACCCTCTTGCAGCTGACTAATGGGTTCCTCCTGATGTTGAAGTGATGATTGCACCTGCCTTCGCACCCCCTCGACTTCCAAGTCTATGATGGAACACAAGAGCAGGTCTATTAATTGGCACATCCGCCTGGAGAGGTATATTGTCATCTACATGTCCCCGCTCATCTTCTTCTTCTTCTTCCTCTTCATCTAAATCTTCCAATACAGTTTCCCTTCTTGCATTCTGGTGTCGAATGACCTGAGCTACTGATTTCCTCATTGTTGCAAGGCGAAATACTGGAGCAAGTTTCTTTTCGACTTCAGATGAAAGTATAGGGACCCCCGCTCTTTTACACAGTGCAGAGATAAGACTGGGCATATACATCCTTTACATTATAGAATATAACCTCACCAAAATTTATATCCCACCTAGTAGCAAGTATGTACAACAATGTCATCTTCGGAAGGTGTATGTGAGTAATATGAGTAGTAAGGATGATATTAGTGCTGAGAAACTGAAGCAAGAAGCGCATCTCATTAGTCACCTCTCTGTAATTCACCACGTTGTTGAGTGGCCAAATTTTGTGCTGGTTGGATGGGTAAATGAATTGTGCCACTTCCCCAAAATTAGTGATAGGAGGCGGATTGGAACCTTCTTCAATGTTGTAGTACTCTTGAATAATTTGTGGACTGAACGGGACCCAACTCCCCTTACATATGTCTTCATGTAGTGCTCGCTTTCCTCATTCAAGATTTCAGCATTAAAATTGCGCATAAATTCCCTCACCACTACTGTGTAGACTTTTTGTGGTTTGGCACATATCTTTGTCCACCTCTTCTCCTTTATTATATTCGGAATTGTAGAAAACTCCAATTAATCTAGTCAAATTTCTCTGTCCATGAGGGGAGCTCTGTGTCCAAGAAATTCCATAGGCTGCTCAGCATCGTCTGAAACAAAGGTCTCGTACGATTGTGACTCAAGTCTAGTGCGCTTTCCTGTATTTGAAGACTTTGCAGTGCCTTTGCCTTTGGTAGCACGAGATGGGGTTACTCTTGGAGGCAATATGTTGGAAGAAACCTACAATAAGAATATCAAAGTGTTAGCTCAAATAGATTATTTAATGCATAAAGGGTTAACATAGTAGTGAGATGAAAACTTTGGCATGATGTCAAAAAATATGGAATGCACTTGTCTCCCCCAAACTTGAATGAAAATTGCATGAGCTACGTTTGGAGCATATAATGGAAACTTTCTTAGTGAAGTGTGGTATGCAAACATATAATGTGCAATTGATAGCTTTATGCATGAATCCCTTGTCTAACAATGTTTTTGGTTGCATGTTGGTTGGTGATATTCAAATGTGAAGTGCAATCCTAGTGGGATCAATATCAAACACCATGAGAGCATATGCAAGCAATATTCTTCATACTTTCTACAAATTCACAATTTGCCCAAATATTCCAATCAAGCAAGCTTCTAGGCATCCATAACTCACCACAAATCACAAATTTCATGTAGGGCTTAAATCAAGCTTTTTGTATGCAAGCACAAGTTTAACTAGATTCCACAAAAAAACTCATAATATACAATATCTAAGAAACTACGTTAAAAGACAACTTGAAACAAACACTTTGTGTGCATAAAGAGATTTTCCAAAGTTCATTTAACAAGAAGAACCTCAAATATTCATGAAATTCCAACTTCTAAGAAAACAATTCAATTGGGGCCTTATATCAAACATATTGTGCACATATCAAAATTTTCAACAATTTCAAAGATTTAAACATCCCCTAAATACCCATGTATTAATGTTCAAAGAAATCAAATTCCATCTGATCCCCAATCAATTTTCAACAACAACGATAACTAAACATACTCATTCCATACTAAGTGTGGATCTCACAAATATCACAAAATATGTGTATGTAGATAGTGTAGAAATGCTTTTACCTTCAAGAATGTTGAAGTGGGAAAGGTATGGATGTAAGATCCTTGAAATACTAGAAGAAATTATCCAACTTGCAACCAAGTAATATGAATGTGTGAAGTGAGGAATGTTGTTTAGGGTTTGTGAAGAGGGAGTGGTGAGAAAAATTGAGAGAAGCCCGGTTTTAGAAGTGCAAAATCTGATTTTCAATTTTTTTTTCGTCTCCCAGTTGACCGCGGTCGGACTACTATTTGCAATCCGTGGTTACACCGTGATCACCCCATTTTTTTCCCAAAATAGAACATGATGATGATGAACCTACTAAAGTTAAAATAACATACCTAAATTTAAGTCAAAATACAGAAATGTGTCCTAATGTCTAATTCAATGTTAAATGAAAACTAAAAACAATTAAATACGAGTTTAAGAGTTAGAAGTCGGGATACTACCCTATAGTTCTTGATTTATAGTCTCTAGCTGGATTGTATGATGGGATCAATGTGGCACAGCAACGTCAAGTGTCTCTATTGCTGTAGGAAAATCCTCCATGTAGTGTTTCACGCGTTGTCCATTCATTTTGAAATTTCCCTTGATAGGATTACATAGCTCAATAGTCCCATATGGAAAGACCTGAGCTACAGTGAAAGGTACCGACCACCTTGACTTTAGCTTGCCTGGAAATAGTTTCAGCCTGAAGTTGTATAATAGGACCTGATCTCCAATCTTGAAAGTTTTGTGCTGAATGTTCTTATCATTCCAGTGTTTTGTTCTTTCCTTGTAGATGATTGTATTCTCATAAGCTTCCCGTCGAAATTCTTCCAACTCATGCATCTGCAGGATATCTTTTGTTCTAAAATTCCACAGGCAAGTGACATGCTTTCCCAAACACTATTCAGTATGGTGACATTCCAATCAGTGTTTTGAATGCTTGTTGTATACTCAAAGTGCATCATTTAACTTCTTGAACCAATCCTTTCTTGATGCATTCACGGTCAATTTCAAAATTTTCTTGAGTTGTCTATTTGAAGTTTCAACTTGTCCACTTGTTTGAGGGTGATAAGGTGTGGCTACTCAATGTTGAACTCCATATTTGTAAAGTATTACTTTAAAGAGTCTATTACAAAAGTGAGATCTCACATCACTTATAATCGCCCGAGGTGCTCCATATCTGTTGAAAATATTCTTTTTTATGAATTCCACTACCACTTTCGAAACATTAATGGGAAGGGCTTTTGCTTCTACCCACTTAGATACATAGTCTACAACTATGAGAATGTAACGATGGTTGTATGATAGTGGAAAGGGGCCCATGAAATCAATTCCACAAACATCGAAGATTTCAATTTCCAATATATTGTTGAGTGGCATCTCATGTCTAGCAGAAGTATTACCTGTTCGTTGGCATCGATCACATGACCTGCAAAAGCTGTGACAGTCTGTAAACAATGTTAGCCAATAAAAACCACATTGAAGTACCTTCATTGCTGTTTTTGTTAGTCCAAAGTGTCCTCCATATGCTGATGCATGTACTCGAGCTAATATTGGCTTCATCCCCTCTTCTAGTATACACCTCCTAATAATCTGACCAGCCCCTCTTCTGTATAAGTGTGGTTCATCCCAATAATAAAATTTGGACTCATGAATCAGTTTCTTCTTTTGTTGGTAGGAGAATTCTGGTGGAATTGTCTGACTTACCAAGTAGTTAACAATATCTGCATACCAAGGTGATTGTGCAATAGCTAGTATTTGCTCATCAGGGAACACTTCATTGATGTCAACTTCCTCAACTTCTTTTTCTAGTTCAAGCCTTGATAAATGATCTGCAACTTGGTTTTTAGTACCCTTTGTCTTTAATCTCAATGTCGAATTCTTGAAGGAGAATACCCATTGAATCAACCTCAATTTTGCATCCTTCTTCTTAAAGAGATATTTCAGGGCTGAGTGATCAGTGTAGACAATCACTTTTGATCCAATGAGATAAGATCGAAATTTTTCAAATGCAAAAACTACTGCAAGCATCTCTTTTTCTGTAGTGGTGTAGTTGATCTGAGCATCCATCAAAGTTTTGTTGGCATAGTAAATTGCATGTAATGTTTTCTCACGTTGTCCTAACATGGCTCCAATCGTATAGTCTTTAGCATCGTACATCAACTCAAACAGAAGACTCCAATCAGGTGCAACTATGACATGTGCAGAGATCAATTTCTCCTTCGATGTTTTAAAAGAGTGTACACATTCTTTAGAGAAATGGAATGGTGTGTTCTTCTCCAACGAACTACTTAGTGGCTTTGTAATCTTTGAGAAGTCCTTTATAAACCTCCGGTAAAATCATATATGTCCCAAAAAACTTCTAATTCCTTTAACTGAGTTGGGCGGCTATAGTTTCTCAATTACCTGAATCTTTGTCTTGTCTACTTCTATCCCCTTTGATGAGATTCGATGCTCCAAGACTATCCCTTCTTTCACCATGAAGTGGCATTTCTCCCAATTAAGAACAAGATTCATTTCTTCACACCTCTTCAATACTTGAGCCAGATTTTTCAAACATTCATCAAAAGAATCTCCAAAGACAGAAAAATCATCCATAATTACCACTATGTAGCGTCCCACCATGTCTGAAAAGATGGCCATCATACAGCGTTGTAAGGTGGCAGGTGCATCGCATAATCCAAACGACATTCTTCTAAAGGCAAAAGTACCAAAGGGACAAGTGAAAGTGCTCTTCTCTTGATCCTCAGGTGCAATCAAAATTTGATTATAACCAAAGTAGCAATCAAAAAAGCAGTAGTGTGATTGACAAGCTAACCTCTCCAACATCTAATCAATAAACGGTAATGGGAAGTGATATTTCCGAGTAAAGGTGTTCACCTTTCTATAGTCAATACATACCCTCCATCCAGTAACAAGCCGAATTGGAATGAGCTCATTATTCTCATTTTTCTGAACAGTTATTCCACCCTTCTTTGGCACAACATGAACTGGACTATCCCATGAGCTGTCTGAAATTGGATATATTATACCAGCATCGAGTAATTTAAGTACCTCTGCCCTAACAACCTCTTGTACAGTTGGATTCAATCTGCATTGATGCTCCACTGATGGTTTGCAATTTTTTCCATGACAATTTTGTGCATGCAAAGACTCAAACTAATTCCACGAATATCTGCAATTTTCCATCCAATAGTTACCTTGTAGTCCTTCAAAACTCTCTACAATTTCTCTTCTTCCTCACCTGTCATGTCATTAGCAATAATAATTGGAAGAGTAGATGAATCACCAAGATAAGGCATACCTCAAGTGAGAAGGTAATGGTTTGAGCTCTAAAGTTGGAGCTTTGTCAATAGATGGTGTAGATTTTGCTGAACTTTCTCCTAGAGGAGTATAGAACTTGTTCTTTTGCAAAGTTACTGGTGGTGCTTCTTCCAATTCTTTTGCCCAATATTGCAAAGATGAATTTTCTGCCTTCGTTGTTTCTGATTTCATGAGGCAAACTGCGAGATCATCTGATGTACGTTCTGTTTCCATTTCCTTAGCAACCAGTTTGTCAACCAAATCCACTTGAAAGCAAGAATCCGCTATTGCAGGATATTTCATGGCTTTGAAAACATTGAAGGTTACCTCTTCGTCATTCACCCAAAGAATCATCTTGCCTTCACCGACATCAATCAATGCCCTTTTAGTCACCAAGAATGGTCTCCCAAAAATAATAGATATGTTGCTATCCTCTTCCACATCAAGTATAATGAAATCACCAGGGAAACTGAATTTGTCAACCTTGACCAATACGTCTTCTATTATGCCCCTTGGATGTTTGACTGATCTGTCTACTAGAAGTATGGATACAGTGGTTGGCCTTGCTTCACCTAATCCATGTTTCCTATATACAGATAAAGGCATAAGATTAATACTTACACCTAAATCACAAAGTGCTTGATTAAATGAATGAGAACCAATAGTGCAAGGAATAGTGAAACTCCCTAGGAATTTTAGTTTTGGTGGAAGTTTCTTTTGTAGAATGACACTACACTCTTCTATCAGGCATACTGTCTCATAATCCTCCAACTTCCTCTTGTTTGACAAAATCTCTTTCATGAACTTTGCATAAGTGGGCATTTGAGCAATCGCATCTGCAAAAGGAATATTGATGTGTAGCTTCCGAAAAACCTCCATAAATTTTGCAAACTACTTATCAAATTTGTGCTTCTGCAACCGTTGAAGAAAAGGGATTGGTGGTACATAGGATTTTATAGGAGCAGGTGCTTTCACTTCAGATTCTTCATTCTTTTCTTTAGATGTTTCTGCTGATGTTGTAATGTTTGTGTCATCCTTTTCTTCCCCAGCCTCCACTTGCTTGGTCACTTTTTCAGGTCTTTTCACATGAATCTCTGGAAACTGCACCCCACTTCTTGTTGTTATAGATTGGACATGCTCCCTAAGATTTTTATTGTATCTCTGGGAAAAGATCCAGGTGTCCTTTCTGAGATTTGATGAGCCAGTTGCCCTATCTGAGTTTCCAATTTCTTAATAGATTCCTGTTGATTCTCAAACACCTTATCAGTTTTCTGCATATATTGTTGAAACGTCTTCCCCAAACTCGATCTCTTCTCTTGTTGTTGGTTGTTAGAATTGTTGGCATTGTTTTGAAAACTGTTACCATTGTTCTGATTGTTTGACCATCTGAAGTTTGATGCTGCCTCCACCCCTTATTATAGGTCTGAGAGTATGGATTGTACTGCCGTCTGTTAGTGTTTTGAACAAAGTTGACATGTTCGTCAACAGTGGCTATCAAAAAGCGCTCTTCAATAGGATGATTTGCCCCACAATTTTCACATGATGAGGTAACGGGACATTGATGAATAGCATGTACTACTTGTGACTGTGATTTAACTAGGAGTTCCACTGGTTTTGTCAACGTAGTAATCTGTGATGCAGTAGTCTGAGTATCTAAGTCCTGTACCTCTGGTGCTTTCTGATGAACTACCCTATCAGCTGGGAACATCGTGTGTGTCTTTACTATCAATTCCAGCAACTCCCAAGCTTTGTTGACATTTTTATTGGTAATGGATCCATTTGTAGAAGAATCCACTATTGATTTAAATTGAGAAGCTAACCAAGAGTACAAAAATTGTACCTGAAGCCCCTTTTTGAACCTATGGTATGGATATCTTCTAAGCAATTCCTTGAACCTTCCCCAAGCTTCATGGAAATTTTCCCCATCATATTGTTGGAAAGTGGAGATTTCCAACTTCAACTTCGCTAGTTTAGCCGGTGAAAAGTATTTGTTGTAGAATTTCATAGCCAGGTCATTCCATGTAGAGATACTTGATTCAAGTTTTGAATCCAGCCATTGCAAAGCAGCATCCCTTAGAGTGAAAGGAAATAATTGCAATTTAACAGCATCCTTATTTACCCCATCCAACTGGACATTATTGCACATTCTCTGAAAGCTGGCTACATGAGAGTTTAGGTCTTCATGTGCTTTTCCATAAAATTGCATGTTGTTGCTGAAGAGATTTATCAAGTCTGCTCGAATTTGGAAATTATTTCTTCCAAATGATGGGTAGACAATACTGGAGCGACTAGGAGTTGCAACAGGTGTCAAGAATTGAGCCATAGGTAGATTTCCTTCATCATCCTCTTCAATTTGATCATGTGGCTGAATGTTTGCAGCAGCCAACTGAGCAGCCAAAGCAGCTACCCTGGAAAATTCTTGTTCATTCTCTATGCGAACTTGATCGTTAGCCATTGTATCTTGTTCAATTTTTCTGTTTTTGGTTTTTTCTTTGCGTCTCCGTCTGAAAGTACGTTCCATCTAGGGATCTACGATGTAGCGATCGAGAATTTTCATGACTTATTTAAACAAATATTTTTATTTTAAAAATATGTCACTACGACTTTGCCCATTTACTTTAAAAACGTTATTGTCTAGCCAATTAAGTGAAATTAAATTTATTTAAAATATTAGTCCAATTACAATTTTATAGATGTCCCAATTTCATTATTTTTTTTAAAGTTCAATTTCAATTTTAAGAATTCTCCAAATTTATCTTTGATGATAAGTTTTTAGTCCAAACTTTAACCATGGTCTGCCCCCTTCCATCGCCCCTAACCGAGCCACCACAATTCCACCACTCCAAACCACAACCTCAAATGGACGAAACCCAATCTCACAAAACAACCATCGCCTGCCACCAATCGATAGCCACTGCTATCTTCAGTTTCCCCATTTTGACACCCAAATCAAACCAAAAACCAAATAAATAAGAAAGCTCGTACCATACCTTGATCGCAGGCCATTTGGACCAGATTATCTCTGGAAAGCCCAATCACCTCCAGCCTTGATTTTTCGTACCCCAAACCACCCAAAAATTCGTCTTCTCCTCCACCTCGACACACAGCTCACCCACGCTCATCGCCACCAAGTGACGGCGGCGCCATCGCCTGCTTGGCCGACGGCGTGAATCAGAGGAGAGGGGTGAAGCCCTCTAGGTCGCCCATCCCCCCCCCTCTCTCTCTCTCTCTCTCTCTCTCTCTCTCTCTCTGTGTGTGTGTGTGTGTGTGTGTGTGTGTGTTGACCGAATGAAATGGGAGAAAGAGAGAAGTTTTATATTTTTGAAAAATTAATCTTTCAGCCCCCAAGTTTTGAAAAGTATTTATTTCACTCCTTTTCATTTTAAACATTTTAATTTTTGTTCCAAAAGATTGAGCCTTCCAACAAGATCAGCCCTAAATTCTTTAACTCCTACTAGTTAGTCCAATATTTTCGAAAAAGGTCAATTTAGCCACTAAACTTTTAAATCCATGTTTTCTTTAAATTTTCAATTTAGTCCATAAACTTTATTTATTTATTTGTCATTTTAATCTTTAAATTTCAAAAGTACTAAATTAGTTTAATTTTTCTTTTGGCTAGATGAAACATTTGGTTATTTAGAAGATTGACGTGCACACTCTATTTTTCAAACTCGTGAATTGAGGTAGACTCGCCCCCACTAATTAGTTTAAATTATACTTGCATGACTTAAATGCTTTAATGCATGAGATAATGATGTGGTTATGCATAACTTAAATGCATAAGAAGAGACTACCCACACCTTATGATTTTTTTTAAAGAGCCTATGATTATGATGATGTGGTCACTGTATTAGCTATATAATTATGTGTTCAATTATTTTGTAAATTAATTATTAACGATGAGTCTACTGAGTATTTTTTCGGAATGCTCATTCCGTTTTTAACAGCAGTTGCAGATTTCGGAGATGGTGGCGAATGGAAGGGCAGCGGTGGCAAATTAATAAGGAAGCTATATTTTTTGAAAGTTACGATTTATGAATATTTCCAATTTAATTATTTATCGTTACTTTCCTTCGAAAAAATTGAGATTTAAAGTTTTATGAATGTTCTAGGATTCATATATGATTTAATTCCCTCTGTATTTTTCGAATAATAAATTTGTTTTAAATAAATTTATAGAATTAAGTATGATGTTTAGAATTCAGTTTATTTTCCGCAATAAAGTTAGCTTTAAAGGACGAAGTGGCGTCTCGGGCTTTACGGAACTCGAGCTGTTATAGCGTGGTATCAGAGCGGGTCTACGTTTCTGTAGATTTGCAAAAAAAAAAAAAAAAATTAAATGAGATTTTTGTAAAATAAATAATGTTTTGACGACTTTTGCCACTGCCATTGTTCGCTCCGCCAGCTCCGAAGGTAAATGATTTTATTATGAAGTTTATTTTATTTTAATTTTGGATACATGAGAAATGAAATGTTTTGAGATTTAGAAAGAAAGAATGAAAAAAATTTTGCATCCGAAATAAGAAAGAAATGAAGGAAAAGAGTTTGAGAATAATTTGAAACTTTTTTTTTAAAAATTCTTATGCCCTCGTAATTTTTAACTAAGATGGAGAAACCCCACTTAATTAGACTTTGTATAATTGGTTTAGGACATGGCAACCATTCATAGAAATGCACTCAGTGACGCAGAACAAGCCATTAGAGATCATGACCGCTTCAGGCCTAGACTTGATTGGACCATTTCCCAACATGTGGAGTAGCTAAATATCGTACGTGACCGGGCTATACAGCATGGATATGTGACCAACAATCTCCAATCAATCCATCACTTACTCTCGACCTTCCGAAGTGATTATGCGGAGGTAGCTCATAGTATATACATAGATACACTAGTGTCTCCTAATGTGGACATAGAGTATGATACCTTTTGCGTGAGATTTGTGGTATACTGGCCCATGTACTACGAGTACCGATTTGGAGTTGCACCCAAAGGGGAGCCAGAACCTAAGCCAATGCCCGAGCCAGAGCCCAAACACAAGCAAGGGGCTGAGTTAGACCCAGAAGAACCCGGAGAAGACCCAGAAGAAAAACTCGAAGAAGACCCAGACGAAGAAGCAGAACCTGAGGAAGAACACGAGGAATACGTGGATCTTGCGCTAGGAGAGATCTCGGATGCTGAGTCATGTGTGACTGAAGGAGGATAGAGAGATAGAATCTAGAATATCTTTGGCTTTTTTTTTATTCGAAATTGTTTGGCGTACTTGCCCTCCTATTTTTGTACCCTCATGGAAGGATTTTAAAATTTAAATAAAATGTCATTCACTTTTTTTTTACCTTTTTGTTCATTCTGTATATGTTCTCTTTTATCTCTATAACTACTTTAAGTTGGATACACTTGAATTCAGTTGTAACACCTCGTTTTATTTCGATTTGTTAAGACTATGGCTAGAGGTCAAGCCGGCATCATAAGAGAACTGCTTAAAGTAGTGAAAGACAAGCCCAAAGGACCAACTAAATCTACGGTGTCAGTGATAGAACAGTTCAGGAGATACCACCCACATACTTTGATGGCGGAGATAGTTCATTGTTGAGTGCATTTTACATGCATATTTCATATATTTTTAGTAATACTTTTTTAGCAATTTGGAAAAATACCTACTTAATTGTGCATATTTTGTGGTTAAATAGGTTTAACAATCAACTTCATGGAGAAAGCACAAGAAAGAAGCTAAATGGATGAATACTTGAAGAAATTGAGGAGAAAAGAGTCAAATCCATCAAAGAGCCGAAGTATGAGGACCAAGTTGATCTACATTGAAAGATGGAGGACCTAATTGAAAATCACCAAAAGACGATCAAGCTGCAAAATCATCACTCAGGTCAACCACGCGATCGCGTGGTTATGAGTCTGTCGCGCTCGCGAGTTCAGGCATAAACTCAACCCGAGAGTTTTCACCTCAACCACGCGATCGCGAGGTGCTATGCCACGCGATCGCGTGGTCAAAATTTTGAAGTGAATTCTGGGCCGATCCGGTGCGACCCGATTCGGCCCAGATGCTGAAGGACGCGGATCTAGCAATTTTTGGGGGTTTTTGAGGTGGTTTTGGCCAAATTTTGAATTACTTTTCCTCTTTTCAACTCAAGAAAACCCTAGCGCTCTCTCTCTCTTTCTCTTTTATTTTATCCTTTTATCTTGTAATTTCTCTTGATTTTGTATAGTATAGTTGATGAATATTGATTAAGGGGAGAAATACCAACATTATTGTGGAAGAATAGTGATATTTTGAAGCAAGAACTATTGGTGAAGGGAAGTGTTTTTGCTTAATCTTCATATTTCTCTATTTATTTTACTTCATGGTTGAAATGATGTATTTAATTCTTGCATTTTATTGTTATTTCACTATGGGCTAAACTATTTTGTGTTGGGATTATTGATGAAGCTTGACCTAACTTAGTTGATTTTAATGCTTGTATTAAGAATTTAAGCTTTTTATTATCTTGTGCATTTATTGTTGTATTTATTGACTAGCATTTATTGTGGCCACATTTATGCTTAAGTTTCATGGGATGTGCAATTATTGAGAAATTGTTGTGTATTCTCGATCAATACAATATTTGCTCTAGGTTCTTGTTTAGGATAGAGATATACCTAAAACCCTAGATGATCCATTGAGCTATTTTCACAAAGGTTTAATGCAATTGGTGTGTTTTTAATCGACATAAAGATATAGTAGGTTAATGACACTAATTAGGGTTGATTTCACTCGAGAGAGGTAATTGGCTAAGTTTGGAAAATCGGGTCTAACATGATTAATGAATTGCATTTCTATTTGCTTGTTGATAATTCAATTAGGTAATGGTCAAGTGGAATCAAGAATCCCAACACTCCTTTATCATCTATTCATCACCATTTTTCTAGTTGTTTATTTATAATTGCAACTTTAATTCTAGTACGAAAATTTTCCCAAAACAAACCTTTATTGTGTGTGTTTCTTGTTAAAATTAATTATACTAGAGTGTAGTTGAAATAGACAATCCTTGTGGGATCGATAAACCGGACTCAATTAGTCCACTATCACTTGTATGCGACTTGTGCACTTGCGGTGTGTTTCTAGCGAACAAGTTTTTGGCGCCGTTGTCGGGGATTATTTCTATTTAAATTACATTTTAGTTGATATTAGTTTTGAATTTTAGTTACTTTTATTTTTGTACAAATTTTCTTTTGTTTTGTTTAGTGTAAGAAATCTTCTAATTTCTTGTGTTGTTCTAGGTTGTTGATTGTGCATGCGTCGAAGTAGAAGTCTTGATCTAGTTGAAATAGATCCGGATATCGAGGGGAATTTTCGACGTAGGTTAAGGGAATAACGGGAAGCTAGGAGACAACTTCTTACTGGGATGGAAGGAGAAAGAGTTAACATCGAGCTTAATGCTCCAGCTGAAATTCCTCCAAGGGGTGGAATCCCACCCAGTTTTGTTCCTCAAGCGGCTAGGGCTCAAGAGCCCGTTGTTAATGAAGAAGATATGCTTTTTGGGGATTTCATGAATCCTCCTATTGTCGAGAATCAATCAAGCATTGTCTATCCCTCCTACAATCATCCAAATTTTCAACTTCGACCGGATGTCATCAATTTATTCTCCAACACCATCTCATTCTATGGGAGGACCGATGAAAATCCACATGCTCATGTGGTACGGTTCCTAGAGATTTTTAGCAACTTCAACTATGAGGGTGTGAATGTGGAGGCAATCCGGATGAGGTTATTTGTACATACTTTGAAGGATAAAGCAAGAGAATGGCTTGACACTTTGCCTCCGGGGAGTATCACGACTTGGGTGGAGTTTGTCCAAAGGTTCACTACAAAATTTTTCCCACCATCTAGAGTTGCTAAACTCAAGCATGATATTACTACATTTCAACAATTCGAGATGGAGAGCTTTCATGAAGCTTGGGAGAGATTCAAAGATATGCTTAGGAAGTGCCCAAATCATGGGATTACATTGGGGCAACAAGTCAACCACTTCTATGCCGGGTTAACTCCTACTTGCCGTTTAAATGTGGATTCATCCTCTAATGGGTCCATCAAGACAAAGAGCATTCGGGAGGCTTATGATTTGTTTGAGATCATGAGTGAACAAAGTGCAATGTGGCCGGATAGAAGTGCACCAAGGAGTTCTAGTGGTGCACGAGGGGGTGATGATTATGCACTTGTATTGTCAAAGATTGATTCCTTGGCCAAGAAAGTGGAAGGGTTATCTACTTCAAACTCTCGGCCCGTCAACATGGTTCAAGCCCCTCCGGTATGTGATATATGTGGGGCTAATCATCAAAGCTCTATGTGTCCATTGGTGGCAAGTGGTTCTTCATCTACCGAGCAAGTTGCTTATGCTCAAAATTTCCAACACCAAGGGTTCAATCCATATGCTCCCACATACAATCCCGGTTGGAGAAATCATCCTAATATATCTTATGGAAACAATCACAATGTGTTGAATCCAAATCCACAAGAGAAGAAAGAGGGATGGGAAGAGGCTATCACCAAGCTAGCAAATCATCAATTGCAATATCAAGAACGCAATGATGCCTCTTTGAAAAATTTGGACAAGCAAGTGGGCCAAATAGCTAAACTTCTCTCGAAAAGGCAACAAGGAGCTTTGCCTAGCAACACCGAGACAAATCCTAGGGAGAATGTTCAAGCTATTACAACAAGGAGTGGGGTGCAATTGCCCGAGATCACGGCCCCACAACCAACAACTCAATCAAACAAGGCTCCAATTGAAGAAAATAAGCCTATTCAAGCATTCGAAAAAATTGTTGATGTGCCAAAGGAAAGTGATCCGGAAGCATCCACATCAAAGGCCCCAACACCGATCAAGGCTTATGTGCCTCCTATCCCATTTCCTCAAAGGTTGCAAAAGCAAAAGCTCGACAGTCAATTTGGAAAATTTTGGAAGTGTTCAAGAAGCTACACATCAACATTCCTTTCGCCGATTCATTAGCTCAAATTCCAAGCTATGCCAAGTTCATGAAGGATATTCTATCCAACAAAAGAAGGCTTGAAGAGCATGAGACGGTGATGCTAACTGAGGAATGTAGTGCCATCATTCAAAACAAGCTTCCTCCAAAAATTAAAGATCCAGGGAGTTTTACTATTCCATGCACTATTGGTGATGTTAATTTTAGTAAAGCTTTATGTGATCTTGGTGCTAGCATTAATTTGATGTCTTTGTCCATTTTCAGGAAATTGGGATTGGGGGAAGCTAAAGCAACCACCGTGTCTCTAAAATTGGCGGATAGGTCCATCAAATATCCTCGGGGGATCATTGAGGATGTTCTTGTGAAGGTGGATAAATTCATCTTTCCGGCGGATTTCATTATTCTAGACATGGAGGAAGATCATGACATTCCGATCATATTGGGAAGGCCATTTCTAGCAACCGGGAGAGCACTTATTGATGTGCAAGAAGGGCAATTGATTTTGAGGGTGCAAGATGAGCAAGTCACCTTCAATGTGTTGAAGGCCATTAAATATCCTTCGGAGTCAAACTCATGCTTTCGGGTGGATGTAATTGATCATCTTGTGGTAAACTCCTTCAACCGTGGGATTTCTAAGGATCCATTGGAGTCTTGCATTGCCCACTCTTTGACTATTGAGGATGATGATCATGAAGTTGAACAAATGGCTCATTACTTAGAGGCATCACCACAATATCAACACAAGAGGGCCGCCTACTTTGAGGAGTTGAAAAAGAGTTCTTCACCACCCCTACCATCTCTCGAGAAGGCACCTACCCTCGACCAAAAGCCTCTTCCTTCTCATTTGAGGTATGCTTACTTGGGGGAATCTTCTACCCTTCCGTTCATTATTTCTAATTTATTGAATGAAGTGGAGGAAGACAAATTGCTTCGGGTATTGAGGGAGCACAAGGAGGCTATTGGATGGACCATCTCGGATATTCGAGGTATTTGCCCTTCGTTATGCATGCATAAAATCCTTATGGAGGATGATTTCAAACCTTCGATGGAGCATCAACGTCGGTTAAATCCCAACATGAAAGAAGTGGTAAGAGCCGAAGTGGTAAAGTGGCTTGATGCGGGTATTATCTATCCAATCTCGGATAGTGCATGGGTGAGCCCGGTGCAAGTAGTTCCGAAGAAAGAGGTGTCACGGTGGTGGAAAATGAGAATAATGAGCTTATTCCAACGAGGCCAGTGACGGGGTGGAGAGTTTGCATTGATTATAGCAAACTCAACAATGCTACTAGAAATGATCATTTTTCCCTTCCATTCATCGATCAAATGCTTGAGCGATTGGCGGGTCACTCTCATTATTGCTTCGTAGATGGGTACTCGGGCTATAATCAAATTTCTATAGCCCCGGAGGATCAAGAAAAGACAACATTCACATGCCCATATGGAACTTTTGCATATAGGAGGATGTCCTTCGGTCTCTGCAATGCCCCGCCACTTTCCAACGGTGCATGATGACTATCATCTCCGACATGTTGGAGAAATTTATTGAGGTATTTATGGATGACTTCTCAGCTTTTGGTACTTCATTTGATGATTGTTTGAATAATTTGAGAATGGTGCTAAAAAGATGTGAGGATACCAATTTGGTCTTGAATTGGGAAAAATGTCATTTCATGGTTCGTGAGGGGATAGTTCTTGGGCACCAAATTTCAAGTGAGGGGATTGAGGTTGATAAGACAAAAATTCAAGTTATTGAAAAATTACCTCCCCCAACCTTGGTAAAGGGGATAAGAAGCTTCTTGGGGCACGCGGGATTTTATAGGAGGTTTATCAAAGACTTCTCAAAAATTACGAAGCCACTATGTTCATTACTTGAGAAGAGTACCACATATGATTTCTCTAAAGAGTGTCTTCAAGCTTTTAACACTCTTAAAGAGAAACTCATCACGGAACCTATTATTGTGGCTCTGGATTGGAGTTTGCCCTTCGAGCTTATGTGTGATGCAAGTGATTACGCCGTGGGGGCGGTTTTGGGGCAAAGGAAGGACAAACTCTTGCATGTCATCTACTACGCTAGTAGAACCTTGACCGATGCTCAATTGAATTATGCTACTACCGAGAAGGAAATGCTAGCGGTGGTCTTTGCCTTTGATAAGTTTCGGTCATATCTTATTGGCTCCAAGGTGATTGTGTATACCGACCACTCGGCCCTCAAGTATTTGTTGGCAAAGAAGGATGCCAAGCCGTGGTTAATTAAATGGGTTCTTCTCCTCCAAGAGTTTGATTTGGAGATTCGTGACAAGAAGGGGACGGAGAATCTTGTAGCCGATCACTTGTCTAGACTTGAGCAAACTGAGGAAATTTTGGATGAAGAGATAAGTGAGGTATTCCCGGATGAGCAAATTTTCCAAATCATGGATCTTCTACAAGCTGCTAGTGTGCCATGGTATGCGGACCATGTGAATTTCTTGTAAGTGGCATCACTCCCCCGGACCGCTCTTATCAACAAAGGAAGAAGTTCTTTGCGGATATCAAGCATTATTTTTGGGATGACCCGTTGTTATTCAAAAGGGGTCCAGATCAAATCATGAGAAGGTGTGTGCCCGAGGAGGAAATGGAGAAGATTCTTGAACAATGTCACTCATCACCTTATGGAGGTCATTTTGGTGCCGTGAAAACTGCATCAAAGGTTCTTCAATCGGGATTTTATTGGCCCACTTTATTCAAGGATGCTCACACACTTGTGTCCAAATGTGACCGATGCCAACGATTGGGTAGTATCTCTAACCGAAATGAAATGCCCTTAAATTCTATTTTAGAGGTAGAGATATTCGATGTTTGGGGTATTGATTTTATGGGACCTTTTCCATCGTCCTTTTCTAATCAATACATTCTAGTCACAGTAGACTATGTATCCAAGTGGGTAGAAGCGGTGGCACTCCCCACAAATGATGCTCGAGTGGTGGTGAAATTTTTGAAGAAAAATATTTTTACTCGTTATGGAACCCCTCGAGCTATCATTAGTGATGGAGGAAAACACTTTTGTAACCGCTTCTTCGACTCACTTTTGACCAAGTATGGGGTCAAACATTGAATATCCACAGCTTATCATCCGCAAACAAGTGGGCAGGTTGAAATTTCAAATAGAGAATTGAAAAAGATCCTTAAAGTGACGGTGAATGCCTCGAGGAAAGATTGGTCCAAGAAATTGGATAATGCATTATGGGCATACCGCACCGCTTTCAAGACCCCCATTGGTATGTCTCCATTTCGACTCCTATTTGGTAAAGCATGTCATCTCCCTGTTGAGCTTGAGCACCGAGCATATTGGGCAACAAAAGTCTTGAATTTTGATATGGAGTTGGCCGGTGAGAAAAGATTACTCCAACTCAATGAGCTTGATGAATTCCGCATTGAATCATATGAAAATGCTCGGATTTACAAAGAGAAGACAAAGAGTGGCATGACAAGAACATTGTGAAGCGGGACTTCCAAGTTGGGCAACAAGTACTTCTCTAAAACTCAAGACTTCGATTGTTCCTCGGTACACTCCGCTCTAGATGGTCGGGACCTTTCACCATTGCTCAAATCTTCCCACATGGAGCAGTCGAACTTTATCATGGAAGTAAAGGGAACTTCAAAGTAAATGGGAAAACTTGAAGCCATACTTGGGGGGTCATTATGAAAAGGAGAAGTCATCCATCCCTCTTGCAAGCCCAGAGTAATTGTATCAAAAAAGTCGAGCTTACGACTTTAATCAAGCGCTTTTTGGGAGGCAACCCAAATTTCTACTCTTTTAATTACTTGTTGATATTTACTTATTGCATTTTTATTTTGTCTAACTTGGTTAATCACCAACTTTTGTAGGTTCGAAATTCTTTTTGAAATCCTAAGCAACCTTGTCCTCAACAAGTTTGGGGGAGATTGGCGTATCAAGATAATCAAAGCTTAGGTCAATTTGGAACATCATACACGCATCAATCCGGGGAAGTTCCATCACCCATTCATTTCTTGTTATTATGTCATTGTCAACATTGAGGACAATGTTTGATTTAAGTTTGGGGGTATTGGGATCATGTGCTTTATGAACATTTTACATTGCCTTGCCGGCCCTTGATGTCTTGATGGTTGAAATTGTTTATTTTGTTGAGAATATTGACATGCTAGATAGCCTTGCCGGGTTATAAGACTTTGGTGTTTGAAATTGTTGTTAATTCATGAGTTATGACCAAATGTGCTACTTGTGCTACTTTCTTTAAATGCTTATCCATGTAAGATCATATGTACATTGAGCACAATAGTCATGTTCAATTGTCGGTGAGTTTGGGAATTGTTGAAGGGCGAAGAGATTAATGGAGTAGATGAACTAGGTTGTGAGCTTGTATTGTTTATTTGTATCAACCTATCAAATAGTTCCTAAAACTATAAATCTCTTGATCCTATTGTAAGACAAGTTTGGGGGTGGTCGACCCGGTGAAGGAGACGGTCTAGACTTGTGGTGATTCCATGCATGTTGGAAATAAATTTTGTGTGGAGTGTATTTCGCCAAGTATAAGCTAAGTAATGACAGTATGCTAAAGTTCTAAGCCCATTTTAATTTTTGCATTGCAGTGCCCTATCTCGAAGCCTTTTTTACTCGAGTAATTAAGCCCGTAGGAGTATCTTGAAACTTGGTTCCTTAAGTTTGAAACTTGGGAGTCACCGGCCTAAAGCTCGCTACATGGGTCAATTAGAAAGCTTAATGAGTAGGGTACTCACACACACACTTGAAAAGAAAAAAAAAAGCACATTATCATTGCATTCGCTTAATAAGTCTACCCCACTTCGTAGCCTTTTTGACTCGAGTTAATAAGTCCGTAGGGGTATTTTGAAACCTGCAGGTACCCTTTGATCTAAAAAATCGGGGAGCTTCCGACCTAAAGCTCGCTACATGGGTCAATTAGAAAGCTTAAGGGAGTGGGGAAGTCACGAGGAAACATCATGTTAGTTATTAGAAACCATGCATTTGTACTTGCATAAGGGCTTAGATGAATAGTGGGTTTGAATTGCTTGGTATAAACTTGAATGTCGAAGCACTCATTAGTGGAGAGTCACTGCACTTCTAGGTTGTCGAGATTGTCGGTAAAACACACCCATGCTTTAGTGGAAAAAGAAAGAGTGATTTGAGTAGTACCCTCTAGAACTGCATCCCGAGAGTGGAAAGAAAATTATTTATTGGGGGATGAATGTCACTAGTGGGAAAGGAAAGAATTGACCACTAATGGTGGGATAGTTTTGACTTGAAACCTTTTTACTCATCAACATTCTTGGATCTTATTGACGATTGACAGTGGCTATACACACACGCACCGATCGAACATCGGATAAACCAAACTCATTTTTGTAGCATTATTTGAGAACATAATTGTGAATTAATTATGCAATTTCACACTCATGGAAGATTGCGAGCTATTTAGCATTGTTGATCATTATGTCATTTTTTGTTGATGCATGTGAATATTCTTGCTCGGGACGAGCAAGAGTTCAAGTTTGGGGGTATTTGTTGAGTGCATTTTACATGCATATTTCATATATTTTTAGTAATACTTTTTGAGCAATTTGGACAAATACCTACTTAATTGTGCATATTTAGTGGTTAAATAGGTTTAACAATCAACTTCATGCAGAAAGTACAAGAAAGAAGCTAAATGGATGAATACTTGAAGAAATTGAGGAGAAAAGAGTCAAATCCATCAAAGAGCCGAAGTATGAGGACCAAGTTGATCTACATTGAAAGATAGAGGACCTAATTGCAAATCACCAAAAGACGATCAAGCTGCAAAATCATCACTCAGGTCAACCACGCGATCGCGTGGTTATGAGTCTGTCGCGCTCGCGAGTTAAGGCATAAACTCAACCCGAGAGTTTTCACCTCAACCACGCGATCGCGTGGTCAAAATTTTGAAGTGAATTCTAGGCCGACCCGGTGCGACCCGATTCGGCCCAGATGCTGAAGGACGCGGATCTAGCAATTTTTGGGGGTTTTTGAGGTGGTTTTGGCCAAGTTTTGAATCACTTTTCCTCTTTTCAACTCAAGAAAACCCTAGCTCTCTCTCTCTCTTTCTCTTTTATTTTATCCTTTTATCTTGTAATTTCTCTTGATTTTGTATAGTATAGTTAATGAATATAGATTAAGGGGAGAAATACCAACATTATTGTGGAAGAATAGTGATATTTTGAAGCAAGAACTATTGGTGAAGGGAAGTGTTTTTGCTTAATCTTCATATTTCTCTATTTATTTTACTTCATGGTTGAAATGATGTATTTAATTCTTGCATTTTATTGTTATTTCACTATGGGCTAAACTATTTTGTGTTGGGATTATTGATGAAGCTTGACATAACTTAGTTGATTTTAATGCTTGTATTAAGAATTTAAGCTTTTTATTATCTTGTGCATTTATTGTTGTATTTATTGACTAACATTTATTGTGGCCACATTTATGCATAGGTTTCATGGGATGTGCAATTATT
This sequence comes from Ligustrum vulgare, assembly GCA_963555705.1. Lineage (NCBI taxonomy): Eukaryota > Viridiplantae > Streptophyta > Magnoliopsida > Lamiales > Oleaceae > Ligustrum > Ligustrum vulgare. Next base: position 71,472,100 of record OY743169.1, on the reverse strand, counting down.
GAGAAATTGTTGTGTGTTCTAGATCAATACAATATTTGCTCTAGGTTCTTGTTTAGGATAGAGATATACCTAAAACCCTAGATGACCCATTGAGCTATTTTCACAAAGGTTTAATGCAATTGGTGTATTTTTAATCGACATAGAGATATAGTAGGTTAATGCCACTAATTAGGGTTGATTTCACTCGAGAGAGGTAATTGGCTAAGCTTGAAAAAACGGGTCTAACATGATTAATGAATTGCATTTCTATTTGCTTGTTGATAATTCAATTAGATAATGGTCAAGTGGAATCAAGAATCCCAACACTCCTTTATCATCTATTCATCACCATTTTTCTAGTTATTTATTTATAATTGCAACTTTAATTCTAGTACGAAAATTTTCCCAAAACAAACCTTTATTGTGTGTGTTTCTTGTTAAAATTAATTATACTAGAGTGTAGTTGAAATAGAAAATCCTTGTGGGATCGATAAACCGGACTCAATTAGTCCATTATCACTTGTATGCGATTCGTGCACTTGCGGTGTGTTTCTAGCGAACATTCATTAGCTATGGAAGAATGGCTATAGGTGATGAGATTCGAAGCGCGGCAGAAACGCCGGAAAGTTCCGAACTCAGGTTGTGGTTGGACAGATGAATCATGACCCGATATTCACGACGCGATGGCTTGACGATGCGGAATAAAGAACCACGACTTTCGAAACGCCACAAGGATTTGCCCAATCTTCTTGATAAGTCTCTGATTTGAACGCCACAAATATTCTAGCAAATATTTGATAAGTTCGATATTTGAACGCCACAAGAAATATTCTTGATAAGTTCGAAAAACATAGGAATCCACCTATAACTTTTATTGAATCCTCAATAAAAACTGTTTATATCAAAATCAAGTCTCAAGTCTGAATTACAATGAATGGAAAAAGCGTATAAATAAGCAAACAAAAACCCTGTCACTAATTGACTCAAAATAGAGTTCTAATTAGACAAAAAATCTAAAATAGGCAAACAAATAATTAAAAACAAAATTTAACCTAAAAATACGCAAAACCCCTAATTTCCATCTGCACAATTAACTTACTGTTTTGAAGCCCAAATGATGGAATTTGGCCATAAAATCAGTCGGCTCAAGGGCTTTAGCCCATGAGTTTTGCTTAGTGATCCATTTCTACTCGAAAAACACATATTATGCATCTAATTCCTACATGGTTGACTGGATTGCACTTTTCTTTGGCTTGAATATTTAACTTTTTTTGTCAAGCCTGCTATGACTCCGATTGTCGAGGGTCCGGAACACATCAATAGGCAATCGAGAAAATCTTCCGACACATCTCTTGCAAGACAAGAAGCTTTCTTGTGCCGAATTTATGTTAGTGGGAAGAGCTAGTGTAACGACCCGACTCTCTCCCTGGGGCCTTCTCCGTGTCGCACTCATGGTCTTTTCACTTCCCCCTAGTCGTAATGGTAGTGGGTTTCCAAGAATTAATGTACTTATCCCCTAGGTACATGGTTCGAACCCCATGGAAGGCAAAAATCAACTTCTTGGAAACGAAACTGGCAGCCCTTGAGGACCAGGACGACCAGGGAGGAGTGGAAAGACCATGAGTACGATACAGAGAAGGCCCCAGCGAGGGAGCCGAGTCGTTACAAAAAAGGCGCCAAGTTTTGAAAAGTATTTATTTCAGTCCTTTTTGTTTTAAACATTTTAATTCTAGTTCCAAAAGATTGAGCCTTCCAACAAGATTAGCCCTAAATTCTTTAACTCCTACTAGTTAGCCCAATATTTTCGAAAAATGTCCATTTAGCCACTAAACTTTTAAATCTCTGTTTCTTTAAAATTTCAATTTAGTCCATAAACTTTATTTATTTATTTATTTGTCATTTTAATCTTTAAATTTCAAAAGTAGTAAATTAGTTTAATTTTTCTTTTGGCTAGACGAAACATTTGGTGATTTAGAATATTGACATGCACGCTCTTTTTTTAAACTCGTGAATTGAGGTAGACTCTCCACCACTAATTAGTTTAAATTATAATTGCATGTATTATATGGAATTTACATGATTTTAATGCTTTAATGCATGAAATAAGACAAGAATATCTCTTATGAGATCAAATCAGAATTTGGTAATGCGTGACTTAAATGCTTTAATGTATGAGATAATGATGTGGTTATGCATAACTTAAATGCTTAAATGCATGACCAAGCCCTATATTTTTTTAAAGAGCCTATGATTATGATGATATGGTCATTGTATTAGCTGCATAATTATGTGTTCAATTATTTTGTAAATTAATTATTGGCGATAAGTCTACTAAGTACTTCTTCGAAATGCTCATTTTGTTTTTGACAGCTTTTGCAAATTTCTGAGATGGTGGCGAATGGAAGGAGAGCGATGGCAAATTAATAATGAAGCTATAATTTTTTAAAGTTTCGATTTATGAATATTGTCAATTAATTTATTTATCGTTACTTTCCTTTAAAAAATTGAGATTTAAAAGTTTTATGAATGTTCTAAAATTCATATATGATTTAATTCCCACTGCAGTTTTCGAATAATAAATTTGTTTTAAATAAATTTATAGAATTAAGTTTCCGCTATAGTTTTTCAAATGTTAAATATGATGTTTAGAATTTAGTTTATTTTTCGCAATAAATTTTGTTTTATAGGACGAAGTGGGGTCCCGAGCTTCACGGAACTCGGGGCATTACATACGAGCTCAAGATTGTGGCCTTGTGAATGAAGCATACAACGAACACTATTCTCTGCAATAAGAAATAAATAAAATCAAAGTAACAAGAAAAATAATAGATGCTGAATAGAATAAAATAAAATGACACTAAATAAAGAAATTAATCTAAACTGGTAAGAAATAAAAATTAGTCCCCATGGCGCCAAAAACTTGTTGTGGAAATATTGCAAGTGCACAATATCGTGAACAAGTAGTAAAAGTGGACTTATTGAGTCTGGAATGTCGATTCCACGAGGACTAACTTACTTATTACTCGTTTTAATTAATCAATTCCTAAACTACAAATAAATTTCAAGATTATGATTTTTGAGTTTTTAAAATACTGAAAGCAATGCAATGTGAAAATAAACAAATAAATAATTGAAATTATTTGATTTTTTTCTTCTTATGAATGGAAAATGTTGGGACTCACGATAGTCATTTTGTTATCCTATTCAATTTCTCTTCTCATGTAATGTTTCAAAAGTAGTGTTTAATCGAATTCACAAATTTATCCAAAATTCTCCTATCGAGTTTAAATTGGTTCTATCTAGATAGGTCAACCACATATCTCTACGATTGGTCAAAATTAGCCCTAAATAGATGCATTTAACTTCAAGAATTCAAAATTATTATGATAACCACAAATATGTATCTCTACCCTTTTGTCAATTGTCGAATTTTATTACTTGGTCTAGGTATTAACTCATCTCTTGGGTTATCCACAATTCATCAAATTGGTGATCAAATAATTCATGCATTAAACGTAATAGTAATATTAACACATAAAACAATTTGTCCAAAACATGAGAATTAAAATTGAATCTTCAAACAAAGTTACATTGTTCGTCCCAAAGAATTATTTAGCTACTCATACTAGAATCTAAAATAATAAAATTACAAAATAGAAAATTCAACATGTCTTCAATTAACAAGAAAGAGTTGAGAATCTTGCACCAAGAAAATTGATACCAAGTTTGAACAATATGAAACCCTAGATTTTGCCTTTTGCCTTGTGCCTCTTCTCTTGTGAATTTCAGAACCCTACTAATGTCTTCTTTTGGTCTTGATATAGGGGGAATAAGTTTATCACGAAATTTCCAAGCTGAGCCCAAAAGAAATAGGAAAGAAAATTAAATTAAATTAAATTAAAAAATCGCAAAAAAATCGGTTTCACAGCCGGATCGCGGTCTGACCACGGCAAACAAGGAAAGAGAGAGACAGTGGTGTGGCCGTGGTTGCCCTGTTTTGACTTTTGCAATTCAATCCATGCTTTATTGCATGTCTAGTCCTTCAAGCTTCTGAAATCTTCAATTTATTCCTCATACTTCCCCTCTTGCTTCAATTGAGTCCTCCCAAAATTGCATCTCAAGTCATCCATCTTTTTGCAGTTTACAAATTGATCCCCATACTTTCATTTTTTGTACGATTTAGCCTTTTTTCTCATTTTGCTTTCAAACGCATCCCAATTCAAGTTTTCCTGAAACAATTAAAATAAACACACAATTTGACAGTACATAATCTGAAGTACTCATAATAGTATAAATTTAAGACTAAAAATAAGTGCAAAATCACACTTATCATAGAGTGTTTTAAAAAATTATAGATTTTCTCAAATACAGACATGGCATATATATATATATATAGCAAAATTTTGCTTTATTTTTTATGAAAAATAATGTCAATCAAATAACAAAACTTGAAAAATTATCTACTTTTTACACCTAGAAAATTAAACTAATCAAACACATTAAACTTCTAATTCTCAGGAATTCAATTCCGTGGAATTCGTTTTCTTTCCACCTAAATTCCACCATCGCAATCAAACGGACCCTAATATAATTAATTACAAATTATACTATTATTTATGAATTTATCAGTTAGAACTGTAATTAATTACAAAATTGAAATAAAGTTACAATTAACCTCTGTTTGGTAAAGAATGTGATTTGTAAATTGATTTATTTAAGTTTTTGAGAAAAATTCTGTTGTCGAAAAGGGGAGAGAAAAAATTTATGGTTAAAAAATGGTTTGAAAATTTGTGTAGCTTGTTTATAAACCAATTTATTTGGTTTACTGAATGGATGCTAATTGTAAACAATAATTCATTACATAACATAATTAAATTGTGATTGCAAATGTAATTAAGGTGAATGTAATTCAATTAATTTTTAGTATAAAAATTTGTCATTTTTTACATTGTTAGATACAATTATAATTAGCTGCAAAATTAAAATTAAAATTAAAATAAAGTTGCAATGGTAATTAATTACAAAATAAATTCATCATTACAGAATGTGGTTAAATTGTAATTGTAATTAATTACAAATTGTAAATAATTATAATTTGTAACTAATCAAATTAATTTTAAAAGTAAAATTGAATTTACTTGGAATATACAATTAAATTACAATAGTAATTAATTAGCTCCAATTATAATTAATTGCAAAATTGAAATAAAGTTACAATCATAATTAATTGTAAATTGTAATTCATTACATAATGTGATTAAGTTGCAATTGTAATTTATAACAAGTGTAATTAATTACAATATGTAACTAATTCAATAAATTTGAAAAGAAAAATTAAATTAACTATTAATATACAATTAAATTACAATAGTAATTAATTAGATATAATTTTAGTTAATTGGAATATTTAAATAAAGTTATAATTGTAATTAACTACAAAATGTAATTCATTACAACTTGTAACCAATTCAATTAATTTTAAAAGAAAAAATAAATTTACTTGTAATATACAATTAAATTACAATATTAATTAATTAGTTACAATTGTAATTAATTGCAAAATTTAACTTAAGTTATAATTATAATTAATTAAAAATTGTAATTCATTACAGATTGATCAAGGAATTTTGACTCGTCTTTGGTATTAAAAACAATTCAACACAGCATATATGTAATTAAATAAATGGTTTTGAAATTAAAATTAAGTTATAATTGTAATTAATTAAAAGATTCTTTTGTATTTGTATTATATGCTAGTAGGCTTTCTTGATACTGCTGTAATTATCGCGCATTGCCTCCTGACCTCAGCAGCAGGATATTTACATTGATAATATAAATGGTTATAGAAATGAATAAAGTAAGCAAAGAAAGAAAGGAAGGAAGGAAGTTCAACAAGCGAAGGAAACGGGAAAATAAATAAGAAAGGGATCCAACAAATCTAATTTTTCAACTAAATTTGCTTTTCTCCAAAAAAAAAAAAAAAAAAAAAAAAGGTGGTGGATAGCTTTAGAAGGAAAGAATGGACCGGTCTTGTAATTATTTTTATTTTGTTAAGAGACATTGTGTAAATGGGTGCTAGGTTTTTTTTCTTCTGTGAAGGGACGTGTATACAGTGGGTGATTGGTATTTCTTCTTTCTCCTTATCTTATTAGTTTTATCTGATTTTAAAAATATGTTTTATATTGTTGAAATATTTCTTAAAATATTTGATATTTAAAGCATTTCTAATGGTTTATGAATTTTGAAAAAAGTCATTAACAAATAAGAAAAATAAATAATGATTTAAAAATATCATCTTCAATGGTTAGTTTTCATGCCTATATGATTCTAATGTGGAAGAGATATTATCTAGTGTTATATTTAGGTATAGATAACATGCCAGACAAAGTGATTAGACAAATATTAATTTTTCGTTCATTTAATCTAAGAAAATGATGCTAATTTGAAGACACTGTACACATAAAAAATTGTACACAAAAACTATTGGGGATAAATTTTAAATTTCATTATTTATTTTATCAACATAAATGAGATATTTATCTATTTAACTGTCATATAGATCAAAATATGCATAAACCATTAAAAATGCTTTTATAGCTCATTAAAGTTTTTTATTTGTGTTCTTAATCTATCTACACTATCTTAAAAGTGTGGATAGTGAATAATCTTTCACATCACCATTTTGTCCTCATATTTTTTGCCTTAAACCAATTATACCCTCATTTAATATTCCAATTAACTAATTAATTAAGTTAAACAAAACAATGACTCATTAGTATGATCTCATAAACACATAATAATAACAAAAAAGTTCCAAATTTTGTCCTCATATTTTTTGCTCTATACCAATTATACTCTCCTTTAATATTTCAATTAACTAATTAATTAAGTTAAACAAAACAAGGACTCATTAGTTTGATCTCATAAACACATAATAATAACACAAAAGATCCGAGCTAAAATATGCACATTACATTACACGATCAAAGTTTTCTAGGTCGTTTCTCACACCCTGCTTCGTCACTGTGAAATATTTCTCTCTTTATTGTCATTGTAGAAATTTTTCAAATTATTATTGTTTAGATTATCAATTGTATTAGAATGAAAACGACAATATCGTATCTACTCTACACTATCTTAAAAGTATGGATAGTGGAGAATCTTTCATACCACCATTTTGCCCTCGTATTTTTTGCTCTAAATCAATTATACCCTCTTTTAATATTTCAATTAACTAATTAATTAATTTAAACAAAACAAGGATTCATTTGTATGTTCTCATAAACACATAATAATAACACAAAAGTTTCAAGCTAAAATATGCACATTACATTATACGATCAAAGATTTCTAGGTCATTTCTCACACCTTACTTCGTCACTATGAAATATTTCTCTCTTTATTGTCATTGTAGAAATTTTTGAAATTATTATTGTTTGGATTATCAATTGTACTATAATGAAAACCACAATATCGTAATAGGCTAAAAAATAATTTTTTAATTTGTCTCTATATTTTTTTAATTAAATATTTTGTAATCATTTTCGTTATAAGGTCTGAAGATGGATATTTGAAGTTAGTGAAGGGAAAATGGCTAAAATGAGTGGTAAAAAAGTTCTTCATAATTTTTTTAACATCCAAATTGTACAAAGCATGTGTCGTGGTAAACTTTTTCTTACGTTATCTTTTCTCAATTTGAAGCATGAAATTGACATCAAAAATTCAAAATTTACAATATTTTGAGAAATTTATTGAAAAATCTGCATAATTTATTTTTCCTTACAAATTTTTCAGTTAATTAAATAATAAAGAAAAATATGATTGAAATTCTATTCTACATGCTACACTATCTTAAAAGTATGGATAGTGGAGAATCTTTCACATCACCATTATGTCCTCATATTTTTTGCTCTAAACAATTATACCATCCTTTAATATTTCAATTAACTAATTAATTAAGTTAAACAAAACAAGGACTTATTAGTATGATCCCATAAACACATAATAATAATACAAAAGCTCCAAGCTAAAATATACAAATTACATTACACGATCAAAGACTTCTAGGTCATTTCTCACACATTGTACTAGAATGAAAACGACAATATCGTAATAGGTTAAATAAATAATTTTTTTAAGTTGTCTCTGATATTTTTTAAATTAAATATTCTGTAATCATTTTCTTTATAAGGTCTGAAGATGGATATTTGAAGTTATTGAAAGGGAAAATTTGCTAAAATGAGTAGTAAAAAAGTTCTTCACAATTTTTTTAACATCCAGGCCATACAAAGCCTGTGTTGTGGTAAACTTTTTTCTTACGTTATCTTTTTTCAATTTGAAGCATGAAATTGACATCAAAATCAACAATATTTTGAGAAATTTATTGAAAAATCTGCATAATTTAATTTTCCTTACAAATTTTCAACTAATTAAATAATAAAGAAAAATATGATTGAAATTTGAACTATTTTATAACTTTCTACTATTCAATGCAAATTGTCCTATTCAGTAATATTTAAATTCTTACATCATTTAACAAACTCATTAGAGGAATTACATTATTTACTATACAAGACATGCAACATATTTTTTCCAGATTAATTGTCTAATACACTATTTATTATTTCTTTGTTCAAATTTACATAGTTATTTTATTTTCAATTTAGACTGATTACTTCCTACATCAATATCTTCTTCTAGAGATGTATAGAGTGTCAAACTACATCTCACACTTTTCGCATAAAATTTTAATGCGAACACCAAATGTCTTTGTAAATGTTGAATACAAAAATAATAAAAATTATGGAACGTTAACAAAAACTATTGTGTACAAAAAAAGTTTCATTGTAACCATAATGTTACATTTTAGTTCATTGAAATATTGTAAATATTATTTAAAAATTATTTATTACTACAAAAATTTCACAAATTATTCTTCATTTACATAGGATGTGTAATGTGTAAAATAGTATTGTAGTCATAACAAAACAAAAACAAAATATTACATTTTGATTTATTCAACATTTTCACATTATATACATAAATTAAAAAAAAAAAACTCATATCAACAATTTCAATTTTTTTTTCTTTTAATAATATCTTTTACCTTAACAACTTTCAAAAAATAGTATTAATTCTACGAAAATATTGTGCATAACATGCATCCTATACGTAAGACGTACAACGCACGTGCTTGCTATTAGTCCATCTAAAAGTAAGTATATTTGTGTAAACACCCCCAATCCAAAACGACCTAAATTTTCATAGCCCAATTCCAAAATGATGCCAATAAGATCAACCTAATTTCCCTTTACCCTACCCAAGTCTCACGCATTAGAATCGTCTTATCTTTCATGTTTCAAGTTTCATCTAGTCTACGTTTTCGCCGTTATCTCCGTTTCCGACTCTGAGCTCCGACGTCACACCAAGGTAAAGGTATATATGTATGATACCTATAAAATATAAATGTATCATGATCTAATTTATTTGAAACTTTATGGCTTTCCCTCTTTTTCCTCCTCAGGGCTAGATTGAAATATTGAAACATTGAAATGCGAATGAGTGAATTAGTTTTTTTTTTCTTTCTCAAATATATTATCCAGTTTTTTTCATTTCAAATGTAATACATATCACATAGAATATATTTATTATAATTCTTATTAAATATGTAATAAATATTAAGTTTCTACAAAACATATATATTTGCACAAATTCCAGTGTATATATTTAACTTCGTGTGTGTGTGTGTGTGTGTGTGTGAGAGAGAGAGAGAGAGAGAGAGAGAGAGAGAGAGAAGCATCAACTCCGTTTAGCGAAAGAAAAATCGTGATTGAAATCAATTTGCCATTTATCATCAATTGACATTACTGATAAAAAATTGAAATGACAATTGTGCCCCTATGCAAATGTATTTATTAATAAGTAAACATATATTGCAGGGACAATTTTGGTATGTGAGCAAAAAGAGTTAAGCAGCCTCGCACCTTTGGTTTGTCACTGATTTTTTTCTTCTCATTCGGTTCACGTGAGAAAAATCACCCCAAATTTACACTTTCTGGGCTAGATTTTTGGGCAGCCATTCTAATCTATATTTTGACTGTACAAAAAAATGTGGTAATTTGGGCGGGAATTCATATTTTCACATAACAAGTATTATTTTATTTTATAATTTTTTTAGTTTGGGCTAGACTCTTGGGCGGACACTAGTTTCGGATCCAGGAATCTTGCTCAGCTAGGGCGGTTGTCCGGGAATTTTGTTCAATTAGAATGAATATTGGTCAAATAACAATATTTTTCAAGCAGCAACCCAAAAATAACCAAAAATCTAATAATATTTTCCCGACAGATCTCGCCAATAAGATCAACCCAATTGCCCTTTACCCTACCCAAGCCTCACGCAGCAGAATCGTCTGATCTTTCCAGTTTCAAGTTTCATTTAGTCTACGTTTTCGTCGTCATCTCCGTTTCCGACTTTGGGCTCCAACGTCACACCAAGGTATATGTAACGCCTCCAAAATTTCAAACTTTTTCAAGAATAATGCTCGGATACCACTTGTCACGCCTGATTTTTTCAAGACTTTTTTCATTTAAAATAAAATTCATTTATTTAAAAGTAACGATATTATTTTTACAATTGATTTTCAAAATAAATTTTACTTAAACCAATTCCTCTAAAATTAAACAATATAAATTTCTAAACCAATAGATCTCGATATTACATATAATGAGACTTTTATCTCGTGAGTGTTTACACTTGGGTTTCCAAGTGTTTACATTTGAAAAGAATACACTTCTGTGTCAATCATGTCTTTCCCTTGCACAAAAATATTCCATTTTTCAAATATGGTTATTTGAAATCTTAAACTTATACTTCGCTATTGACCAAGTATACGAGATCTAATTTCTCCTATATCGGATTTCGAGGACGAAATTCTTTTAAGGGGGAAAGATTGTAATGACCCGAAAAATTATGATGTGTTTAGTTGTCCATTATGACATAATAAAAGTGTTTTAGGATTTTTATAATTATTTTGGAAGTTAAATAAAAATGGAGTTTTTAATTAAATGAAAGTTGTGAAAAAAGTACTATAACGCCTTTCTTTAGAAGATTCTTTTGACCACTTCCGACCTCCGATAAATGTATAATTCATATGTACAAATAAGTACTCGAAATGAACTTCGAGAATCTGAAATCCATTCATCATTCCAATTAATGTACAGATCGTGGCGAATTTTCAAAGTTTGCTCCTCAACCGTTCAACCCGAAAAGACAGTTTCGAAGGGTCAACTTTGAGACGCCATAACTCTCACCTCGGTTAACCAAATATTGTGAAACAAATTCCATATGAAAGTACTATATGAGTACTTTGAAATGAGACCAAGCACACCCAATTTGGAATTCTTTTTATACCTCAAAGATAAGCTCAAAGACAGCCACTCGAAACTGGGAAAAATCTGGAATTTCCATATCCAGTTTTAACTTAAATGAGTCACCTTCTTCCTCCTTAGGACACCTCCAGCTGCATGAAAATGGAGTGACACCTCAAGCTTCACCATTAAAATATGATTCCTTAATCTTGAAGCAAGGTGTAGATCCTCTAAATCCATCTCCTTTGCTCCAATCTGTGCAGCTTTCTTTCTCCATAAATATGGATGAATTTGAATGAAGAAACATATCTGAAAATCAGATCCAAAACGTTGCTGAATCGTTCTTCCCTCTTTCAAACCCTAGGTATTGATTTTATGCCAAAATCGTGTTTCAATCCATTATAATCCATCCTTTTTATTGGCAGACATGTTTCCTCAAAGTCCTTTATCAAAACAAATGATTTTAGATCAAAAAAATCAAGAAAACTGACTTTCAGATTCTAGAAATATGTTTATTGTCGACACCTACATGTTTTGTGTCGATAGCATGTTCATCTGAGCTTAAAAATGGCATTCTGAATAGTGTCACGCCAAATCAGTTGGTGTCAACACCAAATAGACACCCAACAGCCTGACTTCATTCAGCCATAACTTTTGATTGACAACTTCGAATTGCAATCCGTAAAGTGAGTTGAACTCTTGATTCGATTATCTTTCCGTTGATATATTTTACAACTCGTGGAGATTTATGTACTAGGAGATATGTGCTTATTTCTTCACACACTCCATTCAAAGCTAGTTAAAAGATTCTTATTCCAAATGAAAGTCATCCTAAGAGCTGTTCACGGATAGATTAATCCAATAAACTGTGAGTGGGATGTGTTTATTTGCATTATTTGAATAATATGTAAATTAGATTATATGATTATAAGTGAGTGGGATGTGTTTATTTAGATTATTTAAATAATATATAAATTAGATTATATGATTATAAGTGAGTGGGATGTGTTTATTTGGATTATTTGAATAATATGTAAATTAGATTATATGATTATAAATGAGTTGATATGTTTATGTGAATTATGATTCAATTATAATATGAGTTGAATATGGTTATTTGAATCATTGAATTAATGTACTGAATATTCGATATACCTTATTATGTGATACAATGTGATAAAATGATATGATGAAATTACATACAGTTCATGTTTTGGAAATGTAATGATATTTGATAGATGATGTTTTGGAAATGCAATGGTATTTGATGGATGATTAATCATAAAGAAAGGTTTTTGTGCATGATGATTATAGATTTGAACTCTAGCCCCCTCGGTAATCAATGTGTTGTTTTGAATATCGATGTTAAAGATGTCAGTAGCACCTTTTGACTCCGAGGGTTGTAAGAACGACATGGTGATCTAATATCCAGGTTGGAGTCGAATATAGTGAAAGATGACATGGATGTAGAAGCCTTAAAGGATGAAATATTCCTATGTAATATGTTGTAATATGACCATGTTATCGATATTCAGATTATGGAAATGATGAGAGCGTTGGGGTAGAGGAGATAATCTATAATCAGGTCCTGAAAACATTAATTTTGAAAAGAATATACATATGCATCAATTACTAGTAATGTTGAATTATGTTTCAATGTGCACTAATACAAGTGCACCATATTCTTACTCACTGGACAAGTGTATGATCATCCCACGTTATTTAACGTTTCAGGTAGCTATTGATATAAGATAGATTGGCAGGGATTTTCAGATAGCTTGATGTTGGTTTGAAATCGCAAGTGCACGATATCGTTAACAAGTAGTAAAAGTGGATTTTTGAGTCTGAGTTGTCGATCCTACGAGGACTAGTTAATTCGTTATAAATTTACTTCGATTCTAAAATTTCTAGACTAAAATAAAAACTAACTAAGAAAATAAAATTGCAAGAGAATTAAAAAATGACAATAAATTGGGATTAAATGAAATAAAGAATTCAATTAAAATAAAATTAGGAAGTTAAAATTAAAATCAACTAATAAAGCAATAACTAAATTGGTGGGTTTTCGAACAGTTAAATGAATATCGGGACTGGCGATTTCGAAATAATGTTCTAACTTAATTTCCCATCTCAAATTATTTTCTAAAATTGTATTTGGTCGAATTCATGCATATATCTAATTTACCTCTTTCGAGTTCAAATTAGACCTATTTAACTAAGTCAACCATGTATCTCTACAGCGGGTCAGAGTTCTCCTTAGTTAAATGCATTAAATTTCCTAAGAATTCATAAGTGACCACAAGAAACCACAAATTCATATATCTATCTTTTTGTTGAAATTTTCAAATTTTATTACGTGATCTAATTGTTAACTCACATTTCGGATTATGAAAACAACTATTAAATCATGAATTGGTGATCAAGCATTAAAGACAATAATAAAATCAATACATGAAAATAAAGCACCAACTTGAGAATCAAAACTAAACTAAAAAAAATTATATCTACATCGTCAATCCCGTTTTGAAATTTAGCTACTCATGTTATTGAGAGAAAAATCAATAAATAATAATATAAATAAAATCCGGAGTTTACAGAGTTGAAGCTTTGCATTGCCTTGTTCCACAAATTCATTCCAGCCGTATCTTCTTTCTTTTCTATCCCAGCCTGCCGACACCTCCCTCCTCTTGGATTCTCTCTCGGCTGCATCTTCTTCCCAAGAATCTGTCCACCTATGTATATATTCCCAGCAATGTGTTATTCTCCTCTACCCTGCCTCCAATTGATTCAATCACAAACCAACCAATTGATTGTCTCCCAAGACCACCACCAACTACCACTCTTAATTCCTATCCCTTTTCTCTGTCTCTCCTCCAGCCGACCACTCTCAAGGTAACCACAATTCTTGTCCCCTCTCTTTTCTCGGCTCCCTGTCTCACGGCTCTATCTATTTAGGTGTGTACTTTTAAATTTAATTTGTAATCATTACAAAAATTTAAATTACACAATTTCTCATACCACTTTTTAACCATCCATATTTTCTCTCTCCAATTTTTAACCCTTCATCTTACCTAGAAAATACAAATAAATCAACAAATAATTTCAATTCCTTAATTTGACATAAAACATTCCATATTAAATTTAAAAGAACACACCCTTATTTTTTTTCAGCCCTTTCAATTTTTTCTCGAAGCTGCTCCCTCTATCGTCTCTCGACTGTTCCTCTCGGCTGTACTCTCTCTCTCTCTCTCTCTCTCGGCTCTCTGCTCTCCACTGATGCCCTTTTCCAAATTCCTTTAATTTGGACCAAAAGAGTTATCTTGCAATTGTTTTTAGGCCCAATTAACATTAGGGTTGGTTTAATTCTTGAGCCTCCTTTATTTCCAAATTATTCAAGTCGATTTCGTGTCTTCGTTTTATCTCCAATTGAATCCAAAATTGAGTTTTTCCATCCAATTGTTAAATAATTGCTTCAATTCCTCACTTTCTTGATTTTCGGATAAAAACCTAAAATAATAACAAATAATAACAATTAAATATAATTTATTCAAGAAAAAATTATAATATCGTAATTTCGACAAATACACTTATCACTTAACAGAGAGTGATGCGCTAGGTGACGACCTGTGAGTTGTGAACTTGCCACCGAATAAGGACTTTTGTATTTGAACTACCACTCTTTTATTACACTCGAGATCTTTATAGAAATGTTTCAAAATTAATATCGTTACCTTTTATATAAATGCATTTTATTTTAAGTGGAGTGTAGCGGCCCAAGTTCTAAATACCCGATTCACCACGTCATCGTCTGATCTAACTTTTAAAATAATATTTTAGCGGAAGAAATAACTGAAATTCATTTTTGGCAACATTAAATAAACTGTAATGGTCGACAAAATTGAAAACATTTATGAAACAATTCGAAATAATAAATCGAGCCATTAATATTGTAAAGCAATTGACAATGTCATAATTTCTCAAATAACTGAAATTCTCAAAATTATCCAATGTTTGAAAATACGGAAATCATTAAAATAAGATTTTCAACCATTTAACGTTTATTGCCACAATCATCCATCACTTGCCACCTTCTCAGAAATCTGCAAATGTTGTTGAAAATAGACAGGAGCATTTCATAGAAATACTCAGTAGACTCATCGCCCATTAATTAATCTACAATATAATTGAACACATAGATGCAGGTTCTTTAGAAACATAGGGTGTGGGTAGTCTCTTCTTGTGCATTAAAGCACGGGGTTTCTCTTTGAAAAATCATAGGTTATTTAAAATCATCGGGTATGGGTAGTCTCGTCACGTGCACTTAAGGCACGTAAGTTATGCATAACATCATCATTTATCTTGCAAGATATTTTCTTCTTTCTTTCTCATGCATAAAGCAAGTAAGTTATGACAAGCATAACAACATAATTATTTCCGAAGAAATACATTATCGTCTCTTTTCATAAAATTGACTTTCACATAAGTCACATAACATACACATTCACATGCAATCATAATTTAAATCAATTAATAGGGGCGAGTCTACCTTAAACTTAACAAGTGTGGTTGAGCGGGAATAACTTCAATCTTTCAAATCTCCGTATGCCTCGTCTAACCAATTAGAAGATTAAGTCGAATTAGTCTTTTGGAATTTATAGTTAAAATGATAAATTACAATTTGGGGACTGAAATTGATGATTTGAAAGTTCAGGGACTAAAATGAATAATTTGAAAGTTGAGGGATTAAAGTGAATAATTTGAAAGATGAGGGACCAAAATGAATACTTTGAAAGTTGAGGGATTAAAATGAATAATTTAAAAGTTGAGGGACTAAAATGAATGATTTTCAAACTTGAGGGACTAATATGTAAATTTTCAAAAGTTGAGTTGAAACTCAAACGAATATTAAACTATAGGGCTGAAATAATAGATTTTAAAAAAATGAAGTGGCTGATTAAATAATTTAGAAACTCCAGGACTGAAATTATAAGTTTAAAACTATAGGGACTGATTTAAATCATTTTACAAACTTGGGGGCCAAAGTGTAATTTCTGAAAAAAATCAAAAATATAAAAACAATCTATTTCTCTCCTCATTACTGGCAGCAGAGGAGACGGGAGGGAGAGGAGAAGGGTGCGACGAAGCCGGTCTTCAACCGGTGATTTTTCCGGCGAAATGCCGGCGCCAGGTGGCGGCGAGCGGCGGCCAAGGCAAGGTTCAATTTTGAGGGGCTTAGGTGCGAGATTTGGTGCGAAACCGAGGTCAAAAGAGGAGGTTCGCGATGAAACTCCGGTAGGAGAAGCGGCGGTCGAAGGTGAGTAGCTTGGGTAAATTATTTTTGGGTTTTGGGTTTGATTTGGATTGGGCAGCGATGATGATGATGATGATGGGTTTGTGCAGTGGTTAGTGGTTCGGTTTTGGTTTGCTGTTGCGTGGTTGGGTTCGCCGATTGTGGTGGTGGTGGTTTGGGTATTGTGGGGATGATGATGATGGTTCACTGGAGAGGTGGTGATGGTGTCGAAAATGGCGATTTGGGCAGTGGTAAAGTCTGGTGGTGTGGTCTGCGTGAGGAGGTGGTAGGGTTGCGAAGGAAGTTGGAGCAATGGCGCTGGGTTGGAGTGTTGCAGGTGGTTGTGGTCTGCGGTGATGGTGGTGTTGGGGGCGTTTTGTTGGAGGTAGCGGAGTGGTTGTTCGATGGCTGCTAGGTTGGCAGCTTGGTGGTGAATGGTGGCCGTGACTATGGAGGTTGGTGGCTGGAGATGGAGGTGGTGGTGGTGGTGGTGGTGGTGGTGACGATGACGATGACGATGACGACGACGACGAAGAAGAAGAAGAAGGTGGCGGTGGTGATGGCTGGGAAAAGGGAATTGCAGCTTGGGTTGTTGGATAGAGTTGTGGGGTGTGGTGATGTATAAAGAGGGGGTGAAGTGAGGGCTAGGGTATGGAATTGGATGGGATTGATGTGATGGGTGGGGGTTGGTGGTGTGAAAACCTAGACAAGCATTGCATGTAGTTCGAGAAAAAATCGTACGCGAATTGAACTGTGTCTGAAGAACGAAACTGATAAAATGAGGTTGACGAAATTTGGAATTTAAAATGATTTTGAAAATAATAATTTAAATAAATAAATAAAATTGTGGAATTCAGAATTAAATTTAAGATTGAATTAACTCAATATTTCTCGACTTTAAGATTGAATTAAATTTAAGATTGAATTAACTCAATATTTCTCGACTTTGCTGGACGAATACGTCACGACGTTAACTTAAAAATGGGTGAGATCGCAACGACACGGTTTTTCATAATTTAAAATAATTATTTAATCGCATGGAAAATTCTTGGTCGCTACAGGAGGGATTTTAAATGAAAAAGTCTTGAAAAATTCGGGCATGACAAGTAATATCAGGGCATTATTCTTGAATATTCAGTTTGTTAATCCAATGATTCAAGTAATCATATTAAAATCACATATAATGAATCATATATTTTATATAAACATATTCAATTTACTTCCTCGATCAAATACTTCACATAACATATCTAATCATATCTAATAGCCAATTAAAAAGGACAAATTCTGTCTAGAAAACGTTATTCTAATCCTGGTTAATTTACATAGGATGTTAAGGTTCCGTTCTCTTTACTGTTTTCAAGTTGTTTTTAGTTTTGAGTTTTCAAAAATACTGAAAATACGTTTGGTTACCTATTCTTGAAAAAGAAATTCCAAAATGCGGAAAAATTTTACAAAGAAAACACAAAATGGCTGTTTTGGAATTTTTCAATGGAAACCACACAAAATAACAAAAATGCAGTAAACACTCATTTTTAACAACGATAGATGTAGCTCAGTTGGCTATGTATGTTGCAATTGGAGGTCCCGAGTTAACATGATGCTAGTGATGGTTGAAAGATGTAGCTCAGTTGGCTATGTATGTTGCAATTGGAGGTCCCGAGTTAACATGATGCTAGTGATGGTTGAAAGATGTAGTGAGAACAAACAATTGAAACAAATTCTAAAACTTATAAATAAGCAATATTTTTTTTGTTTTTTTTTTATTTTTTGAAAAGATGCAATAAACGGTGAGACAAATTCTATTATTTCTAATAACACTTTGGAACTTGTCAATTTACCACAGGGATCAAAACCTATTGATTAAAAGTGGTGTTTAGAAGAAAATATAATTTCAATGGAACTCTTAATATTTATAAAGCTAGATTAGTAGTTGAAAGGCATTGACAAAAAGAAGGAATTCATTATGTTAATACATATGCAAAAGTAGCTAGGATAACACCAATTAGGATATTTTTTACATTAGAATCCATGTATAACTTGAATATTCATCAAATAATGTCAAAATGGCATTCCTAAATGAGAATCTCGATGAGGATATTTATATGAAACAACCAGAAAGAAATGTTCTACTAGGAAACAAACACAGAGTAGAAAGTTATTTAAATATTTATATGGATTAAAATAAGCACCTAAAAAATAGCATGTAAAATTTAATTTTACTATTATTTGATATATGGATTTATTCATAACTGGGTTGTTAAATGTTTGTATGCATAAAGCGTGTGATGATATTTTAATTTTGTGTGTGTCTATGTGGATAATATGTTAAATATTATTTGTAATGATCTGAAATGAGTTAAAGGAAAAAAAACATCTTCCATATTCAAAATGAAGGATCTTTGATAAGTAGATACTATTAAAGGTATCAAAGTTAAAGGAGATGGAGGGAGTTATTAATTAAGCCAATCATTTTGTCAAGAATGTGATGAATAAGTTCAAACATTTGAACATCAAAGATGTCTTGTTAGATCCGAGCATCAAAAAAGTAAAGAACGATTGAAGATCAATAGCAGAAATGGAATATGCAAGCAAAACTTTGAAGTCTTATGTAAGCAATACGATGTACTAGACCAGATATTGCATTTGTTGTTAGTAAACTAAGTATGTTTACAACATTGGAAGATCATTGAGATGGTTCTTGTTCTTGGTTACTTAAATAAAACCAAAAATATGAGACTACAGTACTCAAAGTTTTCAGCTATTGTAGAAGGATACATCAATGCTAATTGAATATATTACCCCTATTTGGCACAAATTAAAATTTTAATTTTAATTGAGTTAAATTCAAAAATTAATTTCTACCACACAGTCTCGCTTTGTTGCCCACCGTGGGCAACCTAACAATTTCCCACATTCAATGAAAAATGGTCAAGTGTCAGATTTTAAATATTCGGGGCACTTGACTGTTTTACATTGGAGGTAGGCAACTATTATGCTGCCCACTGCAAGTAACAAAGCTTTTCGTTCAACCACATATTTCATGGGACCCACAATTTTTCAATTACATGCCTCATCTGCTTTCATCAGAATCTACAAAAATCTCAATTTAATCTCTACAAAACAAGAACATAGTATGGGGGAATCTAGCTCAGTTGGGTGTTTACTATTGGAGAAGGTGCATTTTTTTGGAGATGTAATAAACAAACACGTGTTACACACTTAACAACTGAGTATGAGTTCGTTGCATTGGTCGAAACAGGGAAATAGATTGAGAGACTTGGGGATCTTCTTAATGAAATCCTTTGGGTGCAGTGGATAATGCTCCCATATATATCTTGTGTGATAGTCAAGCCACTTTAGCATGAGCATATAGCAAAGTATATAACAAAAATCGAGACATATAAGTCTAAGACATGACTACTTGAAAAAATTAAATAAGCACATAGTACTTTCTGTAACGCCCCGAGTTCCGTAAAATTCGGGTCGCCACTTCGTCTCTTTAAAACTAACTATTTAACAAATATTGCGGAAATATGCTGAAATTTTAGAATATCACATTCATTTGGAAATTAGCATTGTAACTCAAATTTAAATAAATTCACTTGATAAACATTTTATAAAATCTCAAATCTCAACAAGTAGAATTTACAAGTTCCAATAATCTCGACTTTCAAAAATAACTTAAAATAAATGTTTGCCATAATTAGCCCTCATTCGCCACCGCCTCCAAACTCTGCAAATGTTATTTCAAAAGAAATACTCAGTAGACTCATTGTCAATAATTAATTTACAAGATAATTGATCACGTAATTATGCAAATAATACAATGACATTCTCTTCTTAATCATAGGCATCACATAGTGAATGCAAATGAACATATTCTTGTCGTATGCAAATAAAGCATATAAGTTATAACATGCATAACATAAATTTCTCTTCTTATCTCATAAGAGATATTATTGTCTTGTCTTATCTCATAAGAGATATTCTTGTCTTATCTCATACAATTAAGCATATAAATCACGTAAATCCACATAACACATGCAATTATAATATAAACTAATTAGTGGGGGAGAGTCTACCTCAATATCTCGAGTCACGTAAAAGTGGAGCGGGAAGTAACCTCAATCTCTTAATCGTTCGTACGTTTCGTCTAGCCAAAATATGAAATAAGCCTTGAATTAGCAATTTGAAATTTTTAAGCTTTAAAAATGATAAAGTAAAATTTAGGAACTTAATTGAAAATTTATTAAAATTGAAATTTGAAAAGTTTAAGGATTGAAATAGACTTTTTCAGAAATCAAGGGTTGACTAGAAATATTTTTAAAACATTTTAAAATATAATAGGGACTGAAATAGCTTTTTTTTTTTTAAACTGATGTTGAGCTAAACGGTTTCTAGAACTTGGGGACCAAAATTAAAAACGTTAAAAGATGGGGCTTAAGGGTCAATTTTACAAAAATAAATTTTTGAAACCAAATTTTCACACACTCTTTCTCTCTCTCATTCGGTTCAAACCCGAGAAGAGAGGAGCCGGCGACGTCTCTCTGATTTGGCGACCACCGACCGAGCAGCCGGTGATGGCGCCACTGGCAGTGAGGAGAGGGGCGGTGTAGGTGTAAGTGAAGGAAGTGGATTTTGTGGGTTTTTGGTGCCGAAATCAAGGCCAAATTGAGGCAAAGTCACGATTTGGGAGTTTCGCCGGCGAAAATCCGGCAACGAAGGTAAGTGATGGTCTCATGGTTTAATTTTCTTGATTTATTTCTATTCTTGGGTGTTGATTGAGGGGATTTTAAAAATGAGTAGTGGTGGGTCTATGGAGTTGGCGGCTTTGGGTGGTGGTTCGACGGTTGCTGGTGGTGAAGAAATAGGTGGTTCTAGGTTTGTGAGATTGTGGTTCAGTGAAGGGGTTACGATGGTGTGCTCTGGAAATGGTGGAGTTGGTGTGTGGATTCCGAGGCAGTGGACTCAATGGTCCAGTTGGGTGATGAAGGTGGTCGTGTGGTGGTGTTGAATGATTGATTTTGGTTCGACAGTGGTGATGCTTGGTTTAGGTCTCTATGGAGTTTGGCCGTGAGGTGAAGGAGCAAGAAGGTTGCTGCTAAGGCTGGACGTTTACCTGTTCGGTTCAGTTATTAAAGGAACCGAAATCGAACCGAAACTTTCGGTTTGGTTCTTTCAAAGACAAGAACCGAACGATTTTGGTTTCGATTCGGTTTTCGGTTTTCGGTTTTTGTTCTGTTCCAACTTAAAAAAATTAAATTTGATGCAAATACAAAAAAAAAATCTAATTGTTTGCAAAAATTAAAGGTAAATACAACCAAATAAAATTTTCAATTAAAATTAAAGTCCAAATTCATGTATTACCATGAATGTGAATCTCAGAATCTTGATAGTTAAAATCTTTTTTCACTCTAAAACCATTCTTATTTGAAAAGGATATCACGTCGAGGAAGTAAGAACATTTGAATCTCATTAAAAGTAAATTTCACAAAATAATAATACTATAATAGTGTATGATATAACTTAAAAGTAATTTATTAAATTTCATAATAATAGTGTATCAAATAGACAACATTTCATACACTGTCTAAGTGTCAATATATTAAAGTGTGGTTCTACTTGGATAATATTGTGAGTAATGGATTTTTAATTAAAATACTACCAATCTAAACAACATTTCTCAAAGGGAAAAATTGTGAGTAAATTTACACTCCTCTGACCCATTTTCTACACATTAAAGCGTGAACATAAATATATTTTGTTTTATAATTCAATGAAAAATTTTTAAAAATTATATTTTTATCGGTTTTGATTTCGGTTTTCGGTTTTGAATTTAAGAACCGATGGGTTTCGGTTTTTTTTTTTAAAAAAAAAAATCGGTTTCGGTTTCGGTTTTGAATTTTTTTTTCAAGAACCGAAATATTTTGGTTTTTTCGGTTCGGTTTCGATTCAGTTTACTCGGTTTCGATTTTTTTGTCCACCCCTAGTTGCTGCCGAGTGGTTGGTGTATGCGTGGGTATTTGAAACTTCAGATTGCAAATAAAACAGTCAGATTGTGGAGGTGCGAGAATGTTACCTTGGTAGCATGAATTGTGGGAATGACTAAGATTTGTGAGTGATTTGAATAGTAATTGTTTAGGGCACAATATCCTAGGTGCTAAGTGGGCTAGTTTGGGCTACAAAATTTTATAATTGGACTGAAAATAATCAAAACTTGGACAACATAATTTTGGATCAAAATAATAAAATATTGGGCTTAATTAAATTGGACTCAAAATTATTACAATTTAGATTTAAAAATAATAATGAATTTGATACTTTAAAATATTTGAGATTGGACTCGATTTGATAGATTTAAATTTATTTTACACTGACTAGACGAACATGCTTTCACTTTAAAAATAAAATTTGGAGTTAAAACTTAGTGACACATTTTTCGAGAGAGAAAAAAAAAGATTTTATTTTATTTAAAAATTCTCGATCGCTACACTCTTTCACATATTTAAAGTCTAGTGAAACTTAGTTGATCCACCGACCAAACCTATTATAAAAGAATTAGTAAGATCAACATTAAAAACTATGGGGTGAACTCCAAGATTAAATAAGTATATCTAGGTTCAAATTGTAAAAATAAACCGTTCGATAAGTAGATATTTTCAGCACTATATATTTTAAAACTCTATCCTCGATAATTAGTTTCAATTATTATAGTTGAAGGGATGAGTTAATAAAACTCTTATTTAAGTTCAGTATCAGGTACAACTATCTCTAAAAGTAACAAAGATACTAGAAGAACATACCTATTGAACTTCGAGGTGGTGCTGCCTAGGGATGGCAAGAAAAACTCATAGGACACGAGACCCAAATCCCATTAGAAATGAGTGACGTGTTCGACAAACTTTTAGTATAATCAATACAATTTTCAACATCATTTTTTAATCACACATATTTTTTCTATCCAATTTTTAACCACACATATTTTTTCTATCCAATTTTTAACCACACATCTTACCTAGAAAACACAAATAACACTAATCATTACCTATTATAACAGTTTCCGAACACAAGCTAAAGTTAAGTTTCAATGAAATGGGATATTTCTCAAAAAATTGACAAATGACATAAATTGTAACATATTTTTAATAGAAATAGGTTTTTTTTTCTTTTCTTTTCTTTTTTTTTTTTCTTTTTTTTTGGTGGATAAAATTAGGTGTCATGTCATCTCTATTTTTATGTTAGAGTAAACAATGCTGGATGACAAAGAAAAATTTACGCACTAAATACGTTCTTGTAGTTATTTGATAACGCCTATTGTGCTTTTATGTTATTATTAGTTAATACTGCTCTTTTTGAGTTTTTATGTGTGAATTGGTTATGGACCGTTGAATGAATTCACATTGTTGAATTAAAAGTTTTTCTAGATGTTCTTGGAAAATGATAGAAAAGCATAGTCACTTGATTTTTAGTAGTCGTCAAAGTAGACTAGGAGAGTTTCCACTTTCACTCTTTCCAAATTTTCCAATATTGAATCTATTTGTAAGGAAGATGATAAGAGAGATGCTAGCTACTTGTATATTTATCAATGTCTCTTTTGTGTAATTCATGGAAGAATATTTAACATTAGTCAAACAAAGTGCATCTAACACGTGTGAATGAACAGTTAAAGATTTACGTCTAGTAGAAAATTTTGTGCATGTCAAACTCAAGTGAAGTAGCTAGAAGTACAAGACATGTTAAACTCTAGTTAATTCTTTGAAAAATATCATTCATTTTCATTAGTGTGGATGAAAAACTATGAATAAGTGAGAGTTTTTCATTTCTAAGACATGAAAATCAATAATAAAAAAATCACATTTGAGTGAAACATTTCCATTCTCATACAAATTCAAATATTTTAAAACTTTTCCATCAAGTTCTTGAAAGAATCACTAGTGCTTAAGTTCTTCTTCTTAAAAGTCTTGTTTAATCTTACAAACTATTTGTCAGTGAATCCGTTTAAGCACTTTAAAAAAAAATGGAGGGGACAAATATCGTTCTAGTACAACAATTACTTGTTCAAGCCTATTATTCTTCGTATTGTGTTTGTTATATCCTTCTCCCTTTTCTCATATTTCCAACACTTCAGGGGCGGCTAAAGAAACTGGCGTGACAAATTCATATTAAAAAATATATGTGGCAAATGACTTTTCTCGGGTCAATTTTTTGGGTTCTGCCAAGAAATGTCTGATCATGACAAAAAGAATTTCATTGTGTTCTGATTTAACACATTCAATTACATTGAAAGCTATAAATTGCTTAGGTACAATGCACCTCTTTTTGTCAACCCGCAGACTATTGATTATGAAAACATTTCTTCTCCTCTCATTCTTTCTTATTGCATTTGCCTTGAAACCAGAAGGCATTAATGGAGTCGAGCGCATAATCGGCGCCATATCGGATTGTAACACACGAGTAGGCAAAGAAGAAAGAGTAGCCATGGATATGGCCATTCAAGATTTCAATATGCAGCAAAATAGAACATTTATTAGGTTGCGATTCAAGTGTTCTGAAGATAAACCTCTACAGGCAGCTCTTGCAGGTAATTAAATCATCCATTACTTAATATAAGTTTAATGATATTGATGCAAATCCCGTTGGTATTTGAACAAAAAATTCCCACAATAATTTAATACCAACCAAAAAAAGTTAAAATGATAAGAAAAGTGATGAATATTATTCCTAACGAAAATTCTAATGAAAAATAGCATTAGTCCATTGGAGAGATGAAACAAATTCTAAGATGTTTGTGGAATCAACAACAACTATACAAGAACAATATTCCCAAATAAAAGTTGAAGAAATTTCAAGAATAGTTACTAGTTAAAAAAGGATTTTTACCTCTCAAATGCTCCAAAGAGTCTTCAAAATACCAAGCTAATGTTCTAGGATTTCAAATGAGTCTATTTATTAGGCCTGGGTATTTTAATCGGAATCGAACATCCCGAATTGAAACCGATCCGAAATCGAAGGTTCTGTCCTGCTCCAAAAAATATATATTAGGAATCGAAAACCAACTAGGTTCGGGTAAATTCTTGATTCTTAAAAAGAACCATGAGTATCCGAATGGAACCAACTTTTATATAGTTTTTTATTTTTTATAATTTATACACTAAGCAAAAAATATATAACTTAAAAATCTAATTTAGGTATCAATTTTCTAAAACTCTAGACTATAACAATAAAAAATCAAGACTTACTTATTCTCTTTTACCTCTCGTCCTACATTAGATTATTGCATTTCATGGGTTAGTTTAATAATCTTTGAAATTTGAGCTTTCTATAAATCAAAAATTTAAGATTGGGTTGTAATTTAAGTTGATGAATTAAAGTTTTCATTTTTTTACAATTCAAACTCTACGAACTTAAGTGTTTTTTTAATTTTTGATTATAATGCATTACAATTAAATTTAATATATTCATAGTTTGGACTGTACTGTACCTTTTTTATTAGCTGAATTTTCTCCCTTGCACAAATATTATCGAGTAGTAATGTGGTCGTTATACGTATAGAAAGGGCTTATATGAAAATATTAATTTAATGTGTATATAAAGAAAATATTATGGGTAGAACTGAACCCGACTTGGAACCAAAGGTTCGAGTTTGGGTTTGGTTTCAATAATTACAAAGACTCAAATGGTTCCAATTTTGAAATACCCGAAATATAATGGGTGATTCAGGGTATTGAAATACTCAGACCGCCCACCCAACGCCCAGAACTATTTATAGTACCAAAAGAAAAGAAATAAAAAGGCTCGATTTTTAAATGAAAACTCATGAAAATTCTATCTTTTGAACGGCCAAGCAATCTCGTATGAGGGAAATCCGCGCGATCTCGTGACGATCGCTAAAACCTTCTGTCTCTAAAGCGCACGCAATCACGTGCTTGTTATGGCCTGCAATCGCCCGAGCATCCTTTTTGGTTCCCTTTTGAATTTTTATCCCAACTTGATTTTTGGCTCCTCCTTCAACTTAGTCACTTGTTTTAACCCTGAACCTTGAACCTCCTCAGTGCCTCTTATTTAGGCGGTCTCGATGTACGTGATGTCGAGAGTAACGATGCCCTCCATTTGGCCTCGACCCCATATTTTGTGATCGAGTCCCGTCATTAACTTTTGAACTTCCTTGGCCTTGGATCTCGTCATGGATCCCACCAACACACTTATCGAGGATTGACTTGTTTAATTCCCTTGATTCTTATCATCTCCTCTTGTACTCACCTGGGAGATCCAGCTTGTAGGTATTATCGTTAATCTTCTCAATTATTTGGAAGGACCATAGCCGCGCAGTTGCAATTTGAATTTCCTTTGATTGGGAAAACATTCATTTCTCAAGTGGAGCCACACCCAATCACCCGGTTTGAATGACACACGTTTTCTACCTTTGTTAGCACTAGAAGCATATTGTTCATTCTTTTTCTCGATTTGGAATTTAACCTTCTTGTGGAGAGATTTGACCAACTCCGCATTTTTCTTCCCACCTAAACTACCTCTTTCATCAATATGCAAAGGAATCAAATCTAAAGGAGTTAGTAGATTAAAACCATAAACACTTTCAAAAGGAGAAAAGTCGGTAGTAGAGTGAACACTTCTATTATAAGCAAACTCAACAAAAGGTAGACTTTCTTCCCAACTTTTTAGATTGCTCTTAAGAATAGTGCGAATGAGTTGTGTTAATGTTCTACTAACCACTTTGGTTTGGCCATCAGTTTGGGGATGACAAGTTGTTGATAATAAAACTTTGGTTCCTAATTTTCACCACAAAACCTTCCAAAAGTGGCTAAGAAATTTAATATCACTATCCGACACAATACTCCTAGGAACTCCATGAAGTCTAAATATCTCCTTAAAGAAAAAGTCGATCATGTGATGGACATCATCAGTTTTGTGACAAACAATGAAGTGTGCCCATCTTGCTAAATATATCAACAACCACAAAGATGGAGTCACTTCCTTTCTTAGACCTAGGTAAGCCCAAAATAAAATCCATAGAAAAAATCGGTCCATGATTCGCTAGGAACCGGTAGGGGCATATATAATCTATGAGGTGTTACTTTAAACTTTGCTTTCTTACAAGTGATGCACCTAAAACAAATCATTTCTACACCCCTCCTCATTTTAGGCCAAGAGAAATGTTCTTGCAAAATTTTCAAAGTTCTTTTCACACCAAAGTGACCCATTTAACCTCCCCAATGGGCCTCTCTCACTAATAACTCTCTCAAAGAATAATTAGGCACACAAAGTTTATTTTCACGAAACAAAAACCCCTCATGCCTATAATACTTGTCACGTGCAACCTTTTTCACACAACACAAATATACTTGTAAAATCCACATCATTCACATATCCTTAATACATTCAAAACCCAACAATTTTGCATCCAAAGTAGTGATAAGAGCATACCTTCTAGATACTGCATTGGCTACCATATTCTCTTTATCTTGCTTGTATTTGATGACGTAGGGGAATGTCTCCACATACTCCATCCATTTGGCATGCCTCTTGGTCAGTTTTCCTTGCCATTCCAAGTGCTTCAATGACTCGTGGTTGGTATAAATGACGAACTCCTTTGGCCACAAGTAGTAATGTCATGTCTCCAATACCCTTATCAAGGCATAGAGCTCTTTGTCATATGTTGAGTAGTTCAATGTGGCCCTATTGAGTTTTCCGCTAAAGTATGCAATTGGTCTTTTCTCTTACATTAGCACCGCTCCAATACCTATCCCTGAAGCATCACATTCAAACTCGAAAGTCTTGTCAAAAGTAGGTAAGGCCAAAATGGGTGCGGTGCACAATCTTTCTTTTATTTCATTAAAATCTTTCTCTTGCTTTTCCTCATTTAAACCCTACATGCTTTTTAACTACCTCAGTAAGTGGTGAAACTAGTGTACTAAAGTCTTTGACAAAACAACGATAAAAAAAAGGTAGCGTTCTGTTTGTATTTTATTTTGTATTTTCATTTTCGAAAATGTTTTGTGTTTCCTGTTTTCATTTTTGTTTTCAAATTTGCTGAAAACGCGTTTGGTTTGTCATTTCTGAAAACTGTTTTTGAAAATGAAAAGCTGGAAAACACGTTCTGTTTGAAATTTTGCAGAATACTACTTAAACTATTTTTAATTAATTTGCTTGCAGAATACTACTAATTCAAACTCAAGTTTCCTTTCACAATACACTGAAAACATGGTTACATGCAACACACTAATGTGAGCATTAAGAGTCTATATTAACACAGCTTGGTCAGGTTCTAGATTTGAAAAAGCTCTACTTCTATTAAAATTCAGAAAATGCAAGTTCTTTCAAAACCACCAGAGTCCATTTATCAGTGCATTTTTTGAAATATAATAACAAGAATTCTCACTTAATTTTTTTTTTTTTAATGTTGATATTGAATTCAATAAAACTGTATTTAAACTTAGTTCCAAGTTAGGATAATTCTAAAAAAAAAAAAAAATTAGGCTTAGTTCCAAGTTAGGATAATTCTAAAAAAAGTAATAAAAAAATAAAACTTTATATTAAGCTTAGTTCTAAGTTAAGATAATTCTTAATAAAAAAAAACGCGTTTTCCGCGTTTTGGACATTTTTTTGTCGAAATACACACAAAACGCCCAAAACGAGGTTTTGGGCGTTTTGTGTACAAAATTTTTTTTTTTTTGGTTTTCCAAAATGCGTTTTCGAAAATAAAAACAGAAAACGACCTCAAAACAGCAAAGAGAATAGGGGCTAACTAATCCATGAAAACTCCTTACCTCTGGTGACACTTTTTGGTGTTGGCCACTCCTTAATGGCCTTGACCTTTTCTTTGTCAACTTCAATGTCTTTTTTAGTAACAACAAAACCAAGAAATACAACACTTTTCATGCAAAAAATACACTTTTTTTAGGATTGACATACATTTTTTCTTCTTTTAAAACCAAAAGCACATATCTTAAGTGTTCAACATGTTCATACAAATTCTTGCTGTAGATCAAAATATTATCAAAATAAACTACCATAAATTTTTCAATAAATGCAAGCAAAACATAATTCATTAATCTCATAAAAGTGCTCGGTGCATTAGTGAGACCAAACGACATAACCAACCATTTATATAAACCATGCTTAGTTTCAAGTGCAGTTTTCCATTCATCTCCTTCTCTCATCCTAATTTGGTGGTATCAACTTCTCAAATCAATCTTACTAAAAATGCAAGAACCACGCAATTCATCTAGCATGTCATCTAACCTAGGAATGGGATGTCGATAATTTACCGTTATGTTGTTGATAGCTCGAAAATCAACACACATCAAAGACTCATGCACTCTCAAACATATTTCTTGCCCATCAACTCATCCACTTGTCTTTGAAGTTCTTTGGTCTCTTCCTGTTTGCTTCCGCATGCTGGTCTATTTGGAATTACAGCTCCGAGAATGAAATCAATTTGGTGCTCGATGCCTCTAATGGGTGGAAGTCCACTAGGCATCTCCTCTGGAAAGATATCTTCAAATTCTTGCAACAAAGAGGTAGCTAAATTGGGGAGGGGATTGTGGGATTTATTAAGTGTAATGAGTGATTCCTTGTACTCCATCAAAAGTACTTATTGATTTTCCTTTAAAGCCCTCTCCACATCACCCTTATTAGCATAAAAAGTCACTTTTTTCTTAACCTCTTTCGCCCTCTTTCTCTTCTCCTTCTCCCCCTCACTTCTTCCCTCACTACTCTTCTCAGCATTTTTTCCACTCTCTCTTTACTCCCCACTCACATCCACTCTTTTCTTTCCTTTTCCCTTTTCCTCTTCCTCCTCTCTTTTGAGCTTCAATTGGTCCTTATAAACTTCTTCAGGACTCTCAAGGGTAGTAGTGTCACAGGTTTCCCATTTATTTGGAAGCTATACCTATTTCTCCTTTCATCATGCACCAATTTCCTATCATTTTGCAAAGACATACCCAAAAGTATATGTGTAGCTTGCGTGGGAACCACATCACAAAGCACTTGATCATTATATGTCCCAATGTTGAAAGTAAGAAGTACTTGCTTACTTACCTTTAACTCTCCATAATCACTCAACCATTGCAATTTATAGGGAATAGGATGTGGCACCACCAGTAATCCTAGCTTTTCCACCATTTGAGTACTAGCCACATCTGTGCAACTCCCACCATCAATAATGATACTACAAACTTTATATCTCACGAGACACCTAGTGTGAAAAATATTTTCTCTTTGCTTAACCATTTCATCAACTTTGGCTTGGGTGTTAAGAAATCTTATGGTAACCAAAAACTTTGGTGGACTAGAAACTCCCTCCACCTATTCTTCCTCACTCTCACTATCATCTTCCATTTGTACTCACTCATCCTCATCTTCATCTCCCGAGTACCACTCCCCATTTTTAATGAACATCACCTTTTTGTTAAGGCACTCACGTGAATAATGCCCCCGGCCCCTACATTTGAAACACTCAATATCTCTACTTCTAGAAGTAGTAGGGACAACCTTGGGCTTTTCCTTGATGAAGCCAACTTCAATCCCCTTGAATGAGTCATTCTTGTACTTAGGTGGCATTTTATCACCATTTTCATTCCCCCACTTAGACTTCCAATTAGAATTAGGACCCCCCCCCCCAAATATTTTTCTTGTCCTTTCTTCTTAAATTGTTCATTCTTTTTCAATTGATCCTCGATCTTGATATCCATGTACACCAACTCCTCCATTTCCACATAATGGTGTAACTCCACCACATTGGCTATCTCCCTATCCAATCCACTCATAAATCGAGTCATGATGGCCTCCCTATTCTCCTCTATGTTAGCCTTCATTAAGGCATTCTCCAACTCCTTGTAGTAATCATCTACTCCTCTAGAACCTTGAGCAAGAGTTTGTAGTCTTTGATAGAGACACATATAATAATGATTAGGAAAAGATATCTTCCTCATAAGACTCTTCAACTCATCCCAAGTATCAACACTACCTCCAAATTCCTCCTCCTAGTGAATAATAAATTGTCCCACCAAGCTAAGGCATAGTCGGCAAACTTCACTACTCCTAACTTAACATTTTTATCTTTGGAGTATCGATGGCACTCGAAGATCAACTCCATCTTTCTTTCCCATTCTAAGTAAGCATCCGGATCACTTTTTCGATGGAAAGAAGGAATCCTCATTTTAATGCTTCCAAGATTACCATCCATCACATCTCTACCTTTATGATTCCTCCCATGACCTCGACCGAACCCTCCAACATTCCTACCTCCTCTATTTCTACCCATGTACCAATTTTGGTCACTACCCCCCTTCACTCTCCAATTCATCATCATCATCATCATCATCATCATCATCATCATCATCATCATCATCATCTCTAGCTCTTCTTCTATCTCCCCTCCTATCATTATTATCCCTTGGTGGTGGGACTTCTCTCATAGTCTCCAATCTTTCTAATCTTCTCTCCAACCTTCCTTCCATTTCCTCAATTCCCTTTGCTATTGTAACCGTGAGAGCTTATATCATATCTCTCAATTCATATGTTTGAGCATTAGAATCTTGCCCACTTGAAGCATTAGTGTTGGATATGGTGTGCAAGTGTGAAAGTGTCCTCACAAGATGTCTCACTTGTGTTTGCACTCAATTTAGGCTTTTACCCTCTAATGAGCTCACCACTCTTGTTTTTTTCCTTTCCAATTTTTCTTACTCAAACCCTCCAAAGAACGTAATCAACTAGATCGAGAAATCAATTCTTGTGTAGCGAAATTTCACAAACAAACAAACAATGAGGTAGGGAAAGATTGACATAATAACAAGTAGAATTTCTTTACTTGCTACTATACAAGAAAGTGAGATTTGAATTTATGGGATTGTTTTCAAAGGTATAATCACAATAAGTTAGATGAAAGGAACAAGCAAGCAACCAAGAATATGTTTGGTGTTTGAAAAGTAGAATTAAGAGTGTGTTTGATATTGTTTAAAAAGAGTTTATTAAATAAATAGTGATTTTTTAAGAGAATAGATTATTGAGATTTGGTTAAAAAGTCAAATATTATGGGCTTAACTTTTAATAGATGATTGAGATTGAGTACTGTAGAAAAAAGAGAAAAATTTAATGAATATCAAATAAGGGCTAAGTATGAAAATTCTCTTTAAAGCATTTTATCAAACACTTAGTAGGCTCACTTTGAATAGCATGGATATACAAGTGTTTGTTCAAATGTAATCATCAACAATCTCAAATGTGATAACAACAACAATATCCAAGATGTAAGAATCAATAAATACTCGTGGGCATACAAAGTTTTCAATTTTTTTTTTCTTTTTTTTTTAATTTTCGTTTTTCACTTTTTTTATTTTTTTATTTTTTAATGAAGAACAACAAAAAGAACCAATTTTAGAGCCAAGTTCTAATACCAAATGATGTGAACCCCTTTGGTGTTTGAACAAAAAATTCTCACAACAATTTAATACCAATCCAAGAAAGCTAAAATGGTATTTAAAAAAAAAAAAAAAAGGTGAAATAAAAAAGATGGTATTATAAAAATAAGATGAAATAAAAAATGCTAAAATGACCTGTAATCACGCAAGCGCCCGTTTTGGTTCCCTTTTGATTTTTTTGATCCCAACTTAATTCTTGATTCCTCATTTGACTTAGTCACTTGTTTTAACCCCGAACCTTGAACCTGCTCAGTGCCTCTTATTTAGGCGGACTCGATGCACGTGATTTCAAGAGTGACGATGTCATCCATTTGGGCTCAACTCCATATTTTGTGAACGAGTCCGTAATTAACTCTTGAACTTCTTTGACCTTGGATCTCATCTTGGGTTCCATTGGCATGCTTATCGAGGATTAACTTGTTTGATTCATAGAAATTAACGAAACTTTTGTCGAATTTCTTTGCAGCCAGACATCTGATCAATAAGAACAAGGTGTTAGTAATTCTTGGACCAAGATCTTGGGAGGGAACATCCACTGTTGCCGAGGTTAGTGAACGCTATGATGTTCCAATTCTATCATTTGCCGACTCTAGTCCGCCGTGGGCAGCCGAGCGCTGGCCATTCCTCATTCAAGCCGCTCCCAGCACGTTTACACAAATGAAGGCAGTGGCTAATATAATGCAATCCTGGGGGTGGCGCCGGGCGAATGTAATCTATGAGGACACAGATTCTGCAGCAAATGGAATCAGTCCTTATCTATATGGTGCTCTACAAGAAGTTGATGTCCAAATAAGCAATCTTTCACCCCTCCCTTCTTTTGCTGATTCCTCTTTGTTGCAGAAAGAACTTGAAAAGTTGAAAAAAGAGCAATGTAGACTGTTTGTTGTGCATACTTCTTTAGCACTCGCAACACGTATTTTTGGAATGGCAAAGGAAATGGATATGATGGAGAAGGAATATGTATGGATCACCACTGATTCCATTACAAGTTTGGTGCATTCCATGAATTTTTCCTCAATATCCTCTATGCAAGGTGTGATAGGAGTGAGGAACTCTTATCTTGAGACTGGACATGATTTCCATAGGTTTTCCACAAGATTTCTTCAAATATTTGGCCGGAAGTACCCTGATCAAAAGCATCACGAGCCCGGAATTTTTGCGCTTCAGGCCTATGATGCCGTGTGGACAGTGGGATTATCGATGAATCAGAATCAAGACGACGTTAACGATGGCCAGAAACTTTTGGAAAGTATTCTGAGAACAGATATTGACGGATTAAGTGGGAAAATCCGGTTCACACAGCGAAAGTTAGAGACTGCGACTCAATTTCAGATAATCAATATCATTGGAAAGGGTTATAGAGAATTGGGATTTTGGACTGTTGAAGGATTCTCCAGTAGTATTGATGGTGGAATGTACAATTCTTCCATGGAGATTTTAGGACATGTTATTTGGCCTGGAGGGCCATGGTCTACTCCAAGAGGATGGGATCTTCCAACAATTGAAAATCCTTTGAGAATTGGAGTTCCCAATGGATCCATAACAAACAAATTTGTGGAAGTTCATTATGATCCTTCTATAAATCATTACACTTTTTCTGGATTTTCTGTGGATGCTTTCAGTGAAACTGCAAAGCATTTGAAGTTCTCTCTACGATATGAATTCATTCCTTTTGGAGGAAACTACACTGATTTAGTAAAGAAAGTTCAATCAAAGGTAAGAGATTCTATACTAATTTCCTGTTTGGTATAGGTAGTTTTAGAGAGTTTTTAAGGAATTTTGGGTTTTTGGGATTGAAAAATACGAAAAGTGGTAGATCCTGTAGAAATGTTGGTTGAAAATGAATTTGAGGGAAATGTTGGAAAAAAAAATGGGTAGGAGGAAACAAACTCTGAATTTCATTTGAGTTGGAAGAAATTCGATACTGACACGAATCCTAATTGTTTGAGCAGGAATTTGATGCAGCAGTTGGAGACATTGCAATAATATCAAATCGATGTGAATACGTAGAATTCACGCACCCTCATACTGAGTCGGGACTGGTGATGGTAGTGCCAATACTTCTATCACATTCAAATACAGCTTGGTTGTTTGTGAAGCCCTTCACAAAATCCATGTGGTTACTCACATTATTCATTAATGTCTTTAATGGATTTGTGGTGTGGAGTATTGAGAAAATTTACTGCTCTGAACTAAGAGGACCAGTTCTGAACCAAATAGGCACTCTACTTTGGTTGGCTTTTGTCACACTCTTCACATTAAATGGTAACATGCATATACACACAAGATTATCCAAAATATGATTTGAATGATATTATATTGATATTTTCCAGTTTAATTTGTCGACAGGTCAAAAATTACATAGCAATTTGTCACGTATGACGACAGTGGTATGGCTTTTTGTGGATCTGATCATCATACAAAGCTACACAGCCAACCTTACCAGCATGCTCACAGTGCGAAATCTTGAACCAAGAATAGCAAATATTGAGACGCTGAAGAGCAAAAACGCGTTGATTGGATACTCTCAGAAATCCTTTGTCAGGGGATATTTGGAGGGTCCTTTAGGATTCAAATCAAACAACATCAGGAGTTTCACAACAGCAGATGAGTACGAACAGGCTCTTAGAAGTGGTGAAATTGCAGCAGCATTTCTTGAAGCTCCTGTGGCTAAACTTTTTGTTGCCAAATATTGCAAGAGATTCACCATTGCTGGTCCTACTTTCCAAGTTGGAGGATATGGATTTGTAATCTCTCTCTCTCTCTCTCTCTCTCTCTCTCTCTCTCTCTCTCTCTCTCTCTCTCTCTCTCAATGCGCATTTCGATTAAAAACTAAAAAAAATGTGCACATAGATTTCAAGATTAGTAAGAGCATCTCGAATTAGACATTGTCATGACACAATGTGCATAATTTTTTTTTTACAAATGACAAAAAATGCTTATGTGACATAATTAGTACTAGACATTATCTAACATAATTTCTAACTCTAGATATTGCCCTTAACAAAGTTTACCATTAATTTAATAATTTCTACTTAATCAATATATTTCTCTCTCTTTCATTTTTCTAGAAAACTAATAACAATTCGAAACATTTGTATATTGAACAGTGTTACATTGGAGAAGTTTTTTAATATAATGTCAATATATTTGCCACATATACAACGTAGACATTGTTTCATTGGAGATGCTCTAATGATTTGAGTCACTCCTCTTGACAAGGGTCTAAAACTTTAAGTTGTTGAAGAGGGAAGTTCAAGTGTAGGTCTGATCATTTTTATAATAGTTTTTACATGCTCACGATTTTGGTTTACCACCATCGTAATTAAACGGATAGAGAGGGGATGTGTATTCATTTAAATTTTCATCTTCGACTTGATCTCTTCATTTTACTAGATGAGACAGATGACATTATTTTCTATTGATTTCATCGTCTCAGGCATTTCCAAAGGGATCCCCTTTACTTCCTGACATAGACGAAGCATTACTGAATGTTCGCGAAAATGGAGTGCTGAAAGATTTGGAGGAAAGACTAATAGAATCTGAGCAATGTGTGGACACTCAATCAGACAGTGAAACTGCGAGTCTTAGCCCTTACAACTTCTTTGTGTTGTTCATATTTACAGGTGGGACATCCACAACAGCACTTTTAGTCTACTATTTTCGGGCCACGGCCACACACAGATCATTCGAGAACTCCACTGCTCATTATAAAGGGATTTGGATCACGATAATGATGGTTTTGATCAAGTTGGGATATCACAGAAACAGGCTGCCAACAAAAGTAAGTGATGTTGCGCATGAAAATCCCGGAATTTCTCCACAAAATTCGCATTCACGATCACAAGTCTAGAATATTAATAATACATACAATCGATGGACCAAGATAATGAATCAAGATTAGAGCATGGCATACAACTTATTAATGGTATGTCGTTGAAGACGCTGATCATTAAGAGCTCTACATATTGACATTTGTTGCTAAGGTGCATTACATATGAATACGCCTTTTGACATTGAAGTGTGATTAGTTGTTCATTCTCATCGTTCTGTTTCATAAATAGTTTTTTGTTTATAAAAAAATGACTTTTTTAGAGGTAAATATGTTGTTGAAAAATTATTTTTAAAAATGTGTAATTAAAAAATAATTTGAAAAAAATGTAATGTTTATAAACAAGTTATCAAGTACATTTTTAATTTAAGAACAAATCAAAAGACATGTATATAGCAACTTGTGACCAAAATACTGATTCTACAAGATAGGTCAAATCAATGAGACAAAACTCATAATACATAAACCAATTGCAAGTAATTATTAGCCTCCAACATTGACTAATTTCTTAAACCTAAATACAAAACAAACAAACATTAAATGAAACACCATCTGCAGGCAAATGGAGCAAACTTTTCTTGTTTTTCCTTTTACCTTTCTTTTAAACATTTCAAGAAAATGAAACCCTAAAAACTCAAATGACAATAATGTGAAATCATGGAACATAACGGGTCCCACACTATAACCATGTTAGAGCATCTCCAATGCAACAATATCTCCTATGTATTTGTGGCAAAAAACATTGACATTATAATTAACAACTTCTCCAATTCAACAATGTTCACGGTGCAAATGTAACAAATTATTATTTTTTTTAGAAGAAATAAAGAGAGAGAGTATATATTGATTGGAGAGACATCATTACATTGTCAAGGACAATGTTTAGAGGTAGAAATTGTGATAGATACCTTCTAAAATTATTGTGCCACATAAATACCTTTTGGCCATTTCTGAAGAAAAAAAAAAAAAGTACAAGACATTGCGCTTGACATTGTTGCATTGGAGATGCTCTTAGATCTTAGCTTCCCGCCCCTATTTGGTGGTTATAAAAATAAAAATTTTAATAGATTTTGATAAAATTTGATGAAATGGGTGGTTGAAAAATTGTGATCTCATAAAATATATGGTTAAAAATAATTGTTGACTTTGAATTAAATTATAATCTGAACTTTAATTTTTACCAAACACAGGAGAGAGAGGGGGGGAGAGAGAGAGAGAGAGAGAGAGAGAGAGAGAGAGAGAGAGAGATCACGTGGTCTTATTGAACATGCAGGTTATTTGCACCACAGCTTCTTACTGATTGGCTTACTCCCATGAAGCCGAGAGAGTGAGAGAGCATTAGGGTTTCTTGGATTCAATCTATCTTGCTGCATACAATCTATAATGGTACGATGTTTTAATTTTATTTTGATATAGTACGTCTTCATTTTCAGACTGGTCTATAAGGTATGATAATTCTAGAAATATGACTAGTAATTTGTTTAATAATTTTCAAAATGATGAAGAAATTGATCAATATTGATACTTCTGTAAATGAGTTTAATTCAAATTGCTCAAATTGAATAAAGGTATATAACTGGACTATTCCTAATGTAGACAAGAAATCTATCTATGAAATAGGAAGGTCAGATTTTACTCAAATTTATGTTATCAAGACTTTTGAACAAACTCTTGATATCAAAAGTCAAATTATTGAGATATCTTTATTTTCAAAGGAAACTATTCAAGAACACAGGCTTTGTTCAAATTGCTGTTAAGTGTTAACTATTGATTAGACCTGGTTTAGACATTCCTACCCTTTTTAACTCTTTGAGATAAAAGGCATCAAAATTTCCAAATCCTCGCTCTTGATCTTTGAGCTGATTGACGATACGTTGAAATTCTGGTAATTAACATGAATAAATTTGAGGGGGGGGGGGGGGAATCAGCTTTTGGATTAATCAGAAAAACTAATAATTATCCATAAGTGAAGTGGGATTGAATTATGCCAAAATTAAGAGAGAAAATTTGACACATGATTGGACAGACCAGAAACATCCTTAATTCCAGAAGTAGAAAATGTATATTTTGGTAAATTTTCCTATTATGTTTTACTCCTCAGAATCACCTCAAATAATACACAATGCGATTCAAACATAAAAACCTCAGAAAATTTTATTACTCAAATAAAATCGCAAAGTATATAAAGAAAATTTATAAATCTTTAACCAGATCTAAAGAAATCAGAATAAAACTCAAAACTCGCACAACCACCAAGTAATATTACAGATTCAACACTATAATCAACCATTAAAAATACCCTCTGATTATACACGAAGAATCAGGGTTAAAAATACACAAAAAGGAGAGAGATGAGAGTTCTCTTTCAGAACCACGAAGAAGGAGAATATGGAAGAGAGAGAACAAAGAGAGATCAGATGAAGCGTCTGGAAGAATGGACTGGATGAGAACCAAGTTAGATACGTCTTTATCCTTCAATGGATCGCTGAGATTTGATCAAGACAATCCAATGGCTGGTAATAAATGGTCGGTGATTAATTCGGCCAAGGAAACCGGGTCATGACCTAATATATGGACTGGGCTTCAATGTTGGGATCCAGTATTAAATCATCAAATTTAAGCTTTAATTTCTATTTGGGCTGAGGTGTGGGTCTTTCAGCTTGGCCTCTTTAAATCATTTGGGATTTACTCCTTTATTACTTGGCTGGTCCAATTGTCTTCACATACTCCACCTCAATTGGATCAGAAGCCCTGCAAAACATAAACAAAGTAGTATCAAAATTTTAACAAATTAAGAAACCTTAAAGAATCCCTAAATTTATTAACAGGTATAACTTTAATTCCAGCATCTGCTGGATCACATTATGTAGCAATTTTCTCAAGTTTTATAATTCCTCTATCAAAAACATCCCTAATGAAATGAAATTTTACATCAATGTATTTAGATCTATTATGAAATACAGGATTTCTACTAAGATATAAGGCACTTTGACTATCTGTACAAATGCTAACAGAATTTTCATAAAAATGTCCTAACTCTTCTAGAAGACCTCTTAACCAGATAGATTCTTTTACAATATATGTAGCAGCAATATATTCAACTTCTGTGGAAGATAAAGCAACTAATTTTTGCAATTAACACTTCCAACTAATGCATGTACCATTTAAAACAAAGAAATATGCAGAGGTAGATTTTCTATTATCTATATTGTCAGCAAAGTTAGAATCAACAAATCCTTTAAGATAAAAATTAGATTTTTGTTTCTCTAAAATAAGACTCAAATCAGAAGTATTTTTCAAATATCTAAATAAGCATTTCATAGCTTCCCAATAAGTTTCACCTGGTATACTCATGGTTTACTCATAAATCAACTAAGTACACTAACAGCAAATGAAATATCAAGTCTGGTACAGACCATAAGATACATTACAGAACCAACAGCATTTTGATAAGGCACATTGGTCATTCTATTTTCTTCTTCTACAATTTTAGGAGAATGTTCAACAGAGATTTTGAAATGACTAGGCAAAGGTAAAGAAACAAGTTTTGAATCAAATAGATTAAATCTTTTTAAAATCTTTTCAATATAAGCCTTTTGATTTAAAGCAAGTTTCCAAGTTTCTTTATTCATAAAAATATCCATTCCTAGAATTCTTCTAGTATTTCCTAAATCTTTCATTTCAAATTCTGCATTAAGTTTTTGTTTCAAAGACATAATTTCATTCAAATCAGATCCAGCAATCAACATATCATCTACATATAATAGCAGATACATATAACTAGAATTCTGGTATTTAAAATAAAAGCAGGGATCATATTGGCTTTTAACAAATTTCAAATTTTGTATAAAAGTATCAAATCTTTTATATCATCAATGCAGCAAATTTCAAATAGTAAACCCAACCACATGCATTCCTTAACAACATCTGTGGCAGTAATGTATTCTGCCTCAGTTGATGAAAAGGCAACCAGTTTTTGCAGCTGGGATTTCCAGCTAATACAGGAAGAGTTTAAAGTAAAAAAGTGAGAAGATGTTGATTTCCTGTTATCAACATTTTCTGCAAAATCAGAGTCTACAAAACCTTTAAGTTTGAAATCATTTTTGGTTTTAGAAAATACTAGACTACGTCTAGCAGACCCTTTCAAATATTTCAGGAGACATTTCATGACTTCCCAGTGCAATTCACCAGGATTGCTCATAAACCTGCTCAAAACACTTACTGCAAAAGCAATATCAGGTCTGGAACAGACCATCAAATACATAACAGATCCAACTGCATTAGAATAGGGCACATTTTTCATTCTAAACACTTCATCATCAGATTTAGGACAATGTTCAACAGACAGTTTATAATGTGCAGGGAAAGGTAAAGACACAGATTTGGATTCAGATAAACAAAATCTGTTTAAAACCTTTTCAATGTAATGTTTTTTATTCAAAAAAAAAAAATTCAGATTGTCTATCCCTAAAAATATCCATGTCAAGTATCCTTTTAGCATTTCCTATATCTTTCATCTCAAACTCAGAATGCAATTTAGTTTTAAGAACATTTATATCATGCATATTAGGCCCAGCAATAAGCATGTCATCAACATATAAAAGCAAGTAAATAAAATAAGTTTTACCAAGCTTAAAATAAAAACATGAATCATATTTGCTTTTCTGAAAATTGAGGCTTTGAATATAATAATCAAATCTCTTATACCACTTCCTGGGGACTTGTTTCAAGCCATACAAGGATTTTTTTCAACAAACAAACCAAATCAGAATTTATGCCCTTTTTAAAACCTTTAGATTGATGCATATAAATTGTTTCATCCAAAGAGCCATAAAGGAAAGCAATTTTCACATCCATTTGCTCAAGTTCTAAATCAAATTGTGCAACTAAAGCAAATAGAATTCTGATTGAAGTGTATTTAACCACATGAGAGAAAATTTCATTGTAATCAATCCCTTCCTTTTGAGAAAAACTTTTGGCTACAAGTATAGCCTTGTACCTTGGTTTTATGTCTTTAGACTCACTTTCCTTTATTTTAAAAATCCATTTACAGTCAATTATTCTTTTATTTACAGGTCTATTGACTAAAATCCAAGTACCATTTTTCAGAAGTGAGTCCATCTCTTCTTGCATTGCTGCAAGCCAGAGTTTGGAATCTTTTGAAGAAACAGCTTCTTCAAAAGATTCAGGTTCAAACATTAAAGGATCAGAATAAGTAAATGCAGACACAAAATCAGGATCCTCAAACCTAAGAGGAGGTCTAATCTCTCTTCTAGGTCTATCCCTTGCTAGTTGATAATTTCCT
Organism: Ligustrum vulgare; assembly: GCA_963555705.1. Lineage (NCBI taxonomy): Eukaryota > Viridiplantae > Streptophyta > Magnoliopsida > Lamiales > Oleaceae > Ligustrum > Ligustrum vulgare. The sequence continues at coordinate 71,429,885 of OY743169.1, read as the reverse complement.
AAGTCTGGTTCAGCTTCAGGGATGTCTCCAGGTGGTGGCACAGTATTAGCCAGTTCGGGTTCAAGATTGACATTAGGAGACTGTGGGGGTTGCTCCACCTGAAACTGAGTATTGGGCAGACCATTTTCATCACCTAAATGGTCTGCACTCAGCTCAAAGGTTAGGAAATCTTTTTCTTTAACAGGATCAAGCAATTTTTCATCTTTACATGGAAAAATATTTTCATTAAAAATCACAGACCTACTCAGAATGACCATGTAACCTCCCTGTTCCCTGACCCATAATCTATTATCCCTTGACCCCTTCTCCATACCCAAGAAAAACACATTTTAAATATCTGGAGTCAAGTTTAGATTCAAACTGGTGTGAGTAGGCAGCACACCCAAAAAATTTTAACTTTGAAAAGTCAGGAAGATAATTATTCCAGATTTGATCAGGAATTTTAAAATCAATGGCACTGCAGGGAGAAAGATTTATCAGATAAGAAGCAGTTTTGACTGCTTCAGCCCAAAAAATTTTAGGCAAATTGGAATCAAGTAAAAGACACCTAGTTCTTTCTAGGAGTGTTCTATTCATCCTTTCAGCAACCTCATTTTGCTATGGACTGTAGGCTACAGTCATGTGCCTAAGAATACCTAAGGTGCTACAAAAAGAATCAAACTCTTGGTTACAAAATTCTAAACCATTATCAGTCCTAATAGTTTTAACTCTCTTTTCTTTCAAATTATGAACTAAGGTGATCCAATTTTTGAAAACAGACACAGTAGCATCCTTAGTTTTTAACAAATGCACCCAGGTTTTCCTAGAAAAGTCATCCACTATAAGAAGAAAATACCTGAAACCTGAAACAGAACTCACAGGAGCAGGACCCCACAAATCAGCATGCAAGTACTCAAGAACATCATTTGATTTATGAACACCTTTACCAAAAGAATTTCTTTTCTGTTTACCTAACACACATTTTTCACAGAAGTCAAGTTTATGCAACACATCATTACCAAATACATCTTTGGTTTCAAATAATGTAAGTCCTTTTTGACCTATGTGTCCTAATCTTTTATGCCATAACACAGTCTTATTCAAATCAGACACAGCATAAAGGACTTAGCATAAACATGCAAGGTATTTAACATATATATCCCATTAATTTTGGGAGTACAAACAATCAAACAGTTATTTTTGAAAATACTCAAATAACCATTATGCATTCTAATCTCAAAAGATTCAGAATCTAAAACACCAAGTGAAATCAAGTTCCTTTTCAAATCAGGAACGTATCTGGTTTGGTTTAAAATAAGAGTTTTGTTATTTTCAAGTTGTAACAAAACTTTTTCAATACCTTTCACATCACATGAAATATTATTGCCAAGTTTCACTGAACCAAAGCAATTGTCACTTAAATTAACAAACATATCCTACTGAGGACACATGTGAAAAGGTGCAGCCAGAATCAAGAATTCATTCATTCTTATTATCAGATTCAGTAGTAACATAAACCACCCCATTATTATTATTATCTTGCACTGCAGCCTCAGTTTGGTTACTAATACCCTGGTCATTTTTCATTTTGAAACAATATTTAATATGATGTCCAGGTTGGCCACAGTAAAAACAAATTCTATGAGGTTTATCTACATCTGTAGTTCCAGCATTGTTGTCTTGTGTTCTAAAATTTTTCTGGTTTCTGAAATTATTATGATTTCTAATATTATTGTCTTGATTTCTAAAACCAGACTGACCTCTAAGGTTATTATCTTTAGTCCTATTGAAATTTCCCTTATTCTGAAAATTACCTTTTACAGGCTTGTTATTCCAATCCCTATTGTTGCTAGAAGTATTCCAATTTTTATTGAAATTAGTTCCAGACTTATTCTGCCTAAAAGAGTTCTTCTTCCTAGAGGTTCCTACAACATTATAGGCTTCCTTAGGATTACTTTTAAATTCTAACTCTTTATTCTTAAGGAAGTATGGACAATTTCAGTGCTCATTTTCTGCCCCCCATACTCTAAGGCATTCATCAAATCCTTAAATTTATCCCCCATGGCATTCAGTAAACAAACAACCTTTTGTTCATCAGTAAGTTTTTCATCACAGTTTAAAAGAATCTGTGTGATCTTAGTAAACCTACTCATATTCTCATCCACATCGTTAGATGGATCAAATTTAAAAGAGAAATATTGTTTCCACAGAAAACACTTATCAGGCAGAGACACAATATCATAAATTTCTTCCAATTTATCCCACAATTCCATAGTAGTTTTAGTCTTGCCTACTTGTCTAATGACATTATCAGATAAGTGTAAAAACAAAGTACTCCATGCAATTTCATCCATTTCAAGTTGTCTGTCCTGAGGGGTATCAAGGGGCCAGGACTTATCTATAGCCTTAGCACATTTCATTTGAAGTAGTAAAGCTCGCATTTTCTGGCTCCAGAGGTTGGAATCACCTTTGCCATTCCATATTTCAACATCTACTTTAACGGTAGCCATTTAAATAATGACCAAGATTTGAAAAATTTTAAGTAATGGAGCTTTAATAGTTCAAGAAACAAACAATCAAGAAGAAGATCAACAGTGCAGGTCACAGTCTGAATAAAACAGTTAAACAGAGGCAAAAACTTATGTTCAAGAATGTTCACACAGATTCAGAACACAGTATTCAAAGAACAGAGTAATCAATGTGATCACCAATCAACAGAGTTAATTACTTAATCAAGAAATCACATAGAACAGTATACTGAGAAAACTGTTCTTCCAGTATATCCCTCAACCTATACTGGATATTCCCAAACTCTCTCAGATTCCCGGATTCTCAATGAAATCCTGGACAAAGAAAAGAAATGGGGTCCAAGATATAGGCTTCAATGGAGAGATTTGGGAGAGAACAGAAAATTTGAAAACAAATTTACAGTATATAAGATTGCAGTAATTAAAAGTTATCACCTGATTGCAATTTTAATAAGCTACAGAGGCTTCCACAAAGAATCAGTTTCCCAGAAGTTCAGGGCCACCGAGTAATAGTACCAATATCCACCACGAAGAACAACCACCAAGAAACAATGTAGGATCCTTATCAGGAATCGGAATATTTTATAAAAAATATACCGAATTTCAAGATCCTCAAAAAATATGGACTCAGAATCAGAGGTCCAGATACTCAAAAAATTCAGAAACCCTAATTTAAAAAATAGGTTTCAAAGGAAAAATATCCACACAGTTAATATCAAAGAGATTTATACAAAAATCTCCAAAAAACAATTTCGAGTCTGAAAAATTTTCCTCAAAAATATTTTCAGAAAACACAAAACGATTTACAGTGAGGGTTCAAAACAACTTAAGAAAGAAAAATATTTCTTAAAGGTTTTACACAAGAACTAGAAAACCCTAAAAAACGTTTTGTAAAAACTCATTAATTTCCAGAAAACCCTAAATGCAACAAGAACAGATCTGGATCTGACAGATCTGAGTCTAATCCACAGATTTTTCGAAGAACCCTAAGGCTCTGATACCACTGTTAGGATTAAAGGCTCAAGATCGCACCACAAAGAACAAATAATCAAACGTTTAAACACAAAAATCAAATACTTTATAGAAAAATCATAAAAGTACAGAAATCAGTATTCAAACTCAAGATTATACAAAACTTCTCAGAAACTCATAAATCGCACAACAGAAAACCACAAAGATCAAAAGAGTTACAGAAAACTCTTCCAAACTCAAAGAATGTATACTGATTTACACACAAAGTATCAGTATCTACCAAATATACTAAAAACAATAAGGCGATTATACAGTTTCTGGAAGAAAACCACGAAGGAGAAGATGAAGGCAATGAATCGCCTTTTTCAGAGAGAAATAGAAGGGTCTGGAATCAGAGAGAGAGGAAGCGTCTGAATGACGCTTGATATCAATCAAGCGTCCTTTATTCCCAGGTGGATGGTTGGGATCAAACCAATTTGATCCAATGGCTCAGATAAGACGGTAGTGATAAATGGGCTTGTGACCCAGTTCCACATATGGGCCTCAATATCGGATAATGTGATATGAACTCAGCTACGAACTTTGGACTTAAGAAAATTGGTCCAAACTGAAAAATTGCAGGCTTTCACTTAACAGATCAATTGTCCAACAAGCTGTCCCAACCGATTTGTTATCTCCTAAAATTACAAAGCAAAAATTCTACTTTAATATTAAAACTATCCAATTTATTAATCTCTAACTAATCATGAAATAAAATCATTCTTGCTCCATATTATATTACTTATTTAATTGATGTCAATCAAAACCCCCCCAAACGGGAATACGAGTGAATCGTGTAAAGCTTGCATCACCACTCACTTCCTCTTTAGTGACTATTTTTACAAATTAGCCACTTGTTAGACCCACAAAATTGACTAAATTATAAAAGTGTATTCCCAGCCACATTGCAGTATACATGTACTTAATGTATATTAGTGCCTAATTATGGATTAATGATCACAGAATAGACCCCAGTTTAATATTCATTACGAGACTATCAAATTCATATCCAATTATAAATATTCTTGTAATAAAAAATTTAAACTCGCTAGATAGTTCGTGTCCAATTCTCTTCCAGTAGACCTAATATTCCTTCTAATAATGTTCTAATATATTTCATCTCATAACTAAATTCTAAGGTAATTATCATATCAGTTTCTTTCCTTGCTGCTGATTTAACACACTAATTAATTGCTTTTCTGTGGTCAATTACAATGCTTAACAGTCCCTTTTCATGATAAATCCCAGAATTTGAAATAAGAATCCAAAGGCTATTTCTACTTACTATATGCACATAATCTAACCAACATATAAGTTAAAAACATTCCACTTACCATAAGTTGCAGTCCAAATAAGTTAAATTCCCAGCAAAGAAAACAAAATTTGCGTATAAACAGATGGTACTTTCACTCCTTCCTTCCCTCCTCTATGTCTCGATTTTTCTCTCATTACTCAGCTGCCTTTAGTTTGGAATAAACAAGATAATTGGACTTTCTTTAACTTATTATTATTAGATACAATATATTTGGATAGGTTTGAAGATATCAAGATAGTCCCACTTAATCTCACTTACACGGCCACCACCTGACTTCATGAAGGATCATACTCTTTTCATTTTTTATTTTTTTTATACATACATACATATATATATATATATATATATATATATATATATATATATATATATATATATATATAAAATAGTTTGACCAAATCAACTTTGAATAAATATCAATTTTGACCCAACATGTTAAAATTTTGACCAGTCCATTATATATTAAGAACCATTTACCTCATCCGAGGCGGCCCTGAAGTCGTGCGAGAGGTGAGACGAACAGGGCACCAAAATTTTGGAGGCACCAATATTGAAAAATATATTAGAACATATTATTTTTAAAAAAAAAAACTTTAGATTTTTTTATATCAGTACATGGACAGCAAAGGGACGGACCAACTCTAAAATTTTCCCAAATTTTCATTTTTTTTTCACCCCTCACCCCATTGTAAATAAAAAACCTACTCCTAGACGGTAGCTTGAGACTCCCTATCTTCCAAAACAACCTCATTTCCTATGTAAATCAAACCTCCCGAGAATAGAAGCCAGATTCCACTTTCTAGAAATAAAAAATCTGCTCATTGCGTCGCATCACTGTCTTTGTTACAAGAAAATTCCGGATTCATCACTCGGCTCCGTCTCATTGACATTGTCTGTCTGTCTGTCTTCCAAGTTCCAAAATGGAAAAACTCTCCATCGTCGCGACTATGCTTCAGCTTCTGCCTTCATCACGTGACTCTGTAGGTAAAATGTTAGATTGCTTTCAGCCTTAATGAGTGATGAATTTAGACTTGTTGAATGTTGATGCTCAATTTTGATATATTGATGTTGAACCCGAATCTCAGATTTCCAATTGAGGTTCAAATTGTGTACAGTGCTAGTGGGCTTGGTTCGTTGACTTCGTTCAGTGTAGTGCTCGGTTCAGATTCTTTTATTAGTCATTTCTAAATCAGGTTATATTTTTATGATAATATTTATCTTCTCTTCTCTTTCGTTTGTTTTTTGTTTGCAATAAAAAGATTAAAAATGTTTTATAGAAAACAATTATCTGGATGTGATAAATGAAAGAAAAAGAGAAAATGTGAAGAGTTAATACAATCTCAAAAAGGTGCTCTTGATAGATTTGTGGTTGGATGATTGCAAGATAAAGACACTATAATAGACACGCCAACAGAAGATTTAGCTAATGACCAACAACTAAATCACGAGAAAAAATTTGGACTCAATGAAAATAATAATAATGAAGAAGGTCACGATGAAACAAATTTTGTAGGTGATACAAATGAAGTACATGATGAAAATGATAGAAATGAAGGTATAGATGATTTAAGTGATGCAAGAAGAACTAATTTTAAATGATTTGTTGCATTTCAAGACTTACATATGACATTGTTTGAGTAATTTTCTTTCTTTTTCAGGTCAACTCATATTGGCTATCAAAGATATTAGTAATTTGGATGACGCTTTCTTATGAAAGTTCATGCCTTTGGATGTTTTGAATGTTCTACAAGGCATAAATTTAGTTTTTTAGTTTACATTTTTTTTATAACATGAAAACGATATAAAAAAAACATTGAAAACGATATTTTTTTATGTGGCATTTTTATTTATAGCAAGTTTATATAAATAGTTTAGTTTTTTCTCTATACGCATAATTTAGAAAATAAAGAATGGGGGTACTTTTTTAACATTCGCACAGGGGCACCCAAAAATACAGGGCCGACACTAACCTCATCCTACCCTTATTGATACGTTTCCAAACATTTATACCTTGGGATTAATTTAAATGTTTGCAATCACTCATATAATGTACTTTCCTCGTTGAACCTAAGAGTTTGATGTTTCAAATGTCAGGTCGAGGTTCCATTATTTAATGATTTTGGATTGACCACAATCTCATTCCCTTTGACGTTTTAGAAAGTAAATTCATTTGCAAGGTCTTTCATCAAAGGATTCGCCAAATTTGACTTGACTTTACATAATCCACAGTAATGACTCCATCTTAAATCATTTGTCTTACCGAGCTATATCTTAAACGAATGTTTCTAGAATTTCCATTATAGATTTGACTATATGCTCTAGATAACGTAGTCTCACTATCACAATGAATAATTACTGGAGGCATAGGTTTAGGTCAAATAGGAATTTCAATCAATAAATTTCTTAATCATTCTGCTTCTTTACTACATGAAGCTAATGCAATAAATTCCGTAGCCATAATGGAATCCGCTATACAAGTTTGTTTCTTAGAACACCATGATATAGCACATCTACCAAGTGTGAATATCTATCCACTAGTTGATGCATGATCTTCTCTATCGGTAATCCAACTAACATTAGGAAATCCTTCTAAAATCAAAGGATGGTTGTAAGGTCCGACGTCCTTAAATCCTAAATTTCCTATTAAACAATTTTTATTATGTAAATTAAAAGCATTTTCAAATTATTTATCAATTCTTTCTATTATAAGAAAAATTATAATATTTAGGATTTTAAAATTTCTTGTAAACTAAATTAATTTATCAAATATAATAAACGTTAAATAAATAGCGAAAGTGGAGTTTTAAAAGAAACATCGCCATCTATATTATATTATAAAAAACCTATTTTACAATACAAAATGCCCGACACCAATTAAACTATATAACCCATATAAGACCAAAAATATTGCCCATTACTTTTCCGAAAGTTACCTGTCACTACTACAAAAATCTTGGGAAATGACGATGGCATATCTGTGTCAGGGGAGGACATCGTACCCTACTATGCATAAATGCAACTACATACAGACGTTGTTTCATTATATATTTACATGACTTGTTCCAGACTTATCACGGTGTGGTCAAAACGGGCCATAACGACTTCATAAACATCTGTTAAAATTAAAGTAAAGTCTTTATATTCTTCAAAACAATTTACTTCCCTATCCTCATCAGACGAGGTGTAGTATCTCGTGTAATGGTCCAAAATATATGAGACACGTACTCCGATAAGATCGAAAGAAAGGTGAACATCCTTCCTAGTGCAAATAATTTCCTCCTCCCACAACGGCATCTACAGTATAAAGCATGATACGTAAACAATAATGTTTAGTAAATATGATGGTGCATAATACAAGTCAGGAAAACATGGGCCCACAATTCCTATTATAAAGTACCATAAGAGCACTAATAAACATGTCCACAATAAGTGTGCTACTCAGTGCTTGTAAGTCCGTCATCGCCCATCGAGACTCAAGAATTACGAGGTATCCGTCGTTGCCCACCGAGACTCGGGAATACCACACTAGAAAATATGATATTCAAATAAGGTATGGCCTTGTATACGATGCTTGGCGTGCCGATCCGCAATCCCAAGGCCACCAAGGGATCTCCTGACACCGCCCGCATACTAATGTGGATTCTCTATACTCTATCATTGACAACCCTTAATGACCATCAGGTGTCTTAAGCAGTATATCTATCCAACATAATAAAGTATGGTGCACTATGATGGGAATTATCACTTAAAATCATCATGTTCAATCCCAGCGTGAATGACAGAATATAATCCATACCTTCGAAACATTCCAAGTTTACTACCAAATATCAACACATAATTAAATCAAATAATCTTTCACGTAATAACAATAATCATGTAACACAAATAATTTTCATGTAATAATAAGCTTTATACTGTAGTTGAAAGCATCAATATTTACCTTAATAGGGATTTTCTGGATTATTATCTGCAATAGTAATATAGATTAGTTTTACCAAAAGCTACTTTAATTAATTTTAATGATAATTTAAAATGAGCTATTTTAAAGACTGGCTGAAACCTTACACATTTGAGCTTTACTCAAGTATAGTGTACTGATTACAAATTTATATTATTATTATTTCAATAAAATTCATATAAATATCTTGATATATCCTAAAATATATTTAAAAAAAAGGTTGCTAACAAATTTTTCGAGGTGTTACAATAGCCTAAGTAATGAATACCATAATCCATAATACCTTTAAGATACTTTAGTATTTGATTAACTCTTTGTCAATGTAATTGACTAGGATTGCTAGTCTATCTACTCATGTTACCAACGACAAAAGCGATATCCGGTCTTGTAGATGTCATTGCATACATAAAACATCTGATTACCCGAGCATATTCTAATTGAGAAACTGCTCTACCGGTGTTAGAAAACATCTTAACATTTGAATCAAATGGAATAGATAAAGACTTGCAATTGAAATGATCAAACTTTTTCAACACCTTTTCAATATAATGTGATTGAGTAAGTATGATTCCATTTTCTTTCCTTATGATTTTAATTCCTAGAATCACATTGTCCTTGTAAGACAAAACCTTCCAGTTGTTCCATATATATTTCTTCATCTAATTCTCAATTTAGAAACCCATTTTTAACATCCATTTGATGAATTTCAAACTTATAGATGGATGCCAAAGCAATTAAAGTTTTAATAGTAGCAATTCTAGCCACCGGTGCATAGGTATCAAACTAATCAAGGCCTTCTTTTTGTGTAAAACCTTTTGCTACTAATCTTGCTTTGAATTTGTCTATTGTTCCATACACCTTCATCTTCTTCTTAAAGATCCATTTGCAACCAATTGGTCTACTACCCGAAGGAAGGTCTTCAAGCTTCCAGTTTCGTTATTCATTATAGATGAAATTTCATCATCTCTTAATTCTTTCCAAAAAGCTAAATCAATTGATTTCATAGCCTCTTCATATGTGTGAGGATCCAACTCAATAGATTGAGTTACTGCGATTTGTTTTATTTGTGAATTTCTAGTGCCTTCCACTAGATGCATAATGAAGTCGAGCCCAAAAGTTTTTTCTTTTCTAGCCCTTTTACTTTTTCTAATTTTCAGAAGTTATTCATTTACTTTTATTCTATTATCTTTGATTACCTCCAATTCAATAAAATCCAGATTAGTAGATCTGGGAATAGTGTTGAAGTTATTTCATAGAATATAGCATCTTTAGATTCTATCACAGTATTAACTTCAACTGAATTATTAGATTCTATTACTAAAAACCTATAGCTTTTATTATGTTCCGCAAATCCCAAAAATATGCGCTCTATTCTTTATTCTCCTAACTTTTTAATCTTTGGATCGAGCAATCTAACTATTGCTCTACATCCCCAAACACGTAGATAAGACAAGTTAGGTTTTCGCTTTTTTTCAAGGTTCATATGGAGTGACTTTGTTACCTTTATTCGGAACTCGATTTAGGATATGACATGTGGTGCTTAACCCCGAGTTACTCAACATAGTATTAACCATTTCAGTTAATATCCTATTTTTCCTTTCGGCTAAATCATTTTGTTGAGGGGTATATGCAATAGATGGTTCATGAATGATTCCAACATCTTCACAAAATATGGGAAAATGATATTCATCACTCTATCACTTCTAAGATATTTAATCTTAGTGTTGCATAAGTTTTCAACTTCATTTTTAAATATTTTAAATTTGTTCAAAACTTCGTCCTTAGAGTACATTAAATATACTTAACAATATTTAGAGAAATCATCAATGAAAGTCACAATGTAAAGTTTTCCTCATCTACTAGGTCTGCTATGTAAATCACATACATCACTATGAACAAGATCAAGTAAAGAGCTACATCTTTCAACTTTAGGAAAAGGAGTTTTTATGATTTAGTTTGAGCACATACTTTACATTTTCCTTCTAAGTCATGTTTGAGATTAGGAATTAATTCAAGTATACTCATGTCATGCATTTTTCTAGTGTTTATATGTCCTAAACGTGAATACCACATAGATAAGGAATCAACAACAGCGTAAATGAAATTTGTATTTTTATTCATAATTTTGAGTTTGAACATTCCATCATACATGAACTCTCTTCCAACAAAGACTCCTCCTTTAGACAATACAAACTTATTTAACTCAAATACGAGTTTGAAACCAAACTTATTAGAAGACCTCCGGACACAAGGTTTTTCCGAACGTCCAGAACATGATAAACATCCTTTAAAATGAGAGTTTTCCCTGAAGTAAATTCCAAATCAATGTTCATTTTGCCAAGAACATTTGCGGTGGTAAAGTTTCTCATGTTGATAATTTTCCCATCTTCAATGGATTCATAAGTGGGGAAAGTATTTTGATCCTTACAAACATGCCTAGTGGTACCAAAATCGATCAACCGCTCATTATTTTCCTCCACCATGTTCACTTCACTTATCATAGCCATGAAGTTGGAGTTCCCATCTTGTTTCTTTTTCTTTTCAAGACGACAATCACTTTTGAGATGTCTCATTTTTCCACAATTGAAACAAGGTCTTTTATTCTTCTCGTCTTTGTTTTTGGAATCAAATTTCCTCTTTTTGGTTTTTGAGAAGTTTTGTTTATTTTCTTTGTTAGTGTCTTACCCTTCTTCCACCATATGGTTATTAGAAGATTGGTCATTATTTTCTTGAGAGTTGTTCACTCTAAAGTCATCTTCAATACGAAGATGTTGGCCCAAATCTTCAAGAGAAATGTTATCATTTCTATGCTTGAGATTTTTCTTGTAATCTCTCCAACTTTGGGGAAAGTTTGTCAATTATAAAAGATACAACAAAGGATTCGTCCATATTCATGTCATGTTGAAATTGATTACATATATGAACTATTTCATGGAATTGTTCAATTACCTTCCTATTTTCCACCATAAGATATAGATGAAATTTGAGGGCAAGAAATTTCTTACTTGTACCATCTTCGGACATGTATTTTGCTTCAAATGCATCTCAAAAATTTTTTTCACTTCTTTTTCCATGGTATTGATCAAACAAAGCATCCAACATGACATTGCATATATGACCTTTGCATATGTAGTCATCTTGTTCCCATTTTTGCCTTGCCCTTGCATTTGCCAAACTTTCATCCTCGCATTTTTCTAGTTTTGGAGTGGTTAGAACATAAACCACGTTGACAGTAGTGAGTAGGAAATGTAACTTATTTTGCCAACGCCTAAAGTTAGATCCTTCGAACCTTTCCAATTTCTCAAAGTTCATAGCAAGATCACGAAGCGAAGAAACCGTTGGTGCCATCACAATAATTACATAAAATAAAGTCTAAAGATTGTTGAAACAAAGTTGGTAGTGGGATGACAAAACTTTGTAATAACTTTGACGATTCTAAGGCACGACACTCGCTTTCCTTTAGACTTTATTTGTCCCACTAAATGTATGCATGAGGGATCCAAATAAGCCTCCAAGATACAATGGAATCAATATTTTGTTTGATGACGAACGTGTAATATCCAACAACAAACCCGAACACAAAGACTTAAATAAGACAAGAAAGCCAAGTATTCAAATCTACAATAATTGAATACCAGAATTTTGTATGCAAGAGAACAAAATGAATTATAATGCAAGAGTATGAAAGCAAGTAGAGAAGAGGGGAGAAAATTCAAGTGCTAATGAATCAACCAACTTTGAATCCTTTATATAGAGCATCAAGAGATGTATTATCAATAGATACAACATTTACAAGTGATACAGCTATTCATGGTTTAGTCTTTTCATTAAAAGCTAAGTACAATACCAAAATGTATAAGAAAAATCAATTTAAAATTCTGTCCAACGGTCATTTCGGACAACCACGCGATCACATGGTTATACTTCATGCGATCTCATGGTTTTGAAGAAAACAGAAGGAAAATGATAGAATCACCTTGAGGGATATCGTCATCCAAAACAGAGTATATAACAAATACATGTTACGTGTGATCGCATGGCTTTTAAGTCCCTGTGATCACATTGGCAAATTTTCGACCCTAATTTTTCCATTTCATTTTTCTTCTTTTCATCAACTATTGTATACCATGATTCATTTAAAAAATTCCTCAAACATTTGGATCAATAATGCTATCACCATTTTGCTCTGAATGGAGAAGAATGATTAGAAAATGACCTTGTCGTGGGCCCCATATCCGCAATATCATTGAAAAGAATGTTTCTCATCTGCTCATCATCCAATCTCTCAAACCCATAATTTTTATTGCCCGATTCTTTCTTGAATGGCAGCGCCTCCACGAAGGTGACGGGGTCACTTGCCGTGCTCCGCCACATCGTGGAGAAGTCGAGGAATTCATCAACCCATGAATTTTGCTGAGCATGAAGTGGCATAATTTCGAATGAAAATGAAGGCCAATTGTGTGCCACGGGTGTGGGACTTTCGGTTGTTATTGCTCCATGCATTAATAACTATCAAATCTTCATGAACTAACACTTTTTTTTTTTTTTTTTTGGATTTTCACCCTAATCCTTAAACGAGAAACGAACTTAGATTAAGCTTCGTACTTACTTCTTGAGCTAGGCCTTATCTCCTTCTTGATATAAAATTTAACCAACTAAATCATACCTAAACCAACCTTGGATATCAAATTCAAGAAAATCTTGAACATGAATTTCCTAGACAAGAATTGAGTGATTTAAGGAATGAAGTGTGTGGGGGTGCATGGTGGATAGCATGGGATAGAGGATTAGGATAGCTAGTTAGAGTTGTTTCATAGACACATTTCCCCATCCCACTTTTTAATCACGTATTATTTAAAATCATTTTTCAACCACATATTTTACCTTGAAAACATCAAATTCTTTGTTTATAAACAAAATTTTCTTAACAAACAAAGGCAAGTGAGGAAATCAGCCACCACGTGCTGATGTGACCTTGCCCTTCACACCCTTGTTATCGTATGGGAATCGAATATATATTCATCCTTTTTTTATTTTTTGGTTTGATCTAGTGCTTTACATCCCAATTATAGTTCATCTGTGCTAGTTCATTATTCACCATTAAGATGAACTGATCATTGATCATCTTCCTATTCTCATGCCTTTGACTTTGCAACTCAAATTTCTAGGACTCTCTGAGCATAGTACTTATTATTGTCAATATTATTAGACTATGCTACTTGAACAACCTAAAATGAACAACTAGGGGGAACCATGTTGTTTATTTAGCATTTTTCATATTATTATGTGTCACAGGTAAGGCCCATTTAGAATTCTTTGCAGTCAATATCGTAAGAGATCAATTTTCAGAATCAAAGCACTAGTGTCATTTATGTTTTATTATGTTAGTTAAAAACATTTTTATATGAAGCGTTACGAATGATAGAGTAAGAGAGTCAAGTTTTAAAAGCTTAAGTGTGTCTAGGCGAAACTAAAGCGTTAAGAAATGTTTTTCAATTCATACATATTAAATTTAAATTTTACACAAACTTTTAGCTAATATGAGAAATAAATAAATAAATAAAAATCAAAAGTGCATCTAAGCACGAGTAAGGACGCATGTAAGTGCGAGTAAGTGTGCCTTTTTGTCAATGTAGCGCATTGACCCTTTTTTCCACGCTTTTCAACAAAGCGGCCTATAACATATGCCCGTTTTAGAACATTGGTTAAAACTTAAAAGACGCCAATATTGATCAGTGATGAGTCACTTGTGTCATTAGAAAGGCTGCTTCTATTTGCAAAAAGGATTGTCAACGTATTAATATTATTTCATAACTAGCGTTCATCATCTATCTCTCTCTGATAACCTTAATCACGTAAACTAGTAATAATCATCCCTATAAATGAAGAATTGTGCTAAAAGTACAATTGAGGTTACTGGACAGCCCACTCACATAGAGGGGGGTGATGGAGCTGTACGGTCGAAGGTAACCCTGGTTGTACATATAGCACAACCCAAGATGAATATTGTTATTATTATTCTAAATAACATATATGTTTAGATTTAAGTTAAAAAAGTTACACACCAAATATTTGTCGAGTTGCATGTACCTTCTTGGGGCGGTCACCCAAAACGCGTAGGCATGCTTTCGACCATGAAGCAAATGTGACGTTAAAGATTAGCACCACCTATTAGGTAACTTGTTTACACATTTTCTCAAATCATTTTTTAACTACACATTTTTTTAAATCATTTTTCAATGAAATATTTTATCTTGAAAATAACAAATTCTTTTTTTAAAAAACCAAAAAAATATATATATATATTATTGATTAAAAAAAATAAAAATATTTGATTGATATGCAATTCTTAGTAACATGTAGAGCTTAACATGCATCCACCCATACATATAAGGGAACAAAAGGTCATATTACCATTGCAATTTTCGCCACTTTTGGGCAGCTAGATGCCGGAGCTGCCCTTTTTTTTTTAACTACAAACTCAAAATATTTAATATTGATCAAATTGCACGCAATGCATAGATTGTCCAATATTTTTTTTTAAAACTCAACATACTATGTAAAAATATCCAAACAAGTTTGGGGGGCATACAGATTAGGGATGGCAACAAGGCTGGTATGGGATGGGGATGTCAATCCTCGCCCCTGCCCCGTCGGAGATTTACCATTCTCATCCTCTCGCTCATCCCCACTTAGACGGGGAAGGGATGGGACGGGACAAGGCGTGGATGTCATAACCCCCATTTACATACCCGTTTATTATTATTATATATATTTTTGTCATTAATTTTTTTTTTTTATAATGGTTATCTAATAAATTTCATCAGAAAGTTTGCAAGTGCACCACAATATGACCAAGCAAATTAATAAAAATATTTATGGTTATCAAATGTTGATAATACATAAGAGAACGAATTTTTCAATTTGATATCTATTCACGACGCAAAGAAAATGATTAAAACTAATTATTTCATTTTCTGTGAACATTGATGCTTTCGAGCAATACTTAATTATATAAATTCTTTTCTTAAAGTATGATTATTTTACAAAATTCTTATTTTAACACTTCTAGAGAATTATTAACATTATTAAAAAAAAAAACTCATAATAACTTTTCTAAAGCAATACAAGTTTAATTATGTTAAAAAATATGCTTAAAGAGAATGAAATAAAACTTGAGTGAGAGATGAAAAATAGTACATACCATAAAGCTGAAATGTAGGACTTGATTTTAAAATTATATATTTGATCGTCGAGTGATTTAAGACACTTTTAATTTGTTTGAATTTTTTTTTTTAATTAAACTTATTAATTAAGAATGATTTCTAGTCGAGTTTGATGCTGGGATGGTGATTTGACAACAATTTTCATCCCCATTCGAGGATGCACTTCCATCCCCATCCCCGTCATTGTCGAGATTCCCCATCCACGACGAGTCCCATTCGGGTTCAAAAGTTCCCCGCCTCATTACCATTCCTAATTCATATGGGAGAGCTTGTTAGAGCTTAAAACTGATCGAAAACAATAGTGAAAATTCCCCAAACGAGAACGCGCAAGAGTATATTCTCTAAGACACCAGTATCCTCCACTTCCCACCCATCATTTCATGAAAAAATAAAATAAAATTGTAAACTTATTTAAACGAAAAGCTAATGAGAGAGCTAGTTAGAGCTTAAAACTGATCGAATACACGTTATGAATCAGAAGTACTGGGTGAGAAATAAACTTAAGTTACAACAATCTCATGTTAACCAGTACACTGCAGGAATTATACAGTAAACAAGACCAGTTTTAGCGATAACTCCTTCCTCTACCACGACCACGCCATCCGCCACCTCTCCCACCAGTTCTTCCACCACCTCTTCCACCACCTCGGCCACCATTTAAACCTTCAAATGCCTTGTTAAGAAGTTGGTTTTGTACACCTCCCATTCCCCTACCCCTTTTGGATGCATTGGCGCCAGATCCATTAGTAGCAGCACTTCGTTTTTTACTGCAAAGGCAAACATAGAATGTCAACTTAGAAAAATGAATGATAACTAATGATGACTTCAGGAGTAGCTTTGTCCCAGTTACCCAGCAGTAGAGGTGCTTGACGGAGTTGAAGCTTTAGTTACTTCTTTCCATGACAAACTAATTTTCTGATCCCCGATAAATGATGGAGCTTTTACATGCAATGGCTGAATAGAAGATGCAAGACCAAAGAAGATTTGTAAGGACTTGAAAAGATCAAATTTCTCCACTGTTTCTTTCATTACTCAAATTAAACCGAAATTTTATTGAAACAAAATCCCTGAACTGAAAAAATCGAATAAACCAATAAAATGCAGTCTAGACTAGAAACATTTTTTCCTAGAATCCATTAAGAATTAATTTTGAGCCATTAGCAAAAGAATTCACCTGGGCCATCGCCAGTATGTTGTTGCATGTTCTAAGACCAGTTGTAGCATTCTGCTTCTGTTTCTTCTGCAGGTTAAGGGGGGAAAGGAGAAGTGAAATCAATGCAAGTAGACGGACAACTCAAGGTCCATTCTGCCTAATACGACACGGGAAAGTGGTTATGAGATGGCAAAAATAGCTACTAGGAAGGAAACCCACAATGACATTTTTTTCTTCTTCTGATTTAGCAGCTGCCATAGCTTTGTTGTGCTCAGCCATCCCTTGGGTCAGTTTCTTATTCATAGTCTTTGCTAAATCCTCAATAGTGCTCAATCTGTTTCATCATAGATCCAAGTCAAGTTCAAAGTCAAAGTTCTTTTAAGATTGACAGTAGGGAGCTTAAATGGTAAAAAAGGGGGGAAAGAAGGGGAAGGGGGGGGGGGGGGGTAAAAGAAACCAACCATTATGGTTACTTTTGCTATGCTCATACATATTTAAACCTGATTATATAAAATGCATGCTTTGTTTAGTAAGAATCAAGCAAATAAGCCAGGGAGCATAAAAAACTCCGTTACAACTCAATTAACCCCATCATTGTGTAGAAGGATGACATGCCGAAACTAATATTTAAGGCTACAGCCCCAATCCTATTATTCCACAATATCTAAAATTGGTGTATTGCAGTTCCCAAACCCAACTATGATGCCCAAGGATTCCAGGAGTTCTCTTCTTTTTGGGGGGTACGTCGAATGTTTGTTAAAATTGCAGCATAGGGAAGCAGACCCATCAGCAATAAAGAGAAAAACAATAGAAAATATTTTGTATTATCTAAATCATCTTTCTTCTCCTTTCGTTTCTCAAGAAATCCTAGTTCATAAATCAAACTCATTATGTAGTTTATCATGAATTTCTTGCACTCTATCCATTTTTTTCTCGTTCTAACACTCGAAGCATTAATCAGAGTTTTTTATTGCTACTGGTCATTGGTGGCTGATAACAATTACGTTCTTGTCTTTACTGTTTTATCCAATAAAACCCTGCAATACTCTCTCCTTCCCCCCTCCCCCAAAATTCTTCTGTAAGTTTAAGCCTCGACACAAAATGCAGTCATGGAATTAGTGCATAAAGTACCTCTCCGTAAAGTCCTTGTATAAATCTGAAAAATCTTCTCCAAGTCTGTCTGAAGGTTGACCAGTGACGATCTTGTAGCCACACAGGCTATTTGTGGCATTTGGAGTCTAAATAAATCATACAGAGAAATCTCAAGTCAACTTCCAAGAACATCAAAAATATATTAACGGGTATATATCTCACATTTACCTTGTGTGCTAAATGGTGGAATGAATACAACAGACACTCAACAAATGTGAAGTTTATCTCTTCGATCTTCCTTCTAACCATATATTTCTGTTAAACAAAAGCCACAAAGGGAGTTTTGAGAAAGAATTCCCTAAAATCAATATAAAGATCATACAACACTCGGTATAATCAAGTGTCCAATGTAGATTTAAGTAATTCGTAGCCACGGCGTTCCAGTGCAAATCGTTGTCATGGGACATGCAGGTATAGCACTAAATCAACAAGCAGTGTTGACATAGGAAGTTTTGACAGCATTATATATCTGACAAGAATACTGTAAACTTGAAATGATTTTTTCATTCATTACCAAAAATTATATCATGCCCACTGCCCAGTTGACAATGAAACAGGATAAAGTTTGAGCATGTTCTGCGAATAGAAATATATGAGTGGCATTATTTGTATGAGCAAAAAATTTCTCTAATACGTGTGTGTGTGTGTGTGTGTGTGTGTGTGTGATGGGGGGGAGGCATGAGTGCAATCAAAGAAAGCATATGTTCGAAGAAACAAAATGATTCACAAATACAAATTAACAAGAGGAAAGGCAATATAGAAGAAATAAAATCAAAACCAATAAGAGCAAGAAGAATCAGGCTGTGAGAGAGAGATTTATCAGTTTGATTTATCCCAATAGTAAAATGTTTGAATAGATTAATACAATAACTTTAGAAAGTGATAAGCAGAGGAGGGATTACAATAGATAATATGCAGGTAGAGGTGTCAAGACGGACTGACTGACCAGACCCGTGCGGTTCACGGGTCAAGAAGTTGTGAACCGCGGGTTTTGCGGGTCAAACCTTCGCGGGCCGCGGTTAACCCGCTGGCCCGTATAAAAAAAAATTTGTTTTTATTAAATATGGTAACATTGAAAATCTCTCTTCTTCTAGAAAGTCTAATACAACTTTTAAAGTAAAATCTTATTTTTTTTCTCCCTAATAGCTAAAAAAATGTTTTTTTTGACAATAGTAATTAGAAATATATTTATCATTTAATTGTTATTTGTTTATATTTTATTTAAATTTGCAAATTTAGAAGTAATTTATATAACATAAACTATAATTTTAAATTCTATGTAAATATTTTATGGTATAAATATGAATTTATCATTTTAATCATTTTGTATTTAGAAACTTAACAAAAAATTTGCTATAAATATGAAAAAATTTATGTTTTTATTCATACGGGCCAAATCAGAACAAACCGCGACCCGCATGAGCTCGACCCGAATGGGCCAGCGCGCGGGCCTGGGTTGTAGTTCAAAATTTGCGGGCTGACCCGTAACCGGCCAGTAACCCGCAGCGAGCGGGCTTTTTTTCAAACGGGCCGTTACCGGACTTTTTATGGGCAGGTCGACCCGGCCCGGACCACCCGAATTGACACCTCTATATGCAGGTAACATGGAAAACATCACATTTTCATCTTCTAAAGAAATACCTTCAAAAGTTGAACAATTGACGGAAGAATCTGTCTTGCATCCTGTGGTCTTGCATAAAGTGAACATTCAGCAAGGTTCTTAAGCAGGTCTATTTTTCGCTCTTCAGGAA
Organism: Ligustrum vulgare; assembly: GCA_963555705.1. NCBI lineage: Eukaryota > Viridiplantae > Streptophyta > Magnoliopsida > Lamiales > Oleaceae > Ligustrum > Ligustrum vulgare. The sequence continues at coordinate 71,409,812 of OY743169.1, read as the reverse complement.
GCTGAAGGGGAAAAAGATTTAACATTCATCAGATAACCGCAATATAAATTTTTAATATGAGGCAGCAAAGTGACTAGTAGAAGCAAAATAACGAGATGCTTCATCGACAATTTGCTAGCTTAAAATTTAATATTTAAAAATTGGTAATTATTCAGTTCAGATAGCAACTACTACCTTGTCAAAGACTGGTACAATTTGTTTGTTCAGATAGTTGAGAAACTTACTGCTTGATGCACCCCTCTGGAACAATATACAGTGAAGTTAACTGATCAAAACTACAATTATTAATTATTCAAATTAGTGGTAAGGAATATACCATGAAAAATGGAAGGGCCATGCACAGGCAGGATATAAATCGTTCAATGTGATCACCATCAGTAACCTGATAGAAGTGAGAGGAGAAAGCTTGTCAGATGGAAGTACTATTACATAAGGTTACAAATAATTTCCATATAAATAATAGACTCATTAAGATTGATTTCACAAGAGATATAGCGCAACCCTCCACCATCCATGTTCCAAGTATACTACCCATTTGTGAAGAGCCATAGGCAGAGTTTTAAGAGGGGCAATGTAAGGACTTGCCAAAAGGGTCAACCATCTTACAACTTATCTAGGAAGTATGACGACTCTATAGGATGAAGCATGAAGATAAGAAAAGCAATCGGTTCGGACGGAAATTCTATTGAAGTGTGAAAGATTTTTTTAAGTTTGACAATATAATTCAATGAGACGAAAAAAAATAGCCTAATGAATGGTGTAGTTGAGTTATAGCGTTTACTTTAAAAAATAAATGTCTTTGTTGCATGGATACTTCAAATAGGGTAGCGTGCCCGTGTCCGACACTCCTTGAACACTCTACTACAATCATTATTCTTTCTTTATCAAAAAATATTATATATTTCTAACTCAAAATTATTATTAAATGAAAAATAAGTAGTATAATGAAAATATTTCAACAATAAAAGTTAATAACAAGTATACAATTAAATTTATACTATATAAATGAAGAATTTCAAAGAACTCGATCAACGTGTCGTGTCAATACTTTAAAAATGCGTGTCAACGTATCCGACATGTGTCATGTCGGTGCATCATAGACAAATCTTATTCAAGATTTCACAAACAATAATGGTAGATATATGTTATTCAAGATTTCACAAACAATAAAGGTATTAAATTCATAAGTTATACTATGAAATTATTGGAGACTGTCATTTGAACATAAATGAAGTAGGTATTCAAAGGACTCGGAGAACAGTTCTTTTTGTATCATTACCAACTTTTGATATAGATTGACAAGTTCAGAAAATAAACAATATATACATAAGGTTACCTCGGAAGTGCAGTGGCAGAAGCTAAGAAAAATGATTTTTTATCAAATATAGCAATATTATTAATGTAATATCTAGAAGCAGATAATATCTTATTAATAAGGGCTTACATTAAGAGCTCAAGAGACATCAGAGTAAAAGGTCATTGCTGGATGTAATTTGTAGATGACACAAACAGTAGATAAACATAGAAGATGAAGCACTTTCAAAACTAAAAGTTAAAGAGAATTAACAGGGAATTCATGAAGCCCCCTGTTTGGTACGGAGCCCTTAAAACTGAATTTTTGTAAAACTTATTTCCAACCAGATGTTCTCCCAATAAAATAATTTTGCACATTCATCATTAACTTTTCCCTAATTTTTTAACCACACATTCTCCAAAAAAATAAATTTTCACGAATACTATTCTCCAAAAACAACCAAAAGGGGGCTCGAAATGACTTTAGTAATGGTAGGAACAAAGATATCAGTGTAGTCACTACAGAGATCATGATGTTTAACAGAGGTATTGTTCTATTTGGGTTTAATTATTACTCATGAATGAGGACTCGAAGAAAATGTAATGAATAGATTAGAACCATTTAAGACAAAATGGAGAAAGGATTTTACGTGATTGGAAGATGCCTATTAAGTTAAAAAGTAAGATCTAGAGATTAACAATTAGAGCATTATGCTGCAGTACTAACAAATATACCATAAAAGGAAAAATATTGTTGGACCCTTAAAAGGCAAATGTCCACAAGATGGACTTAGAAGTAATAAGAAATGATATGATAATGTGTGGACATACTAAGCCCCGTTTGGTAGAGATTAAAATTTGATTTTTTGTAGATTTTGATAAAAGTTGATGAAATGTGTGGTTAAAAAGCTGTGGACCCCATAACATGAGTCGTTAAAATTATTTTGTTGACTTTGACTTAAATTAAAATCAGATTTTAATTGCCACCAAACAGGGGCTAAAACAGATAATATAAGAAATTGAAATGTAAGCCAGTCCAGAAGGAATAACAAATTAGGTGGCTGATGGCCTGAGGCATATTTTGCATGGAACTAAAGCAGCTTCCATCCACAAGGACAGCAATGTCCCAATACACCAAGTCGTGTGTGTGTGTGTGTGTGTGAGAGAGAGAGAGAGAGAGATTAACATAAGACTATAGTGATTGCAAGACATAATCATAGATCTTTCAATGATGCAAGCTTGATTCGACATAGTGGTGAAAAAAGATGCATGAAGTCCGAATTCTGTAGAAAGTCTAACTAGTCGCTGCTACTACAAAAGAAACCAGTGCTCTTAAAGGAAGAGTATAACAAAATCGAGGCCAATTGTTGCAGCAATTTGTTCAGCCAAAATTGAGTTGACCTTTGAATGGTCCATAAAATTACATAAAAGTGCAAGACATTTTTCAAAGCAAATACTTTTCAACAAATTTTTAATTGGAGAAAAGGAGAAAACAATTCATTTTGCAAAGAAAAATTAGGAAAAGATTCATTCTATGGTAATCAACAGTACTGAAGCAAAAATACTTGAACTTGACAGCTAGCATTATCTATGAGAGAATGAGGGTAAAACTAAAGTGGAATCTAAACAGAAGTCAACAAAAGCAGCAGTAACTAAACAGATAACAAAAGCAATATAATGCCCACTAGTCATATACTGGAAAAGGAACATACGTCAAATTGAGCATCAAGATCAGCCTGGCCTTCAATGACCTCAACAAGTTCCTCAACACGCTCCACAGGAGCCTTCTGTCCAAATAAGCTCAAGCTCTTCAAAAAGTCAATAAACATTTTAAATTCAACTGCTGTCACATCTTGCAAATTCTGAAACAGAAAAATGAAGGAGTCAACAAGTGTTGAGCTTCTAGATCAAAAATGTACATATAAAGAGAAATGGTAGTCAACTAAGCAAAATGAATGAACCATTAAAGAGAAAGATCACTAGAACTATGATTCTCCATATTAAAAACATTATATACCTGCTTAATCAAATTAGTTAAATGCCTCTCCATTTCGTCCTGTGGCTTTAGTAGCTCTCCCTTAAGAGGAAACACCTGCAGAATGTCCTCATTCACAATTCATGCATGCCAAAAGAGCTCTTTGAAATGAAAAAATAATAAAATATCATAAAGATTAAGCATTCCTTTACCTTGTCTCTAATAAAGCAAAGAACCTTTTCACGAATGGTCTCCCAAGTGCTAACATCATCAGCAGTTCGATCATCAGTGCTTCCAATGTGCTTAAATAGAGCTGTTAAAGAAGCTGCAGCAAACATACAGAACAGCTTCAGTATACAACAATATGCACAAACCCAATGGGTAAATGCAGTAAATATACTCCACAAAGGCACGGGCTGAGATAATTCAGTGAAAATAAAGTTATAGCAGGTTTTTTACAATAAGAATCCCACAGATGTGCATTATTGGCATTGCACAAACCCATATCATGAACTACGATACAGATATATTTTGTAAGATGTCAAATAAACTTTCACAAATAAAATTTATACCTAGCACACTAACTCGTGAACTGTGCCCATGTATTGGTCAAGTGGCATTTTTGACATAAAAAGGGCAGTTTAGACCACATTGAAAGTCTGTAAAGATGAACATTGGGAGGCGGACTAACTAGGTGACTGACAAATATAAATTAAAAGTTTGCTGACGAATATGAAATTTGGGGCATGATTCAATAAATATTAGTGTTTTTTTTTTCACCCTTATTGGAATGTCTACATTTTGGTTCTGGAGTGACCAAATGGTCTTACATCATTGATCCGATTTAGATTATGCAACTAGCTGGATTTACACAAGTGTTATGTTTACTGTAAAGGTTTCCATATAGAAACATACAACTCTTTCTACTTTGTTTTAAAAAAACATAATTTCTTTTTAAAAACATACAGAGAATACATATCACACTATTTTCCTTTCAATAAAATGAAAATGATGCTGCAAAATGTCAAAAACATTAAACAGTTTTTTTAAATCATGTTCCAGACCATGTAAACAAGTGTGTTGGATCCAGATTTTGTATTGGTAAAAAAAAAATTCCTAAATCTACCAATTAAAAAAAATAAAAATTGCGAAGTACGTTGAAATTTGGAAAGCAGAAGCTTTCACTGATGCTCCCACCTCAAAAAAGGAAAAGAGATAGGTGGTATCAAAATAATTTTGCTACAACCACTGGAACTTACTTTTAACATCCTGCCGCAATAAAGATATAAGTGCTTTATGCACTGCATCACGCTCCACGTTATCTCCTAAAATCACCAAGGATGCAAATGTTATCCAATCAAGTAACTTAAATTATTAATAATCAAAAAGCAGATACCAAAATATAAATTACCTGCTACAAGGAGCTGACCAAGGATGTCAACAATTTTAGCCAGATGTTCTGGAGTATCCTTGCAAAAAAGAGGAAGCCCACGTATAGCTTGTACTCGCACCTTTAACAATGAATAAATAGTTAGTAGACTTCCCACATCGGATCAATTTACTATCACTATATAAGTGAAAATGCATCAACCCGCTTGTTGAAAGTGAAGCCCAAGCTGTCAACCAAAATGTACCTCACCCAAAATTATATTGGTTAATAAACTTCTTTTGAATTCAAAAGAGATTTACTATTGCATTCTGTGAAATATCAAATAAGAGATTGTTAGAAGCTATGTGTGTGATTGGCCCCCATTTTTTGGAAAAAACTATGGTTTTGAATAATATTTTTGGGAGAATGTGGTTAAAAAATGTTTGAAAAATCAAAAATAGTAGGCTTAACTAAGATGAATGGATGAAATTGAGTGTTGAATAAATTTGATTTTGAAAAAATGGGGGCCAAACAGGGACTATGTTGAACAAACACTTTTCTAAGGTAGCGTGCCACATGTCCAACACTCCTCGGACACGTGTTGATACTAACACTTCTTGGACACTCTACTGTGATCATTTTTCTTCCTTCATAAAAAATATTATATATTTTTAATTCAAAATTATTATTAAAAAAATAATAAATAGATGCTCTTATTTAAAATATTTCAAAAGAAAAATTAAATTTATATTTATATTATATTATATAAATGGAAATTTTAAAGAATTTAATCAACATGTTGACGACGTGTCGTGTCGGTACTTTTTCAAAAATTGCATGTCGACTCGTGTCGAAAACGCGTATCCGTGTCGATGCATCATAGGTTAGAAGCAAGCCCCTACAGAGGAAAGCTATAGCCGCTTTTGGGTGCTTGCTTAATTTAAGGTCATATAAAATGCTTGCTTGTGAGTTGGGGCAGCATAGAGACCATTTGATGAACTTTTTTATGGACAACTAAATAAGATACAGCATGCTTAACATTCAACTTATGCAGGGAAACTCCACTCCATCTCTCTAGCTAAGACAGAACAAACTAGGCAAGTAATAACGTAGATTACATTGAAAACAAGGAAACAAAACCGGCACACTCATAGCATGTTTAGAAGCACAGCATTCGGTTACAAAATTGAACCTGCAGTAAACAATTTAATTCAAAACTGAATGAGATTTTTATAATTTCAATTATTAGTCCCAATTTCCATCTCGGCAAGCGTAGTATCAATTTTATCTTTTTAAAAAAAAAAAAAAAAGATAAGATAAGGCAAAAGCCATTTGTGTTTGGAAGAGTTTGTGTATATATTTCGACTTTCTTGTGCTAAAACTTTGAAAGTATATACTTCGACTTTCCTTTGGCTCGAAAACACAAAAGTACCTCTAGTACCTTTGCTACCCAGGCCTATGTTTCATATTAATCTCTCTACAAGTACGCACCTTTTTTCTTTTTCACATTTTTTTCTTTTTCACATAAATGTCACTGAAATCCACCAATGGGCATAGTAGCCAGTCTAGCAACTAGCAAGAGAGGAAAATAGAACTAAGGACATAAACAGGATAGCCTCTATATTATGATGATCCATATATTTTAACAAATCCTTATCCTTGCTTCCTAAAAAGACTAGTTGTAAGCCACTAATAGACCTCCCATCTAGGTTGCACACTCTGTCGGGAGCCAGCGTGTCGTGTCCGACACCGACACTCTCCAGACACTCTCCGACAAAATGCATGTAATTAAAAAAATGATAAATCTAGCTTACAAGTTTGTTTTATTTGGTATCCTCATTTTGCTTCAACAAATATACAATGTGTTGTTTGTAAATAAGGCTAAAATAATAATAAATTAAAAAAACTAATTTGCGTGTCCCTAACGTGTCGTGTCCTAACTTTTTTTTAAAATCACGTGTCGACGTGTCGTGTCGTATCCGTGTCGGTGTCCGTGCAACCTAGCCTCCCATCCGATTCACTTATTCTAGAAGACAAAAGGAGGACCTACCAATTGGCGAGAAAGGAAACTAGAGCCTGTTGCAACTAAAATCAGTTAGGAGGGAAAAATGGTTAAGAGTCTGTTAAGAAGGGCCTATAAATAAAGATAAAAGTAACAATAGAACACGTCCAAAATTAAGTAGTAGAGGAGTCTAGTAGGTTACTTTTTTTCCTGTAATCTTGCAATTCAATCAAAGTTCTATTATCAATTCTTTTTCTGTTTTCCTAAACCGAGTCTTATCAAATTGGTATCAGAGCGTGTAGATCCTAATGGACCAAAAGAAAACCAAAACAAGGTGGAGACTATGGAGAAAGAGTTGGAAGAAGTCAGAGCTGAAATGCATCGCTTGTCAGGACTAGAGAAATCTGTGGAGCACATCACTCAAAACATGGCCAAAATTTTGTTGTCCCTGGAAGATACTCAAAAAGAAGTAACGACCTTAATTAGCCCAAAGCAGTGTATTAAAAGGCTAATTGAGGCGTGCCTCGAGAATTGAGGCGCAACAAAATCGCCTTGAGGCTTCTCAACTAAAGCTTGCATTTTTTGTGTTGAGGCGCACGCCTCAAATTGCCCGCCTCAAATTAAACTTCTAGATTTTTTATTTTTTTTGTAATCAATCTAAAAATTAAAAGAATTGGAGAAGACAAAATGTTTTTCAGAATGCCCAATTGACTTTTGCAATGAAAATCCTCCAAATAATTAAGAAAAAACAAAGAGGTTGGAAAAATTAGTTTATGTAAATTTCTCAGCGATCGACGTCGGGAATTGACATCTTCAAAAGCTGTAGTAGATCATTTGGTTCACGATGAGGCTTCATCGACGATAAATGGGTTGTTGATTATGATGGTGAAAGTGGAGATAAAGTTCCTTCAAATGAAAATGAAGAAGTTATTGGAAGCTCTACAAATACTCAAAATCAACGAAAAAGAAAACTATCGGCAATAGGTACAACTACAAGTATTTTTACAATTAAACAGAATTTCTAATTATGCAACAAAATTATTAAGGATCTCTTTCTATTTTCTTTATCCCTTTTGCCGATATGGTGAAGGGTAAGGTAGAAGAAAAGGGAAAGGGAAATAATTTTTGCAGTTGATGGATGATGATGAATGGATAGACATCTATAGTGAAGATGAAGAACATGATTTTGGAATTAGATATGATGATAGTTCCATGGATGATACCATCAATAGCGATGAGTGATGACTCATGATGATTCTATCACAATTTTTAAGGCTGATGACTTATTTGTTTTGCGATTTTAATGATTATGGACTATCTTTTTTTAAGTAGACTTCTATTGAATTAAGTATGCTATATTGCATTTTTTGGCAATAGTTTGATTTTTTTCCGAGGCGTACGCCTCAAAGCGCTTTGAGGCCACGCTTCGCCTCATAACCGTAAACCGCCTCAGTACCCATTTTCTCCTTTTCGAACACTGGCCCAAAGGTTGGGGTGAATAAAAATCTGGAAGAAGAAGAATCGGGAAGTATCACGAAGGGTCAAATTCCAATCAACACACACCGAACTGAACAACGAGGAATGGATAGAAGAAAGTGGTCGGAAGTTTCAGCTGATGTTAGTCATGGAGGAATTGGAGCAGACGAGGAACTGAGTAGAGAGGAAAATCAATGGAGGCAAATTCGAAAGTTAGATGTAAAATTGATTATGGAACGAGTGGAAGCAGACCCCTTGCTGGCAAAAGTTAAAGCCGACTTGCTGGGAGATCCTGATTCATACCCGCACTATTCTCTTGAACATGGCAGATTGCTATACAAAGGACGCCTGGTAATTCCAAACTCTTCTTCACTGATTTCCTCCCCTTCTTCAAGAGTTTCACAGTAACACAGTGGGAAGTCACTCAAGTTTCCTGAGAAGTTACAAAAGGGTGTCTAGTGATTTGTATTGGAAGGGTATGAAGAAAGACATTAAAAAGTTCGTGGAGGAATGCCCAGTTTTCCAGCAAAATAAGAGTATGGCATTGTCCCCAGAAGGCCTCTTATAGCCCCTGCCTGTTCCTCATCAAATTTGGGAAGATATTTCGATGGATTTCATAGAACGGCTACCTAAGTCTGGGGGATTTAATTCGATACTGGTAGTAGTTGATCGCCTAAGTAAGCATGCTCATTTTCCGGCCCTCAAACATCCTTTCGCAGCTTCAGGAGTTGCAGCAATATTTGTAAATGAGGTAGTAAAACTACATAGGATTCCACACTATTGTCTCAGATCGAGATAAGGTGTTTTTGAGTCACTTCTGGACTGAATTATTTCGGCTGCAATGAACCTTTCTCCACAAAAGCATGGCATACCGCCCACAGACGGATGGTCGATCGAAGTAATTAATCGGTGCTTAGAAACTTATCTTCGGTGCTTCACGTATGAAAAACCTCAGAAATGGAACACATGGCTACCATGGGCTGAATATTGGGATAATACGACTTTTCATGCTTCCACAAATACTACTCCTTTTCAAGCAGTGTATGGACAAAATCTATCATCCAACATTTTCCTGAATTTCACCTTGAGGACAAGGTGGATTTGGAAACCGGGGGTAATGATAGACCTCCCATCCGATTCACTTATTCTAGAAGATCAAAGAAGGAGGACCTACCAATTGGCAGGAAAGGAAACTAGAGCCTGTTGCAACTAAAATCAGTTAGGAGGGAAAAATGGTTAAGAATGTTTTAAGAAAGGCCTATAAATAAAGATAAAAGTAACAATAGAAGACGTCCAAAATTATGTAGTAGAGGAGTCCAGTCGGTTACTTTTTTTCCTGTAATCTTGCAATTCAATCAAAGTTCTATTATCAGTTCTTTTTTTCTGTTTTCCTAAACGAGTCTTATCAGCCACCTATTACTACAAAAACTACCACCTCCCAACTATTCCCGTATCATAAGAGATGAGGGCAGGGGTCGTTTCCTTTACGGTTACTCTTGTTGCTTGTTGTTCATTCCCTCACGAGGGAGTATTCTTCCTTGAAATTGCTAAAGCATTATGTCTCACTATTGCTAGCTTGTTTCAGAATATACTATAACATAGCACAACCCAATGGAGGTGTAGATGGCTCAGAAAGGAAGAATTTTGCTTCCAAGAGGTGTGAGAGAGATAAAACAGGATATTTCACAGGTTAAAGGAAAGAATCAAGTCTGACACCTAAGCCTCATTAGTGGGGACATATTCTGTCATAGTACTCTAAGAAGGGAACTATTGAAGCTGACAGCTTTTCACCAATATGGAACTAAATAAAAAATTAACAAACAAAGCATTCTGGAAAGATAACAGAATGAAGACCAGAACTCATTTTCTGCTCAGATGTTATCAAACGATAGCTTCAATCAACTCTACTTATAATTTACTCTCGGGAACTAAAATAAACAAGTAATAAGTCGAACGTAAACAAATACCCCAAAATCCGAATATAATAATAACAGGCCAATTTAGTTAACAATTGCCCTTACATAAATTCATATTAGCGTATCAAGAAATAGACAAATACAAAGCGTTAAATGGAGAACAGATTCCTAACCCCAAGTTCTTCATCCTCGCACAGATACAAATGCTGATCGAGAGCTTGCTCCGAGAGCTCAGGAAAGTATTTGAAAAACCTTGGTATCAGCTGGGCAGCCAATTGCTTCGCCTTCACGCTGCCATTTGCAGCCGCAATTATTCCTTCATAATCCCCCTTATTCTGCTCCCAAAATAGACAAATAATAAAAAGAAAACTTCTAAAATGCGAAGAAACGCCCTGAATCAGACCAAATATATATATATATATATATAGATTTACTGACTTGAGATTTGTCTTTGGTTTCGTTGAGTTTCTCTCCATACTCATAAAGCTTCTCGATGTCTCTTGAATCATCAGTCATTTTTATTGCAATTAATATATATGAGGGGAAGAGGTGTTAGGGTTTTCTGGAAACGAAAAGTGAATTTGCGTGAATATGTATATTTGAAGGAGAGACCAGTGTCGAATTCGGAAGGGTTTTAGTTTTAACGAGTTCAATGGCGGTGTTTGCGAGTTAAGGAATTGCAAGGTGGGGTGGGTAAATTTATGTTTTAATTCAATTATTATTGAATATGAAATTACATCAAATACCCCCAAAAATTACTCCCGTTCTCTTTACTGTTTTGAGGTCGTTTTCTATTTTTATTTTCGAAAATGCTAAAAACATGTTCTCTTTACCATTTTTGAAAGCACATTTTGGAAAACAAAAAAAAAAAATTATACACTAAACGCAAAATGTCCAAAAACTCGTTTGGAGCATTTTGTGTGTATTTCGACAAAAAATATCGCGTTTTGGGATTTTTTTTTTTTTTTAAGAATTATCTTAACTTAGAACTAAACTTAATATAAAGTTTTTATTTTTTTATTACTTTTTTTAGAATTATCCTAACTTAGAACTAAGTCTAAATATTTTTTTTTTTTTTTTTTTAGAATTATCCTAACTTGGAACTAAGTTTAAATAAAGTTTTATTGAATTCAATATCAACATTACAAAAAAAAATTAAGTGGAAATTCTTGTTATTATATTTCAAAAAATGCACTGATAAATGGACTCTGGTGGTTTTGAAAGAACTTACATTTTCTGAATTTTAATAGAAATGGAACTTTTTCAAATCTCGAACCAGACAAAACTGTGTTAATATAGACTCTAAATGCTCACATTAGTGTGTTGCATGTAACCATGTGTTCAGTGTATTGTGAAATGAAATTTGAGTTTGAATTAGTAGTATTCTGCAAAATTTCAAACAGAACGTGTTTTCCAGCTTTTCATTTTCAAAATCAGTTTTCAGAAATGACAAACCAAACGCGTTTTCAGCAAATTTGAAAACAAAAATGAAAACAGGAAACACAAAACATTTTCGAAAATGAAAATATAAAATAAAATACAAATAATCGAAATTTGAAAAAATGCCCTTTTAAACTATTTATAATATTTAATTAACGTAAAAATACGTTCTAAATCCACACACACACCTCCCAAACCAAAAACAAAACCCTGTTTCACTTTTTGCAAACTTACTATATCTTTCTCTTTTAGAAATGGAAAGCTAGAGGAACCATCATCGTCGTATCCAAGAAGAAGAATAAGAGTTGATGAAGGAGTTGGAGCGACTGATGGTTGAGAAGAAGAAGCGTTCAGAGGTAGAGGCAGTGACAAAGTCCAGTGTGGTGGAGGCAGTGGCTTCAAAATATGATAGAATGGTGAGCGGAGGAGGAGGCAACTACGCAGTCCATAAGCTGATAAGGCCGTAAGGAGCCTCCATCCCTAACGCCGAACAACAGCGGACTGTGGACTTTCATGTTTGTTGATTTAATTTGAAAATATGTAGACTATTTATGCAAAATTGATAGCATGTATTAAAGCTTTAGAATTAAATTAGATGCTTCTATTCAATTTAAGGCACCTCAATTTTTCTGGACCCAATTCTTGGCACCGAGGAATTCTTCTATTGGGCATTAAGAGGGATAGTTTTGAGTTTATTTTTGGGTTTTAGCTGATTCCTCAAGATGGTAAATTTTGCAGTTATTTTGATTGGTCTAAATTGAACTAATTGGATTTTCAGTGTAGTCGAAAAAGAAACAATACGAGATGCAGAGAGAACGATTTCTAGTTACAAGAAGATGGTGGTTCTATGTTCAAAGGTGATGAACAAACTGGTAGCCAACAAACCAATTTGAGATTGTGTTGTTAACTCCTTTAGGTAATAATTATTTGAAGAATGGACTAATTTTGTTTTCTTTTTCTTGGAATGAGAATCTGAAAATATTACTTCAGTTGTCTGATTCTCTAATTTGTATTGGTATACCAAAACTACTTGAGGTAGTTTGATCTATCTACTTGCTTCATATTTTAAATTCTTTTTGAAAAGTTGGCTTCTGTTAGTATGCAAAGTTTGGATAATGGGTTTTTGCCCAGATTATTTCCTTTTTGAGCTTGCTTCTTTTTGGAAAGTTTGACTTTGAAGATGAGCAATCCAAGCTTTAGAGAATTGAACCATTTGATCTCTCCAATTGTGAGTGGAGTGACCTACTGCTTGAAGTTTAAAAAATTGATATATCACTTTAAAAAAAAAAAAAAAATTGATGTGTGCGTAATTTTAATGATTCCATATGGTGTGTTGTATATGGAGAATGTGTAATGTATCTATTACTGTTTGTGAATTTGTGTAATTTGTTAAGGTACAATAATCTAGAATGAATACTGCAAAAATTAAAAAAGTGATACAGTGTCACTTTTTAATTAATTTAAAAGAAAAAGTGATAAAAGATAATTTAAGTTAAGTTACGACGAATGTAGTCAAGGATAGTGTTTGTATATGGATAATATGTAATGTACCTACTAATGTTTGTAGACTTGTGTAAATTGTTAAGTTACAACACATGTAGTCAATGATAGATATTGCAAAAATTGAAAAAGTTCAATTAGCAAAAAGTGACAAGTGTCAATTTATAAAAAGTGATACCATGTCACTTTTTAATTAGAAGAGAAGTGAGTCAAAAAAAAAAGTGATAAAAAGTAACATTTTGTCACTTTTTTAAAAAAGTGGCATTGTGTAGTGTATCTATTAGTATTTGGGGATTTGTAATTCGTTAATCAATGATGGATATTGCAAAAAATGAAAAATTCAAATTCAAATAAAAAGTGACATTGTATTTCTGTATGGAGAATGTGTAATGTATTTACTAATGTTTGTGCACTTATGTAATTTGATAGCCAATGACGGATATTGCAAAAATTGAAAAATTGACCTTCAATATGGAAAATATGACAAATCACTAAAAAGTGAGAAAACGTGATAGAAAGTGACATTATGTCACTTTAAAAAAAAAAGTGACATTGTTTCACTTTTTAAAAAAAGTGGTACAATTATTCTAATATTTTTGAATGAAATTAACAAGCCATGAATTTATTCTAATTTTTTAATTTATATTTGATCGAGGAAGTAACATACATGTCATTTTTTAAAAAATAAGTGACATTCTGTCACTTTTTTAAAAAAATGACAAAAATATTTAAAAAGTGGCACTCAGAATTTACAAAGTATTTTTACTTCATAAAAATTTTTAAAATGTATTTTTGTAAGTGGTTCAAAAATAAGGGTATTTGTGTAAACACCTTATTATTGAATTACTAGTGTTACACACATGCGATGCACGATAATTTGTTACTCGCATATATCGATTTTATATATTAACATATGAAATGAATATTTAATTAAAAATGAAAAATAAAGGAAGACAATTAATTAAAAAAAATGTACAATTATACATACCTTAACTTTTTTTATGATTCGTATGTTCACTGTTCCAGGAAAATTATGCTCAGAATTTTATTAAAATGAAAAGAAAATGAGAAAATAAATCGATGAACGCTGTAATTTTATTATATTTCATTTTTTATTTTCAAAGAAAAAATATTTATATGATACCGATAACTTTTTTATTTTGTTTTTACTAATTTTAAAAAAATTATAATTGGTTCTCATATGTTAACAAATAAAATGAATATTTAATTAATTAAGAATGAAAAATGAATGAAAACAATTAATTACAAAAAATCACAATAACAAATACCCTTTTTTTTTTGTACAGTTAGTATGTTTAATGTTCCAAAAAATTTCTTTGAACATTGTAATTTAAATTGACTTAAAGTTTAAAGTGGGAAAATAAAATTACATTTAAATAGAATTTGTAATAAGTGAAAAAATAGATATATCGATGATATACGCTCAGAATTTTATTAAAATGAAAATGAAAGAAAAATAGATTGATGTACGCTCCTATTTTATTTTCTTTCATTTTCTTTTTTTGAAAAAAAAAATATTTATGTAATATTGACAACATTTTTTTTTTTTTTTACGAATTGTAATTGATTTTAGAGATGGAAGGCATATTAAGAAATTTCAGGACGATTTGATATTTGAGACGATTTTACGGACAATATATTTTCAGTTTAATCTCACTATTATCTTGTATTAAACTTCTAGTTGAAATCTTCGATTTGACACCCATATTACATATTTTCTCGACTTAAAAATAATACAATAATTATTAAAAAAGATTAATAATTAATAAAAAAATAGTTTATAGATAGTATTAAAGAACTTAAATGATGTAATTTAAAATGAATGAGATGAGATACTAAGTAAAATTAAAAAATATAAAAAGTTTTACATTTGATCTTTGAAAGGATTTTACGGACAATATGTTATTTGTTGTTACTTGTTAACTTGTATTAAACTTCTCGTTGAGATATTCGATTTAATATCCATATTACATATTTTTCAACTTAAATATAATAAAATAATTATCAAGTGAATAATAACTATTACAAAACAAAAAAAAATAGTTTATACATTAATATAAATTAAAATTTTGAAGTCATTAATAACATCGCACGAATTCTAATGTTATGTATCATAATAATTGCTAAAATATTTATTTCATTGTTTTTTTTTGCACTAATTAAGTTTGTTTTGAAAGATTCTTTAAAGTTTCTAAATTTAAAAAGGAGTTTAGGAAGAAAATTGGGTTTTTCCTTTTTTGACATGTATTCTATTATTATATATAGATAGATAATCTATTCTATTTACAATATAAAAGTAAGAAAGTTGCAAAAAAAATCCCGCCTAAAATTTTCCCCAAATTCCCGCCTAGATGAACATTAGCTGGCTTGTTGGAGAAGAATAGAATGTAGGTCCCACCCAACAATTTTTGAAATTTGAACTCCACAAGAGCAAAAGCCCTAGCCCATACCGCACACTCGCTCTCTCTCTCTCTCTCCCCAAACTCTCCTTCTTCCGCCTTCAACAACAAATCCTGTTTTATCTCATTTTCAAAATTCAAACCATGGCCTTCTCATCGTTTCTCTGTGTCTATGTCGAAGGTTATTTCAATGTCCGACCAGAAGTACAATTGTTCCGGCTAGAATGGAGTCGTTCGTGTCACTGGATGTATGTTCTGCGACCTCTCGCTCTCACCTTCAAGAACAAAAGCTAATGCAGTAAGTCCATCAAAGAAGAAGGTGAATTAATTATCTATTGTACATCTTTGTGTTTCAGATAAGATGCTGGTCTACTGAACCAGAGATTCTAGGTTCGATTCCCAGCAGAGTCGTTCCTTTTTTCCCCTACCTTTCGACCATTTATTTTTCCTTTTTGTTGGTAATGGTAATAATAATAATGGGCTCCAAATTGGTTGGGAAAATATGCATGCTGATTTTATATAGTTCAAAGATTTTTAGAAATAATATATATAAGTTGAGAACACAAAATATTGATTCGTTTTCTCAATTTAATGCTATAGGTTTTGGATCAAATTTACTGACAAAAAAAGTAAAGGAAGGATGCCAAATAAAAGAGTATGCGCACTATGCGGGCCGTTGAATGCAAAGGAAATTTCCGATCATGGTGATACTGATTGCTTTCCAGTCGTCGATTCTGATTCTTTCTTATTGAAGGTTGAAAATGCATTTAATTTATGGTTTATCAGTTTTAGAATTTTCATTTCAGAAAATTAAATATGGATATATGTTTGAATGCTGAAAATCATATGGATGCAAACTTATTTACTCTGGAAAACAACATGGAAGTGTGGTTTGTGCTAATTAAAAAAAATGTATATAGAAAATATCAATTTTTAGTTGGATAATACATGTTTATGTGTCTATGAGTTTGGATAATATATTTCACAGGATGACAAAGAAGAAGAGTTCGAGTTCCATTTCGACATAGTGTTCTATCAAAAATTTGAGCAGGCCAATGTTTATGAATTCCTCGCTCTCCCTATTGTCAAAGGTATTATTTAAATTAAATTTGTTCATTGTCTCTTCACAAACTAGATTATGGTTTTTTTTCACTTCAAGTTGGATGAATTCCTCCCTTATAAATTGGATGAAATAGGTGCTGTTGAGGGTGTCAATGGAGCAATTGTTACATACGATCAGGTATAGCTCTGTTCTATTTTTATTCAGTTTACTGAATTAGAAGTGTGTTTTTTAATGGAACAATAGATCAATGAATCACCGATTTGTTAGGTTTTGCACTTAACATTCAACTGATCTCCATTTTTGCAATTTTTTTGAACTTTTATGGCTGCTGGTGTATTTGCATATGGATTTATTCATAGGTTTGTTCAAGTTTCTTATGATTTTGAATGAATCAACTAGATTCAGTTTTACTGCTTTCTTCTTATTGTTATTCATCTAGATTTTTTCCCTCCAATTTTGACAGATTTTATAGGTTGTGTGAGGGAGTATGAAGTTCTGGAAGATTTTGTGCAATCAAATAAATGAAACATTGCCAGAGTGGCAAGAAGAATTCTTATCGTATAAAGATTTGAAGAAACGGCTCAAATTTATTTATCCCAAACAAGGGTCGTGCAAAAATCAAGAAAACAGTGACATTTATACTAATTGGAAGCCAAATAAACTGCCCAGATGGAGTGATGATGAAAAGGAAGTTGGAGATTCCGTGTGCAGAGGTGGTGATGATGGGGATGATGTGACAAAGGAAGTAATTGATTTTCTAGAGCTTTTGGAAAAGGAGATCGAGAAATTTAATAGGTTCTTCACCGATAAAGAAGAAGTTTACATTATTAGATTAAATGTATTATCTTTCTTCTTTATTAGTTTATATTTTATGAGTATTAAATCTTTTTACAATTTTTTTGTCATTATTTCTGTTGGTTTTGGGTAGATTATGCATTTTAGGATTAAATAAACTGCACCTAGAGAAACAAGAAAAGGAAAGAAAATGAATATAGAAATACAAGAAAGTAGGAGATATAACAAATAGAATATATTTTAAAGTTACATGGTATTTTAATGGAATCTGTATTTTGTAATTGACTTGAGTGTGGGCTGTACTGATGAAACATTTCTTACTATTTGAATTTCGGTTGAATACAGATTCTAAAAGAAGAGGTTGCAGAATATAAGGATTCAGAGGTAGAGCTAATGAAAGATAGTAGATTTTCATGGAGATGATTCTATTGGAAAATTACAGT
Organism: Ligustrum vulgare; assembly: GCA_963555705.1. NCBI lineage: Eukaryota > Viridiplantae > Streptophyta > Magnoliopsida > Lamiales > Oleaceae > Ligustrum > Ligustrum vulgare. The sequence goes on along the minus strand of OY743169.1, from coordinate 71,392,120 downwards.
GCTCTAAACTATACAGGTTCATGCCTCTTATTATGCTTTCATATTTGTAAATGGTTTGCTTATGTTAAGTGGATGGTAGATTGGCAACGTCAAGTGAAGAATCTGAGGGAGATGTCTCCTTGGGTTAGAACGTATGACCACATAGTCCGCCTTTTGCTTCGATCCATTTTTACGATGATCGAGAGGATCAAACATGTATATGGGATAAACCATATAGTAAATGTAGAAGCAATTAATCATTATGTTAAGTGCAATATTGTTTAATTAAGATAAGCAATGTGTGAGTTGATAGAATGCAACATTTTAGCTTTTGTGTAAGAATGGAGTTCGTTGTAATTTTACCTATATTAAAGTAATTGAAGTTGGTTCGATTTGTTCACTTGATTTGAATAACAAACATAATATTTTTCATGATTGTAATTCTAATAATTTAAATCAAAGAATACCTTTTGATGTCAAATATTTTAGAGATGATGAAATTTTAATAAAAATCTTTGGTACCGCATTTTATCACAAAAGTTGCTCGTGTTTAAGTGTTGAATTAATCAATTAAACAAATCTACATACTACATAAAGCCAGATTCTGGATTCCTTTTTTTTTGAACTATAATCTCAATTGGAATATATTCAATTTTAAAAATGAGAAACTGATCTATGCACTTGGTCAGTTTTTTTAAGGTTGCTTGAAAAGTGGAAAGTGGTTTGTTAAAAAAATAGTATAATCCTAATTTCATTATTTAAAAATTATTTGACCGATTAAATTGGATACATTACGGTAGTTTGCTTGAAACATGGAACATATTGGTATTTATTTCAAAAATTGTGGTGAAACATATTGGAGTTTTCAGATAAGTACTTTGCTAAATAAAGTTAAAATTTAGTATTCTTTGAAAAATAATAAAATACTACTCAATTGTTTTTCCATTTATGTGGAAATATTTTGTTCTTCACTTTTACTTAGGCCATCTATTAAGTGGTTTGTTAAATAAGTCAATAATCAGTTGGAATTTTTCACTGACAATTTAATATGTCCGTGCATCGCACGGGTACGAAACTAGTAACTATTAAAAAAATAGTTTATACATTAAAATAAATTAAAATTTTTATGTCATTAATAACATCGCACGAATTTTAATATTATGTACCATAATAATTACTAAAATATTTATTACATTATTTTTTATTTTTTCCTTAATTAAGCTTGTCTTGAAATATTATTTAAAGTTTCTAAATTTTGAAATGAGTTTAGGCGGGAAATTGGGCATTTCCTTTTTTGGCATGTATTCTATTTTTATATATAGATAGAAGATGGATAGATTATATGATGATGACCTTCAGGCCAGATTTGTTGCCCGACGTGGGCAACAAATGTTCATTACAATTACAAACGAAGCAGCTAAGTTTATTTTATAAGTTCTTTTTCGCTTAAATTTTTTAACATGTCTTTTTCATCTAAATAAGGTTTTCTCTTATTTGGTTTTCTCAGAAAATGTCTTTTCTTCATTGATCTCTTATCTTTTTTATATTTTTCCTTAAAAGGTTTAGAACTCGAGGTTCCATAATCTATAATCTCTCTTTTTTAATCCTTTCCCAGAATTTTCTAAAATTTAATTTAATTTTCTAACGTAGTTTCCTATACATTGGACTGACACCTGTCTATTGTGTCTAAACCTCCAATGTGAAAATGTCGAGTGTCCCATTTAAAAATTTATAGCGCACTTGGCGCATTCTCATTAGAGGATGGTAGGCAATGTTGCAATTTCATGATTACCTTTACTGCTTTTGATGATTGACTCTCTATGAAGGAAAATTAGTACTTTGTATCTCAAGTAATCACTAGTAGGGAGAAATAGGGGGAAGGACACAGAAATAGTAATGCCTATCTTAAATCAATTGATTCATCATGGTAGAGAAAAGAATGGTGCATATATGGTACTCGAGCTTTGGATCAATGTCCCGAAACTAAAGGAGTATGCTTACGTTTTTTTTTTATCAGTAACAACCCTAAAAAACGTATAATTGATCTGCTCATTATTTTCTGACATATATTCATTATTATTTTACCAATAACACTTTCACTGTACTAGAACACCCTCGCTTGTGGGAAAGAAAGCATCCACTTTTGTTGTAGAGTAAGCTAATACCTTTTCTCGCATAGCAATGATGTCATTTTGAAACAGAAGAAAAGATAATTAGCATTCTCATGCGAAAGCGAAGTGATTGAATTTAAACTATTATAAAAACATCAGACAATTATGGTTGACTTTTTCATGATGTTATTAAAGTTAAAGCTAATTTTCAAGCAAGTGTTACTTTTTGCACTTTTTCACTTTCATTTGATCTAACAAAAGTTTTTATATATATATATATATAATTAACCTGCCATGTAAACATTATATGGCACTACAAAAATATATAGTGATAAGTCCATGTCCAACTTCCAATCAATTTACATAATGAGATTAAGTCAGAAGAGGTTTTTGAAAACTCACTTTTCTTCCAATTCATTTTCGGATCAATTTAATGAGGAAACAAAATGTTATGCAGGTTGAGATGGAACCAGTTATGACATTTGAAGTGAAAAGGCGGAACAGGCTTTTGAGACCTGATAGCCTTCAACCTCGTAACAGAGCCAGTACTATGCACGCTACTGCCCATGCTGACTTCGCGCGGATTAAACATATCATTCTTGGTATCATTTGATGTTGTGATTGCACTCCAACACATGATTTATGTTGAGACACCTGGAAAGCATGTTGGAGGTAAGCTTGTTAGATAGGGTTTAACATTTATGCAATGAAATACACTGAAGTAGTTCAAAGTTTAAGCTATCACCACATATCAAAGCATGATAAAGACACAGTACCACCTCAACATGGAAAGTACGTGCAGTGAAGTAGTTCAAAGTTTAATATGTATGTATATGTGTATGAATGTATAGAGAACGATCTTATGTCCACGGCTGACAAATTTATCTTACCCATCGCTCATGTGGCAAGATATCATTAATCGATGCTCTACAACTTTAGACCACGTGGTAGGGCCTTGGAGCCAAATCTCCTGCCACATGTGCGGTGGCCAAGATATCTCTTGTCCATTGTAGGCAGAAGATCGAGCATGTATATATAGTTGTATGTATTTCCTGTGTGTGAGAAGAGAAAAACAAAGTGAGATTTAGAGTGTAGAGAAAATAATTGAGAGTGATATAGTGGTTTGTTTGAGAGAATTGAGTAATAAAAATAGTAGAGCATTTTTAATAGTCCATAAGCACCAAGACTCAATATTCTTGACTAACGGGAAAATGTCCCTTGTAATAGATAGAGAAAGTGAGGTTGCTTCAATTGAGTGGTAGTACATTGAAGTTGTTCCATTCTGAATTAACTAGTTAATAACACATGAGTTGCACGTGGTTATATAATAATGTTAAAAATTGAAATTATTAAATAATAATAGTTCGAGCGAAATTCGATTTTAATCTTAAATTAAATGATAGAAAGAAATACACAATGGTTAAAAAGATGCTCATATATTTATATTTTAGCATACTTTTTGGTTGCAATATCTGTTAATACATGAAGATCTAAAACAACAAGCTCAATCTTAAGGCTACAGGACTCTCCACAAGCTCATCATGTGTTTGATATTGTTTAAAAAGAGTTTTTTTTTTTAAACAAATGGTGATTTTTAAGAGAATAGATGGTTGAGGTTTGGTTGAAAAGTCAAATATTGTATTCTTGACTTTTAATGAATTGTTGAGATTGAGTACTGTAGAGAAAAAAATGTTAAAGAGAATCAAACAAGGGCTAATAGTTTAACACTAAAGGTAGATGAGACGGATTATTTTACCGTGCTGCAATTTGCAAATATAAAGAAACAACGCTTAAGAAATTAGCTCAACATCCAAAAGTTATAATTATTATTACTATTATTGTATGTTAAGGATTGTAATTCAAGAAAATAATATGTGAATTCAAACTTTACCTTTATCACAATATTCATATGAAAAGTAGATAGTATTGATTAAATAAGTGTAAAACTAAATTTTGAATGAATTTCTCATGCAAAAAAAATGGAGATAATCACTGAAATTTCACGAACAAGCTCCAGAAATAAATTCAGAAAAAAAGAAATTTTAAGATTGTTGGTAACATACATTTTCAATTTATTTTGATAAGTTCTTTTGATTACAAAGAACAATCACCCTCTAATGAAGAAGAACTAGCACATATGAGTAATATTCCTTATTATAATGTGATTGGTTATGTGATGTACTTGATGATGGCGTGCATTCGACCTAACTTGGCGTCTACTGATAGTACCTTGAGTAGGTACATATGTAATCGCAGTCCCACTCGTCAGGAAGCAATGAAATGGTTGTTCGAGTATTTGAAAGAATCTTGTGATGTGTGTTTAATCTATAAGGGTACTTCTAATAAGGTGAAATTGAAGGATCTTACTGACGCTAATTACCATGGAAATAGAGATAATAGGAAATCTATTTCTTCTTATGTGTTCACTTTGTGTGCTGCTTGTGTTAGTTGGAAGATTCAACTTCAAAACATTGTTCCTCTCTCTAAAAATACATTGGTGCATGTAGTAAAGTTCTAATTTGTTTGGAACTTTAATTTGGTAATTACTAAGCACGTATTATTTTGTTTTTGCAAGTTTTTTTGGAACTGAGGTTGAGGTTTTCTAGGATTTTGGTCCCAAACAAACCCTATGGGCTATGGTGATTAAGTGGCTCAATTTTCATACTTCACATAATTAGAGAGTTTTTAATCCCAAGTCCGTGATTAGTAGCTCAGATACAAATAAAGTACATGAACCATTAAGTAGCTAAGTGGAGGTTTTAATATGCTCGACCCGTTTCTTATTAGCACTCAAAGTGGTCCACTTGATAGGTTACCCTAACCTAGACCTAACCTATATATTCTACCTTTGAGCCACTCCTAGCGCATTACAACCACTTGGCTGCCCCCTCTTCATGAACTCTCAGTTGCCCATTTGTGACTAGTTTCAGACTCCCTTCCTTCGTGGAACTCGTGTCCTTGTTGTTTTCTTGTGTTCTCCATTATTGGCCTCCATTGTAGTATCTCTTGGCGAAGAAACCACACTTTTTTCTTTGGTGGGATCTCGTGTGGTCACTTGGATTTAGTCTCTTGAATTTCTTATTGGTGTTATTATTGCTTGGATAATTGAGATTATATTTGAGCCCCTTTACATCCACCTTCGAAGCTTGGAGAAAATATATTTCATTCCTTTAATTCTTACACTAGTTTTAATTGTTTGACTTAGATTTAGCCTCTATTCAATAAAACCAAATAATTGGTTTATAAACCAATTTATAATTTACACAGTTTCCTAAACCACTTTTTAATCACATATATTCTCTCTTCAATTTTTAACCATACATCTTACCTCGAAAAAAAAAATCGGTTTATAATCACAAAAATGGATCCGAACTTAGGCTTAACTCCATTTAATCTCCTTTTTTACTTTGTGTTTTGCGAGGTCTATCTCTAAATAAGCAATGTTCACTATGACTCTACGAGAATCTGGGCCAACAACAACGACAAAAGTGTCGTCGTTGAATGCTCAAATTTCGTCGCTCTAACTCTATAGCTAAAGCCCAATAGAGACGATATCTATTGTGCTATTGTGTCAATGATAAAAACGGCAATTAGAGACGAAAATTTTTCTTTATTGACCTACAAAGATGACTTTTAGCAATGATATAGTCGTCTCTAATAAATATTATTATTATTATTATTTATTTTGTACCCGAACTCAACCCAATTTTTTCAACCAAACCCAAATTACAACCAGACCGCAAACCCATGTATCGTGTTTAGTTTATAGGATAATTCATAATGGTGTAATGCTATGAGGACTTGAACCCTTGATCTAAGGTAAAGGTTGGGGATGACTCAACCAATGAGACAATTGAATACTTGTATTTTTTTTTATTTTTATTAATATATATTAGTTAAATGAAGAAATATTTGTCACACAAATATTAATTTAATAATAATTATACAATATATATGGATAATAGCAGAATTGAAAAATAATATTATTATAAACCACATTTTAAAAAATAAAAAAATAAGAATTAAAAAATTAAACAAACCCAATAGGAACGACTACGTCGTCTCTATATTGGTCGGAATAATAGAGATGACAAAAGAGTCGTCTCTATTGGTCCAACTAATAGAGACAACGTCTTATATCATCTTTATTGTTTCAACAAATAGAGACGATCACATAAATTCGTTGCTATTGATCCAATAAATAGCTAAAAAAAATTTAGTCGTCTTTATTGATCGGTCTGATAGAGACGACCTATTGTTCTGACCATTAGAGACGACTTCTGTTATCGTCGCTATTGGTCCGACCAATAGTGACGATTTTTCGTGTCGTCGCTAATTTTCTTCGTTTTCGCTCCATTTTCTTGTACTGGTTAGTATCTTTTAATTAATCCAAAATCCCTTTCAACATGCATTCTCAACGATAAATACTATCTAGTTGTCCCTTCTTTCATGCATAATTAAAAGGGCGAGAGTCGAGCTTATGACGTAGCTTAATTTTGGAAGACAATGGATTAAATAAGGGATTAGTTGGCGTATTTGTGATGGCCGCCCATATCTTCCTCGCCCACATTCATTTCGGCCTATAACTTTGAGGATATGTGTTTTTATATTTTATGCATACTATTATTATGATATGATAATCAGAGTTTGTTCTGACTGTTGATTGTGTCTACTGACAAAGGAAATCTACCGGTGTGCATAAAGAGAGGAGTTGAAATTTGTGCGTGGCCGGAGCATTCCTCATAAGATAATTTTCTTGGTGTAGATGCTTTTCCTTAAATTCTTCCAGGCAACATCAAAACCACCGGCAGACGGCATGGTCATCTGTAATATGCTGCTTGTACTCATTGGTGAAATATTTCTTAAGGTTTGTGACCTGGTACAAGTGCAGAAATTAAACTATTAATGGTCATTGGCACTAAATACGAAGGCCAGCAGGGTCCTATCGTATTTCGAAAGGAATAAGTTAATGATGGATGAGCTATATAATGGAAGCAAAAGTTTTGGAAAAGTGTTTCACAAGTAACAACATCAATAGTCATTCACGCAATTAGATCAAATTATGCCCTTGTTTGAGACCGATATTTTTAAAAAATGAGTTTTATAATAGTGATTTTTTTGAGAATGTGTGGTTAAAAAGCAGATAAAAGTTTTATTTTTTACATTTATTTAGTAAAAATGTGTGGTTAAAAATGAACTAAGGGAAAAATGAATTTTTGACAATGGCGCTCAAACAACGGCTATATATATAAGAAAAGAATGTGTGCCCTTATCCCACTACGTTTACGCATAAGGGTATAACAATACTCCCCTACTTCTGATATGTATATAGGTTAGAAAAAAGAAAAGAAGAAAATTGAGAAGCTTGCAAGATCACCTTGGTTATATTAAGCTCTTGTTTGATAGAGATTAAAATCAGATTTTGGCGAATTTTGATAAAAATTGATGAGATGTGTGATTAAAAAGTTGTGAGACCCATGAAATCTATGTTGTGATTAATTGTTGACTTTAAATTTGATAAAAATCTGATTTTGTATCAGAAACAAACAAGCACTAAGACTCAAACGAATCTTTGAAATATAAATTGTCTTCAGCTAGAGCTAGTTGAGGACTTGTGAAATTTGTGACAACACAAAATTGAAGACGGTTTATGAGATGCCTCTAATATGTATGCCAACTTCAAATAGGCAATTTGTGAATATTCTGTGAGATATGAGCCATCCTCAAATAGGAAAGGGCTTAGTCGTCTATGGAATACGCGCAAAACACAAATAGAAGAGGACTCGTTAACTGCCTCTAAAATGTAAGGACTTACAACTATTTAAATGAGTCGGTCTCCAAAAGTGCATTAAAATTGTAAAATAACAAAAATTGCAATAAGTAGCAGAACAAGGACCAGAACAATTTTCTCATCATCAATTATTTCCTTCACATCAGAATTCTTTAAGAAATTCTTCAACCATAGTGAACACAATGTTGAATATCGTATTTAGCATGCGAGATATATAACAAAAGAAAAACAAAAATTAAGAGAAGGAAATGAGAAACCGAATAAATGCTTATGAAATTGTGGAAACAGTGGATTGAGGCTAGAGTTCAACTCTATTTCCTTAAGACGATTTTGGCCTGTTCCGATGCTTACAATTGATGCCAATGGCCTTTCAAGATACAACAATCTTTCTCTTGCGGTATGGAATCACTCCTAATAGCAAGAACAGTGAACCGGAAAAGTCTTGTACTCTCTCAACAATGGATGCAAAAATATTTTTATTGCAGAGTGCAAGAAAGATATGAAGAATGATTTGAATAAATAAATTCAGAAATCACATATCCTATTTATAGAATGCCAAAAGCTGCGGGCAAAGAGTTGCAACTCCTTAAATATTACTTCTGAATAGGCACAACTGTAGGTTTGTGTCCGTTTTAGTCCAAAATGTTTTGGATAGGAGTGGAAAGACACACCTCTTAAATTAATTTATTTGAATTCAGAAATAATAATAATAATAACAACAACAACAACAACTAAAATAAATAATTTTTTAATCTATTTTATCCAAAAAGAATATAGGAACCAAACAAGACCATGACTTGAGCTCGTGTCGTGCCAATCCAAGCCAAGCGCTAGTCGGATGGACGGCGACAACGGCACTCGTGTGCTTAGGCTTTGGACTAGTCTAGACATTGTCTAAGACTTCCCCCTTTCAAAAACTATTGGTACCCCTTGGGACCCAAACCCATATCCAAGCTAGATGTATATAAATTGGTTCAAAATTCTTCCAACTTTGTATGTGGGATTAAATTTCCCCCACTAGCTTCCAATTTTCCCATTTCAAGTTGCCAATTTCTAGCATAAATTTATCATTCATCCTGAAATGATTTTGTGAAATTAAATATATCATGAATATCTACTCGCGGAGTAGAATGTGTTTGACCATTGACCAATTAAGTTGGGATATCAAAATTGTGATAGAATAATGATCTATCGCTCAAGCAAAATAAGTTTGAAAATACACGAGCTTTCATGAGATATTGATATTCTTGCTCATTTTATATGGTGACTAATTGTTTAAGGTGAATATCAATATTGTTCTATATGCCATATAGACATCATTAATCATGGAAATAAATTTTAGAGTTGATGAACTCTAAGTTCGAGCCTAACCCAAGATTTTTGTGTGTGTGTGAGGGGGGTAATGTTAATACTTGCACAAGCATTCCTAATTGAGGAATTGTGGGAATAACTTAGTTTAAAAGTTGCATTCTTTATACCTTATAAGTCATAGAAAAATGTTCTATGAAGATTGAAAATATATGAACTTTATGAAAATCAATGTTGTTCAGTTTTCCTATTCTTTGGAGACTAGTGTTGTGTGAATGCACGAGAAACTAAGAAACCAAATGTTTGTCTCTCATAAATATGGAAGTGCATGGGAGATATTGACATTCATAGTCATTTTATATGTTGACTAGAGATGGAATAAAATTATTTATTCAATGGATATAACTAATTATATTGTTGAACTTTAAAAGAGTTGATGAGCTATAAGTTCAAGTCTTATCCAAGTTTTGTGGGGGAAATGTTATTGCTTACAAATGCATTCCTAATTGAGGATCTGTGGGGGGTAACTTAGTTTAAAAGTTACATTTTTTATACCTTACAAGTCATAGAAAAATGTTCTATAAAGATTGAAAAAGTATAAATCCTTGTACTAATTTTAGAAGTATAAGGATGGTTCATAATAACCAAAATGGTTGAAATTGGAACAAGATCATTTATTGTATGAATATCGATATACAGTAATTAATAATAAGTATTGAATATTTGAATAATATTCGTAAGTTGAACTGCATTGTAATGATAATGATTCAATAACATAAATTGAATATCAATTATCAAAGATTGAATAATCCACTAGTTAAGAAACCTTGGTGATTTGATGAAAATGACTTATAATTGGAAGTTTAATAGGTCAAGGAACTCGAGTTGCATGAAGGATTTAATTGCATATTGAGTACTCAAGGTGGATCTACAACTTTGACCTTAAAAGTTTTCGATTTTTTTTTTATTTAGTCCTATGAGTTCTGAACTTCAAAATCTAAGTCCTTAAGGCTCTTGATTTTAAAATTTAATCCATATAGTGTTGGATTTCAAATCTTTTCTCAATCGTGTAGAGTCGTTGTTCGAGTGATATATCAAAACTTGAACTTAGGATTACCCGTAAAGTGTGAGGGTGGCCTTGCTTTCTTCAAATTATAATAACGAGGTTTTGAACATTATTGAATTGTACTATTCTCGAGAAAATTTGTTGGTACCATATTATGACATGGACGTTCATTTTAAGAATTTATATCCACTAGTAAATGTGTTTATTATGCTAGTGCGGCATTTGAAAATGTTCGAAATCATTGTGAATTTAAAGATGAATTTTTGGAACTACTGCTTTAGATAAAGTGAGAAATAAGTATTTTATTTCAAGAAATTTTGGAAGCTTATTTATTTGATATTCTAGACATGTGGGGAGAAGCATGTTGACTTCAGAGTTCCAAAAGTGACAAGTCTATACCTGCTACATTGATTGATTGTGTCTCAAATAGTATAGACCGTCTTGTATTGCAGTTGATCTCAGATGGTATTATTTTATGGATCCACTATATCGAAAAGTTTACCAAGAAATCATGAAACAGCTGATCAAAGGAAATGAGATTAAAGTCTACTACACATGTAATATTTGTAATGATAACTCAATCATGCTGACTGGAGATCCCAAGAACTTGGTTCAATGAGACAATTAAGTTATAAAGATTAAGTTAAGCACTTAGGATTATATCTTAGATAAATCAAGCGTGGTAGGGCAGACTACTCCTAATAGGAGATCACCTACGTAAGTGAGTGGAGCCGCTTCTATGAGAATTTTCAATGCTTGAATTCTCTAAAACACTTACAAGACCTAAGAGTTGTTCAGGGCCAAAATAAACATAATCATGAAAACCGAAAGTATTAGGGAAGTTATTGTGTGGGTACAATTTTCTTGGTTTAAACCAATGGCTAAACCGTTCAAGACATCATGTTCACTGATTAGCAAAGCAAATATGATCATATTCCATTAAGGCAGGTTCAAAGTCATAAGCTACCTCTCCTAATGCAATAGCTCTCTGCTTGGACTTTCTTCAATGTCTGCATAGTCTTTGCATTAATTTCATCCATGTGGGGATTGTTGGAATTTTGTGTATGAAAATTAATTATGCGTAGATAAGTATAATTTGTAGGAAATAGGTTAGAATAGTCTAGAATTATCTAGAATCATTTTAGATGGAAAGTCGCGTCTCTTTAGATGAAAAATCGTGACTTTTGGATGTGTTTATTTCCTAAGGGTTGTGTCTCTTCTCGAGACACCTTTCTACATATATATATTGGATGCCCCATTTGGATTTTTTCACGCATTCACTTTGCATTGCATATTTACATCAAGATGTCGTTTCATTTATCATTTATTTGAGCCCGTGTCATCATGCGAAGGGAGTTAAAAACACGAGTATGGTTCGCTGGTCCATGCAAATTGGAGTGCTCCTATTGCAGGACATAATTGTTGTATCTTGGGAGACGAATACCAGATAACTATTAACACCCTTGGGGGACATCATCATCTTAAAGATAAAGAGTCGAACTCTTGCCTTGACCGAATTCATTTTCATGCATTTTTGGTTTCTACCTCATGTATTCGATTTATTTTGGGTCAAAATTCTATCCAACTTTATGCACATAAAAGATATATTGTTAGAATATAATTATGCAAGTTTAACTTTTACCAACACATAAACTGCACTCTATTCAGCATTTATCTTGACATTTATGCTTCCAAGTTTCTCAGCCCTTCAACTTCAGTTTGCTGCTTAGGGCTGAGCTGAAGAAAGACAGAAAAATCAACTAGACCTGGAAGTTCATCCGTGTTATCTTTTTTGGAATAGTATCAGACTTTTCATTTCATTTCTCGTAGATTTTTTATTACCGTCAGCTTCCTTGTGTAGTTATCAACTTTTGATAGTGCGCCTCTATTAAACCATTCTTTGAGACCCAATATTCATCAAAAATGAGTTTTGAAATTGTAGATTATTGGAGAATGCATGGTTAAAATTTATGAAAAAATTATGGGTTTACGTGCAAATTATTTTATTGATAAAATGTGAGATTGAAAATGAGTTTGAAAATAATGGGGCTCAAATAGGGGCTAAATCACGTAACTCTTTTAATTGGGATTTCTGCCCTGCTCAAGATTCGCCTCTTGATGGATTGCAATGAATACATTTATAAATAAATTTATAGATAACACAATTTCACAAATCACTTTTTAACTATACAATTTTTTTTGAAATCATTTTATAATCATACATTTTATCTCAAAAATACAAATAAACAAAAGAAATGGAGGCCCTCAATTGACTAACTAGGCCTCATAACGTTGAGAACTTCTTTGACGCAGTTCTGGTACAATGTTCTCGAGAAATGAACACCACCTTTCTTGGGTATGGTTTCGTTTTATATCTTTTTTGTTCAATGGCTTACCTAAAAATACAAGAATGTTGCCGCCACATGGGTGTAACATTAGTCCCCTAAATCTGATTCTTATATTTATGTGCACTTCACACCAAAAAGAAAGTAGAAGAGTGATAGGTTTGCGAGATCGCCTTGGATATATTAAGACTCATAACAAATCTTTAAAATATTAATTATCTTTAGCTAGTTAAGAGCCTATGAAATTCGTGATGACACAAAAATAAAGAGAAGTTACGAGCTGGCTCTAAAATGTATATCGACCTCAAATGTGTAATATATTTATTAATATCCTCCAAGATGTGAGTCATCCTAACAAAGGCAAGGACTTAGCAACTTATGGAATATCTGTCGACTCTAAATAAAAAAGTAATTACGATCTACCTCTAAAATGCAGCATTTAGAAAATAGGAAACGGTTCGACCCGAAAAAACAATGGATCAAGGGTTAGAAGGTTGAACCAGATCGAAACTCTTTCAATTAAAAAATGAAATAATTATTCCAAAAATCACAAAATTTTCAAAAATAAAATAAAAAACAAGTTATTTACTTATTTTACAAATAAAAAATAAAATTTTACACAAAAATTATATATATACAAAATCAATCATTCAAAGAAAATATAGACTCGTGGTCATTAATTAATTTATTATATTATAACTTATTTCAAAATACTTTGATCCATAAAAAATAAGATAAAAATAATGTATTCGAGAGAGGGGAATTTAAAAAATAAATAAAATGATAAATAAGAAGTAAAAAAATTCAAAAAATGGAAAGGACAACAGTAGACTAGAGTAATTGACTGTCAAATTTTTACTAATTTTTGGCAAAAAAAGAAAAGGAAAAAGAAAATAAATTAACAAAACAATTTAAAATACACACACTTTAACGCCCATTCCACATCGAAAAGTGGATGTGGTATGAGCATTGAACAACTCTGGCATATAAGGAATTTAAAATAAAAATGAAAAACGGGCTGCTTCTAAGCATAAACCTTTTTTTAAAAAATTATTTCTTTAATAATAATAATAATAATTATTATTATTAAAATATAAGATACTAGGGGGGGGGACAGAAAATCGAATTTGAAAACCGATTGAGTTGACCAATTCCCGGTTGAACCGAGGCTTTTGGCTGGTTTTTAAATGGCCAGTTTGTTTGTTGGACCGTAACAAGTTTTCGATTGGTTCTCTATTTTCCCAGTTGAACTAGTTCGGTCCAGTTCGATTTTCTAAACATTGCTAAAATGTAAGGACTTATAGCCTTTGAATATGATCTCCAATAGAGTACTTATAGCCTTTGTGTGACATCTGTGCAAGCTTATATCGTGTATGAGATGATAAAGAAAGACCCTAGAGGAGGGGGAAAAATCAAAGAGAGACTAAGAATTTACTTGGGACGAAGCTAATCAAGCAACAATCAGAAAGATTTTGCCGTCGGAGTTTTGTGGTGGCAAGATGAGAGAGGAAATAAGAGCTTCAATTGAGGAATGAAATCTCTTATTTATAGTTTCATACCAAAAAACCACAACCCTATCATGCCTAACTTTTAATATCTTCCCAAATGAGTCAATAATTCCAAGTGAGAATAAGAAACAAAGTGCAATACCAATGATTTTTGCTGCATGTTTTTCTCAAAAAGAATAGAAAGATATAAAAACATAATATATATACAACATTCAAATGTACAATGTAAAGTTATTTACAATGTTAAGGAAGAAAACTAAGTTATAATTTCGCCCATACTACTCACCAAACAAATCCTTAGATCATACGAACTCCTGTGTAAAAAGAAAAAGAAAAAAGATCATACTGTAATATAAACATACATCGAGAGTTGGAGACAAAATTGACTTGTACAATATGAAGAATCATGAACCAATACACATTGAAATATCACATTGAATATCTGAAAATGAATGTTCGAACACCGAAATGGAGACAAAGAAATAAAGATCGAACACGATTTTAGAAAATCGTTGACCTAAATGGTTTTAGCGGATTAATTCAAGTCTTCAATCGAACATATTCAAAGCACAATGATTACTCGAAGAAGAACAAAAAAAGAAAAGAAAATGAGTATAATTTTAGTGGAAGCAATCTCTCATAATTGTATATATTTTATGGATGTTCTCTCTTATTGTTTACGATCAATATAATATCCTATATATAGTAGTTAATTCACCATTTACGAAAGTACACAATACTTAGACAAAAAAGCCAACCACATTAGGCACTAAAAGGTGCTTCTCGGGAATCATCTTGCAATCGCAAGGGTCTGTGCCTTGCGAAAGAATTTTAATCTGTTTAAATTATTAAATGCCTTGCGATCGCATCAGGCTAATGCCTCGTGATCCCAAAGCCAAATGATATTACATTTCCTCGTTTTTTCGTCTCTTTTTCAATACCTCTTTGCATTAATGATCTTAACATATATTTGAACAATCATTTGAAACAACAAATTTCCAACACATACGACCCTCAATCACTTTACATGAAAATTAAATGTAAAATAATAGGATATGTTTATTTAAGAGTAAAATAGTCATTTTACAATGGAGAAAATGTATGGTAAGGACTTTTTGCTCAATGAAGTATCGATCTCAAGATCCAATCTCAAAATTGAAACGATATAGAGGATTTACGCAACAAAGTCAAACAATGGAATTGTTTTGCGCAAGGTAAGGACCAACTGCAAGGAAAGATTGAAATGAGGATAACGAAAAGTTTGAAAAGATATGGACGATTTACGTAAGAAAGACAAATGATGAGGGCTTTTGTACTAATTACCCAATTTTGCGGTACAGCAAATTTAATAGTCTTGGATGAAATCAATGATTTTAGCTAAGAATGCGATTTTGATTGTGTAAATGTCAAAATTAAAAATTTAGGGATAATCTTTGCAATACTGACAGACGTTAAGGACATCTTATGCTATTTAGCCGTTCGTTATCAAACATTGACTTAATTTACACTTCATCGTGGACCCACCAATTTTTTTTATTTTTTTTAAAAGAAAAAGTTATATTCTCTGTGTTTGGCTACCCTTAAAATAAATAGTTTTTAATCAAAGTTATACTTAAACCTAAAAAAAAACATCTAATATAAACATTTTTCTTACTTAGTCTTTGCTTGATTCAAATTTTTTTAACTTTTTTTCTATAGTACTCAATTTTATCCACGCATTTTAACAATAAAATATGATACAGATAAATCAGAAATTTTCCCTCATTTTCAATTGCACAATATCTCATCAATCACTATTCAAACTCTTTTCTCCCAAATAATGAGAACAAACGGAGGCATACTACTTAGGGGAAAATAGTGAGACTCATTATTTCAAAATAATGTGTAATAGTAAATTTTTGAAATGTATGGTTAAAAAGTAGGAATTCTTTTTGGATTTATATGTAAATTATTTTATTGATAGAATGTGTGGTTGAAAGTAATTTTTTTTTTTAAAAAAAATGTAATTTGAAATTAAGGGTACCAAACATGAGCTAAATTTACCATAATAATAATAATAATAAGCTTGTAAAAGGAGAGTTAATTAAAAGTGACTTTTAATATTTTATGCCTAGCCAAACATGTCTCTAATCTCGTGTGATACTGTAATAAATTGCCAACCCATACTAGTACCTTTACTTGCAGTATCTGCAAAGTGCAAATCCCTCACCTCAACCTCCCGTCGGCCAATACATGGAGTTTTGAGCTCCATCTCTGCAAATATAACTATAGAAAAATGCATATCTACATACATTGAATTGAAATGTCGGGGGCATACAGGGCGGAAGACGACTACGACTACTTGTTCAAGGTGGTGCTGATCGGCGATTCAGGAGTCGGGAAATCCAATTTGCTATCGAGATTTGCTCGTAATGAGTTCAACTTGGAGTCTAAATCAACAATCGGCGTGGAGTTTGCCACGCGGAGTGTTCACGTCGAGGATAAGATCGTCAAGGCTCAGATTTGGGACACCGCCGGCCAAGAACGGTACCGTTTTACTGTTATGTTTCCTTATTTTACTCTGATTCTTTGAATATTGTCTTTTGGATTTTCAATTTTTTATCCTAGAGTTTGTAAATCGTTTTATGAATTTGGAATTACTCTGCGTCTCCTTGTTGTGGTTCTACAAATTTGACTTAATTCAAAGTTAAATATAGCTATAACCTCTAGAAACTGCTTGAAACCAAATTGAACCGTTAAATCCAATAATAAAAAAAAATGTGTTTACTTGCTAGTCGGCTTCCATTGCCTCTTCACGGATAAACAATGATTTGAAAAATGTTTTCCTTCATCTATTTTAGAGAGTAATTTGGAGCTTCCATCAATGATTGAACTGTGTTATGTCATTGCTTTAAACTTTGCGTATATAGACCAATATACTAGTATACCGATATACCTAGGTGAGATCCGACCGCAAGCAAGATTTGTAAAGGAAAATCGAAGAATTTTGATGTATTTTGAGAGATTTGTGGTGATTTTATGGAGATTTTGAAGAGAAGCCAATTTTTTGCAGTCAGACATCTTTGCTCTTTTTTTTGGTGTTGGGGAGAAAGACCTCAATACAGTGGGTGATTAGTATTACAACTTTTATGTTTATAGTGTTACAATATAAGCTTTGTCATGAGATTTACACCAATGCAATTTGGTTGATGTGTCAGCCCCTTCTTGCTTTCTCATTCCAGCTTCTTTTTACGTAAGTAAATAAGACCAAGACCAAGTATTACCAA
This sequence comes from Ligustrum vulgare, assembly GCA_963555705.1. NCBI lineage: Eukaryota > Viridiplantae > Streptophyta > Magnoliopsida > Lamiales > Oleaceae > Ligustrum > Ligustrum vulgare. The sequence goes on along the minus strand of OY743169.1, from coordinate 71,374,746 downwards.
TTCGCATCAAGAAAGCAAGCAATAAAGGAGCAGCCTAAAAATACAAATAATAGTAGGTAGGGTATTCATAAACAAGCATAGGAACAGGTTCCCACGAGTAATAATAAGGAAAAAACCTCACTTAAGAAGAAGGACATGTGGCGGGGCGATTAACCAATACAAACAAGCTGAGGATTTGAGATAGATAGAAAGGAGTCCAATCTAAGCAAGCTCAGTGAAGGGAGAAACAATCCTACTAGTAAGCAATATATATATAGCAATGTATAATAAATATTCACTTGTTTGGAAGATGTTTTATTTATGTCGCTAAAAGCATGGTCTATAACCGGATCACAAAAATATGGCTTGTTTTGGTTTAAACGCTTTGTTTGAGACTATGCCAAAACCCACCCAAATCAAACCGTGTTCATCCATCCTTGTATATCCTAATATGTAAATAACAAAAACATTTCTATATTAAAATCCACATACATAACTGGAAAATATACGCAATACTATATTTCAACATAGCAACGGCACTACAAAACTAAAAAGTTTGGGTCCGCGCTGCTGAGAAAATTAATTGGCAAGTGTATTGTAACAAGGTTCATAGGTTGGGGGCTAATGGTTCAATGTCTTTTAAAAGATTATGTTTTCAACATTAAGTAAATTTTTATTTTTATGTGCATTACAATTTACATGATGTATGTGTCATTATTATTTTTTTTCTCGAAAATGTATAATTTAAAAGGGATGGTTTCATGACGGCACACATTTTCCCCATGCCCTATTTAGGCACCCAACCCCCACCCCCCAACGGACACAATTAGGGACAGGTCATTTTGCCATTAGCATTTTTGCCATCCCTAGTCGAAATTATTTGTAAGTATACCATGTTGGATTTTGTACAGAAATAGGAGTTTTGAATGTGTTTTTAGTCCCACATAGGAAAGTGAAAAAAAAGAAGAGAATTTGTCGAATTTAAACACCAAAAAAAATAAAAAATAAAAAAATCCTAGCATTCAAAAAAAAGCACTTAGTAAATTTGCCTGAACCAAGAATCGAGTGCTAGATTATTGGGTACATATTGTTGAATCTTTGTGACGGACGCTCATTGAACTACAAGTACAGAAGTAGGGGCGAATTTAGCATTACGCTAGCCTCAATCTTAAATTCAAGTCTGTATATATTTACATTACTTCTGTTTGATATAGTATTCTGTTGATTCTTGCATTGCATGTTTTATTGCTTTCCTGATTGTATCAATATACCCTTCTCCCTGAGAATCTATCTCGAACATCTCAGTTAGGGACAGGTCAACAAATCATTAACATTTTTGCCATCCATGGTCAAGAAGTTATAAAGATGGAGTGATAAGATTATTAGGATGTACTCCTGTTACTCAATGGATGGAGCTCCTTTTGTGTTGTCTTCCATGACTGATAGTCTTAAGTTACATGACAATTTAGTAAAATTAGTTACATAAATTGCACTTTCTCTGCATGTTCATGGATTCATAATTTGGGATGATTTGAGTGCACATTCGTGTATAACTTTTTTATTTCTCCATGTTTTATTTGTCTCAAGATACCGAGCAATCACAAGTGCTTACTACCGAGGGGCTGTGGGTGCATTGCTTGTTTATGATGTTACACGGCATGTCACGTTCGAGAATGCTGAAAGATGGTTAAAAGAACTCCGAGATCATACAGACCAAAATATTGTGATCATGCTTGTGGGCAATAAGGCAGATGTAAGTCACCTACGTGCTGTATCCACTGAGGATGGCACAACTTTCGCTGAGAGAGAGAAAATATATTTTATGGAGACGTCTGCACTCGAATCTATGAATGTTGAGAATGCTTTCACAGAACTACTCACTCAAATTTATCATGTAGTTCGCCGTAAAGCAATTGAAATTGGAGATGATCCTGCAGCTTTGCCGAAGGGAAAAACGATAAAGGTTAATACTAAGGATGAGGTTTCAAAGGTTGCTTGCTGCTCTATCTAGTCCCCAAGTTGCGGGTCGGTACATATTGGTCTATCTATGAATTCCAACTCTTTATTGTCCCTACCTATTCGATTAATGAGTACAATGTATTGAAAATTCTAAGCATTTTAATTCTTACTTTTTTTCTTCTTTAATATTGTTTAGTACCATCAAATCCTTCCTACCGAATTTTATCTGGGAATTGAGGGCTTAGTTTTGGAGGTTGACCAATGGCATATTGTAATGTCTTTGGACAATATTTGAAATGTGCACTTGAAACATTTGTTTTCGTATCATAGAACAGCATAAATTAGACAAGAATATGACTTCCTATTCTATTTGCTGTGGATTCCGAATTGGTTTCAAAAGCTGTTTTAGGTAGTATTGTATTATACTTATTTATTTATTGTTATTTTACTAAGCATGATTTTCTTTCAAATGATTTAATAAATATTTCAAAATATTTTTTCCATATGTTGCCCATGTCTTTGTTTTCAAGTTTTAAATCAACGAGCTACGAGGTGCTGTAGTTCCGGTGCAACTTTCATACTAAATGCATGTGTATTTTTGGTGCACTCTCTCGCTAAATGTGTGTGCAGTTTTGGTGCAAATTTCGTGCTAAATGTTCATTAAAACTTACATAAAATTTCTAGTCCAAATGATGGGCACCATAGTAGTGTCAAAGACAAATTACATTCTACTATATATGATAGATTTAGGGAAATGATCTAGTGTCCATGATGGACACTCATGATGGGCACTAGTTATAAAATCCATCCGTCATGTGACGGATGGAGGTTGGATAATGGCGGGCGGGCTCCACTGCCCACCCACCATAGGGGGTGGGGTGTGGGTTTCATAAGAAACCCACAATGGGTTTTAGATCAAAACTAAAACCCGATAGATTTATTATTACACATTCTGCTACATGACAAACTGTGATTGGTGTTGGGCACCACATTTGGGATCAGAAAATTTCTGCTTGATAAGTGCTTCAAAAGAACAAGCTCATTGCAAATATCTAACACTAGTTTCACATCCGTGCGTTGTACGAACATATTCAATTGATAAAGTATAATGTACTGATACGGAACAACGGGAAAAATGAAGAAAATGTAACAAAAGCGATGGTCAAATTAAATAATAGTAATAATTTTGTTCTAAAGAGTATTATAAATTTTGAAAAACCTCCTTATACACATTAGTTGTCATATTTGTTGAATTCTCATCGTCATCGCATAGCAATATCTTCAGACCAGCACGATTAGTAACTCTTGACATTGCTGTATACAACTAACCATGGATGAAAACCAGCTTTTGAGGAGTAGTCTTTCATACGAAAGTGATTGACCTGAACTTTTATTGATGGTCATCGCGTACGATACAATCAACGAAAACTGTCTTCTCTAGAACTTAAAAGGTAATCTCGCATATGATGAAGTCAATGACATCTTTGGGAGCAATACTTTGTTCCCTGCATTACTTCCAGATAAGAGAATAGCAGTCAGAAATTCAATTTCTTGCCTAAAAAAACTAAAAAAACAAATTGATGCATACATGTTTGTACATAATTTCTATAATTACTGAAAATGGAATGTGGAAACTAATTAGCCTTGATTAATCCTAGGAAATAGTGTGAGGTATTTATAATTAAGGTTGTTAAATATTTGACAATGTGCGAAAGAAGTTGTTACCACAACAATCGAAATTTCAAATGTTGTAATTCAACCACTACATTGTTACCATTTGTTATACAGATCGTATAAGGTTTTTTTTTTTTAACCCCAACATGAATGCATATACAATTAAGTGTGTGTTTGGAAGGGCTTTTTGGAGGTACAAAATAACTTTTAAAATGCCCAAACCAATTTTACTAAAAACAATAAGTGTTTGGGTGTGGTTTAAAAATTATGTTTTACTAGATAAACAACTTTTTAAAAGTATTTGAAGAAGCTCTTTTCCAATATCTTCTCCATAAAAGAACATTTACAAAAAGCTGAAATATTATATTTTATTAATTAATAAAATATGAAATCTATTGGAAAGATATATTATTTCCATAAACCATAACATCCAAATTCTACTATATATCCCAACAAACAACTTTTGCTCTTTCTGTGACATTAAATTAAATAAGTTTTATTTATTGATTCATTTTTTTAATTTTATTATTATTTACGAAAATTATTCAAAGAATTACATATACCAAACATATCCAATTAATTATTCACATGATTGTGCGTATACATGATTCTTATTTTAACTGCAAAATTATATGTCAAAATCTCCAATGCTTTTTTTTTTAATACGAAGAAAAAATCTTCCAAACTTATTCAGCTACATAAGATATAGAAGAAAGTTTCTAATGTTGCAATGACATGGACAAATTTATAGTTGCTAAAAACACACATATATTCTGCCAGGTGATTTTCCTACCAAATGTGGATTGGGATGCAAGAGCTTCTTCATCTGATCTTGACACGTAATGTATTTGAGGATTTTTCCGGTCCAAACATTTTCTATTGAACCTTTTCTTTGAGTGACTAGAAAAAAGAAGCTTCGCTGATAGATGATCCATTCTTCCAGAAAGTTGAAATTTTTTGCCTCTAGATGAGAATTCACGATTCACAAAAATATTCCTTAAAGATGAAAATTTCTTTCCCCTAGATGAATATGCATGATGATGGGACGATCTTGAGCTAATTAAATAACTGTGAGAATTTTTAGTGAGTCTTGGCATATACGTTCTATTCTTACTCTAAGAAGATATATGATTTTTTGAATAATTTGGAGGATCCTTTATAAGATTAAGAATTGACATGCCATTTTTCCTTAACTCCTTCTCGTTGCACTTAGATAACGAAAGACGCTTCTTCCTTTTATTGTTGTTGGTGTTTAGGGCTCTGATGGACGGAACTTGTGTTGTACCCAGAACGTCCTATTATACTACATAGAGTTGATTGTGGCAGCTTTTGGTTGATTAATAGAGGATGAAAGGAGAAGAGGAGAGAGGGAGGGAGGGGGAGTAAACTTGGGAGAAGAAACCGTCTCACCATTTTTGGTGTAAATTAAGAGAACTGCCCACTATTTTGAAATCTTAGATAACAACTTCCAGACTTAAAATGCATTTTGTCATGGAATTTGGAAAATGTTTTCCCATTTTTCATCTTTATTAGTGTTTGATACATTAATTTTGTCTTTGAAAATCATTTCTTACTTCCAACTCTTAACACTTTGGTGATAAATGGTTTCCAACTCTGTATGACAAACATTAAAAGTCTCGTTTGATCAATTTTATTGTTATTACTTGACTTATTTTTTTTTTTTCAGAAATTAACATTATTATTATTATTATCAAGTACAAATGTATTAAAAAGGTAAAAAAAATAAATAAAAAATAACGTCAATCAAATAACAAAACTTAAAAAAATTTCTCACTTTTCCCATCTACAAAATTAAACTAATTAAACACATTAAGTTTTCAATTTTCAAGAATTTAATTCCCTAGAATTCGTTTCTTTTCCACCCAAATTTCACTCTATCCCTGACTCTAAAATTAAACGTTTTAACTACCAAATCCTTCATTATTATTAATGATTTAAATTAATGTATCACTACAAATACAAATATTTCATTAGTTAGACATGGAAGCACGAAACACATGCATGTCTTACAAGCTGATTATATATATATATCCACCTTCAAAGTTAAAAATCTCGAGCACTCACCACCACCTTTCAATACATAGATAAAAGGATTATGCTATTTGAACACACATGATGCCACCCTGTGTGCCACCCCCTCGCATGGGGGTGGGGCTGCTAATTGATAAGTGTATTTTTCTATCCTAAAAGTATGAATTTATGTGTTTGTTTTAGAATATTTACTATTTATTTTGTGTTATTTGTTTATATTTCAGAAATAATTCCAAAGTCGAGAAAACAATGGAATTGGAGAAAAAACAAGCAAATTGGATGATAAAAGAACCAAAGTATGCAAATCAAGAATGGATGAAGTAGATCAAGGGCTAAATTGAAAGAAAAGTCAAAGAAAGAACCAAATTGGTAGATTTCAGAAGTTCAAGGACCAAATTGCAAATATTCAATAGTTGATTCGGATCAAGATAAGATACTTGAGGACTTTTAGGAGTCAATTGGATGAAATTAGAAGTCAAAAAGGAATGGAATATGGTAAGAATATTACCATAAATTCATTCCAATCAAACAAGATTTCTGGCAGATTTTTAGTCAGATTTGAAAGCAAATTTCGGGGCAGTAAACGTTTGAATTGGGAAAATCATATTTCAGGAAGAATTGTAGTCCTTTAAAGAAAGATATGATCAAAATACTAAATGTTGTGCAATAAAAGGATGATGACCAAATTGCTGAAATTTAAAGAAGAATACTGTAGCTGCCGGTATAACCGTGCGGCCGCACGGTAGTCTCGACTGGACCTCAGCTGGGCTTTTTGCGCGGAATTCAGCAGTTTTCCCCACAATTAACCTAATTCTCATGAACATCTATAAATACATGGCTTGGTGCACAAAATTAAGGGTTCCCAATCTTCTCAATTCATGCCAAAACGCTGTCCAACTGCTGAGGGATCCATTGAAGGCCAAATTCAAGATTGAAGAACAAGGATCAAGGAGATGAATATGGTGACATCTTTTCATACTTCTTGTGATTTATTTTCGATCATGTATTTAGGCTAGGTTTTCATTGTTAGAATTGTGATGATACTTTGTTTACCGGATTCCATGTTTTGATTTAGTAATTTAATTTAAGCTTTTTATGGATTTGAGCAATTGATTGTGTATTTATTTTTATCTATAATTGTGGACGCATAATTATTTGATGTTTGTGATAATTTTCTATGTTCGAAAGAGTAAGAAATTATTGGACTTGAGTCAATTGCCACAAGGTTCGATAGGGAATAGAAATATACCCCTATACTTTGTGTAATCCCAAAATGTGTTCATAAATCGATAATGCTTTTCTATAGGTTTGGATTTGTCATAGAAATATAATCAAATTTCTTAGAGAAAAAGGTTTTAATTCACCGTTCGAAAAATGGTTTTAAAAACATAAGGAGCATGGATTTTCAATTTCCCACAAATTGTCGTTAAATGTTTAATTCAAAATATGGACGATGGAACAAAGTGGAATCACAATTCTAATATGTTTATTTCATAAGTTTTTATAAATCAAATTTTCTCGCTTTCTTAGTTTAATCTTTAGTATAGTTTAAAATTCAAAATTCTCAAATTCAAACAATTTCTCGTTCCGGTTAAGGTAGTAATCTAAAAATACGATTTAAAACAATCTCTGTGGGATCGATATTCGGACTTAAAATCCACTTTATTACTTGCGCGACCCGTGCACTTGCGGAGCGTCGTCAAGTTTTTGGCGCCGTTGCCGGGGATTGTAGTTTAAATTTATTTTTAGATTACTTTCACTAATTCGGACTTTTTAAATTTTTTCTTTTTTTAGTATTTTAATATTTTTTTTTAGTATTTTTTTATTTTGTTACTTTGGATTATCCACCACAATTTTAAGTCTTCCTATATTTGGTTTTTCTTTCCAGGTATATTTGAATCTACTATTGGCTTGCAATGAACGATTTCAACATGGACTATGAAGACATGTTTGGAGAATATCCAGGTTGTGAATTTTGCTCCAAAATATATTGTAATGGACAGTGCTTGGATGCGAGCAATATTTGGATCACACCAAAACTCTTAGTGTTTAAAGAATACTTGAAATGCCGACAACAAGCAATTGACATGTCGGATGCAAGTCACATGCTCTTTGATGAGTGTGTACCGAATGATTGGGACGAGGAAATCGCTCTAGTGGGAGATGGTCCTCCACTGTGGAGTGAAAGGGTAATTTCAAAATACTATCAGAAGCTAGCCAAGATAGATGAAGGTGATATGGTGCTAGGAGACTCCATGTATTGGAGTGAATTTAAAAGGTAGGGATATAATCCACTCGAGAAAGTTCATAAGAAAGACTTGCCAATGCCCGTGGAGTTTGACGAAAAACCCGCCATTGAATCCAAAGATGAGTCAACTATTAAAGAAACACTTGAAGATGATGAAAAATCAATCACAGTAGAGCTAAATAGAGATTTGGACATCAATGAGAAAGAAATCAACTTACATGGTTTTGACCTTGTTGATTGCCAAGTAATTGAGTTTGTAATTAAACTTGATGAGGAGGTGGAAGTCTTCATAGTTGAATTTGAATTGGATGAGGACATGTTCTATAATATGGAAGGGGCAATTTCAAGTCTTGGAGATCAAATGAGGAGTGGAACAAATCCAAAAGAAAGAAGATGGGAAAGGCATCCAAAGCTTTCTTTAGGTGCCCTTGAATTAATTTCCATAAAGTCTAGCTCTAGACTATAAATAAAGCGCTTATTGGGAGGCAACCCAATTTCTCAAACTCTTTTCTTTATTTGTTTTGTTTATTACTTTTGATTGCTTTTATTACTTTCTAGTTGTTTAGATGCTTGACCTTGCATTTTAGGATCACTAGTATGTTTAGAATGCATGCATTGAGTTGTTATGTGTTTTAAGTAATTCTAGTATTCAATTTTGCATGTTTTAACATTTTTAGCTTTAATTGCATTTTAATTTTTTTTTTGTTGTTTATCATCACAATTTTTCAACATGAGAACCTAGTTTAGGACATGTAGACATATTGGATTTTTCCACATTTTTACAAGACTTTGCTTAATATTAGTGTTCTTCATATCTTTTTGCGAAATTTGAAATTGTCGATAATTGGTGATGGGTTTTAGGCTAGAATTGGAGTATCGAATTGTAGGTTTATTAGATGAAAAAAAATTGGTTTAATTCAAGTCTCCAAATCTATGCAATTCTTTAATTTCTTTATATGCATGTTAGGTGCTCGATAAAATGTTTCAATGAGGTTTTTGTTGAGTTTTTTCAACTCTTTTTGGATGATCACCTTCACCACATGTTATACATCATTTGTGCATCATTAAATCATTATTTGCACTGGTTTAAGGCATGAAACTCAACTTGAACATCATTGCACTACATAGCACCACATTGCAAGGTCATTGCAGGCACCAATGCACCACAACCCACATTTTTAGCCTCACTGCACCTACTTTGTCACATCTTTTCATAATCCAAATGAACTCCAAATGTGATGATTTTTTGACATGTTGTAGACCAAGTTATGTACTTTCATATGCCCGTGACATGTCTCGAAAAATTTTCACTTTTTCGAGGCGATGTCAAGGGTTGAAAATCAGTGGTCGACCACTTTTCAAAAATTTCAATTTTTTTTTCTTCTAAGTCATAGTTTGGGTGTGTTGTGTTGATTTTCTTTAGTTCCTATGTGATGATTATACTTCTAATGACCATTAATGTTTATTTGCAAGGAACATATCATCATGGGGCAATTCACGCCAAACATGGAAAAGGAAGTAATGGATCATTTCATCCAACAAAACATTCAAGTCAAAGCTTCAAAAATGGGAACACCAACTCTCCAAACCCGGGAAGTACATTAACTCTCTTTGTTATTTCTGTGTTTATCTTCTTTATGTGTTTTGAATACATTGAGGACAATGTATGATTCTAGTTTGGGGGTGGGAATCTCATTCATACGCTTTCATATGCACATTCATTCGATTTTGGGTAGAAAATTCAAAAAAATTGAAAAATGAAAAAAAAAATCATAAAAAGTGAAAATTTTGAAAATTTTTGTTGATTTATTTATTGCTTATGACATGATTTGAATTGACTTTTGTGCTTTAGTTAGAATATTGGACAGCATATGAACTAAATTTTTTCTTAACATTTATCCATGTGAGATTTTAATCAAATTTGAGCACATAGCCATTTTCGGATAAAAACTTGTGTAGGGAGAGGCTTGATATTTGTGGGGTAAACTTGTGCAATTTGAACATAGAACTGACTGTAAAATCCCAAACCTTAAGAAAATTAGATCCCGACCTGAAATGTAAAGCCAAACTGCTCAAGAAGCAGTTTGGGGGTGGGAAGGTTAGATTGAGTATGCATTGGTAGATTAAGGATTTGAACTTTTTTAATTTTACATCTTTAGTGTAAGGGCTTTCGATCAACGGGTATAAACCATAATAACCAGCATAAAAACAGAAAAATGTTGAAGGTCTTATTCTACTCTTCAAATGCCTTTTTGACTCGAGCAAGTAAGTCTGAGGGATTCTCTGAATCTGGTACCCTAAGCTCAACTGAGTTGGGAGCTGCCGACCTAAAGCTCGCTACAGGGGTCAACTAGAAAGCAAGTACGGAGAGTGGACTTACACATAAGACGTTAAAACATCTTTAACTTTTCTGTTTAATCCTTTATGACTCGGGTAATTAAGTCTGAGGGGTTCTTTGAACCTGGTACCCTAAGCTCAACTGAGTTGGGGGTTGCCGACCTAAAGCTCGCTACAGGGGTCATATAGAAAGCAAGTATGAAAAGTATTGCACAAAGATGGTAAAAGACAAGGACGTTAAAAGAAAAAGTCGTCCATATGAAAAAAAATGGAATAAAATGGTATAAGCTTTGTTGATTGAAATTCCTAACACTTTGTTAATTATTCCTGGGCTGTCGTGCATACTTGTCTACTCCTAACTGCCTTGTGTGGAAAAATGCAATGTATACATGTTTAGAAATCACATCATTAGGAAAGACCTCGGGATATGAGAGAAAAGTAATAAGGTTGTGATCATCCATGAGAGGGTAAGGAAAATCAAAAGAAAATCATTGTTGACCACACGGGATTCGGGCTTACTCTTGCATAAAAAGTCACACATTGTCAAGTTTATTTTTGCATAAGTTTGGAGTTGATTTTGGCTATTCACACACACATAATGAAGTTGAGCATCGGATGAATGAAAATATTTTATGTTGTTCATATTTCTTTGTCTAAATTGAATCGTCAATTTGGATTGTTGAAGCGCATGGTAAATAAGTTGACAAAAGCAAAAACATAGTTTTTATTTAATTTGCCTTTTTACGTTTATAGTTTAGTTTTATTTTGTTCGAGGACGAACAATAGTTCTAGTTTGGGGGTGTTGATAAGTGTATTTTATACACTTATTTCTATCCTAAAAGTATGAATTTATATGTTTGTTTTAGAATATTTACTATTTATTTTGTGTTATTTGTTTATATTTCAGAAATAATTCCAAAGTCGAGAAAACAATGGAATTGGAGCAAAAACAAGAAAATTGGATGATAAAAGAACCAAAGTATGCAAATCAAGAATGGATGAAGTAGATCAAGGGTTAAATTGAAAGAAAAGTCAAAGAAAGAACCAAATTGGTAGATTTCAAAAGTTCAAGGACCAAATTGCAAATATTCAATAGTTGATTCGGATCAAGATAAGATACTTGAGGACTTTTAGGAGTCAATTGGATGAAATTAGAAGTCAAAAAGGAATGGAATATGGTAAGAATATTACCATAAATTCATTGCAATCAAACAAGATTTCTGGCAGATTTTTAGTCAGATTTGAAAGCAAATTTCGGGGCAGTAAAAGTTTGAATTGGGAAAATCATATTTCAGGAAGAATTGTAGTCCTTTAAGTTATCTTTCTAACGGACTTTGAATCACCTCAATTGGATAAGGGCACAGAAAGATATGATCAAAATACTAAATGTTGTGCAATAAAAGGATGATGACCAAATTGCTGAAATTTAAAGAAGAATACTGTAGCTGCCGGCATAACCGTGCGGCCGCACGGTCAAAAAAATCAGCGACTGAAGGTTGGCTTTTCGAGGCTGCGATCGCGCAATTTTGAACCGTGCGTCCGCACGGTAGTCTCGACTGGGCCTCAGCTGGGCTTTTTGCGCGGAAATTTCGGGGCAGTAAAAGTTTGAATTGGGAAAATCATATTTCAGGAAGAATTGTAGTCCTTTAAGTTATCTTTCTAACGGACTTTGAATCACCTCAATTGGATAAGGGCACAGAAAGATATGATCAAAATACTAAATGCTGTGCAATAAAAGGATGATGACCAAATTGCTGAAATTTAAAGAAGAATACTGTAGCTGCCGGCATAACCGTGCGGCCGCACGGTCAAAAAAATCAGCGACTGAAGGTTGGCTTTTCGAGGCTGCGATCGCGCAATTTTGAACCGTGCGTCCGCACGGTAGTCTCGACTGGGCCTCAGCTGGGCTTTTTGCGCGGAAATTTCGGGGCAGTAAAAGTTTGAATTGGGAAAATCATATTTCAGGAAGAATTGTAGTCCTTTAAGTTATCTTTCTAACGGACTTTGAATCACCTCAATTGGATAAGGGCACAGAAAGATATGATCAAAATACTAAATGCTGTGCAATAAAAGGATGATGACCAAATTGCTGAAATTTAAAGAAGAATACTGTAGCTGCCGGCATAACCGTGCGGCCGCACGGTCAAAAAAATCAGCGACTGAAGGTTGGCTTTTCGAGGCTGCGATCGCGCAATTTTGAACCGTGCGTCCGCACGGTAGTCTCGACTGGGCCTCAGCTGGGCTTTTTGCGCGGAATTCAGCAGTTTTCCCCACAATTAACCTAATTCTCATGAACATTTATAAATACATGGGTTGGGGCACGAAATTAAGGGTTCCCAATCTTCTCAATTCATGCCAAAACGCTGTCCAACTGCTGAGGGATCCATTGAAGGACAAATTCAAGATTGAAGAACAAGGATCAAGGAGATGAATATGGTGACATCTTTTCATACTTCTTGTGATGATACTTTGTTTACCGGATTCCATGTTTTGATTTAGTAATTTAATTTAAGCTTTTTATGGGTTTGAGCAATTGATTGTGTATTTATTTTTATCTATAATTGTGAACGCATAATTATTTGATGTTTGTGATAATTTTCTATGTTCGAAAGAGTAAGAAATTATTGGACTTGAGTCAATTGCCACAAGGTTCGATAGGGAATAAAAATATACCCCTATACTTTGTGTAATCCCAAAAAGTGTTCATAAATCGATAATGCTTTTCTATAGGTTTGGATTTGTCATAGAAATATAGTCAAATTCCTTAGAGAAAAAGGTTTTAATTCACCGTTCGAAAGAGGGTTTTAAAAACATAAGGAGCATGGATTTTCAATTTCCCATAAATTGTCGTTAAATGTTTAATTCAAAATATGGACGATGGAACAAAGTGGAATCACAATTCTAAAATGTTTATTTCATAAGTTTTTATAAATCAAATTTTCTCGCTTTCTTAGTTTAATCTTTAGTATAGTTTAAAATTCAAAATTCTCAAATTCAAACAATTTCTCGTTCCGGTTAAGATAGTAATCTAAAAACACGATTTAAAACAATCTATGTGGGATCGATATTCGGACTTAAAATCCACTTTATTACTTGCGCGACCCGTGCACTTGCGGAGCGTCGTCACTAATTAATAGATGAGGCCCCCCACACCCGATGTGAGGGAGGTGGCACATAAGGTGGTAAACTTAGGTGTTCAAATAACATTATTCTAGATAAAAAAAGGACTTTCTTTATCCGACGAAAATGACTTCATCATTAGGGATTAAGGTAATGATACGATTCGAGATGCGATGAATTAAACGCTGAAAAGTTCCGAACTCAGGTTGTTACGGATGGTGGAATCTTTACCCGATATTCACGACGCGAGGATCGACGATGCGGAATAAAGAACCAAGATTTGCGAAACGCCACAAGGATTTGTCCAATCTCCCTGATAAGTTTCTGATTTTGAACGCCACAAATACTCTCGCGAATATTTGATAAGTTCTGGATGAACGCCACAAGATAATCAATCTTGATAAGTTCGGGTTTGTAATGTGAATCCACACATTAAACAATTGAAAAACATTCAATCTTTTTTATTCAAATTCAAAGTCTACTTACAATGAATGGAAAACAGAATATAAATAAGCAAAAAAAACCTATCAACCCTAACTGGTTCAAAATAGGATTCTAATTAAAGTAAAATACTAAAATAACTAAATAAAAGAAAAGGAATTAAAAATCTGCAAAATATGGAAAATCTCGGAAATTAATATCGCATGTTACGACCGTGATTGAGATTATTACGGCCGTAAGATTTCCTTCCTGTGAATGTTACGGCTGTGACAGTTTGTTTACGGCCGTAAGTGAAAAATTAAAATCTCGCATCTTAACCAGTAACCTGATTACGGTCGTGACCTTCTGGGCGTTACGGCCGTAAGGATCAAACTGGTCCTTTTTGCTCCGATTTTTTGTTCCAATTTGCAATTAACTCCATTTTGGCTTGAATTACTTGAATTTTTCCGTCAAGCCTGCTATGACTCCGATTGTCGAGGGTCCGGAACACATCATACCCTCCTTCTTTAGGATGATTCGTCCCGAATCATAGCTTTGTTCCTATTGTTTCACTTCACCTCCTGGATCAAACCGAAAATTATTGGTGGTGTTGCCCAAATTTTCGAGCACATGAATGGATTGAAGTAGAAACTCCACTGGGCATTGGTGGTATTGCCCAAATTTCCAAGTACATTTAACCTGCAAAACAAAATTAAATAAAGCAGGGAGGAAAATGTTAGATTCATGAGGTACAAGGTATGGATCCTTGTATTCATGAATTATCACCGTCAGTTCCACCATTTGAACCACGAGGCCCTTCTCTTCATCTCATTCTCCTTTTGCAACTTCTTGCTCACCCCCCTCTATCTCTTTCTCTCAAGCTCGGTTACTTCCTCTAACTCAAGATTTTCTAGCTCATCCACCTCTTCAAATTTTTTCCTTCAAATTCAACCACATCTTCTACCTCCACATTCGTATCACCATGGTCCCACACTACCTCATCACTATTCAAATGTGGATCTACCAATTCAAAACCCAAATTTTGAACTTCTACCCCAACTTCCAATTCCTCATCAAATTTTGGAGTTTGATTATCCGTTTTTAATTTAAACTCCCCCTCCTTCTTTTCAATGTCCTTATCCCCACGACGCCTCTTATTACACCACATTTCACTGTCCTTCCTTACCATTTGTGAATCTTCTAGAGCATCCTCTAATGTCAACCCATATAGTACGCATGCTTTCCCTTTCTTAAGGAATTTGTATACGTGCATACTCTTATCATAAACAGCCTCCCTCCTATGTCTCTATGGTTTTCCCAATAAAATATGATAAGATTTTAATGACACTACATCACACCATACATCCTCACTATACCTTCCCTGTGCAATAGGCACTAGAACTTGTTTGGTTACTTTGAAATTCCCAAACTCCCTCATCCACGTCATCCTATAAGGTTTATAGTGTGGTTCTAGGGGCAATCCTAATTTTTCAACCATGGTGCTACTAACGAAATTAGTAAAACACTTTCCATCAATCGTCAAACTGCACCCATTATGATCCACATAAAATCTAGTTTGGAATAAAAAGCCCGGATCATAATTCATTCCTTATGTAGCGTTAAAAAAAATTCAAGAAAGAAGAGGATTTAGACATCAAATAGCAAGAACGACTTTTATTGACTTGGAAGGAAATGAATACCAAGAATTTTAAAGAAACTCAAGAAAGTGGTTCTTGAATTTGGAACAACTCTATTATTTATTTTATTTTTTTGAATAATGAATTTTCGGAATTAAATAAAAAATATAAAAAATAATTTTTTTTAATAAATCCGAATATTCGACACGAACGCAACAAAACAAACGGAACATGATTTGGATAAGAATTGAATAAAACAAAAACTTTTGAATTTTTTTTGGATTTTTATATGGATCAAAAACTGAATATTTTTACTGACACGAAGAACACGAAAACTCAAAAAAAAACTGAAAACAAAACACTCAACAAGGTATGGATGATTTTTATGGGACTCGATGATAAACATAAAAATCAAACTGGATAGAAAAACCTGAATTCAGAGTCCAACTCTGATACCAGATGATACGATTCGAGATGCGCGGAATTAAACGCCGAAAAGTTCCGAACCCAGGTTGTTACAGACGGTGGAATCTTGACCCGATATTCACGACGCGAGGATCGAAGATGCGGAATAAAGAACCAAGATTTACGAAAAGCCACAAGGATTTGTCCAATCTCCCTGATAAGTTTCTGGTTTTGAACGCCACAAATACTCTCGCGAATATTTGCTAAGTTCTGGATGAACGCCACAAGATAATCAATCTTGATAAGTTCGGGTTTGTAATGTGAATCCACACATTAAACAATTGAAAAACATTCAATCTTTTTTATTCAAATTCAAAGTCTACTTACAATGAATGGAAAACAGAATATAAATAAGTAAAACAAAAATCTATCAACCCTAACTGGCTCAAAATAGGATTCTAATTAAAGTAAAATACTAAAATAACTAAATAAAAGAAAATGAATTAAAAATCTGCAAAATATGGAAAATCTCGGAAATTAATATCGCATGTTACGGCCGTGATTGAGATTATTACGGCCGTAAGATTTCGTTCCTGTGAATGTTATGGCTGTGACAGTTTATTTACGGCCGTAAGTGAAAAATTGAAATTTCGCATCTTAACCAGTAACCTGATTACGGTCGTGACCTTTTGGGTGTTACGGCTGTAAGGATCAAACTGGTCCTTTTTGCTCCGGTTTTTTGTTCCAATTTGCAATTAACTCCGTTTTGGCTTGAATTACTTGAATTTTTTCGTCAAACCTGTTATGACTCCGATTGTTGAGGGTCCGGAACACATCAGGTAACCATCCTTTTAGCTTTTTTCACCACCGCATGCTTGGCACAAGCACGCTTAAGGTTTCACCAACCGCCACACCCTCACCAGTACCATCGGTGGTGCCACCCACTGCTACACCATCTCCATCCCATACTCCATCTTCTCCATGTCCAACCCAGGGACCAGCTCTACCCCAGCAGCCAGCACTCAGCGGTGAAACTCCAGCCCCATGGCCCATCAACAGCCCCTGGAGCTGCTTCACCAAATGCGCCTACCCCTGCTGGACCCACATCCGGACCCAATCCACTACCCGAGTTGTTTTACAAAACACTTTCCTCACATGTGACGTGCCTCTTACCTTGAGTTTGAATTCCGTCGTGGAGAAACGACACCGGTAGAGCTCCTTTGTATTGGAGTTGTTGAGTTTAATGATGGTTATTCGGTGGTCCATATTAACCTTGTGGGCGAACACCGGCTGGACTAAAATTTTCGATGTACGGAACTTTGAATAGCTACATTTCTATGTGAAAAGCTTAACAGATGTTTCATTATCTTTTTTTGTGGCTACATATGATATTCAGCTCCATTTTCTCCAAACTGTTCCTTCATTCTTTTCACCAGTTTCAATCCAGTTCCTATTCTTCTGTAAAAAGTCAGGGAGAGGTTGAAGAGGTTTAGTGGGGAGCTTTTGCTATTTCTCGAGAGTTTCTTTCCACACGTAATGGTTTTGACTCAACCCCTTATCATGCCAACAACTTATCCTTTCCTCCACCTCTGCTCCGTTGTGGCTTACCACCATCTCTGCTACCTGAAAGGGGAAAAAAGGAGAAGAAGAAGCAGCCATCATAAGTTGAAAAGAGAAGATTACATTTTTATTTAAACCTGAGTGGGATTGTTATAGAAGTGTGATAATTTCCGGGCAGAAGACTGGATTCTGCGGTTTGCTATGGAGGAAGCCTTTTGAGAGTCACAAATCAAAAATGCAGTAAATGTATGCTTTGTATCAGATTTTTTCCATGTGAGAATTGTTATCTGCTCGGATGTGTGTGTGTGTGTGTGTGTATATATATATATAGACACACACATACACACACACCAAATGACTGTGCAAAACTGTGAGTAAGTGACATTTCCAATTAGCATTGAAGTTTAATTGCTCACTACCATGAAAATTGACCCACGTTAAGAACAAATTTAGGAATTTTGAAAATTTTCAAATTAATAACTGTAAAATGAAATGAATAAAAACTGCTGAGAAATCTTAGAAAAAATAGAATCTGGTCAAAATAAATCAACCAGAATCTCAGTTATAATTAGTAATATTTATAGATTTTAAGAAGATTTGGTTCAACATGTAACTGCTGCATATATCCTAAAGCAAATTAACAAAAGCACATTCATACTCGAGTAAACAATTCTCCACACTTCGAGAGAGACAAAATGTTTCAAAAATGTATAAAATATATGTTACATTCAGGGAAAAAAAAATTATACCTGAGATTTATAAGTAACTAGGAAGAGAACAAAATGGGATTGATGGCTATTTAAATTTTTCTTCTAATTGCCATCATCCTCTCTATTTACAATTCTTCATAGTTAATGCCGTAGATTTGTAAATGGATCAAGAACTTTTTATGCGCAGCCATTTCTTTATGCAATCTCCATGATACTCTGATAGACTCCCCATCCGATTCACTTATTCTAGAAGATCAAAGAAGCCTAGTAGCCTACCAATTGGCGGGAAAGGAAACTTGTAAAAGTTAGTGGAAGAAAATATGTTTAGAGAAAAATAATTCTCTTGTATATATTAATTGAATCAATAATGAAGCATATTACAAAGTATATACATCAACCCTAGGACCCCAACTTGTTCCACAAGAAAAGGAGTTATACCTAAAATAAAAAATTACTAAATAATAACATACTACAAATACAATTCTACAAATAAGGTAAATTAGATATTTGTTAATACTCCCCCTCAAGTTGGAGGATGTATGTCAAAGTGCCCAATTTGTAAGTGAAACGGTGAAATGCCTCCTTGTCTAATGCTTTTGTGAACAAATTAGAAATTTGATTGTTGCTAGGAACATAGGCAGTTTTGATTTTTCCTTTAACAATTCTTTCAAGAACAACTTGACAATCTATTTCAATGTTTTTTGTCCTTTCATGATATACTGGATTAGTGGCAATATGCATTGCTACTTGATTATCACAATATAGTATTGCTGCTTGTGGATGACTTACACATAAGTCTGTTAGCAATTGTCTCAACCACGTAAGCTAACAAGTAATAGAAGCCATCGCTCTATACTCTGCTTCAGCTGAAGATTTGGATATGGTTGTTTGCTTCTTACTTTTCCATGATATAAATGTCTTTCCCAAAAATATACAACATCCCATAATTGATCATCGTATAATGACATCTCCAACCCAATCCGCATCACAAAATCCAACTAGCTACAATTTCCCTTTTGATGGGAAAATATAATCCTCATCCTGGTGCCTCTTTCAAATATCGGAGCAATCGGTGAACTGCATCAAGATGGGTTTGTCTAGGTGCCTGCATGAACTGACTAAGTATGTTGACCGAATATGAGATTTTCGGTCTAGTAATAGTAAGATAAATGAGCTTCCCTACCAACTGTTTATAATATGTGGGATCTTTTAACAATTTTCCATCCGTCAAATTAAGTTTCAATGATTGTTCCATGGGAGATTTTGTAGGTTTTGCTCTAAGTAATCTAGCCTCTTGAAGAATATCAAGAGTATACTTCCTTTACCTTATTGAGATCCCTGATTTTGAGCGAGCAATTTCTACTCCAATAAAGTATTTTAATATGTCAAGATCTTTCAATTTGAATTGAGATTCAAGGAACATTTTTCTAGTAGAAATTGCTTCTTTATCATTTTCTGTGATAATCATATCATCCACATATAATAGAATGGCTGTAAATGAATCACCACTGACCTTTGTAAAGAGTGAGTAATCTGCATGTGACTGTTTGAACCCGAACTGAATAACAGCAGATACAATTTTTTGATACCAAGAGCGGGATGCTTGTTTCAATTCATATAAAGATTTGTGAAGTCTTGTTTCAATCCATATAAAGATTTGTGAAGTCGACACACAAGTGGTGTCTCCCCCTATCGACGAAATCTAGGTTAGGGAGTCATATAGACTTCTTCATCAAGATCACCATGAAGGAAGGCATTCTATACATCCATATGATGAAGAGTCCAGTTTCGAATGGAGGCAACAGCAAGTAAGCATCGGACTGTTGTTAACTTCGCAACTGGAGCGAAAGTTTCATTATAGTCAATCCCTTCTCGTTGTGTAAACCCATTTGCCACCAACCGTGCTTTGTATCGTTCAACTGTATCGTCAAAATTAAAATTGACTTTGAACACCCATTTACAACCAATAGGATGATGACCTGGAGGAAGTGAGACAAGTGACCAAGTATTGTTTTCTTCCAAGGCACGAATTTCATCATTCATAGCAGCTATCCATTTGGGATCCTGACATGCTGCCTCATATGTGGCTGGCTCAATGACATGATAAATATTGTATGTAAAATCACGATGAGCAAAAGAAAGATTGACATATGACACGTACCTTGATATAGGGTGTCGAGGGCTAGATTTGACTGTAAGAGACCCGTCTTGGGTAGGTAGAGTAGATTGACATAATAATATTTTAGGTGAGTTGGAGGTTGAACTGGTCTTGTGGATCATCGAATTTGGGTTTGGTCTGGTTGATCATTTGGAGGATCTACATGACGGGTTAAGGGAGAAGATGGTTCTGGCTAATCAGTAGGCTTTTCTGGGATGAGCGGTTGACCGGGTGGTGAAGTAGGTCGACCGCAAGAAGTTTCTGGAATGACTGGTCGACTGGTTGGTGAGTGAGGTAGAACGGTTGAAAATTTTTAGGGATTTTCAGGTAATTCATCTGTTTCTGCTATATGTTGGTTGTCAGGGTGTGTTAAATTTGGCACCTCAACATCTAGAGGTATAGATTGTGGCAATGGGATGGAGTTGGTTTCTTCATTTTGTTGGAAGGCATATGGAAAAGTATTTTCATGGAACACGACATCTCGGGACACTACTAGCTTCCTATCAGTGAGGTCATATAAGAGGCATCCTTTTTATCCTGAGGGATATCCAAGAAACACGCACCGCCTAGCTCGCGTGTCAAATTTATGGTTGGGTATAAGATTGGTTACAAAACATAGGCAACGTAAATGGGAATAAGATGGTGGTTTCTTGTGCAATGTTTCATAAGGTGTTTTGTATGATAACAATGTTGAAGGTATGCGGTTGATAAGATAACAAGCCGTCTTGATATGTTCCCCCCAAAATTTTAATAGAAGATTAGCTTGAAATCTAATGGCACGAGCAACATTAAGGAGGTGGCGATCCTTTCTCTCAACTACTCCATTTAGTTGGGGGGGGGGGGGTGTAAGGACATGACTTATGAAAAATGGTACCACTTTTATCTAGGAATGGTTGCAAGGATAAGAACTCTTGTCCATTATCAGATCTTAAGGCTTTTATAGTTAGGTTGTGTTGAGTTTTAACCTAAGCAAAAAAATTCTTAATTATGCTCTGGGTTTCATATTTGTGATGCATGAGATGTACCCAAGTATAACGAGAAAAATCATCAACAATTGTAAGGAAATATCTAGCACCAGAAAAAGAATAAATCCTCTGAAGTCCCCAGATATCACAATGAATTAAATCAAAGGATTTATTGCTAGAAATTTTACTAACTTTAAATGGTAATCAAGATTATTTTGCCAAATGACAGACATCACAAACATCATGGGAATCAAAACTAATTTCTAAAGTACTTTGTGCTAGGAATTGAAGAGGTGAAGCTGAAGGGTGCCCAAGACGTCTATGTCATAGATTAGTGGTTCTACTGGTAGTGTGATGTGTTTTTGGGCTTTGTGAAAGGTAATACAGGTCGTTACTCTGCCTTCCCAAGACAATCGTCTTCTTCGTAGTCAAATCCTGCATGACACATAAATCAGGGAAAAATGTCACATAACAATTTAATTCTCTAGTAAGTTTACTGATAGATAACAGATTAATTTTGAAGTTTGGAACATAAAGCACATTATCAACAACCATATTATTTCCCGATTTAACTGCACCAATGGACTTAATAAGAGCGTGCCTCCTATTCGGTAATTGCACAATATTGTGATTTAACATGGATTTATTCTCAAAGATCCCATCCTTCGTCACATGGTCAGTGGCCCCGCTATCAATAATCCATGAATTACTCAAAGAGGTAGTAAAATAATTGATACCTGAGACATTAACAAAAGACTTATCATTACCCATCTTATTGTTTAGAAGTCCCATGATCTGCTCATACTCCTTGGTTGTGAGTATTTTTCCTTCCTTTGGGTCAAGCGTGGAAGCGGTAGCAATGTTTGGGAACTGTTTGTTTTGTGGCTTCATGTCCTTCCCATGAAACTTGTGCCCTGGAGGAAAACCATGAATAAAATAACATGTATCAATATTATTTCCAGTCATACCACAGTGAGTGCACTATTTTTCTCGCCCAGTTACTGTAGATCTGGTGGACCGGAAAGATGGACCGGTTGACCGGTCTGGCCGATTGTCGCCTTTCCGATTCGATCCTGAATTGCTCGACTTTTGCCAATTGATTGAATGTTTCCCTTCACGATCTGTTGTAACCTCAACTTGTCTTTCGTGTTGAATCAATATAGCATGAACTCTTCTAATGTCTGGGAATGGGGTCATCATTATTATGTTTCCACGAACTGTGGAATAAGAATCATTTAACCCCATCAAGAATTGCATGATCTTCTCCTTCTCATCTCTTTCGGCCAGTGCTTTAAGATTTCCACAAGTGCATCCAATTAGGCCATGGTAAGAACCCAATTCATCCCATAATGCATTTAATTTGGTGTAATAAGCTGACACCGATTGATTTACTTGTCAATGCTTAGCAATTTCCAAGCGAATCTAAAATATTCGCACATCATTACCTTGAGACAATCGGTCTCGTAAGTCGTTCCATACTTCCGTGGCAGACTCAGAGTATATGATACTTTCAGCAATATCTGGATGTACCGAATTGAGTACACAGGAGAGCACCATGTGATTACTTCGTTCCCATATTGAATATTTTTCATCTTCTGCTTCTGGTGTTTCTATCTTTCCATCAATGAAGCCAATTTTATTCTTGGAAATTTGGGAAATTCTCATAGCCCTACTCCATTGTCCATAATTTTTTTTCCATCTAGTGGTTTAGAAACAAGAACTAAGCCAGGATGATCGGATTGCTATAGCGCCATGGGATCCGATTGGATAATTGTTGCTTCTATAATTTTTCCATCATTGTTCGTGCCAGACATTGTTGCTCAGAATCAAAGCACTGATACCATGTAAAAGTTTGTGTAAGATAATATGTTTAGAGAAAAATAATTCTCTTGTGTATATTAATTCAATCAATAATGAAGCATATTACAAAATAAATATACATCAACCCTAGGACCCTAACTTGTTCCAAAAGAAAATGAGTTACACCTAAAATAAAAGATTACTAAATAATATCCTACTACAAATACAATTCTACAAATAAAGTAAATTAGATATTTGTTAATAAAACTAGAGTCTGTTGCAACTAAATTTTGTTAGGAGGGAAAAATGGTTAAGAGTTTGTTAATAAAGGCCTATAAATAAAGATGAAAGTAACAATAGAAGGCGTCCAGAGTTAAGTAGTAGAGGAGTCAAGTCAGTTACTTTTCCTGTAATTTCTTGTAATTCAATCAAAGTTCTATTATCAGTTCCTTTTTTCTATTTTCCTTAACCAAGTCTTATCACGCTCATTCCCACAGTTAGGGTTCCAACATTTTCTTGATCCTCAAAATCAACCTGCAAAAAACCCAAAGCAAACAGAACCATCATGGGAAAAATCATCATGGTAAGAGATAGAACCATAGATAATCCAACCATAAAATATATAGCCCCAACTTTTTTATAATTTAGATGTCTCAAGGATAAATTACTACCTGGCATACGATGCATAAATTACTTTGTTGATCAATAATTGTTGTGTTTTTGTGATTTAAACATGTTGCAAATGAGGAGAAAGTTCTTGTTTTCGAACTGTTCTGAATATCTTCTTCAGAAAGTCCAGTGCCAACATGCCATTCCGTTTCTCTAGTGCAAGAAGCTCCTGCAACCAATCAGAAGTCATAAAAATGACTTGCTAGTAGTATAATGTCACAGGCTTGTGTGAAGAAACAAATATTCATAAACTACTCTACAAATATCTAATGAAGTTGCACCATTGGAGCAATCTTTCCCATGTAATAGGCCATAACAAGTACAAAAATGGTTACCTCGCCTTATAAGTCATGTGATCTACATCTAGACGCATATCCCAATGCTGATCAATGAATACTCCTGCTTCATGACGGCCACGAATGTTTAGCATGGCCATTTCCTACAAATGCCAGTCGAAGGCAAACATGAGAAATAAATATCAGAAATTTTTAGTTCATGAAATGCAAACACAGTTAGCGAACAATGCAGTGATTACTATAGAAACATAGGCGGCATGGATGAAAGGGGAGAATACACAAAACCAAAAGAGGGAAACACTTGATCTTCTGGAATAAGTCTTATGTTTGGGAGAATTTGATGCATTGAACTTGGATGAAGAATGATTTCTCTTCGTTGTGGCCGGTAGAACTGAAAGCTTGTTGATGGAACAGGTGTTGGGAATGTACTTAGTCATACACAGCGAAATTTAAAACATTTTCAATTCCCAAACAAGGATTTGCTTTATGTTGAGATGGAAGTCGTGATTAAAACAATACATCTTTTGTAGACAAATATGAGAATATTGATTCCTTCAATCTACTTGCACACTACAACTATCCAATTGTCCAATCTCCAAAGGTGATTCACACAAGAGAACAAGAATGAGAGGTTAGAGTTTCTCTCTTCTTGTGCTAGCAAGAGAATTATGAATTATGTTATTTGTTTCTAAACCCTAGTTGTAGATTAATAGATGTTGAAGTACATCACTCGGTCCATATGGTTTAATTAATCCAATTAATTAACATGAGACATTAGCTAATCAATCTAATTAATTAACTCGAGCCTATTAATAAACAACATAATTAATTAATTCTACAAATGTCGAATACTTATTAATTAATTAATTATAATTACATTCTTCTTATTCTCTCATTGTGCGTGATCCTCTAGGCTCCCTACCACAATGTCAAACGATGTGAATTATTATTTTGATCAAATCAAAATAAGATTAATTAAGACTCTCTTTTCAATTATCATTAATTCTCCTAGATTAATTAATTCACGTTGGTCGTCTCAGATTGACATCTAATAATGTGTCAGGGCAATACACGTGACAGGAAATGTCACGTGGTGTGATAAAACCAAACTTGTTCATTTATCATGAAATCATAATCCCTTTGTTAATATGATCCAATCAATTACGAGATATGGAAATGGAGCAATCTCATATATTTTATTTCGCTCTTAAGTCAATAAAATTCGAAATTATTTTTGATTTTATAAATTCACCTTGGCCAAGGATTTTGATATCGACTTAACCAAATAAAACATAAATCATAATCTTTTATTATCTAAGAATGATGAATCTTAAATTGATCACTCAAAACCTTCATATGATTCTTGACATACTTGAATGACATCGTATTAGCAACTCCTTTCAGAGCAACATTCGACATCACCAAAGTATGAACCTCCTCGTATAAGTACTATGATGAGTTCAAAAGGATAATTCCACTAAAGAACGTTATAGATTAACCATTGATACTCATATAGTTATCCATTTGGAATCTCTGTTACGGATCTCCAATAATTTATTCTATTAACAAAATATCCACGTGTTCATTTAGATGTATCTACATCTTAACTTGTGGGATCAGCAACTCACTTCTAAAGTGGGCGATGACACACATGTTGGTTGATTCATAATAAAGATATTCATATCTCGATATTACTTTACGACCAAGGATAATTTACAATTCAATTGTAACTTATATCTCACAATTACAACTCCTTATGATTAACAAGTTCTCAAGATTTGAATCTAAGGATTCTATTGATTTAATTTGCAAGAATAATAATATTAATAATCAATTAAATAACAGATCTATCATATATTAAATGCATCAAATATATTAGTAAGTGTTTGGTCAAATAATTGGACATATGGCATAACACTTACAACGGGTGCTAGCAACTCCGTGTCGGTAATAGCCTATTGAGGACCGCTGTTGACATGTGAAGAAGTTGAGATTCTGTGTGAAGATGTAACCACCAGTGAAGGGAAGTTAATATTATATCCTTCAATCACTTGCATAAGTAGAGGTAGATTATGGTGATTGGGGAGGCCTTGAGGAATGGACGGATGAGAACTAGAGGCACTTTTGCTACCAGTTGCTACTCGATAACCTTGAATGCCCACATTCCAAGCTTCAACACGAGCCCCATTCACATTTTCTGACCAAAAAATGGAAGAGGGGATCTTAGACAAAATTCAAAATGAATCAACTGCAAAAAGAAAGGAAAAAAATAACACTTGAGGTCTTCTCAATTAACAGGCATGTAGGGTGATGATGCTAAAAACCGCACCTGAAATATTTCGAGCTTGAGAAATAAACTAGCATGAACTGGATCTCTGAATACCTGCAATAAAGGCGAGGAGGTGTGTTCTCGTCGCCCCTCCGATGCTTAAGTCAGTAAAGAGGAAGGATAGGCTATAAATTGTAGAGATAATTGTGTACCTGAATTATGATTCAGTGCCATATATTTATAGTGATATATTGACGAATTATGATAGGATTGAAATACCTGCATTGCATGAGTCCTGTTAGGAATCATCCTCCTATTTTTTAGGGATGAGGTTGTAAAACTCAAATAGGATTCTGTTGGAAGATGAGTTCTATTGGAATTAGGAGGTTGTAGACTCCACGTATCAGATTAATTCATGCCCGATCAATGAGAGATGTGACCCGAGCATCACGTGCCCCGAGCACATCATGCACCTTTTTGGTGAGATATATGTACTCGGGGTATTCTATCCTCGAGGGGTATTATGAGTGGTCGGGGCAACGTTTTTGCCACGAGCATTTTAAGTGTGATCGGGGGTTATATTCTCCTCGGGGTTGTTCAAGTCCTCGGGGTTCTCAATATGGTGTATGGTGTAATTTTCAAGTGCTTGGCCTCGAGGTTCATATGTTGCTCGGGGGTACCAAGATATGACTAGCTAAATATTCAAGTGCTCGGGGATGAGGACAAAGGATATGCTCGGGATATAAATGATTTTCGGGGTTGAAGTCCTCCTCGGGGGTATCAAGATGTAATATGGGATAATATTCATGTATTCGGGCTCGAGGTCATCCTCGGATTTATGGTGGTCGAGGTTGAGGTCTTCCTCGGGGATAGAAAATATATTATAGGGTGATATTCACGCGGTCGGGGTTGAGGTCCTCCTCGGGTTCATGGTGGTCCTCGGGGTTACACATTTGATTAGGAGACTATATTTTGTCAAAGAGCTCGGGTTTGAGGCTTTTGTAAATGCTCGGGTGTGAATAAAATTTATATTCATCATAGGCCCCCGTGCATCCATTATCGAATTTAGGGGAGAGATGGATGCGTAATAGTGAGGTATCATGATGCGATGATTATGATAAGGAGTAATAGACAAGAGCTTATGTTAAGCAAGGAATAAGCCTGAGCTTATGTTAGGAAATAAATCTGAGCTTATGTAGACCCGATGACTTAATTATGTCAATTTGATTACTTGATTGCTCGGGGTGGCCATGTGTACTTGCGCAGGCAAGTATTTTTTATGCTTGTGCGGGACAAGAATTTATTTACTTGCATGGGGCAAGACTTTGTTTGCTTGCACGGGGCAAGACTTTGTGTGCTTGCGCATGGGCAAGGCTTTGAGTGCTTGCGCAGGGCAAGGCTTTGTGTGCTTGCGTGGGGCAAGACTTTGAGGGCTTGCTCAGGGCAAGACTTTGAGTGCTTGCGCGGGGCAATGCTTTATGTGCTTGCGCGGGGCAAGGCTTTGAGGGCTTGCTCGGGGCAAGGCTTTGAGTGCTTGCGCGGGGCAAGACTTTGTGTGCTTGCGCGGGGCAAGGCTTTGAGTGCTTGCGCTGGGCAAGGCTTTGAATGCTTGCGCGAGGCAAGGCTTTGTGTGTTCAACAATGATGCAGATATTTTTTTTTTTGGATGACATCCCATATTGCTTGTATAGACTCGACCTATCTACTGTAAAATTAAAGGTAGGCACTTAGGCCCCCGATGCTATATGTAAGAAAAGAAAAACGAAATAACGAAAAGAAATGGTAAAGACTAGGGTATGAAAACCCATACAACTTATAAAATAACACGTGATCAGTAGCTAGCAAGGCTTGGACTGACGATGTTTACTGTTCAGGTCGTGGGTTTTTTTCATCCTCGGACTTTCATTGAACGTGGTCATTCCTTGGGCGCTTTTCAGTACTGATGTAAGATTTTAAAAACCCTTTTTTTTATTAAAGATTCAATCTCTCGCTGTAATGCATAGCACTCCTCGGTGGTATGCCCATGGTCATGATGAAATTCGCAATACTTGCTCTTATCTTGCGTGTCCGGATGAGACTTGATTCTTGATGGCCACTTCAACTCCTCCAGATCCTTGATTTCCATGAGGATACTTGCCCTTGTGGCATTTAGACGTGTGAAGGGTGTAAGAGGGTCATGCTCTTGCTTGCCCCGAGCTTGATCTTTCCATGTACCATGGTCATGTTGTCTCTTATGTTCGGGCTTACTTTCTATATGATCTGAATTTTCAGTGCTCGGGCTATTTTTCCTGAGGTACATTGTTTCTTCCATATTGATGTACTTCACTCCTCGAGTAAGGAGCTCGATCACTGATTTTGGTGGTGTTTTCGATAGAGACATCTTGAAAGACTCGCATCTTACAGCATGAGTAAGAGCAAATACATCGGCAGAGATATGAAGATTAGGGATTTGTATTCTTTCAGCATTGAACCTGGTCATGAATTCACGCAGTGTTTCATTTTGTCCTTGACTGAGTCTCATAAGCGAGGCAGCCGTTTTCCTTATGCGCTTACTACTCGCAAAGAAAGCCGAGAACTTATTGGCAAGATCTGCGAATGTCGAAATTGAGTTTGGTTCAAGAGTTGAGAACCAATCCCTAGCAGCACTGGTCAAGGTTTGGGGGAACGCCTTGCACATGACCTGATCGGGGGAAACTTGCAAATTCATGACGTCAATGTACACATTGAGAAGATTTACGGGGTCGATTGTACCATCGTACTCCTTTATCCTCGGGAACTTGAACCTGTTTGGTAAGGGAAAGGCTAAAACCTCTGGTGTGAATGGAGTGTTCAGGGTGAAACCTGCTGGGGCATGAGTATTTTGTCGTATACTGGCTGCTATTCCCTCCTGGATAATTCTCGCAAGCTCGACAGGGGGCATGACGACTGTTCTTGAACTCGTCATGTTCGGTGGTGACGGGGGTAGTCCCGAGGTACTTGACCTAGCAGTATGGTTCGGTGGTTGGACTCGTGAAGCATTCCCTTCCTCGGGTGTTGGCGCACGCTGGTTCTGCTGCGTGAGCAACTGAGTCAATGCAGCGACTTGCTGACGAAGTTCCTCCAATGCTGCCTGGGTATCAACAGAAGGTTGGGGGTGTGATGTCTGATTTCCTGGTAATGTAGTAGGGTTTGCTAGGAACGTCGAGGGCACCTACTCCCCCACAACAGGATGATCATGAGCAGGTAATGTGGCTTGTGGAAGTCCACAACGTGTATTAACCATGGCTTCTAGTAATGGTTCCCACAGACGGCGCCAATGATGATGCTAAAAACTGCACCTGAAATATTTCGAGCTTGAGTAATAAACTAGCACGAACTGGATCTATGAATACCTGCAATAAAGGCGAGGAGGTGTGTCATCGTCGCCCCTCCGATGCTTAAGTCAGTAAAGAGGAAGGAGAAAATTTATGTAATGTGCTATAAATTGTAGAGATAATTGTGTACCTGAATTATGATTGAGTGCCATATATTTATAGTGATATATGGACGAATTATGATAGGATTGAAATACCTGCATTGCATGAGTCCTGTTAGGAATCATCCTCCTATTTTTTAGGGATGAGGTTGTAAAACCCAAATAGGATTCTGTTGGAAGATGAGTTCTATTGGAATTAGGAGGTTGCAGACTCCACGTATCAGATCAAGTCATGCCCGATCAATGAGAGATATGACCCGAGCATCACGTGTCCCGAGCACATCATGCACCTTTTTGGTGAGATATATGTACTCTGGGTATTCTATCCTCGAGGGGTATTATGAGTGGTCGGGGCAACGTTTTTGCCACGGGCATTTTAAGTGTGATCGGGGGTTATATTCTCCTCGGGGTTGTTCAAGTCCTCGGGGTTCTCAATATGGTGTAATGTTTAAGTGCTCGGCCTCGAGGTTCATATGTTGCTCGGGGGTACCAAGATATGGCTAGCTAAATATTCAAGTACTCGGAGATGAGGATAAAGGATATGCTCAGGATATAAATGATTGTCAGGGTTGAAGTCCTTCTCGGGGGTCTCAAGATGTAATATGGGATAATATTCATGTATTCGGGCTCGAGGTCATCCTCGGATTTATGGTGGTCGAGGTTGAGGTTTTCCTCGGGGATAGAAAATATATTATAGGGTGATATTCACGCGGTCGGGGTTGAGGTCCTCCTCGAGTTCATGGTGGTCCTCGGGGTTACACATTTGATTATGAGACTATATTTTGTCAAAGAGTTCGGACTTGAAGTTTTTGTAAATGTTCGGGTATGAATAAAATTTATACTCATCATAGGGTATATTGGGAGCTTTGGTCCATACAAAAGTGCTAGAGACGTGAACAGGTTTACGAAAGTAACTTCCTCGAATAAAATGGCTACTGTTATTTTCCAGGACAAATTCAGTTAGGATCATATTAGATATGATACTTGCAGTCCTCTAAAATTCAAATTCCACCACTGATGTCGTCAGTTCATTCCCTCCATGCTCAGGTGATTTAAAAGATGTACCTTCATTGAAGCAACATCACGTTTTGCTGGCTTGGCAGTCAGAGGAGCAGCAGAAGAACTAGAGCCTACTGAAGCATTGTGACACTGGTAATCTACAAGAACCCCTTCATAATTATTTCTATTAATTAGACCTCTTACATCATCCATGTATGCAATGTTGCTCCCATAGCTGACTGTAGGAATGCCATTGTTTCTGTGATAGCTTGCCTCTGACAACTGATTACTTGCCCATGATTTACCGGAACATTAATATCACTATTACTAGATACATGTGCCATATATCATATATGGATAGTACAGAGCAGTTGGTGTAGCAATAGCTATGTTAAGATTCAAAACTGGATGCTGATGTTGAGCACCATTGTACTGTATCCTTGCATAGAATAGAGGACTGTCATGCGATTCTGGTATACTTAAAAGATTAAAATTAGAAAGGTTTCCTAGATCAGAGATCATCGGGTGAACGTGAGGTTGAGGAAAATTTGTTATACTCCCATAATAGATGAAATTTTCAAGATGTAAATGGCTATGGCTGGTGAACCGTGTACTGCTCATGTGCGCTATGTGTACGAGAGGCCTGCATCAGATGTAATGTGCATTAACTGAAAATTTCAAGCCATATCGTTTGATATTTGTTTGTTATAGAACTAAAAGTCTAAGGCTCCGTTTGATGACCATGGAAAATCATGTTTTCCACCCATTTTCCCACATTTGTCATGTTTGTTTGCCAATTAATTCCATGGAAATGGTTTCCATCTCTTGCAATCCATGCGCCGAAATTCTCTCATTTTAAGGAAATGGTTTTCCCAGCTAGGTAATAGAATTTATTTTTCAGGAAAAATCTCGTACCATTTCCGTCACGTTTGATCATTTTTATTATTATTAATTGATTTATTTTTTTGCTAAAAATTAACATTATTATTATTATCAAGTACAAATGTGTGTAAAAACTTAAAAAAAAAATTTTTTTTTATTAAAATACTATATTTTGCTTTATTTGTCATGAAAAATAATGTCAATTAAACAAACAAAGTTGAAAAATTTTCCACTTTTTTGTACCTGGAAAATTAAACCAATCAAACACATAAAACATTCAATTCCCTAGAATTCATTTTTTTTCTATCCAAATTCCACCATGACTATCAAATGCAGCCTAAAATCATTGAAGAAAAGTTAGGGAACTCAAATTTGTGATGGTAAAGATCACGAATTGGTCTTTGAGTCCTTCAAATAATTGTCAAAGATAAGTTAACTCCAACTCATTATGATAAAAAATAGAGTATCTTGTTCCAATCCCTCATGAAACTAACCTGGAGATGTGAAATGAAAAGATGATTTCTTTAATAAGGATCACTCCCTTAGTTCAGCACTTGGGAGAATATCTACCAGACCAAATAATTTTCTTCTTACAATGAAGTTTCTATCTCTAATCACCTTATGGTAACAGGAAACTCTTCCAAGAATGATTATCGGAAGAAGCAGAAGAGCCTCTCATTTTTTATCCTTTACAACAAAGCAGCAAAAATTCACATATAACGAAAAACTAATGTTAAATGATTTGGACTTGAAATTTGTAGAAGGTCCTTTAAGAAAGATTGTGCTCTATTTGATCACAAAATCTAGGAAACCTCACATCTCAGTCATTAGATTTTCAGAAAATATAAAAGATACACATTTATTTCTAGAAAACATAAAAGATACACAATCTTTATTATAAATTTTAAATATAAGGAAAATTTGGAAAAAAAATCCAAAACTATAAAAAAATTCATTACAAGAATTACAGAGCTAACCAAATTGAAGGACGACCCCAGGGAGAAAGATTACAATGTTTGAAATGAAAAGCAGAGAAATAAGTACTTCTCTTGCAATTTAGAAAGAGTGTTCGGAATTTCGCGTCCCAATATTTTTGATTATCGCGGATAATATAAAGAAATGATCAAGAAAACGCAACAATAACAAAGAACACAATCTTGGTGACCCAGTTCAGTGCCAATCGCACCTACATCTGGGGGGCTCCGAATCGAACCCGTTCCACCAGCCAAATTCCAATGAAAGTCTTTACAAGATTCTCGCACACAAACCGTGCGCCAATTCCTTCACGAGGAATTACCAAATCACAACCCCTATTCTCTACAATATCACCGCACCATCATACTACACAATAGCACTTCCAATTGGCCTATACAAGGATTCAATTATGCTACAAAGTATTTTCTACATGATGCAAGAATTTGGGTGGATTTCACAAGAGAGGAGAGGGAGAGGGCTAAACTATTCTATTCCATACCATTATGCCAAATGAGCCCAAGTCAAGAATATATTAATTGCCAACTTAATCCTAACCATAGGATCTTGATCAATGGTCCACAATAAAAGCATACTAACACTAATTGCATCTTTAAGTCCTCCAACTTTAAGCTTGTTGCTAATTAGGCCCTCCAAGTATGAAATGTTCCAATTTGGGGATCACATATTAATAAACTTCACCTTGATCTACAAATTGCAATCTCTAACTCTCTTGATTGCTAGAGGCTAAGTGGATGAGCTCGATCATCATCATCATCGCCCGATACCTGCAAATGAAAGTAAATGAAATTAGTCACAATTCAACGTAGAATCCAATAAAATTGGACTTCACCTCTTTTTACCAATGTTCAAGAGTACAACAATCAAACCACAAACTTCAAACTTGCGCATCCACCGTTCCTTCTGAAGAAATCAGAATCCAACCCTTCTTAACAACGACTAACACCGCGCCAAACACTATACAGTAGTACTGCCAATCTAGCCTACACTATGGCCTAGATTCTACTACAAATGATTATGCATGGCTGCAAGAATCGCTAAAACAGAAAGGCAAATATGAACAAAAAACGTGCGCGTTGTGTCTAAAATGAACTCTTGAATTTTACCATGTCATGACTCTAGTGCCATATATGAGGAAATGTGATAATAACATTTATTCAGGCTTTACAACACCATGTGACACCTCAAGTAAAATGCAACATATATAATCTCTATGTATAGTGCAACCGTGAAAAACTGGATTTTTCCAAAAAAATATATATCATGCTAACAGTCAAAGTATATAATTATATCACTAATAAAACCACAATGTTTAAATCATATGATGTCAATATACTTAGACTTAATCGTGGATAATAGAACTATGTGCAAAAAACATGTGATTTGCAACTCACATAACTATCACCCAAAGTGAAACACATAGGAGGAAAATCACCATCCAATTACCTATATCCCCAACATAACATACATATATAAATCCTCACACTATCACATTATGTATAGCACATACACATAAGACTCATCACAATATCCCCTCAGATCCAATGTACACATTTCAATACTTTCCATTTACAATTATCAACAATGAATCAATCAAGAGCAATATCGTCAATTTATAATAACATGAACTGAATCAAATCATATATACTACAACCAGGTAACATTTAAACCATACTAGAACCTTTCAAGATAAAACACACATGCACAAGTTTTTATTATCACAAAAACAAGAGGTTGAAACATAAAAGAAAACTTTTATAAAAAATGTAATTCCACATCAGGTTGTTTAAGTTGTCGCGACCAACTAAACTACCAACAAAAGTTTTCATATAACCTTCACCTCAATCTATGTGTGTACCCCTTTATCCAGTCTAGTACTCTAACAAAGGTCATTCCTAGTGGTATATCTCCTTTTGATTCAAAACAAGAGAATACATCTCTATCCATTACTCCATCCACTCTATCGATTGTTCATTCTCATAGAGTCTCCTTACTCTATCAATTGTTCATCATCATAGAGTCTCATCACTCTATCACACTAGTCAATAACTAGTCAACCCTAAAATAGGTTATAACGGGTGTATCCATATCATTCTATTACCACTCTCTTTTAATCTTCAGGACGCTGAATATTGGAGTCTTCACCTCACTCTGAGTACCCTAGGCCTAGGGATAGTACTTTCACTATAACCAACTCCACCTGCAACTGATAACTAGCACTGCCTTGCTGTTTTTCTCTCTCAATTGCACTAAAAACTCATGTTCTGAACATGACACATCAGCCTCATTAACCGTGACCACACTACTCCATGATCTAACCACCCTTTTGGCTTCTACACGATAACCTATAATCATCAATCCTCTGGAGGACATACTAGAAACACATATCTAGCCATAGGTTCAACATTTCCCCTCATTCTCAAATGGTGAAAATATAAGCACAACCAAAAGTCTACAGCATAAAATGATCAACACATTTATTATGCAATCTATCATGAGTAGTATCACAAACCTGAAGAAAAAGAAACACGACGTTGCTTACCAAGCACACGACGATCACATAAAAGCAAATCCGACATATAGTCATTTCAAAGCAAACTTTTATGAAACATACCACACACACAATGACCACATAAATGCATATAAGACATACAGTCGACATAAAACCCGCATTTATCACATCAAGGTACATAAGACCCCACGGTCTCCTACAACAGCACCTATGTCATCAAGAAGCTTCTTATCATTCATCCGTGCACCCGTAGTGTGCAAATCATACAAGTCATTTGTGTTGGTAAACGAAACAGAGGAATCAACACCTCTAATCACATAAACAGTGGTAACACATACACATCTCTTGTAACTCTCTTACACGTTACAAGAACACCGTTAATAATTTTCATAAGCCCATGCTCAATTTTACCAGTCAGCCCCATCTTTTCTAATTGACCCACATATATCAAATTCATATTCATTTCATGAATATATCTAACTCCACTAAAAATGAGCACACAGCCCCCATCAAATTTAACAGAAATATCACCTATCCCAACATTCTTGCATGCAATGTAATTACACAACACAACGTGATCAAAGTCATGTTCACGCAAATTGTTGAACAAATCAATATGGGATGCAACATGAAAATATGCTATAAATCAAATAGCCATTTATGCATATGAAATTTCACAATTAAATTTATATCACAGGAGTCAACAGGATTTAATAACACATAATCCTCATTCGGGTCCAAATTAGAACAAGATATCACATACTCCACATCTCTCTCTATCTATCTGTTCATGCTTCTCTTTATAACAATCATATAAAGTGGCCAAAACAACAACAAATAAGTCAAGAACTCTCTCCCAAATCTCACTACTATTTCAAGTCAAGATTTACCATAATCTTACTACTATTTCTAGTCAAGATTAAATACCATTGGATACCCAAACTTGGAGAGAGACACTTATTTCACGTTTGATATAGCATTAGACCCACATATGTGGCTAGTAACTTATTTAAATGGAAACTTGTATCTAGTCTAGTTATTTATTACCACTGATCCGATCAATAGAAATAACATATCAATTAGAAACACTAACCTCGTCACTCCATTTAGTGACATATTTAAATGGAAACTTGTATCTAATGTAGTTATCAACCACCATTGATGGTACCAACTAGAAACACTAACCTCGTCACTCCCTATCTAATCCAATCAAACAATTAACAGGTCCAAGAAGCAACAATAACAGATCAATATCGAACACAGCTCAGCAAAACAAGTTGCTACCAGCAAGGTGAATATTTTTCAAAAAATAATTAACCTAAACAGATTGCTACCAACAAGGTAAAGCAATAAAAAAGATTAAAGTTTAGGGATATCACCGAGCGAACAATGCGTGTTCGTATTATGCGTTTGGAATCTTGCAAAACTAACTTCGGAAATGGACTCAGCAGGTCGAGATGATGAAACTGCCCAAAATATGCTCGCCAGAATTTCGCCGGACCGCCGCCGGCGCTATCGCCGGACCACCTCTGGTCGCTGCCGAAAAATGCCAAGAAACTGTGGAAGCATCTCCTCATCCTCGCGAACTCGATGGTGGTGGCCGTTTTTTATTTGGAGTCACCGTTTGACCGGAATTTAAATTTGAAGTTCCGGTCAAGATTTTTCTTTCCGATCAAAATCGTCACCGCCGGCCACCGGATTCTACCCAAACTCCAGTCGAGACTTCTCCTTGAATATGCGGTTCTAATGGTGGTACTTGATTGCCGGTTGGCCGGCCGGAATGGAGTTTTGAAAAAAAAGTTAGACCACCCCCCTTTTTTTTCT
Source organism: Ligustrum vulgare (assembly GCA_963555705.1). Taxonomy (NCBI): domain Eukaryota; kingdom Viridiplantae; phylum Streptophyta; class Magnoliopsida; order Lamiales; family Oleaceae; genus Ligustrum; species Ligustrum vulgare. The sequence continues at coordinate 71,337,825 of OY743169.1, read as the reverse complement.
TGGCTTTGGTCGGTTACTATGCTTTCTTCTCCGGTCGGTAGCTGCTTCCAGTCGATCCTCTTAGTTCCGCCAATGAAATTCTGCCATCTACCAGTCAAGTCTCCAGCGCCATGGTGCACTTCCTATGGTGGTATTCACGTGTCTTTTAATTCCGGACAGATTTCTTAAATCACCTACCGACTGTGGCTTCTTCTTTCCCTTGCGATCTGGCCAGATTTTTTGTTCTCCGATCAACTGCTCCTTCCTTCTTCTGGCCAGGGTCATCCTCTTCACGGCTGTGGATCATTTTCTTGCCAATTTTTCTTCTTTCCGGCTGTAGCTTCTTCTTGGTTAGTCTTCTTCACTCGGTCAGTGGCTGGCTAATTCTCAAGCCAACAATTAGCAAGTTCTTGATCCCTTTTGGAAACTTCAATTTCCTTTTAATTCCCTTCTTTGGCATGATGATCCGGCCAATTTCTAGACTTTCCCCAAGTGGAAAGTTTTTTGATTTTTGATTTTGGCCAACTTGTGCACTTTCCCTTCTAGGCAAGTTTTTTCACTTCCAGACTTTTTGTCGGCCAACAGCTAGTTTCAATTTCTTTCTTCACGGCCAGTAGACTTCACTTTCTTGCTGTCAGATTCTTGATACTCCTTCCAGTCGGTGACTAATTTTCTTGGTTCCAATTTTTTTTTTCTTTTCTTGATTTCTTCGATTTTTGTAATGTCTTTTTCAACCACGAAAATTCACCAAGTCCTTGATCCTCATGCAAGGCTCTAATACCAGTTGTTCGGAATTTCGCGTCCCAATATTTGTGATTATCGCGGATAATATAAAGAAATGATCAAGAAAACGCAACAATAACAAAGAACACAATCTTGGTGACCCAGTTCAGTGCCAATCGCACCTACATCTGGGGGGCTCCGAATCGAACCCGTTCCACTAGCCAAATTCCAATGAAAGTCTTTACAAGATTCCCGCACACAAACCGTGCGCCAATTCCTTCACGAGGAATTACCAAATCACAACCCCTATTCTCTACAATATCACCGCACCATCATACTACACAATAGCACTTCCAATTGGCCTATACAAGGATTCAATTATGCTACAAAGTATTTTCTACATGATGCAAGAATTTGGGTGGATTTCACAAGAGAGGAGAGGGAGAGGGCTAAACTATTCTATTCCATACCATTATGACAAATGAGCCCAAGTCAAGAATATATTAATTGCCAACTTAATCCTAACCATAGGATCTTGATCAATGGTCCACAATAAAAGCATACTAACACTAATTGCATCTTTAAGTCCTCCAACTTTAAGCTTGTTGCTAATTAGGCCCTCCAAGTATGAAATGTTCCAATTTGGGGATCACATATTAATAAAGAGAAAAGAGAGAGCTGTATAAACTATAAGAGTGTGTTTGATAGGCGAAGTTTTCTGTGGAAAATATTGTTTTCCACGTGTTTTTCCAACTTTGCGCTGTTTGGTTGCTTAAGTTTTTCATGAAATTCATTTTTCCACTTGCCTCGAAATCTGGTATTTTCCTTATTTTGGATGAATTCGTTTTCCTGGGGGGGGGGAGGAGGTTTTATTTTCCATGGAAAATCTTATACCATTTTCATTACGTTTGATCCTTTTTGTTGTTACTAATTGATTTATTTTTTTTAAAAAAAATTAACATTATTATTATTAAGTACAAACTTGTTAAAAAATGAAAAAAAAAATAAGAAATATTATAATAGCTAAATTTTACTTTATTTTCCATAGAAAATAGTGTCAATAAAACAACAAAAGTTGGAAAATTCTTCACTTTTTCTACCTAGAAAATTAAACCAATCAAACACATAAACTTTCAATTCCCAGGAATTTAGAGTGTGTTTGATAGGCAAAGTTTTTCGTGGAAAATATTGTTTTTCACGTGATTTTCCAACTTTGCGCTAATTGGTTGCCTAAGTTTTTCATGGAATTCATTTTTCCACTTGCCTCGAAATTCGGTATTTTCTTTGTTTTGGATGAATTCGTTTTCCTAGGGGGGGAGGAGGTTTTATTTTCCATAGAAAATCTTATACCATTTTCATTGCGTTTGATCATTTTTGTTGTTGCTAATTGATTTATTTTTTTTCTAAAAATTAACATTATTATTATTAAGTACAAACTTTTTAAAAAATGAAAAAAAAAAATATTATAATAGCTAAATTTTACTTTATTTTTCATAGAAAATAGTGTCAATCAAACAACAAAAGTTGAAAAATTCTTCACTTTTTCTACCTAGAAAATTAAACCAATCAGACACATAAACTTTCAATTCCCAGGAATTTAATTCCCTGGAATTTATTTTCTTTCCACCCAATTTTCACCCTCGCTATCAAACGCAGCCTTAATTCCCTAGAATTCAATTCTCTGGAATTCATTTTCTTTCCACCAAATTTCCACCCTCGCTCTCAAACGCAGCCTAAAGAGAAAATTTGAATGGAAAATTACTCGATAATTATTCTCTAAATTGTTGCAATTGCAATTGAGTTTGGCGTGTGTTTTTATATAAATTTTTAGAATTATGATACGTGGTTATTTCCTTTGTCTTCAAAAAACGGCCACGATTGTTAGTGAAAATTAATTTTATAATCTACATTTGATAAGTTTGTCATGGTATTATTGTACTTTCACATCTTCTGCCTCGACTATATTGAATGGATATAAACATTACTAGACAATGAATTTGGGCTTACTGTCTCTAAACGATAATAAGCACAATTAATGACGAATACATTTGAAAATAAATTAACGATCAATGTCACCTAATAATAACGGTTTATAAAGGGTTATTGATATCTAGTGATTATTATTGCATCATCACGAGTATTAAAAATACGAATAGATGGGTGGTGATATACATGTAGCACAAATACAATTGAAAAATTATATATGTCATATTGCTGAAAAGGAATAATATTTATGAGCATGTGAACTTAAAATTTTGATTTATCTAAAAACTAACATTCATTAGAAACTAAGGTACATTTTTGTGTAAAATTAACAATATAATTATAATTTAAAGTTAATGTCTGATATTTATTTTAATCACATTCACAACTATTATTAACTTATTAGCAACTTGATGATTGGACGAGAATTAATATCGTTGCATGTTATGACTGAAATTTTCTATGTACGTAGGACGTTTCATCAAGAATCAGAAGCTTTATTAGTAATTATTTTTCTAACATAATTAAGTTTTTATTTTATTTTATTTTTAAAATCGGGTATTAAATATTAATAAATAAATAATATATTATATATAATATAAAATTAATTATCTCTTATTTTAAATTAAAATTAATACAATTTTAAATATAAATGTCAAACAACAACCACATACACACCCAGTCCGTCCCACCTCACATTCACCCAAACTGCAAAGTAACAGTTGGTTACACAAATCATAGTTGAGTCATATTTACAAATTTAGTTGCAAATGTCACTCGACCCACCCACCCGCAAAGTTACAATTAGTTATACAAAGTCACAATTTGATCAAAATTAAAAATTTAGTCACAAATATCACCCCACCCCACCATCAAAGTCACATTTGATTACACAAAGTCACGGTTCAGTCACAATTATAAATTTAGTAGTAAAATTCATCCCACCCCACCCGCTAAGTCATAGTTGGTCACACAAAGTCACAATTCCGCTAAGTTATAGTTGGTCACACAAAGTCACAATTCATCACAATTACAAATTTTGTCACGTATCAAATTTTTTGACCGATAATTTAATTAAACAGATCACATCCCGTGATCGTCACAGTCGCATAAACTCCCCACACCCCTCCCCCACTCACTCCACCCAAGTCATAATTGGTCATACAAAATCATAGTTCGATCACAATTACAAATTTAATCCCCACCCGAAAAGTCACAATTGGTCACTGAAAGTCACAATTTGATCAAAATTACAAATTTAGTCGCAAATTTCACCCTACCCACTCAAAAAGTCACAGTTGGTTACGTAAAGTCAGAGTTCAATCATAATTACAAATTTAATCGCAAACTTCACCCCAATCCCACCCCACCCACCCACCCCATAAGCAAAGCTTATAGTTGGTAACACAAAGTCACAATTCGATCACAATTACAAATTTAGTTGCAAAATTTACCCCCACACCAATCTCGTAAAGTCACAATTGGTCACACAAAGTCACAATTGGTCAAAATCATTCATAATCGGTCAGATATTATTTATTTATTGGTCACAACTTACTCATTTTCTTGATCACTGTCAGTCGATCTTTTTTGTCACAATTACCTAATAATGTAACATTTCGTACTCATCACAATTCGTACAAAGTCACATTTACTTGACATTTTGGCCACAATTACTTAATAAACTAGTCATATTTGTTACTAGAATGATCACATAAAGTCACAGTTGACGCAAATCAAACAGTCACATTCCGTACTCGTCACAAGTCTCACAAAGTCACAATTAGTTAATATTTTGATTACAATTACCTAGTAAACTGATCACACCACGTACTCGCCACAAGTAGCACAAAATCATAATTAGTCAATATTTTGGTCACAATTATCTAGTAATTGGTCACATCACCCATAATTGGTCACATATTATTTATTGATCACAACTTACTCGCTTTCTCGATCACAATTAGTTAATATTTTTTCTCACGATTACCTAATAATAACTCACATTCCGTGCTGGTCACAAGTCGCGCAAAGTCACATTTAGCCTACATTTTGGTCACAACACACCCTGGAGACTTCAAATTTCCGGGGCAACCTCTGACCCAAAATCTGAATCGCAACTGCTAGGGTTTGCAAACCCTAGCCCCGCCAACGCCCCTCAATATCCAGAGAACGAGGCGTCACCATTGGCGGACGCCACTACCGACGTCGTAGTGCCATTACGACCTTGTTTTCCTATAGAGCCGCGCACAACCAGCATCTGGCAGTGACACAAATGCCACGACTTCTGTGTGCAACTAGCCCATACCTCCACCATACGGCCACACTCGACTCAACAACAATCGAACAAAACCCAATCTCAACATAAATCCACATATTCAACTCCCAAAGATCTTCTGAATTTCGCAATCTATACCCGAAACAGACATCAAAATGGTACCCACCTTGAAACTTGACTCCACTTTTAAACAATCTGGCCAGTTCTTTTATGCAAACCTGAGGCCTCGACAAAGTCACTTGTTGAGAACACGAAGTCTTTTGTTTGGGGTTAGATATTTTTTTTTTTTCCTTTAGTTTATTATAGTGAATCCCTTCTGCGTTTTGACTTCTATTAAACTAACAAAGCAACTGGATTTTACTCTACAATTGGGCACCAATAGTGTCAAAGCACTGAATGAACAAAACAATGCCAAACAAGCACGTAAACTTGTTGTCTGCCTATGCTTCTTGTTACCAGGTGTGCTTCTTGTTACCAGGTGCATCACTCCTAAATGCAATACATTAACCTGTGATGCGAACATTGTGGAGAGCACAATTCAATTTTGTTAGGTCACTTCCAAGATAGAGAACTAATATCCTTCTTTTTTTTTGACATCATCCTTCAGCAAGTTTTTGTATTTTTGTGGAGAAGAGGAGGAAAAACAATGACATGTAGAGATGACACCTCGAGGGATGAGGAACCAGTCTAAAGGCAACATGAACAAGTTCAAGTCATAAATAGCAAGTCCAGATCGTGCACAAAAAGTCTAGATATTGCCACCACTGCAACACAAATCGATGAGCATCGCACACAGATCGCAGCCAGTGACACCCTACCACAACCACTCCACCGCCACCAAACACAACCATCGGAAACACTATCATGATCTCGCTGTTGGCTCGCATCATGCATCCAATGCACCACAAAACATCCCCCGCACCCAACGCACCACTAACCACCACACATACACCCACATTGTGAAGGAGTCGAAGATGCTACCTCCGACAGATCTCCGATTCTTATTGTCAACAGAGAAGATTGTTTTGAATTGAGGGGTTATGTTTTCCATCTCTCTGGTTTGCCAGCTTGGGAATGATCAGCTTGTTAATTGAGGGGTGGGGGTGGTAGACGAGGTTTAATAGATTAATTTTTAAAAATAAAATATTTAATTAATAAATATTAATTAGGTAATTTACACCAGATTTTTAAAAATATAAAACTCATCAACTTATTATTACAAAGTTATTTAAGACTCCATTTAATTTTCCTTTTATATTATAATATTCAATTCAATTCAGCCTCTTCGGCTATGTAGATTAAATAAAACATTTAAACTGCACAACTTTTTAAACTATTTTTTAATTAAATACATTTTTTCTATCCAATTTTTTACCACAAATTTTACTACAAAATATTAAATAATTGGTGGCTGCAAATTCTAATCAGCAGCCGAACAGTGCATGAATAGCGCATTAGGGGCTACTCTTTTTATGCTTCAAAATAAGCGCCGAAGAGGAGGGAGCACTTAGGGGAAACGGCAAGAGATATGAAAACCCCAAAAAATCTAAACCCTAATTGGGCTCAGCTCCTCGAGGCACAATCTCTTATCTTCTCCCCTCATATGCAGATATTGTATGTATATAACTAGCTCTGTAATTCAATTTCTGTTCTGGTTTGCAGACAATTAAAAGCAATGGCTCCAAGAAACATTTTGCGAAACATTCTCAAAGATCAGATGGAGCATCCGAAAAGAATATTTTGGGTACATCACAATTCTTTGGTGTATTAATATTTTTTCTTTGTTTATGATCTATGGTTTCCTTTTTATAGGCAAGCGGAAGGATAGGTCGAATGAGGATTCGGAAGTTGTAAAGCCCAATCCTTTGGTTCCCACTTCCTCTGATTGCAGGTCAGTCACTTTCTTGATAAATTTGTTTCTTTTTGTTTAGTTTTGACAGTAAAAAGCTTTCATTGGCTGGGTTGTGGTTGTAATTGGAATGAATGCAACTACAAAGGACTCACTGACCTCAGTATCTTGTTTCCGATGACCTCTCTATACATAGAATAAAATTCGGTCTCAACTTGGCCGAGTTATAAATAAGAATAAATTCCATATCGTAATAAAGGTATAATGTTTGGAGGCCCGTCTTAAGGAACTTGCCTACACACAGCAAGTTATCAGTATATTGTAAAAAATATATATGCTTTGTTACATTAAATGTTAAAGATGGAATAAAAATATTTGTCTGAAGTCGTTCAAGACCCAAAAAAAAAAAATATTGTTGTGTTACATTACATGTTTAAGATAACATTGCATATTTTCAACAATATATAGATATGTCTACTAGTTTTTATAACTATATCTATTTTTTTTTTAATTAATATCCATGTCTTGGATATGACATGCTCTTAATTAAATATTAGTGTAGTTCATACTTTAACACTATGTCACTTGCACATACGATAATCAAGTCAAAATAAAATAAAATTTGTAACAACTTCTCTATTAAGTTATAACCTTCTTATAGTAATAAAATTAGTCTGGTCCCAACATTAGTACTATAGTCTATAGAGATGTTTTACTTCATATGTATTATTACTGTGATAAAAAGTTGAAGATAGAATGTTATTGTTACTAACCTATTTTCAGTTTTTAAGGATAATTTGTTTTATTGTATTTCTTATTCATAATGTAGTATTCTTGTTTAGTTATTATTCAATTTGAAAATAGTATAAGTTTTTAGGATCATGCCCACATTTTATGGTAATTATTGGACATTATATTTGTTAGTGGGCTAATGAGTCTATTTTCGAAGGATTTGTGGATAATGTATTTTATGCCTCAATTTATGGAGTGCAAAATAAATGAAAAAGGGTGAAGGATATATTTGGCATTTTTATGCTTCAGGAGGTTTGAGTTCTTCGAAAATTTGGAGGTCAAGGCTTCCTCAATCTAGCCTACCAAATCATTTAGGACTATTCGAGATCATACAAATTAACCAATTTGTTGTACTCTAGGATATACACGAAATTGAGGAAGAACCGAGAGCGAGCTTGATGAAGTCAGTGAACCCATTGTTCTCTAGTTTACACACATGCACATTAAAATATCTACTAAATCAGATTTGTGAACAAGGCATGAATTTTTTCATTTTTTATTTTTTAGATGAAGACATGAGGAGATAAGAAGGATTGACAATAAGCTATGAGTCTGGGTTGAATACCAAGGGTGGCCTTGTAGGATGTGGCATTGCATACTTTTTTTTAACCTTTTCAAATCTTTGCTGCTTATCACAGAACATGCTTCTTTGTGCTTTCTTTGATATTTAATGCTTTTGCACATAGAATTCCCTCATCACGCTCCATGCTTATCAACTATATGACAGTCTTACAGATGTGGTGGCCATGGATTGCGAAATGGTTGGTGTCAGCTCTCTGGGGAACAAAAGTGCTCTTGGACGAGTCACACTGGTAGTTTTCGTATTCAGTTTCTTCCCAGTCATCTGCTATCTGTACTGTGACATTAAAATACCTTGAACATTGATTTTATTTAGCAAGTAGAATGCACAGAAAATGTATCTGCGTATTCCTCTTAAGCAACGAAATAGATCCTGTTGATGTCAACTGCTGCAAGAATCGCAATATATTGTGTCTTGTTTCAAGGTTTTTACTCACGTCGCTTTTTTATTTTTCAATTTTTTTGTTATTAATGACACTGATATGTTGCAGGTAAACAAATGGGGAAATGTTATATATGATGAGTATGTTCGTCCAGTAGAGCATGTAGTTGACTTCCGTACAAAAATTAGTGGAATTCGACCTCGTGATTTGAGGAAAGGTATAGGCTACTTTTGATGAAATTTGATAAAACCAAGAAGATGAATAAAGAGAGATAATCTATCCCCTCCAATATTAAAATGATTTGCTCCACTATCAGCTCAGGTAAGATGTCTAACAAAGAAAAAATGATAATCAGTGACAAATTCCTTAATGCACCAACTAGGCCATTTGAAATCTGCCTCAATTGATGCCGCATATGCTGCATCTTCATTCACTCCTACTTTTTCTTGTTTTCTAGCATATGCATGTAGATCATGCATCCATCCTAGTTGGTTTCATAATCCCCTTTCTTGTTTATTCGAGTAATGTTTTTGCTAAGAGTTGAATTTTCACCATTTCTTCCTTCTCTATGCATGAACAAGATATCTACTAGTATTTCGTCATCGAGTTCTGTTAGACGGAGACATGGCAATTGGCAAACAATGTTACCAAGCTGCCTTTTCTTTTCATGTTGTTGGCATTGTTAAACTGGGAGTTTTATCCATCGATTTTGGAGATTTGAAGCTTTATTTTTTATTTTTTATTATTATTATTTTTTAATTGACGGGGTTTAATGTCAAAGACATCAAGCTTGCTGTAGTATTTTATTTTGCTGCCTCTTCTTTATTTTTTCCATCATGTTTCTGTTGCAGCAAAGAATTTCAATGTTGTTCAGAATAAAGTAGCAGAGTTGATAAAGGGAAGAATCCTAGTCGGTCATGCGTTGCACAATGATCTTAGGGTGAGTATTTGTACAAATGAAATTTGCATCTGTGACATCAGTCTAATCTGAAGTCACAATTTGGAGTATCTGGACTCAATTTTTATTGTGTAGGCCCTGCTGCTAAGTCATCTGAAGAAGGACATACGAGATACATCGGAGTATATGCCTTATCTAAAGTACTGCTTGGCTTGCTGACTTGATTATAGTAACTGTTTTGGGCTTTCACAAAGTGATCAATAACTCTTAACTGTATTACATTTGGGTTTTAGGGAAGGACGAAGTCGCTCACTAAAGCATCTCGCATCTGAGTTTCTTGGTGTTGAGATTCAAAATGGCGAACACTGCCCAGTAAGTACCTTCTCTCAAATTTACTGGCTCTCTATCTGTTGCGCAGTGAGTATATGTCTCTGTTCCACCGTTGCAATATGTTCAGCAGCAGCTGTATCATGTAATGGGACAATCACAATACATTTGGTTGAATAGAATTACTTATCTCGTGTTTAGTTAAATTGATTTAAACTAGTTTGATTTTCCAGCAGTCTGGACAGATATTTTTCAACAATTTCCCAGCAGTTCTTCTCATTTTCTGAACTTGTAACATTGTCTAACAATAGAAGTGGAATTATATTTTTTCTGAATGTCAACTTGAAGGAAAATGAGAAAAGTTTGAAAAGAATTATTGTAGTTGACAAGCATGTAGATTAATATAAGTAGAATGTATACCATTTAAACTTTTCAGCACTTTGAAAATTATGTATGGCTGCTTACTCTTTTTGTGTTCATGTTGTATTCAGATACAAGATGCAAGAGCCGCGATGCTACTCTATCAGAAAAATAGAAAACAATGGGAACGGAGCGTCAAGGATTTCATCAGGATGAAAGAAAAACAGAAAAAACGTAAACATAAAAAGAAGTTGAAACACGGAGAATCGGAAAATGTTGTGACTGCTTCATAACTTGAATATGCCGTGCTACTGGGTCAAGCATATCAAAAGCCTGATCGGAGTTGTGGAACGTAAACTAAGTTAACTAACCAGCTGAAGAAATGAACCTGCACCAATGCAGAAACACTGGAGAAGGAAGAGAAAACTCCTCCGTTGCATTTTGCTGCTGAACTCTTTTGCAAATGTTGCAACACAAGTGAAAGGAAAATATCCACGAGGCCTTTTGTCTTGGTTATTCTTCTTTATTTGTCAATAACCTAGTTCCAATTTTTGAACATTAGTGTGATTTATGAAATGCCTTTATATCTTGACTCCCGAGTATTGTAACTGGAATTTGATGGATGCAATCATTTTTTTCGAAAGTTATAGCTGATATGAGAGACAGCTCACTTCGTTTGGACCTCGTTCCAATAGATACCTTATGAAGACGCTACGAGGCCACATTCAAATAGTTATCAAGTATGTGTTTATGTTGTACATATACTGAGTCTTGCTACTTGTACAAGGTGGATGATGATATGTTTTGCAACCCTCTCACATTTGCGTGTGGGATTACTCATCGTGCGTTTATATTGTGTATATATACATCAAGTCTTGCTATTTGTACAAGGTGGGTGACAAATGATTGACAATCTCTTCACATTGGATGTGTGGAACTACTCATTGTGCGTTTACATTGTACATATATACTAACTGAACGCATGTTCGGTAAACAAGAATTTTAGTTTATAAACCGGTTTATAAATTACACTATTTCAAATAATTTTTTAACCACATTTTTCCTCTCTAATTTTTAATCAATATTTTTTACCTCAAATATGAGTGTTTGATAACATGTAGCAATTTTTAAATTGTTTTTTTGTTGTTTCCGAGGTAAGATATGTGGTTGAAAAATGGAGAGAAAAAATTTGGACGGTTAAAAAATGATTTGAAAGCTTGTGTTGTTTATAAATTATAATAATTGCGTTACAGGACAGAGTAAAATAAATTAGTTTATAAATCAAATCTTGCTATCAAATAAAGACAAATCTCGCTACTTGTACAAGTTCGAAAGATGTCACTCCGTTTGGTAACACTGTTTGGATTATAAATTGGTTTATTTATAATTTTGAGGTAAAAAATAATGGTTGAAAATTGGAGAGAGAAAATGTGGGGTTAAAAAGTGGTTTGAGAAATTGTGTAATTTATAAATTGATTTATAAACCAAATAAACTACTTTACCGAACACTAGCGTAATCAAATTGCTCGATGGGAAATGTGTAATCCATTCCTATCATTCAAAATTACTCAAAAATCACTTCGAAAGATACCTTATGATTGTGCATTGGTTCTGATTCTCATACAATTGAAGGGACAATAACCAAAAAACTCTGAAGTCCAACTAATAAATTTTCCCATTTGGGTCCTTTTTACCTAAATCTACTAATAAATTGGACTCCTCCAATTTGCTGCTATTAGGATTCTTCACAACCCCATTGTTGTTCACTAATCTTGTACTCTGCAAAATCCCCATAGACCTCGATTTACTTAACCGTGCAATATTTATCTGCCTACCCAATCCCACCCTCCAAAATACATGGTTGTTGCCTAAATCTGACGGTGGAAATTGAGTCTCCCTAGAACTGCCAATTGACTTTGACCTTGTAATTCGATTAACAATCTTAGGGTTCCCTGTATCTACACCCGTCACATAGGATACTTTCCCGTTTCTCCTGCTGCCCACACGACAAGTCTTCATCATTTCCGTACTCTCATCCAACAGTTCATATCTAACCACGCGCGATGATTCTCCAACGCGTCCCACGCGTCGCCCGAAATTGTTCCAAATTTGTATGTTCGCCGCCTTCAACCTTTTGTGCGCACTATTTAAACACTCCACCACCTCCGCCATACCCGGTCTCTTTGCTGCAGTGGATCTTACACATCGAGCTGCCACCACCGCTAATAGCCGCAGCGCTTCAGCATCTTCGAGTGGCTCGATCCGAGGGTCACATATCCCGGAGAAGTCACCCGACTTAATCGCCGGAATCGCCCAGTCAATCACAGACGATGGACTGTAATTCATGTCGATAGCATTCCGGCCACTAATAATTTCCAGCAATAAAATTCCGAAGCTGAAAACATCAGATTTGGCGCTGAGATCGCCCGGTGAAAGATAGCCAGGATCGAGATATCCTAAAGTCCCCGCCGGCGGCGTACACTTTACTTTCACATCCTCCACGTGTCCTCTCAGAGCCAACCCGAAATCGCTAAGTCGAGCATTGAAATTCGAGTCGATCAAAATGTTTGAAGATTTTATGTCCCGATGAATGACCGGCGGGTTTGATGCGTGTAAAAACTGAACAGCCCGCGCAATTTGCGCAACGAATCTAACTCGTTTAACCCAACCCGGCGGTTTACCTGAACCATGGAGAATATCGTATAACGTGCCATTTGGCATGTACTCTACGACGATCAATTTCCGATGATTAGGATCATTAGCAAAACCGAGCAAGTTCACAATTCGAGGGTGATAAACCTGGGACAGAATCTCGACCTCGTTCTCGGCAGGGCTGGTGGCGGATTCGTGTTGTATTTGGTTAGTCTTCTTAACGGCAGCGATGAGCTTATCCTGGCGGAGTTGGACTTTGTAAACAGATCCATGGCTGCCTTTACCAAGTAGATTGTGATCGGAGAAACCATTAGTAGCTGAATGAAGTTGAGAGAAATCGAATTCTTCGATCTTATAGGGTCTTCTGATTTCCTTTTTTCTGGGTTTTCTAGTTAATAATTCACAATCCAATGAATTGCAAGTAGCAATAGCAGATTCTGCATTGCATGAAAGATAACCCATGAAGAGAAATTCACAGAGTAGTGTACAGGAAATAGATATGCAGAGACAAAGTCCATAACTCAAAATTAAAGCGAATGGTTGGGCGAAGTTAAAGAAATAAAGTGAAGGAAAAGATGGTAACTTTCTACAGCATTCTTGAGATTAGAGCGGTGGTGGGTGGGAAGGGGAAATCCAAGAAGAGAGGTTTGGAATATTGAATTTGAGAGGTGAGAGTTGACAGTAGTTTAATGCCTAATTTGAAAAAAGCGTGGAGGGGCGGTTTAATACATGGGGTCAACATGCCCCCCACAATCTTGGACCAATCCCATCTTTCTCTTTAAACAGCATTTTCTTTCTTGATATAGAAGATATGACTATGTACATGGCCATTAAATTGTTTCGGAGGTGTTGATGATGCTATTTGGTAGGGAGGACAAAATAATCGAATCAGATCAGATTAAATTAGAATCAAACCTAATCAAGCGGTTTGGTTCGATTCTGCATTAAAAAAATAATGGTTTGATTCTTAGAATCAAGAACCATTTGTTTTCGATTTTGGTTTCGGTTCTCCTTCCAGAACCAGAACCAGAACCAAGAACCAAACTCAATTTATATATATATATATTTTTTTAGAAACTAGTGGATATTCATCTCACCAAAATATTCAAATCTAAAATTAAAAATGTGAAATGTACAAAAATATTATTTACCATACATTTTATCTCATTTCTTATTAAACAAAGATTTTAAATCATAAATCAAAATTCTAATTCTAATTCATTTTTCTTCTTTTCAATTATAGACACGCATTCATACGACTTTACTTGCACTCCTATAACATAGCAATCGTTACACTCCTTAGTCACCATCGACGGCGCAGATTTTTTTTTAAAATTTATGTATATATAAACATCGACTCAATTCTCAAGAGTTAACCCAAACTCAAGTTGCAAATCCATCCCTAACTCACACGGCACTACGATAGAATGAGACTCAGAACTTCATTGTAACCTGTAACTATAAGTCTAAGCGACCTTTATGTTCGATTCTCTAAGTTTCAACTGCTCGGTGAGCTTCCTTTAGGCGAGTTTCTTCTTATTTGACTTAGAATAACATGTTACTTTTTCTAAATTTTTATTTTGTTAACTAAAAATATCATTTTCTATTTAGTATTGATATAGATGGATTATAATGAAGAAGCAGATATAAACAGGTTTTAATTTGCATTTATTATTTAAAAATTAAAGTAATGGTCCCAGAACCAAACCAAACCAGAACTGAGCGGTTTGGTTCGGTTCCGATTTGGTTCCATATCTTTAAGAAAACCAATTGGTTCCATTAGTAAAAAATCATCGATTTATGGTTTGGTTTGGTTCTCCTGGAACCAGAACCAAACCGAACAACATCCACTCCTACTAATGGGTCGAGTTGTTCGTAAGCTCAGTTCTTCCTTTCTGGATTCATGGATGCCTCGAATCTATTTTGAGAAAAACCACGAATTGAGTTGGATATATCTTTTTTACGACTTAGGCGATTAACTCATTTTTAGACATGTTTAAAGGATCTCTTTAAAATTCACGAGTCAGGTTATATGCTCGTAGATGGTTCGACTAGGCCTATGAGATCCACGAGTCAAAGGATCGAATTGAACCTAAATTGTGGACACGAGTTAGGGTTGGCTAGTATAGTAATGGGAGGATTTTATTCCATGATAATAATTCAAGCTTCGATATCATATTTGAATGTGATAAATCAAGAATAAATAGAAGTCAACGTGCCATTGGGACAGTAACATTGAGTTCAACATCAGCATAATTCAAAAAGTTCTCATTGCGAGATTAAAATGCTCTACAATCCAACATGATTTGTTTATAATATTTTGAAGGATCATACTACTTGTACAAATTGATTTACTCCCCTCACATGGAGAGGGGTCCACAAGTATTATAAACCATCATTTGTATAAGTAGAATTATTCTTTTTTGAACGTTACTAAATTTGTTAAACAATTAATTCGAAATATTTTTCATTTAAAAATATTCTTAAGATACAATAACTTGCTTGTCTTGTATAAAGTATCAATCACATCTCTATTAAATTCATCTGATAATCAACCAAATTAAATTCATGATTTTTTTACTAGTTCGATATAACACAAAGCCCTTTTTGGTGGGAATTAAAATCAGAGGATTTGATAAAAGTTCATGAAATGTGTGGTTGAAAAGTTATGAATTTCATAAATTGTGTGATTAAGATTAATTTATTGACTTTGATTTAGATTAAAATCTGATTTTAATTATTACCAAACAGGGGCAAAGAATCTATAACTTGTTCTCGCACAGATTCAAGGGTTTGTCTTGCTTATGTATATGCTTTGCTCTCATTGTTCTTGTAAAATGAGTTTTATAGTAGTGAATTTTTTTTAAATATGTGATTAAAAAAGTAAGAAACTTTTATGAACTTTATTTTATTGTGAGAATGAGTTATTAAAAATAAATTAGAAAAAAATAGTTCTGAAAATAAGAGAAATAACGGCTCTGTTCGGTAACATCATAGCAATTATAAGGGTGTGTTCGACGGCTCATTAAACCATTTATAATGGATTATTTTTATTTTTTAAATAAAAACGTGTGATTAAAAATTGAAGAGAGAAAATATGTGTGATTAAAAAGTGATTTGAAAAATTATGCAAATTATAAATGGTAATTGATATTTATAATGAGGAGCCGAACACAGACTAAATTGATTTATAGTGTTCTGTAAACTAGTTTTTTTGGTTTATAAACTACACAATTTCTCAAACCACTTTTTAATCATACATATTTTCTCTCTCCAATTTTCAACCATTACTTTTTACCTCAAAATCATAAATAAATCAATTCAGAATCCAACAGTGTTACCAGACGGAGGCATGAGGTAAGATGTATGGTTGGAAAGTGGAAAGAGAAAATGTGTGTAATTAAAAAAAAATTGAAAAAATTTAGCATCTGTTTGTTAAAAGTTTTTGTTTAAAAACATTTTTTTATTTTTCTAGATAAAATGTATTGGTGAAAAATTGAGAGAAAAAATATGTGTGGTTAAAAAGTGATTTGAAGAATTGTGTAGGAAAAAATATTTTTGCCAAACACAACCTTATTGTTTATAAATTATAATGATTACGTTAAAGTATAGAGCCACAGTTGAATTTTTTGTATTATTCCTTTTTGTCCGTTCGGTAAAAATTAATTTATCAAATTAATTGATTAAAAGACAAAAAAAATAATAAATTTAATTTATAGAATTTTTTAAGTCACTTTTTAACCATCTATATTTTCTCTTTTCAATTATATAATTTCTCAAATTAATTTTTAACCACATATCTTACGTAAAAAATACAAATAAATTCAACACAATTAATTTGGAACAAACTCCAACCGAACAGAGAATTTCCACCTCCCAGGATTGGCTTCTTTCTGACACCTACCATTTTGAATTTTAACAGCACAGTTGAATATTTTTGTATTATTCCTTTTTTGAATGATTTTCACGGTTTCACATTCAAGGATTGATCTACCATTTGAATTTTAACAAGAGGTAGTACTAAAAATTCAAAAAAATTCAAATTCAATATATTTTAACCATATTTTTTATGGAATTCACTAAATAAATTCGGAAACTATTATAACATGTAATGATTGGTATTATATTGTTATTTGTGTTTTTTATGTAGAATTTGTGGTTAAAAAATTGAGAGATAAAATATGTGTGATTAAAAAGTGGTGTTGAAAATCGTGTATGTTATAACACTTTATTGTCGAACACACACTACACATCTCATAATTTTTTATTAAATTTGTTAAAAATCTGAATTTTACCAATACTAAACGGGGCTGAATTATAAACGGCCTTGAAATGCCAAAATCATATATCAACGAGCTGAGATTATTTGAATTGGCAAAAAGGTACTGATCTTATGGCACTGGGGATGAAATGAAATGGGAAAAAAGTGAGCCGACAATGTCGAAAAATACTATTCAATCTCGGCTTAATTTTAGGACTTTGGAAGACAACAACAAACAAATTTAAAAATTCAAAATTAGTGGCAGATCTCAAATTGTTAGGTGGTATTCTGTTTGTATTTTATTTTATATTTTCATCTTCGAAAATGTTTTGTGTTTCTTGTTTTCATTTTTATTTTCAAATTTGCTGAAAACGTGTTTGGTTTGTCATTTCTGAAAACTGTTTTTAAAAATGAAAAAGCTGGAAAACACGTTCTATTTGAAATTTTGCAGAATACTATTTAAACTATTTTTAATTAATTTGCTTGCAGAATACTACTAATTCAAACTCAAATTTCCTTTCACAATACACTGAAAACATGGTTACATACAACATACTAATGTGATCATTAAGAGTCTATATTAACACAGTTTGGTCAGGTTTGAGATTTGAGAAAGCTCTAGTTCTATTAAAATTCAGAAAATACAAATTCTTTCAAAACCACCAGAGTCCATTTATAAGTACTTAAACTATTTTTAATTAATTTGCTTGCAGAATACTACTAACTCAAACTCAAATTTCATTTCACAATACACTGAAAACATGGTTACATAATACACACTAATGTGATCATTAAGAGTATATTAACACAGTTTGGTCAGGTTTGAGATTTGAGAAAGCTCTAGTTCTATTAAAATCCAGAAAATACAAATTCTTTCAAAACCACCAGAGTCCATTTATAAGTGCATTTTTTGAAATATAATAACAAGAATTCCCACTTAATTTTTTTTAGTATTATAGATATTGAATTTAATAAAACTTTATTTAAGCTTAGTTCCAAGTTAGGATAAAAAAAAAAAAAAAAAATATTTATTTAGGCTCAGTTCCAAGTTAGGATAATTCTAAAAAAAATAATAAAAAAATAAAAATTTTATATTAAGCTTAGTTCCAAGTTAAGATAATTCTTTAAAAAAAAAAAATTTCAAAACGCGTTTTCCGTATTTTGGATATTTTTTGTCGAAATACACACAAAACGACCAAAACCTCGTTTTGGGCGTTTTACGTTTTGTGTACAATTTTTTTTTTTTCCAAAATGATAAAGAGAACGCGTTTTTAGCGTTTTCGAAAATAAAAACAGAAAATGATCTCAAAACAGTAAATAGAACATGGCCTAATCTTTGGGTGCTACAAAGCTCAATTCCCACCGCTTTGGTAAAGACTAGAATTTAATTTTAATATAAGTTAAAATTAACAATTAATTTTAATCACATAAAATATGAAACTAACAATTTTTTAATCACACATTTCATCAATTTTTATCACAATCTACTAAAATTTTGATTTTAATCACCACCAAATAGGTGCAGAGAATGTAAAACATTTCTTATAGTGTTCGATATAGACTTTTTAGAATACTAGTAGCAAGTACGTGTATTGCACGATTTATATATAGGATGAAAGAGACGCTTAATATGATGCAATCTCACTTGAGAAGCGCGACGAAAAACGCGGAATAAACAAGAAAACAATAGGAAAGATCTAAATTCAGCGAACACAAAAATCAAGAAACAAAGACAATGAATAAAAGATAGAATTTGACTATATGTCTTTGACCCAACAATCACAACGTGATGAATCGACGGTGCAAAATGAAGAACCAAGGTTTTCGAAACGCTACAAAGGATGTCAATTTCCTTGATAAGTTCAATTTGTTCTTGAAGAACAAGGAAAATGGAATAATTCGCATTTCAAAGAGAAAACACTCTCAAATTTAATTCAATTCCAAAGTTGTTAATAAGTAAAAATTGGATCTAACCTAACCCTAGCTGTAGTGGGGCTTAAAATATGAAATAAATAATTAAAAATGAAAAATAATAAAAAAATTCGTGAAATTCGGACTTGGTAGCGTCGCGCGAACAGAACCACACTGACGACTGTAAGTGTTTTTAGTTACGGACGTAACTTGACACAGAAATTGAGTTACAACCGTAATTGTCACACTGCATCATTTTTTATCCTTTGAAGTGACTTCATCTAATTTGAATATCGACTCGGGCCCAACATGAAACTTGCTCGTTTTTTCATGTAGATTATTGTCGCCTTGATTGTAGCTTGATTTATCATTTGACTTCCTACCTTGGATCACATCATCCCCCTCTTGAAAATGATTCGACCTCGAATCAACTTCTGGTCTGCTTTTCCAACTCCTCTTGCTTTTGTGGGCTTGATGATCATGCTCATGCCTCGTGCTTTCCTTTAACCTTTTGGGCTGCCTCTTATTTTTCTCCAACTTTCTCGGCCTTTTTGGCTGCTCATTTGTGCCAATGAATTTCTTCCATACTTAAAGATCATATTTTGACTTAGGTACCTGGAAAACATATTTAATAGAACTGGGAGGGGCTTGTTAGCGTGAGTAAGTGCAAATAAACTCATATTTGTGGTAGACTCTCTTTTCTTTTGCTTTCTGCACTCAATCTCTCATTTTTCTGAGGTTTAAACCTCAACCCTCTTTTCTTTAATTTTCACTCCCTCTCCTTTTTCTGAGGTCGTGACCTCAACTTTCTTATTTCCCCCCTAAAAATCACTTTTTCAATTTCAATTGGTTTTCTAGGGCCCGCGTCTTGGACAATGAAATGTATCTATTCGTATACCTATCATGTAGTACTGCCCTTTCATGTTGTCGTGGCCTCCCCAACAATATACGACCAACGTGCATAGGCACCACGTTACAGATTACCTCATTAGAATATCCACCAAGAAAAAAAGTCACCAAAACCTGTTTATTTACCTTAATTTCCCCCGACTCAGTCAACCACTACAATTTATATAGCTCTAGATGTTTTAGTAAAGGTAATCATAGTTCCTCCACTAAGGTAATACTAGCCACATTGGTACAACTTCTGTTGGGAATTTACATAATCATGTACAACGGAATATAAAATATTTTCAATTCCAAACGAGGATCTCAGACGGATATGAGAATCTTGATTCCTTCAATCTACTGCACACTACGGCTGTCTAATTGTCCAACATCCAAATGTGATCCACACGAGAGAACAAAAATGAGCAGTTTTGGTTTCTCTCTTCTTATGCTAGCAAGAGAATAATGAATTAGGGTTAACTTTTTCCAAACCCTAGTTATTTATTAATATAAGTGATGTGATCCTTGATAGGGAATCACGTGATCTCGCGGAAATTGTATAAAATACTTGGAAAGTTCCAAATCCAGATTATTAGACGATAGCAATATGACCCGACACTCACAACTCAAGAACCAAGGATGTATCAAATCCAAGACCCGTTAAGATGCGGAATGAAGAACCATAAAGGGGTGAACGCCACAAAGGTTGTCAAATCCTTTGATAAGTTCAAGGGGTTCAATCAAGAACGAATATAATAGGGATAATCTCACCTAATTCAAAGTAATTTCATTAATTATCAAAGTTGTGTCCCTTATAATGAATCAAAAAGGCATATAAAATAAACAAAACGAAATTAAATAAGCCATATCCGCTATAAAAGCCCAAAATAAACCCTAAAATAAGCAGAGACGGAATTTAACCTAAAAACACGTAAATCCTAAATTCTATAACTGCGCAGTCGCGCATGCATGCATAATACCCGCGATCGCGTAGAAAGGCTGGAAACTCTTGGGTCTTCTTTTCCAAGCAAGTCGCGATCGCCCTCCATTTACACCGCGCGATCGCGTGGTACAAATTCTCCAACTTCTTGATTTGGCTTGAATATTTGATTTTCCGTCAAGCCAGCCATGATTCGTATCAATAAGTCAAAGTGTGCTTAGCCCATAACTTAAACATCACCCGGTCCATATAGTTTAACTAATCCAATTAATCAAACATGAACCGTAGTTAATCAATTCGATTAATTAACTCATATCTATTAATAAACACAATTAATTAATTCTATAAATGTTGAACACTTGTTAATTAATTAATTTCAATTACATTCTTCTAGTTCTCTCCTTGTGTGTGACCCTCTAGGTTCCTAACCACGATGTCGAACTACGTGAATTATTATTTTGATCTAATCAAAATAAGATTAATTAAAATTCTCTTTTCAATTAATCGTTAATTCTCCTAAATTAATTAATTCACATTAGTTGTTCCAAATTGACATCTAGCAATGTGTCAAGGCAATACATGTGATGGGAAATGTCATGTGGTGTGACAAAACCAAAACTAGTTCGTTTATCATGAAACTTTAATCTCTTCGTCAATATGATTCGATCAACTGCGAGATATGGAAATGCGTCAATCTTGTTTACTGATCATATCTTTTATTTCGCTCTTAAGTCAATAACATCGAAACTATTTTCGACTTTATGAATTCACCTTGGCCAAGGATTTCAATATCGACTTAACCAAATAAAATGCAGATCATAATCTCTTATTATCTAAGAGTGACAAATCCTATATTGATCATTCACAACCTTCATGTGATTCTTAACCTTCCCGAACGGCATCGTATTAGCAACTCCTTTTAGAGTAACATCCGATATCACCAAAATATGACTGCCCTCAAATAAGGTACTATGATGATATCAAGTCAAATGATCAATTCCACTAACGAACATTAGAGATTAACCACTAACACTCAAATAGTTATCCATGCGGAATCTCTGTTGCGGGTCTCCAATGTTTTGTTCTCTTAACAAAACATTCACTTGTTCATTTAGATGTCTCTACATCTTAGCTTGTGAGATCAGCTACTCACTTCTAAAGTGGAGAATGACACACGTGTTGGTCTATTCGTAATAAAGATATATGTATCTCGATATTACTTTACGATCAAGGATATATAAGATTCAATTGTAACTTACATCTCACAATCACAACTCCTTGTAATTAACAAGTTATCAAGATTTGAATCTACTGACTCTGTTGATTTAATTAGCAAGAATAATAATATTATTATAGATCAATTAAATAAAAGATCTACCATATATTAAATGCATCAAATATAATAGTAAGTGCTTGGTCGAACGATTGGAACTAGGGCATAACACTTACAACTTCCTCCATCAATCACCATACTAGAAACCTTATCATTTACGAAGCGTCTAGTACGAAAAATATTACCTCTTTGCTCATCCACATCATTCTCCTTACACCTAGAGCAATGAGATCGCTTATTAATAAGTGATTTACCTACTGCAATATTTTTCAATTTATCAATATCACAAGCATTCTTTAACTTAGGCATTTTCTCAACTTTATCTCCAAAAACAATTTTCACATCACATCCAACCTTTTTATGTGGACATTGAAATGCAATGTGACCCAAATCCAAACTTTTAAAGCATTTAGTATTTCTGTCCTTAGGAGTTTTGGACTCGAAATTATATTTACCTTCTGGGTGTTGGTTCCTCGCTCCTTCTTGGAGCGTGATCACTACTCTCCCGTTTTGATGTTTCTTTTCACTTCAATGGCCTTTTATAAACCCCATCTCCATCCCTAGTATTGGATTCACGCCTCTTATCCCTCATAGCTCTAGAATTCGCTTGAGATTGCTCATTTCGCCATCGTGCTTTTCTTTCATCCATTCTAGCCAAGAATTTATCAACTTGTGCCTTCAAGGTTCAATCAATTTAATTTTCTATTCGTCACTCGTTGATGAAGATGATGAAGATTTTTCCCTACGAGACCTGGTTAATAAAAAGAAAAAAAGATAAAATTCCTCACAAAATTTATTACTCGTGTATCACTCAAAAACCCATTTCCAATATCTCCCAAAAACCTATTAAAGATACAAATAAGGAATTTATGGAAGACATGAAGAAAAACAGGAATTGAGAAATTCGCAGAATATTTGAATTGTATTGGTAATTTTCGAATTCTTTTTAATCCGAAACTTGATTACGAACACATCAAAACAAACGGAACTGAATTTGGGTAAGAATTGACTAAAATAAACAAGTTCGAATTTTTGTGAGATTTTTAATGGATCAAAATAAGGAAAATTTGACTGGCATGAAGAACAAGAAAAACAAGAAAACTCAAGAAAAAATCAAGAAATACCAATAACTGAATTTAGATCGAAACTCCGATACCACCTGATGTGATCCCACTTGGGAAACGCGACGAAAAATGCAGAATAAACAAGAAAATAATAGGAAAGATCTAAATTCAGCGAACACAAGAATCAAGAAACAGAGACAATGAATAAAAGATGAAATTTGACGATAGGACCTTGATCCAAAAATCATGACGCGATGAATTGACGGTGCGAAATGAAGAACCATGGTTTTAGAAATGCTACAAGGGATGTCAATTTTCTTAATATGTTTCTGATTGGAACGCCAATTTTCACAAATATTTGAGAAGTTCAATTTGTTCTAGAAGAACAAGGAAAATGAAATAACTCACACTTCAAAGAGAAACCACTCTCAAATTTAATTCAATCTCAAAGTTGTTCTTCAATAATGAAAACAAAACATAATGTAAGGTAAAAATGACATCTAACCTAACCCTAGCCGCAATAGGGCTTAAAATATCGGAATAAATAATTAAAAATGGGAAATAAATAAAAATTCTTGAAATTCGGACTTGGTAGCGTCGCGATGACAGAACCACACTTACGACTGTAAGTATTTTTAGTTACAATCGTAACCTTACTCAGAAATTGAGCTACAGCCGTAAGTATTTTAGTTACAGCCGTAAGTGTCACACTACATCATTTTTCGATCCTTTGAAGTGATTTGATTTAATTTGAATCTCGATTCGGGCCCAACACGAAACTTGCTCGGTTTCCCATGTAGATTGTTGTCTCCTTGATTGTAGCTTGATTTCTCCTTTGACTTCCTACCTTGGATCACATCATAATTTTTTTTAATACTAACATATTTTGAAAGTAGTTGAGGTGCCGTTTGATTCCCATCAATTTTTGAAAAAAGTTGAGTTTTTGGAGAATGTGAGGTGTAGATTGAGTTGAAAATTCAAAAATTGTAGGCCAAAAGTAAGATTAGTGATGTAGATTGAGTATGGTAGAAAAATGAGATTGAAAAAATGGGAATCAAACAGGGGCTATTATTAAAAGAAAAAATAAAAATTATTAAAAATGTTATATATGAATAATTTATTTTTTATGAAATTATAAATATAATGTGAAAAATATTGAATAAAATAAAATGAAATGCAATGTAATGTTTTGAGTACGATAACATTTATTTGCACATAATATTTTTTGTCAACTTCTCACCTTTTTCTTATTTTATTTTTTGCTTTTACCATAACTTTTTATAGTTTGCATTGAAATTTCACGAGAAAGTGTTACATATAGTTGCCCATGAAAGAATACATATTCAGAAAATGTATATTCCAACAGTGTGCATTGTTTACCCTTGAGCATTTGTTAAAAGTCATTGCAAAGTATAGACATATTGAAAATTGTTTATTTTGAATTTGAACGAATATCATTCATCATTTTGCTGGAGTTTATATGATACGTGAATGAAAAAAATTTAATTTTTAGCAAGTTATTCAATGATTATTTCTGCATGGATGTTGTCTTTTGGAATCACGATAAATCATATTTTGTATCATTACAAAGATCGTTAGATGAGTCCAAATTTCTTTAGATGACCAATGGAGAATTTTTTTCAAGATTAACTTGTATGATGAGATACCATTTGGAAAAAATATTATTTAGTAACTCATCTTGGTAAAATTAATTTATATCATTTATTACTTCATTGAGATTAACAAATACTGATGTGATTCGGAGTCCGAACACAAGCCTAAATTCAAGTCCAAACAAAGACCCGTTTATCGTTGAGGAAGGACCTATGACTCTCTTGAGAACAATGAGGATCAATGAAGTGATGAGGCTACTTGTTCAAGCTAAATTTGATGTGACAACAATCTCGATTGAAAAATGAGCAAGTTTCAGGTTAGACTCGACTCAAGAATCCAATTGAATCAACGTCATTCAAGCGGACGAAGAAGGGACACAATTGAAAAAACCACGCTACCGCGCAGCTCAAAAATTAGGTGGTCGCATGATCATCAATACAAAAGGCAGTACATGAAAATGCATTGCCGTGCAATCGTGAGTATTTACCGCACACGATCGCACGCTTATACTTAGATCGATTTCGCGAGTTTTTTATTCAATTCCGTTTTAGTTCAATGTTTTGGTAACTTTTGAATTAATTTTGAACTTCCTTAATTCACCCTTATTGTTGAAGAATGGTTTATCTTGTTATATTCCTAATTAGATTATGAAATATCTTTATTGTTTTTTAATTAGATTATGTTATTTATTTAGTTTCTTAACTAGAATAGTTCTTTACATTTTCTAACATATATAAAGGCTTGTTCATTGTGATATTTACACACAACTTTGAGATTAATATAATTTGAAAAACATATATGCTTTCAATCATTGTTCTTCGTTGAACTATTCGAACTTTGCAGGCAATTCTTGTAGCGTTCAAACACTCGAGTGAGATTTACAATTATTGTAATTAAGATGTCAGCATACTGTTTGATTGTGTTGCTTGCTTGACTCAACAATTTTGAATCAATCTCTAAACATTGATTTTTTGGACTTTCTTGGGTTCGTGTCAATCTTGTGTGAGTTTCGTAACTACAATTACTACGTGATTTACATCAACTACTCTACTTTATCCATGAAATAAATTAATTAGTTTGTCACAGATTAACATTTGGATTGAAGTCCGCGTGATTTTTACATTCGTAATATATGAAATTGTATTACAATGTTATAAAATATTGATAATAAATTAATTTGAAATCTGATTTTAATCTTTATCAAAGAAGAGCTAAAATTATATACTTGAATACTGATAGTAGAAATAAACAAATACGTAATATTGGTTTCACTAGCACGGTGCTTGTTATTAGATAAAGAACGAACAAGAAGCTAAAATTTAGTTTCTCATCGAGCACGTCAGTTAAACATTATGTAAATGCCAAAATGTAATACCATTATGTTATATCAGCTCTTGTTTGGTTTACATTAAAATTATAGTTTTAGTTGATTTTGCTGAAAGTTGAGAGAATATATAGTTGAAAAATTGTAGATTATACAAAATTAATTGATGATTTTTCATTAAATTTTAATTTAATCTTTTAACGGAATAAAATAAGTATCAGTTTAATATAAAGTTTCATATAATATAAGAAAAGTTGAAATTTTTATGGTCAAACAACTATTTACCAACACGTTTTGTAAATAGAATTGTTGATTACTTACAAAAAAAAAAAAAAGATGGTATAGTTATGGCATGTTTGGAGGATTTTATATTTTTATAAAAGATCTTTTTGAAGAAGTTACTTTTGATAAACATCTTCTAAAAATTCTTTTAACGGTACAAAGTAGTTTAAAAAATCTAAAAAAACTGTTCAAAATATCTCGTCCGTCTCATAAAAAAAAAAAAAATTACTCGGGTCCATTGAAAAATGTCCCCTTTCAATATGGTCCAAAAAACAATTCATTTAATTTGACCCCTTATTGCAAAGGGGAGTTCCTCATTGGTCGACTCGATATTCCTAGAATTCTAGAAATGCTCTTCCTATAAAGATAGATTCATTTCTTTTCTTTTTTTTACACGATTAAGAAAATATAAATAATGTAGTTGGAAATATAAGTTTTTTCTAACATTTTATTTATGCTAGTAGTATTTAACACGTGCGATGCACGTGACATTATAACGATGCTTTTAAAAAAAAAAAAAAATCGTCTTTATATGCATTTGAAATTGAATGAAAAATTGTCCAAAATCTCCTACACGTTTCATATGAAAAATGTTACAAAATATTGAATTAAACAATCTCAATAACGAATTCAATTTATCCTAAACATTATTCAAATTTCTATTAAGTACGCAACACCCTTATCAGTAATACCATCATATATCTTCTTCTCATTATTGATTGCTGACTTTTTCAATTTTTTGTAACTCTTCTAATGTATTTTTAGGTAGCCTTATCTGAAGAATCTGGAGTTAGAAGAAATTTCTTCTCTTATGCATATATATAGTGCATGATCAATCCATTACTACAGAAAAAAGAATGATGAACACCATATCACAATTTATCCAGATTTTAGAACAAAGATGAAAGCAAGCAATTAGAATCTGCTAAAAAAATAATGTTAATCATGCATGTAATTAAAGTTAGAATTCAGAACAATATTTGATTCTAAATGTTTGAGAAAAACTCAATTATGTCTGACCTAGGTTTCTTACTAGGATATGATTATTCGAGCCACAAAAGATTTCATATTTAATTATAGTAATGTTTGACCAGAAAAATTGTTCTGAAATCGATGTTCTTCAAATTTTTGTATCAAACAAATTTATATACAGTGCAGTGCAGTGAATCCTAAACCGACGTTCCCAAACCTTTAAATTGATAGAACCACCACAAACCACCATCTCAAGTTTTGGTACAACATATGTGATCATCAATTTGATTGAGCAAAAGTAAGAAGGCCATGCCACCGTGGATTCTTTTGAATGCCTATCATTGTAAACACATAAGGATAAAATGGGTTATAAACAAAGTCATTAAAAGGGGTTAATGTGAATAAAATACAAGAAAATACTTATTGATTATTAACTCATTTTGTGCATGCCTTTTGAGCAGCTCTTATACGGATTACAGTCATTCAAAATGACATTTTTTATAACATGTAAAAAACTAAGACTAAAATTTAACTTTAAATCCTTACACAAGATAGAGATGTTTATATATATACCAGCTTAAGAAATAAGGAAGTGACCCTTTCAAGAACTTGTACTTTAGAAATCCAGTACAAAAAGTTACTCCAATAAGATTTCTATTTGATTGGAAAACAGAACTTCAAAAATTTTCTATGCAATTAGATTATTTAGAAAATCAAATTTATAAGTATGCATTGCTTCAAAAATTGACTTTTGAAACAAATAAATTAATCTTATAGAACTTTATTTGTGAGTGTGGTGAAAATACAAACAGCATCAAATTAATATTTGATTAAAAAAATTGAAATTGGAATATGAAGGACAATGGACAGAGAATGAAATGTTTAACGTAGAAGGTGAAATCGTCAAACTTTTTCTAAATAATTTTATTATATACACATAAAAGAATTTATTCAATGAGTAAACATGTTTTTTCCTTTTCTCACATTAATTGAAGAATGTATTAGAAACTATAAATTATTTAAGAGTTATTGATTTTATTAAAAAAACTTTTAGTGGGAAAGTGAAAAGTTTAGATTGTATATGTATGAAAATATTTTTATTGAAATTAATAACATTGTCGACAAAAAGAAATAAGTAAAATAGAATATTAAAAAAAAATATACATTAATTACACTAAAGGTAAATATGAAATTATTTAAAAGTTTTGAGGGTAAAATGGTTTAAAAAAGCTTCCCCTTTTTAGGGCCTTTTAAAAGTAGTATAGATGTACCTATATTAAATAATGGTTGATTAATATATATAGTATATTTTTTTTTAATAACAACAATGTACATTAAATAAGAGCATATTAAGAAAATAAACAAGATCTATAATTTTAATAAGGATAGTGACACAATTTGGGACAAACGAAAAATTAAATAGAGCCTATCAATTTTGGAGGGAGGGAGGAACTTTTATCTTTAAAATTAAAATGTTATAAACTAGAGAATAGAGAAATAAATAGACTTGTGTGATTTATTAATAATTTGATGCATACCACGTAACAATTATAACCACGCAACGCACAAAAGATTGACATGACCCAAGAACGTCAAAAGAATCACGATTTAGATATTGATTCAAATTAATTGAATCAAGCAACCAACACAATCAATTGATATGTTGACATCTTGATTACAACAATAATAAATCTCACCCAAGTCTGAATGCTACGAGATTAAACTCGCAAGTTCGAATTTTATTCAATGAAGAATGGTATTTGAAAGCAAAATAGCCTCTCGATATTATCTCGAAGTTGTGTAATTCAAAAGAAAACACAAATAACCCTTATATAATCCTGAGGGATGAAATTAGAGTTTAGAACTAACTAGGAAACGAATTAAGTGATAAAGGAAAGAAAACAAGTTGAAATCTCGCAAATACCGCGAAGAGGTCCGCCTCGGCAACCCGCACGATCACGCGGTGGGCGCGATCGCGTGGAAGGTTCATTTCAGCACTGCCTTACTTTCGACACTATGGCACGATCATGGCTAGTTTATACAGCGCGATCGCTCGATTCTTTTAGTTGGCTCCAAATTCCAATCACGTTGTTCCACTTGACTTCTGGACTCAAGTCCAACACGAAACTTGCTTCTTCGGTTACCAAGAACATGTTTTTATCCATAGTTGCTTGCACAATATTCTCCATTGCTTCTTTGACCTTCTTTGCTCAAAATTAAGGCATTAGGCCTTCTTACACAACCAACGAGTCCTTATTCGAGCTTGTGTTTAGACTCTGGATCACATCATCCCCTCCCCCTTCGAAAGGATTCGACCTCGAATCTGTACTTGCATCAAACAAAGAAAGATCAGACACATTAAATGTAGTCGAAACTTTATACTCACCGGAAAGTCTAGCTTGTAGGTATTATCATTGATCATTTCAAGGACTTGGAATGGACCACCCCCTCGTGGCTGGAGTTTTGACTTCCGATGGTTTGGAAAACGTTCTTTCCTTATGTGTACCCAAACCCAATCACCGGGTTCAAATATAACATTTTTCCTACCCTTGTTTGCTTGAGATGCGTAGTACTTATTTTTCTTAACAATCTCTAACCTCACCTTTTCATTGAGTGATTTTACCAATTATGCTTTCTTCTTCCCATCTAAACTACCACATTCATCAACAGGTAAAGGGATTAAATTCAACGACGTTATGGATTAAAACCATAAACAATCTCAAAGGGTGAACAAGAAGTAGTAGAATGTGTAGCCCTATTATATGTAAATTCAATAAATGGTAAACACTCCTCCCAATTTTTTAGATTCTTATTGATTATAGTGTGAAACAAGTGAATCATGGTTCTATTAACTACCTTGGTTTGTCCATCGATTTTTGGATGACAAGTGGTAGAAAAGAGTAGTTCGGTGCCTAACTTGTTCCACAAAACTCTCCAAAAATGACTAAGGAACTTAACATCTCTATTTGATACCATGCTTTTAGAGACCCTATGTAAACGTACTACCTCCTTGAAGAAAAGGTCCGCTATGTTGGTGGCATCATCAGTTTGTGGCAAGGTATGAAATGTGACATCTTACTAAATCTATCTACCACCACAAATATCGAATTTCTTCCCTTCTTAGTCTTAGGAAACTCCACAACAAAATCCATAGAAATATCAACCCAAGGTTCACTAGGGACGGGTAAAGGCATGTATAATCCATGGGGCAAAATTTTAGACTTAGCCTTCTCACAAGTGATGCACCTACTACAAACTCGATCCACATCAATTTTCATCTTAGGCCAATAAAAATGCTCACTTAGAATCTCCAAGGTCTTTTTAATCCCAAAATGTCCCATTAAACCCCTACTATGTGCCTCCTCATAAGCAATTCCCTCATTGAACAATTAAAAATACACAATTTATTTTTTCGGAATAAATAATTATCATGCTTAAAGAACCTATCCAAAGCTCATTTTCCACATGACTAATAAATACTAGAAAAATCTGGGTCACTAGCATACATGCCCTTATTGTATTCAACACCAAGTAATCTAGCACTTAAGGAAGTCAAAAGTACATATCTTCGAGACAAAGCACCCGCTACTATGATTTCCTTACCTTGCTTACACCAGATGACGTATGAGAATGTTTCAATAAATTTCACTCACCTTGCATATCTCTTGCTTAACTTATCTTGGCCTCTCAAATGCTTCAATGACTCATGGTCGGTGTGGATCATGAACTCCCGTGGCCATTGGTGGTGTTGCCATATCTCCAATGCTCGCACAAGTGAATACAACTCCTTTGTCATATGTGGGGTAATTAAGAGCAGCGCCCTTTAGCTTTTCACTGAAATATGATATTAGTCTTCAATCCTGCATTAAAACAACTCCAATACCTAGCCTTGAGGTATCACACTCAATCTTAAAAGCTTTATCAAAGTTAAGAAGTGATAAAACTTGTGCCTTACACAACATATCTTTAATAGTTTCAAAACATGCTCTTGTTCTACACCCTATTTAAATCCTACATTTTTTCTGACAATTTCAGTGAGTAGTGTGGAAATTGTGCTAAAATCCCTAACAAAACGCATATAAAAACTAGTCAAACCATGAAAACTTCTAATCTCAGTTATGCTTTTAGGTGTTGGTCATTTTTTAATAGCTTTGGCTTTCTCCTCATCTACTTCTATTCCCTTAGCACTAACCACATATCCAAGAAATACAACTTTTTCCATGCAAAAAGTACACTTTTTAAAATTAACATAAAGTCGTTCTTGCCTCAAAACCACAAGTAAACACCTAACATCTTCCACGTGCTCATTTAAATTCTTACTATACGCCAAGATGTCATTGAAGTCTACTATAACGAATTTACCTATAAATGCACGTAAAATATGATTCATTAAACGCATAAATGTGCTAAGTGCATTAATAAGTCCAAATGGCATAATCAACCATTCATACAGAGCCATATTTAGTTTTAAAAATAGTTTTCCTCTCATCTCCTTCCCTCATTCGAATTTGATGATAACCACTTTTAAGATCAATTTTACTAAATATGTTAGAACCATGCAATTCATCCAACATATCATCTAACTTAGGAATAGGATGACGATACTTTACCGTTATGTTATTGATGGCCCTGCAATCAATACACATTCTCCAAGTCCATTCCTTCTTTGGCAGAAGTAACATAGGTACAGCACATGGGCTCATACTCTCCCTTATGTACCCCTTGCTCATCAATTTCTCCACTTGCTTTTGAAGCTCCTTTGTCTCCTCGGGGTTACTTCGATAAGCGGGACGGTTTGGAATGACTGCTCCAGGTACGAAGTCAATTTGATGTTCAATACCTCGAATGGGTGATAACCCACTAGGCATATCCTCCAGGAACACATCTTCAAATTCCTGCAATAAAGAAATAGCCAAACTAGGGAGAGATTTGTTAGTTTCATCAAATGCAAGGAATGAATCCTTGTACAATAGTAGGACCATTGGTCGCTCTTCTATGAGGGCTTTCTTGATTTCACTCCCTTTTGCAAAGAAACTTTTTTTTTGTTTTTTTCTGGCACTTTTCACTCCCTCTTCTTTTTCCCGAGGTATGTACCACAACGCTCTATTTTTCTCTCGCCTCTCCTTTTTTGGAGTCGTTGCTTCAACCCTCTTTTCCTCTCATTTTTCTGAGGTCGGTGCCCCAACTCTCTTTCTCTCATTTTCGCTCACTCTTTTTTCTTCACAACTTTTTAATTTTATTTGGTCTTCATACACTTGTGATGGTGTCAATGGTACAAGTGTAATAGTCTTCCCTAATTTGGTAAAGTTATACCTATTTTTATACCCATCATGTATCTCCTTCCTGTCATATTGTCAAGGCCTACCCAACAATATGTGCCCCCGCATGCATAGGTACCACATCACACATTACTTCATCAATATAGCTACCAATAGAAAACTTCACTAACATGCTCCTATTCAACTTAATTTCACCACTATCATTTAACCTTTGAAGCCTATAAGGTTTAGGATATTTCAACATGGGCAACCTAATTTCTCAACAAGTGTGGTGCTAGCAACATTAGTACAACTACCTCCATCAATAATCATGCTACATACCTTGTCATTGATGTGACACCGCGTATGAAATATGTTCTCCCTTTGTTCCTCCAAGTCACCTGTTTTGATTTGAGCACTAAGAGCTCATCTTGTAACCAATAGCTTGCCACTATCCCCATAGAATACATCCTCATCATCACAAGCTACCTCCAATGATTGCATGTTTAATCCTCTTCTTCACTATCACTCTCCATGGCTCCATCCTTTCGTAAAAATATTACCCGCCTATTACGATATTGAGATGCCACATGTCCTCTTCCCAAACATTTAAAGCATTGGATGTCTTTACTCCTAGTTGGTTGAGATTCCACCTTAGGTATGAGTTTCCTAGCATGATCCTTTTTTTCTTTTGATACCTCAAACTTTCCCTTCGAAACAACCTCATCACCTTTGTTTTCCCACTTCGGTTTCCAAGAAGAATTAGAACCCGATAGATACTTTGCTGCCCCTTTTATCTTCTATTGCTTTTCCACCTTCATAGCCATGTGTAGCATATCTTCTAACTCCAAATAATGTTGTAACTCACCAATTGATCCCACCAAATAATAGCATATTCGGTAAATTCAAGTACCACAACCTTAACCTTTTTCTCCTCCAAATAATTGTAGCAATAAAAAATCAACTCAATCTTCTTTTCTCACTCCAAGTATGCTCCGGATCACTCCTACCCTTGAATGAAGGAATTGTCATCTTGATATTGCTCATGCTACGATCCACTCTATCCCCAACAAAATATCTACCCCTCCTTTCATGCCTAACTCATCTATCCATAATTGTCCCATCATCAAAATCACTACTTTCTTTATACTCATCAACCACCTCTACTCTATGTCCTCCTCCACCTTGCCTAAGCGCATTAGGCACTTTCCAAGGTTGCTCTAATCTTTCTAACCTACCCATCACATCCCCAAACAATCGCTCAAACCGTTGTATCATTTCTTTTGACATGTTGGCTCGATCGTTGGTTTTGTAATAGAAGAATTCTCCGACATCCTAAAATTAAGTAATTTATGTCTTTCGTGTTTTCACTCGTGTATCACTCAATTTTTGGATTTTTCTTTCAATTAATCTCACATCTCTTGCCTTTTCCACTCAATAGCTTTCACACCAATTGCTTCAAAGAACATATCCGAACTTAAACAAGTATTAAACTCGAAGACTCCAAATTAAGGTATGAGTGAGAATTTAATGATTGTTGGAATTGACTCAATGAAGAATTTGATAAAGGAACTAACTCAATGAAGTAATGGACACTTTGATTGGGGGTAAAATTGATTCAAGAAAATTATTCTTGAAAATGAAATATTTTTTTAACTGAGATTTTAGCTTCTTTTCCTGTTGAAATTTTCGATTTTTTTAAACTCGAAAATTCAACGATGACAACAACAAAACAAACAGAATTTGATTTGGATGCTAAACGAATAAAATAACGACCTTTGAATTTTTTTGGAATACTTTTTGGATCAAAGACTCAAGAATTGGAAGAACCCGAAGAACGAAAATAAAAAACTCAAGAATGAAAGAAAGTTATAACCTCAATTTTTTTGGAGCCTAAGGTCTGATACCAACTGATACAAACCACGTAGAAATTGTAGCCACGCAACTCACAAAAAATTGACACAACCAAAGAACGCCAAAAGAATCATGATTTAGAGATTGATTCAAATTAATTGAATCAAGGAACCAATATAATTAATTGATATGTTGACCTCTTGATAATAACAATAATAAATCTCACCCAAGTTTGAGTGCTTCAAGATTAAACTCGTAAATTCGGGCTTGTGTTTGGACTCTGGATCACATCATAACTAGAGCCCATATATATAGGGATGAATGAGGAATACAATGATAGTAATAACTATGGTTGTAGGGGTATAAATGTTATTCACTAATAACATATTAGCCTCTGTTTGTTAAATTTTTTTTATTTAAAAACATGTTTTTTTATATTTTCTAGATAAAATGTATGGTTGAAAAATGGAGAGAGAAAATGTGTGTGGTTAAAAAGTGATTTGGGGAATTGTGTAGAAAAAATATGTTTAAAAATATGTTTTCCAAACGTAGTCTTATTTATAAAACTCACCCCAGAACAATACATTACAAAATATATGCCTCGTTAAAAAACCTCGTTTGATAATAATCTAATGGGACAAAAATATCAAATGGAGGAAAAATAGTACAGTTATTTTGGAGTATTAGAATAAGTGCTGCTTCATTAAAACATTGCGAGAAACGCCAAGTGGAATAAAAGCTAAGCAAAGGAAAAATAGTACAGCTACTCCCTTGATGTTGATCACCATAAAACATTGAGTCGATGCACTCCAATCTCTAAACCAATTTCTATAATGTAAATGTTGGCAATATTTTTGTGAATAAATCAACCAAATTATCACTTGAGCGAATTTGTTGAACATCAATATTATCAGTCTTCTGAAATATGTATATATTATAAGTCCTTCATCAATACTTCATAACGAGTACCTCAATAAAATCTTGTTAAGAAAATCACGTGGGACAAAACATTGACTAACGAAAAAAGAGTGCATCACGTATTAGCTCCTCATCGTGGGAACATTACAATTATATTGACATTGCATATCATTATTTCAATTGTTAATCTATGCAATATCAAATTTGTTTATCAAGCATATATAAATAGCTTATATCTAGAGTCGGCTTGGCCCTTGGCTCGGCTCGCCCATGAGCCATCAAATTTTCCTTTTTTTTTTAAAACTTTTTTCTTTATAATTTTAAAATAAACGAAAGTTCACTAAAAAAAAAATATGAGCCCACGAGCGCTCGTCAATTCGAGCCCCCGAGCTCAGACCTGGGTCGTGAGCCAGCCAGCCGAGCGGACGAGCCGCTCGGCCCACTTACCACTTCTACCCATATCTTATATTATTTGCTCTTCAAATATAAATTCAATTATTCATTTTAACTTGAGGAACTATATCATATTTTCAATCATTTGAATGTGTTGCATTGAGCTATGTTCTATAATCATATTCAACAATGCATTTCTTGCAATTTTCAAATCTGAAAGTAATTTATTCACTTCAAGTGAACAATTAACTTATTCACTTCAGGTGAATAATTAACCATGAATTTGCATCTTGAAAATCAACTACCGGGATTTCAAATATAATTAACAATAACGGTACACCCTAATTTTAATTTCTAACATATTATCTTATAGGGTTATTTGTACCGCTCTTCATGCGATTTCATTTTATTCGCTCGATCGCATTTCATCCAAAAATGATTCTATCCTAGTCATATTAAATCTTCAATGATTATACTTGTATATTACATAAATTTTTATATCGCAGTTGCCAATTGACTGGAGTATAATCAATCATTTAAAAAAAAATTTATTTTTTTACAAATAATCTATAATCATTTCGCTTGAAATCTCAACGCATTGCATTCAACCGATATATCAAAGAATATTCCAAAATATGGATATGAGAATCAGAAATTTTGATTTCATTCATTAGTATACCAAATAGCTCAAGCTAGTAATTAGATTATAATTTCATCCACAACATATCTTGCCAGTTATTTGAAGAAAATTGTGTAACGAGTCGCATTTTACAATTATATAATATTTTTCCATTTGCACAAGTACTTAGTATTTTTACACTTTTTAAGTGTTTTGAACTACAAATCTTATAACAATAATGCATATACTTAAAAATTCATCTTTGTCAAAATTTATGGATTCACTATCCATGTTTTCATGATAGAGCTCTGCATTATATGTTGTCAACTTTTATTTCTCGATTTCATATCATCTCAAAGATCTTTTTATATTTTCTACTATCATATACATGGTATTTAGTGATGCATTTTTACTCTCTATGAGTATTTAGCCTCCATAAGATTATCACAATTATTTTAGAGATATTCATTTTGGAATTGATTACCATCAGGCTTCAGGCGTGTTATAAATTTATCAATTCAAATACTTAATTTCTCCTCCTATTGCTAATAAATCTTATATTATATAACTTGGAAACCGTATCATAACATATCACCATTCATGGATAATTATAATTAGTGATTCAAACTCAATCATGTATTCTAAGCATTCACTTATTTCCATCTCAATGCGCTGTGGTGGAAATAGATACTGCATTTTTCAAAATTTTAAATGGAAACTATATGGTTTCATAAGTCAATCGTGAGTTATCATTTTGGCATGTTTATATAAAAATAAATAATATTGAGACATGTGAAACAATATTTTTCACTATGATTGTTATCATCGAATATTATAATAAATAACAAATAAAAAATAAATGGAGACATTGAAATTTGATAAATAATTGGCAATACAATACAATGTAATATTATTATTTTTGTCAATAGATAAAATTATTTAGTGATTTTAGAAAATAAATTCACTGGCATACAACATTTTTCTCATAATGATATAAATTGAGCAAATAATATATTATAGCTCATGTATAAGTTTTCAATCACACATTTAATCATTTATGGTGTGCAATTTTCAAAATTTCAATATGGTGTACATGGAAGGTGAATGAGCCTACAAGATTCACCCTTAAGTTATTCCAAAATTTGGAATATCAGGAACTCAATTCCAATTAAGCTAGTAAGATAAATATTTTGCCTTTGAGAACGTCAATACATGAGAATTTATTAACTTGAAAAATTTTATGGTTCTTTGATGAATGCCCTTTGAATTCTCAATTATTCTCATTATTGAATCAAGATGATTTAACCAATCATGCCAAATTATAAATTATTAAAGTTACCAAACTTTTTGTTCAATATGATGTTTGTTTCAATTGTACTAATACTAGTACAATGTACTAATTAATAGACATGGTTAAAAACTCTTTATGTTTCTATTTTATTAATATTGTTTGAATAATTGAAACTTATAAAGTTATGCTTTTCGAGAGCACTAATACAATATTCTTGTAGGACATTGATACGTATAAATTTATTTTTATCCGAGAACACAGTACAATATTATTCAATAATGTTAAGGCTCTGTTCGGTAACACTATAGCGATTATAAATTGATTTATTTATGTGTTTTTGGTAAAATGTATAGTTGAAAAGTGGAGAAAAAACATGTGTGGTTAAAAAATGTTTTGAAAAATATACAATATTATTCAGAAATATTAATTTACTTTCACTTTCAAGATTATAGTGCAACATATATATTTTGAAATATCGATTTGAATTGTTATTTTTTTTCAAGAATTATAATATAATATTATTCTGAAAAATTGATTTAGTTTATTTGTTTTCAAGAATAATAATATAATATTATATTGGAATATTGATTTAATTATCTCATCTTCAAGAATTTTAGAGTGAAGAAATCAATTTGTTTGTACTCAATTGGATAGAACATCGTGCTGATAACATATCTTAATCTTAATTAGTAATCGCACTCGTGCGATGTACAGAAGATATAATTGACAATTATTTATTGAATATAAATTGTAAAAATACAATGCCCGACATAAATTGTGCATTCATATATAATGAAAAACTAGTTATCTACCCGTGCGATGCACGAAATATATAATTTTTAAATCATAATTTTGAAAATATCTTGATTCAATCATATTAAATAAAAATAATAATTTCAATACAAAATGTTATTGAATTTGAAACTTTAAAAAAGACAACTATTCAAAATAAAAAATGCTACATTTACACTAAGTATACTGCATTAATCAAAATTTGGCACTCGTTTAAATTTTTTATATAATTTTTTTATATTTTTTTTTACGTTTTTCTCTGAAAATTTGCCCATCTCATCACCTATTTCCCTTTC
This sequence comes from Ligustrum vulgare, assembly GCA_963555705.1. Classification (NCBI taxonomy): domain Eukaryota; kingdom Viridiplantae; phylum Streptophyta; class Magnoliopsida; order Lamiales; family Oleaceae; genus Ligustrum; species Ligustrum vulgare. The sequence continues at coordinate 71,299,012 of OY743169.1, read as the reverse complement.
GATATGTTATAATTTTTTTATTAACTATATTTTTTAATGTGTTGCTTACGTATATTTTATTTGAAATCCAATATATTAATTAATATTTCCTTGTTTTTTAAACACGCCAATTTTTTTCTTTCAAAATAATGAAATGATTAAGCCTCTGTTTGGTAATATGTTTAGTTTATAAACTTGTTTATTTAAGATTTTAGGGTAAAAATTAATGGCTGAAAATTGGGGAGAGAAAATATGTTTGGTTAAAAAGTTGATAGAAAACTTAACAAATTTATATAGCATATATTTATTATTTTAAAATATATTAATCCAAATTTTTCATTTTCAATGTAACACATTTACATAGATATGATATGACATTTATTTATACTTAAATATATAAATCCAATTTTTTCATTTCCTACATAACACATGTTATTGAATTTGAAACTTAAAAATAATAATAATAATAATAATAATAATAAATAAATACATAAATAAAAATAAAAATTTCTGCATGTACACTCAGTGTACCGCGTCACTCATAATTTGGTACTTAATTAAATTTTCTATATAAATTTTCTTTTGACTTTTATTTACATTTTTCTCTAAAAATTTGCTCACCTTATCACCTAATTTCCTTTTAATATGTTATAATTTTTAATTAACTTTATTTTTTAATATGTTGCTTACATATGTTTTATTCGAAATTCAATATTTTAATTAATAAACTTTATTTTTCCTTATTTTTTAAACATACTAATTTTTGTCAAAATGATGAAATGATTAAATTTTCTACCAATTTATCATTGGTGGTAAAAAGTTGATTGCAAATAATTAATTATTTTTGTAATATACTTATTGAAGAACCTACTCATTTATTGACATATTGGAGAGTAAAACATCGATGATTTTATTTATTTGTTTTCAAAATATATTGATTCAAAATTTTCATTTCTAACTTGACAAATTTATATAGCATGTATTTATTTATTTTCAAATATATTAATCCAAAATTTTCATTTTCAATGTAATACATTTACATAGATATGACATTTATTTATATTCAAATATATTAATACAATTTTTTCATTTCCTACGTAACACATTTACATAGATATCACATTATCTATGTTCAAATATATTAATTTAATTTTTTTCATTGTCAATATAGAGTCATTAAATGCAATTTTCCCACCAAAATGACTCTCTCTCCTCACTTCTACTTTTATATATAAATAAATATATATAAAGATAAAGATAAAGATACCAGAAAAGTAAAATATAAATTTCGACTTGCATAATTCTTTTAACAGCTAATTGTTTATTCTCTAGTTTTCTTGGTCTATTTAGGCGAAATAAGATATGGACATGTGACTTATTTTGTACTTTACAATTTTGATTCGATGACTGAAGCCGAGCTTATAGTTATTTGATTTTTAAAAGTTGAAATGTTTACAATTTTCAAATTTTAAAATGAAATAAAGAAGCTAATAGACATTTACAAAATTAATTTATCGACTCACCGTATAGCACTATAAGAATTTGTACTAACTATCTTAATGCAATAATTGATATTTAAATATATTAAACAAATATTTCATTTTATTACATGTCAAAAATCAAGTAAATTACGACCAAAATTTACCTAACATTTTAAAAAATAAAAAATTGCTCAAACTTATATTAAATGTTGCAATTTTTTAAACTTATACGCAGTCCTGTATTGAAATGAATGTAACAAATAAATAATATGAAATACAAATTTTAATTAAATTTCATTGAATGAATATTACAAATATAATTAACTTTATATACAAAAAATCATCTATACATCGCAATTTAACCCACATGATATAAAAATTTATTATCTATTCGTATAGAATTGATTCTTCAAAAATAATTTTTTTCAACGTTCATTCTCAACTACAAATGATTTAAAATTCATTTTCCACAATTGCACATATTAATTTTGTGCATGTTAAACAAACGTGTTGACCATATTCTATTTTTAAATATAATGATTTTGCTAACACATTCTCTTTTACAAATTAAACTAATGAGTTTATCGGAACTAAAGTTGAAAAAAATTAAATGATTTAATTGAGTTATTAATTTAGAAAGATCGAATATATATTATTTCTATCAATTTGATAAAAAAAAGACTCAAAATTAACCATTTAGATCAAATTAAATTTAGGTACGAAATGATAGGTATCATTTTAGAACTTAATTGAGATAAACTAAAAAGATTGGATGTTGAAAAAAGTAAAAAGTAAAAGTAAAACTTTTACATTTAGTATTAAAGACGATTTTACAAATGATATGTTTAGAATTTGCTTTCATTTGTTAGCTTGTATTAAATTTTTCGTTGAGATCTCGGATTTGACACCCATATTCCATATTTTTCAACTTCAAAATAATGCAATTTTTATCAAAAAAAATCTATAATTTGACTTTTTTATAAATATTTTTTCTTTTGCACAAATCCATAAATCATTTACTACATGCATTAATTGAATTTTCCTAATTCATGTATTAAAATAAATTAATAAGAATAAGAAATTTTCTAAAATGACAGGTGAAAATGGGCGAGAAACTATATGCGTAAAATGCACACACACAAATGTAGAAGTGAGGAGAGAAGCATTAAAAGTCATTTTCTTGCCAAAATGCATTGCAATTTTTGGAAACAAAAAAAAATGAAAAATTAAATAGAATAAAATTAAAACACTTGTAGATTAATGTCGTATTTAAATTTGTGCACATAATATTTATTATCCTTAAAATGATAAATCATATTTTCTAATAAATTTAGACTTATGTTCGAAGGCTTTATTTTTGTTTATTTTTGTTGTTTATGAGATGAAGTGCTTGCCTGAAAAATGTTTCAAAAAATGTGTCTAATTAAAAAGTGGGTGAAAACGTGTAATCTGTAAATAAATTTATAGACAAAGTTATCGAATGAATGCTAATATTTTTAATAGTTCTTAATTTTAATAATTGTGTAAAGATTATGTTGTATAAGATTGTCGATATAATTTTTTGATCTCTCACGTATGATTGTCGTATCATGATAATTGGAGATTTTTTTGTAATGATTATTTTAACTACTTAATTTTGTAAATAAAAATATAATTTTATTGGTTAAATATAAATATTTACTAGGTTGAGAATAAATACACATTTATAATTATTGTGATAGATTTTTTGAATTAAAATTGAAAATAAAATGTTAAATACTAAATCTACGGTCATTTAATATTTAAATATATAAATTGACATTTACAGCCCAAATATGTTTTTAATAATTTGGATTAGTTATATCATTTATTAAATTTTAATAATTATTGTAATAATATTATTATTTTATGCATTTTATATTTGTGTTGATTATGTAAAAGTTTAATATTTTACGAATACTTATCGAAGATATTGTGGAAAGCAACTTTCGTGCATCACACAGGGTAAATACTTGTTATAAACTAAAGAGAAAAGAGAGGAGAATACAGAAATCAATAGATTCGTTTGTTTTAGCATCTGTTTGATAAGACTTGTTTATAAATGGTCACGTGACAACATTTTATTTATCTCTTTTTCAAAAAGGTGTAACAATTTCGTTTGGTTAAATATTCTCGCCTGTTATTACATTATTATTATAAACAATATTTACAAACAATCATATATAAAAAGTTTACCAAATAGAGGGATTAACTAGAGCTTTGTTATATGTAGGAAAGAATCAAAGATATCTTGCATTGATAACATATTATTTTACTACTTACACATCTGATCGGCAATACTATAGCATTTTAGCCTTTATTCTTCAACTCAATTATTAAACTTTATAAACCAATTTACAAATAATCAAAATACTTTTAATCACACACATTTTTCATCACTTTTTAACCACATATTTATTTAAAAAACATAAATAAACAACTCATAATCGCAACAATGTTGTTGAACCTAACGAAATTTATATTTTTGAGATAAAATGTGCGGTTAAAAAGTAAAGAAAGAAAATATGTATGATTAAAAAGTGATTTGAAAAATTGTATTGTTTCTAGCCTAGTAAAAAAGTTTGTTTATAAACAAAGAATGTAATTTTTTTAAGGTAAAATATGTGGTTAAAATATTGCTTGAGGAAATATGTTTGATTAAAAGTGGTTTGGAGAAATGTATTGTTTAAATATCATAGGCATAAAAACAATTTTTAGAGCTTGTTTGGTGTAGCATATTTTGGAAGATATTTAAATTTTTTAAAAAATTTGTGGTTAAAAAGAGATTGAAAGTTGTTACAGTGATGAGTGTTATAAAAATACGTGATTAAAAATGACTTTGGTGGAAAAACTATCTAAAATCTTTATCTTTATATATATATATATATATATATATATATATATATATATATATATATATATAAGTAAAGAAGTGGTTTGGTGTGAACACATTTTGTGTGGAAGTGGTTTGGTGTGAACACATGTTGTAAATTAATGACATTTATTATTTTTATGATAATCAATGGTAGTTTTGAAAAACTATACATTAGTATATTGTTGTTTGAAATATGAAATTCTTAAAATTAATTTTTTATTATCTTCTTATTTATTTTCTCATGCGAATGTGTTTTTTTATCCATTACAGTTTTTTTTTTTTTTTAATGATTCATGCTTGACGTCACAATATTATTTAATCAACAACATAAGGTATAATCCTCAAATAATTTTTTTTGAGTAATTGGATAGTAATTCTTATAGACTATTATTCATTTGATACTTTATTTGTTATTTTTTGTTTTTTTTTTACCATTCAAATATTACAATACAATAATTTTTAATTTTTATATTTTACAATTTTTTAAAATCACGTGGATTAAATTCCATATATAAATGATTTTCCTATATACGACTTATTATTTTTCATCTAAAAACTATGCATTCGTTTATCATTGTTTAAACTATGAACTTCTTCAAATTATTATTTTTATTTATTTTCCTATTTATTTCTCTCATGCGATAGTATTTTTTATCCATTTACAATATAATGATGTACTTTTTTTATCTAATTCTTATACAAATGTTGTAAAATATTTGAATTTTGGTGATCATACATTTAAATGTGAAAATTGCGGGGCCTTTTTGTGGTATGCGGTGCGTATGGGCAAACAATATAACACAAATAAGAAGAAATATTCACTCTATTTATTTCATTATTCATGTTTGTTATAATCAATTGTGGTTTTGAAAAACTATGCATTAGTTTATTGTTGTTTAAAATATGAGATTCTTAAAATTAATTTTTTATTATCTTTTTATTTATTTTTCTCATGTGAATGTTTTTTTTCATGTTTAACGTGACAATATTATTTAATCAACAACATAAGGTATAATCCTCGAATAATTTTTTTTGGAGTAATTGAGTAGTAATTGCTATAGACTATTATTCATTTGATACTTTATGTATCATTTTTTTTTTTTTTTTTACTATTCAAATATTACAATATAATAATTTTTAATTTTTATAGTTTACAATTTTTTTTTAAAATCATATGGAATAAATTCCATATATAAATGATTTTCCTATATATAACTTATTATTTTTCATCTATAAACTATGCATTCGTTTATCATTGTTTAAATTATGAACTTCTTCAATTTTTTTTTATTTTTGTATTTATTTCTCTCATGCGACAGTATTTTTTATCTATTTACAATATAATGATGTACTTTTCTTATTTAATTCTTATACGAATATTGCAGAGTACTTGAATTTTGGCGATCCTACATTTAATTGTGAAAATTGTGGGGCCTTTTTTTGATATGCTCATATGAGTAAACAATATAATACAAATAAGCAGAAATATTCACTCTATTGTATTCACTCTATTTATATCATTATACATATGTTTGTTTTTATGAAAAAATAGAAAAATATTATAGTAGTAATTATATGAGAAGACATGATGATCGTGCAATGCACGGATGAAAATACTAGTTGTAAAGACGAAGGAGCTTTCTTAAAAGTACTGTAAAAATTACTAATACCGAAAAGCGTGCAGGTCCGTTCCTGATTGTACACATTCCGTGTCACGACTTCAATTTCTCACGATAAAAGACAACAGACGCATTAAAGAATGCGATTTTAGTTTTAAAGCAACGATTTCCCTTCGTCTTCAACAGCGCCTTCCTCTTCTCCTTCTATTTCTCTGATTTCGTGAAAACTAATTGGTCGATTAGACGCAGTTACCGATGGGACGGCAAGCAAGTAATGGGGGCCCCTCCTTCCGTTTTAACCCTGCGGAGGTTATATGCATAATTCTTCTGTCTCTAGACAGATACTCAAACGAATATTGCAAGCGAATTTTCTAGTTAGTGTTGAAATATTATTTTTCTGAGGAACTGATTTTTTCTGTCACAAAAATTTTATATGCTTTACGTTTCTTATGTCTTGGTTCTCCCAAAATATTAGCATCTGTATTTTTTAATTTTTCCTCTTCGATTTTGCTTAGAACGTTGCATTTTTGGTTTCTCTGGAAGGTTGGGGTCCTGGGGACCCAAATTCCACAAAAAATTATTTGGTGTTTGTACTCTTATGTGAAATTGGGGATTTCTTTTGCCTGTTTCGTAATGAGTATAAAAACTGGTATTTGGTTAATATGTACACTTGAGCAATTCATAAAAAATGTGGGCACTGGTTGTTTAGCTGAGCAAATGGACTGTATGAAGAAAAATGCTTTAGTGGTTTTCTTGAAGTCGTCTTGTCAGTAGATAGATGCATAAACATGAGTTGAGTGCGCATGTTATTAAGTGCATGTTGGGAGGCGCTTTGAAGCACTCCAAACATGCTCGAAGTTTTGTGGTTCTTACCTCCAAGCCTTTACAAATTGATTATTTTTTTCGTATTTAAGCTATGTGGATTTTTGCCTTCAACATATTCACAACTGTCGTTTGAAAACATTAATCTTGAAATCTGACTGCTTGTATGAGCATTTTAGATGGATAGAATTGGTTGTTGGAGCTTATTTTACGGATATCATATCAAGTAATGAGTTAGCAACTTGAAAGATCAACCCTCCAAAGATGGGTGGCAACCATGTTAACCATCTTCTCATAAATTATAAAATATTAAATGAAACAGTTAACATGATGTCGAGTAAGTCAAAAAGGTTCACATTTGTGCAAATGTTAGATCTTTCGTCAAAAATACATTTGGTTTGCTCGTCAGAGTGGCTTGATGAATATACAAGATTAAATGGATACGCAAGGCCCTTTCTAACAAGTTAAGCTTTTAAAAGAATTGGTTAGCATAAGTTCATGTTGTGCACATAGACTTTTTCCATAGCTAGAATAAATGCTATCCATGCTTCTCACCTATATGTCTAGTTTTGCAAAAAAGCGCAAATAAATTTAACCACTTTCAAATGATTTCAGCTAAGTTGGTGCAAAAGCCATGCTGAACCATAAGATAGAAGGCAGATTTCTTATACTGAATTTATCCAGTATCTTTTATCATCGTCCCAAAAGCGCTCTTTTGGATTTTTCCTTGTGATAGTGTGAAAATTTTGTAATGTTTCGTTTCTTTGGAAATTATTATATTCCGTTCCAGACTGTTATAGCCTCCTCCTGTTACAATTGAACCCTTGCTACACCAGTTCTACAACATCTAGTTGTTACGATCACAATTTATGGTGTATTAAACACATCCTGTCCATTTTAAAGAGACCGCGCATATGTTGAAGACATCCATTCATGCATTAACACAATGTGTGCTGCCATGTTTTCTGACCTTTTGAACATGCATTTTAGAACTGAGCGCAGTAGCATTTGTAGCAAGAAACTAACAAGATATTACACCCATGTCCTACAAAATTTGAGCATCTCCCCTATTAAAAAGTTCTTATATTCTTGTATTTGGAACATATTGGATTTTCACTGTTGAAAAAGGTGCTGTCAGATGAAAAACATTTGTGAATTTGTGCATCTACTTAGACAACATGGAAGTCCCTATTTTTTTTAATGCATTACGATTAAACTTATATGTAATTTGACTATGTAGTTTTTATAATATTACCGTTGTTTTGTGGCATGGCAAGGCACTTAATTCCTTTTCCCATGACATGGTTACTATTTCACATTAAAGGTTAACGAGATGGAAGCTATTCTTCAAGCACACAACTGTGCTGTGCCTGCACGTGAAATTCTTGAAGATCTTGCTCAGAAGTTTAGGTATGTGGGTGATATGATGTGGCTAATAATTTGAATACGTGGAATCCGCGTATGAATATCTAAAAGTTTGGCCGTGGTATAATTTGTGTTGATATAGTGCTACAGCTGAAAGATCGGGAGTGGTTGAAGTTACGGTGAAACAAGTAAAGGACTTCCCATTATGCACATGCTTGATTTTTTTATTGATCTTTCTTTAACATAAAATATTTGCAAAAGGTGTGGAATTGGTTCCAAAATAGGAGATATGCTATTAGAGCAAAAGCCTCGAAGACTATTGTTCCTGCACAGACAAACATGCCTCCCATGCCTCGAGATGATCCGACTACAGTTAGAACCGCACCTCAGACCCCTCAAACTCAGCCTTCTCCTTCAGGTAGTATTGAATTGTCTCGTGTTAAGAAGCGTCTATATCAATTATTTACTGTCATCAACATTTAGCAAGCTTTACAAGGTATTTTTCTGCTTGTATTTTGGTTCTAATTTGTATCATACTTCCATCCAGCTCCAGTGAAAAACACGCCTAAAGTACCCCATACTGTTACTGCTCCTTCAGGTAGATATTAAGCTGTATTTTTGGTTCTTCTCAACATCTCAATACAAAAAATAAGTTCTTATATGTGGTCATTAATGCCTTTTTATCTATGGTGAATCAAGTGCACATCTCCCCCTAGAGCTAAGTCCCCCCCCCCCCCCCCCCCCCCCCTCCCCCTCCCCAATATGGTTTTTGCAATAGCATGACATGGACTGGGTGAGAAAAAAATAGCGGTAGAGACCAATCTTGACTGGGTTGTTGTCGGGCTCTCAGTTCCTATCATGAAATCAAATATTTACAGATTTTCTACTTCTTTTTAAAAAGCTTTATGAATTTTTAGTCATTTTAATTTTCTGTATGATATTTGAGGTAAAAGTTTCAATTTACATTTGTTGGATGAATGATGATGTATATTGTTCAGTGCTTTTCTTAACTTTTGATATTTTATGTGTTAAATGCATTTTTATGTTTGATCACTAGTGCGTTACCTGTTGTTTCCATAGTTTAATTGTTTAGTGTTACAAAAGAAGCGTCGGTTCCTTCCTCTCTCTATCATCTATCCTATTGGTTTTGCCCCATTAACTGCAGGAGGGAAGAAGACGAGGATTTGGCTTTTGCCATTGTGATTGCTGAACAAAAGAGATTATTAAATCACGGTTATTTGTGATTATGGCTTCAAGAGATATTAATTCAAATCTCTATTTTGATATGTCTTGTTGGACTTTATCTAGAACCCACATCAAAATAAAACGCAATTTATTGAGATTGAAACTGCAATTTAAAAGATTATTTCTTGAAGACAAATGAAATTATGTGCCATATGAATTCCAAAACCTTTGGCGAATTGATCATGAATGATATGCACACGTATAAAACTTGGCTGTATCTTCCTTTACACTCTCCAAATAGCCCTGAGAGCTCTTGATAGCTCTTTGTAGGACAAGCAAAAAATGTCTAGGGTTCTCCTTGGTAGAAGAAGAGACCTTACCATAACTTGATTTCACCTATAATTGGAGCCTTGGGTTTACACTTATTCATCACATCAAGAACATGTCTCAAATAATAAAGCCCACCAAATCCGATTGTCTAGTTATCATCACAATAACCAATTAGGCTTCCAGAAAAAGTTAAGTTGCATTTCAACTTTGTTGCTAAAATAATAGTCCAATCTATGTTAGCACATATTCAAAAAATTCCAGACATTGTCTCAATTTTTGCACTACTGATTGATAGTTTTAAATTTTTAAATGAGATTTGAAATTACTCTCAAGTGTCGCATTATAGTTTTATGATGTTGTGCGAACATTGATTTTGGATTTTATTTTATAAAAAACACAGTTGAATAGTGGTTTAACCATGCTCGAAAATTAATCGGTTATTTTGTGATGATAACTGGATGATTGAGCTTTGTGCACTTCATGGGTATTGATAATTCTTGATGCGATGAATAAATGTAGATCCATTAGGTTTTCATGATGGATAAAATCTATACATTTGTAGGTTATAGTCATGTCCCCTTCTCCTCTTCAAGAAAATTATATACACTTTTGACTTGTCCCATCGAGTTTCGTTGCTACCATTAGGAGAGTGTTGGGAAAGATCTAACCTAGATAGCTAAGTTGCATTTCAACTTTGTTGCTAAAATAATAGTGCAATTAATGTTGGCACATCATCGGAAAATTTCAACATCATCTAATTTTTGCAATATTGAATGATAGTTTTAAATTTTTGAATGAGATTCGAAATGACTCTCAAACTTTGAATTTTAATTTTATGATGTTGTGCTAACATTGATTGGAATTTTATTTTATTAAAAATACAGTTGAACGGTAGTTTAACTATGCCTGAAAAACAATTGGTTATTGTGATGATAACTTGATGACTGAGCTTTGTGCACCTCGTGGATTCGGGCCAATGTTGTGGATGCGATGTATAAGTGTAAACCCATTATGTTTTTTCATGTTAGATATAATCTATATATATATATATATGTAGGTTATGGTTAGGTTAGGTCCGTTATCCTCTCCAAAAGAATCTTAGACACTTTTAACTTGCCCCATCGAGAGTTGTTGCTACCATTAGGAGAGTGTTGGGGAATATATAGCCTAGATTTGTGTGTATCATTTATTATTATTTCCGCAAAGCTTTTGGAATTCGTGTCTTAAGTACATTACCAACTTCATCTAGTTTGACCACATTAAGAATTAATTCTTAAAGTCTGATTCTGAACAAATGAACCAGGCAACATACTAAATATATCATGTTTGAAATGGGCAGTTAAATGAAGATTCCATTATCAGCAGATCATATTGAAAGTTTAGATTCAAAAATATTAATAGAACTGGACCAGAACTGATTGGTTCCATGTGCAGAATTTCCAATGGGTTCCAGTTAGTGCCCAACTTTATTTGCTCATCAGTGTTGAATGGATATGTATCCAAATGTTGGATTCATTCCCAATATCGAGCACCCCAAAGATTCACTCATTTTTCTCATTCCTTTAGGTTCATGTTGCTAGAATCTAGCGAATTGTAGTTTTTCAAAATTTGCACATTTAATTCATTATTCCATGAAAATGATATTTTTAGATGGGTGTTCTCGTGTTATTTTTATTTCAAAGTTTGACTGGGTGTTCATATATGGCAGTCTATTCTCTATTTATTGGAGTTCATAGCGAAGGTATTTGAAGCACAACATGAGCGTGTTTCTTACTTTAGTCAACACCTTTTCATTTTAGCTTGAAAGATATGTCATCAATTACCATGTATTCCTTCAAAAGTTTCACTACAAGATGAATTTTAATTTATAAAATGCAGATTTAAATTTTTGATGAAAACAAAGGGTTGGCAAAGCAACTTAGGTGTCAACCTGCCTGCAAGTGATATTCTCAGGCATAAAGGCTTGGGAAGGGGAGGCATACATCCCATTATGTATCCAATATTGTAACCTCCTGCCTCCAAGGAAAAGAGTAGAACTAGGAGTTTATGACTCGTAAGCTTATTACAATCCATGATGCACTGCATGAAAATTTTAGATGTCACTGGCAGAACAATTTTATTCAATGTTTTAGATGACATTTGAACTTTGATATATATTTTTTCTTCTCTCTCCTTGTTACATTCTCTTCTTCTACTTTATTTATTTCCAAGATTCAAATAAGCCGAGGTTCTTGCAAAGAAGATCTCAGCATAATTTTAAAGTTTAAATTTTCTCATTATAAGGATTGTTAGCTGTGCTGATATCTTTTTTGTGGCACAAAAGCTCGACATAGTAGTTCTATTAACCCATGTGTTTGGATGACTTTATGTTTCTGTTCTAGTAAGTTGTTGATGGGTCTGACTAGTTTGACAAAATGTCAAAATGTGGTTTGGGAGTCTTGGTTATATGTCTTGATTTAGATCTAGTAGTATATGTTAGCAGCCATGTACCATATACAGTTTGTTATGGACCCTATGTGATGTCCATAGTGTATTGGTGAGGTGATTATTTTCTTAAGTGTTTTGCTCCACCTTGAAAAATCTAGGGATTCCTCCATACGTTCATCCTCGGTGGGTGACTTGGGGACTAAGATCAGATTTGTTCAATTTGCATGTGTTAGTTTTCGTCTGAATGAAGTTTACTATTTGTTCTGTTACATTTTTTTTTTGGTGGCCAATACCCAAGAGTGGTTGACGCTGTTAATTGAAATTCTACATTCATCTTCTTTCTTTAAACCACAACACACCAATCGATTTTACTGAAATTATCTCCAGGTCACAGTGTAGGCAAGAATGCTTCATATAGTTCTCAGATGGAATTTGAAGCTAAATCTGCTCGGGATGGTGCATGGTTAGTATTCTAGGCCATGTCATCTAGCCCCTGTTTGAGACCCATTATGTCATATAATATGGTTTGTAATAGTAAATTTTTGGAGAATGTGTGGTTAAAAAATGACAATTTTTATTTTGAGTTTATTATGTGTAGATTATTTTATTAGTAAAATGTGTTGTGTGTGGTTGAAAATGGATTTTGAAGAAAATGAGGTTTTTAATAATGGGTACCAAACATGGTCTATAGTTTTATGGACTTATTTTTTTTCCTGATACATGTGAGTTTCTGTGAATGACAATGATTAACCAAGCCTTCTTCCTTCTCTCATTCTCTCTCTCTCTCTCTTTTTTATTTTTTCAGGTATGATGTTTCAACTTTCTTATCACATAGATATTTAGAGACTGGTGATCCGGTACTTGGAACTTATTTCTCCCCTTAAAGTTCATAGAAGGAAGCTTCTAGCTTATTCTACTGTATTATTTAATGGTCATTCTTGTTAGATTACGGCTACATTTTAAAGTGATGAAGTTTGTCAGTCTCATATATCTCTTTTAATAGAACTATTTTTTTTGATTTATTATGTCTTAGATGGTTTCTCTCCTGTCCCTTTGTAGACCCTACTATGCTCATGATTAATTTTCAGCACTCTGTTGATTGACCATTGAAAACTCTCTTAACCTTGTGTTTTAGGAATCAGCACCTACAAGCATTAAGCTACTTGACTTTCACTGCTGCTCTTAGTTTTCCCCATTTGCCTCTTTATGATTTGTATTATGTCGTTCACTTCAGGAAGTTTTGGTTCGTTTTTCGGGTTTTGGACCAGAAGAGGATGAATGGGTAAATGTTCTCAAGAATGTGAGACAACGGTCACTCCCATGTGAATCATCGGAGTGTGCAGCAGTTCTTCAGGGAGATTTGATTCTCTGCTTTCAGGTGCATTTTTTATTAGCAATCAAGAAAAGGAAAAAGTATGAATAAGTTAAATATTAGATCTTATCTTTTATATTGTAGGAAGGCAAAGAGCAGGCCCTTTACTTCGATGCGCGTGTTCTTGATGCACAAAGGCGGAGACACGATGTAAGAGGATGTCGTTGTAGATTTCTGGTGCGATATGAGCATGATCAGTCTGAGGTATTTTATATAATGCAAATGAATCTGAATTATGTACTTAAATTCTATATCATAAAACTTCATTTCGCGTCTTTATGATATGTTGTACACGTGTTTGTGGATTTGACACCTTTTTTTATGTAAAGGAAATTGTTCCACTGAGGAAGATTTGCCGTCGGCCTGAAACTGATTACAGGTTGCAGCAAATTCATTCTGGATCTGCAGCATCTGTGAATGCACAAAAAACAGGTACAGATCCTCTAGCTGGAAATTCTTTAGCAGACAAAGCTCCATCAACGCCACAAAAACTTTCCGCACCTGTGCCTCGCGGTAAATCTGAAGCACCACCAGCAAAAATTGCCTAGACTGGAGGTTTTTTTTTTCCTGTCGGAAATTCAGAACCTTAAAATTTGCGTGCCATTATATTCTAAGCTAACATAGGTGCGAATACTGCATTTACAACTATAGTTTGTACTGAAACTGCTGTCTTTATCATTACATATTGTTTGGTGAGAATGTTTAGTTTATAAACTGGTTTATTTATGATTTTTAGGTAAAAAAGTAGTGTTGGAATTGGCGAGAGAAAATGTATGTGGTTAAAAAGTAGTTTGAAAAATTGTGTAGTTTTTAAACTGATTTATAAACCAATTTATTTTGGTTAGCAAATGGAGGCACGGCAGCTGCAGCTGATTTATTTATTTGTTTTTAGGTAAAATATTTTATTAAATAGTGGTTTCATAAAATGCGTATCGTGAAAAAGTGATTTTGAAAAATTGTGTTTATAAATTATAATAATTACGTGACCAAACATAGCATTTAATAGTTGTGGACAAAACTAGACTTTGAAAAGTTAAAAGTTACATTTGGGCTTGTTTTGGTTAATTATTTTTTCTCAAGTGTTTTTTTTTTTGGTTAAATATGCTTTTCGGGGAAGTTAACTCTAAGGTGGATTTTTCATAACAAAAGCAAAATTAGGAGCCGTTATCTTTGTGTTTCGATTTTGGATTTTGAGTTTTCGATTTTGTTTTGAATTTCCTGTTTTGAGTGTTTGTTTTGGGATTACTGAAAACATGTTCTCTTTGTAATTTTGGAAAACTGTTTTTCAAAACATAAAACAAGAAAATGCGTTTACTTTGAAATTTTGAGAATCATTATTTTGTGATATTTTATATGTAAAAAAATGATTGATTTGTTGAATTTTAATAATTTTTAATTTCAATAAATCAATTGTATATTCAACTAATATTTTATTACTCTAACAATATTTCATCTCCTACCTTTAAAAAAAAAAAGATAAAAGAAAAAAAAAAGTAATGTAAACTATTTAATACATATTAGTTCATGTGTTTCAACTAAGACTTGGCACCAAGACATAAAAGTTGCATTCGCCAGCAAATTTATTCATTTATTATATAAATAAACACACATTAATGACAAGGATTAAATTAAAACTTCTGCTTCATTTCTTTCCTTTTCTAAATACATGTTTTACATTATATTTTTCACATTTTCACAAGTTTTCATAAGCTAAAAAGGGAAAGATAAAATATGAACAATGCTAAATACATGAGAGTTACAACCTTGATCTATATATTGCTCTATACAAAAAGTTACAACAAGAAATAGTAATTGCAAATAATTCTTGTCCATGACAGAAATATTTTCCAAATGAAATTCAAGGTGAACTCATGATTGCATTCATCATACAAGCGATCACCAACATTAGGGAGATTGACAACATCTGGCATGAGAATAAACTTTTTAATATCATCCAGTCTATCAATCTTAGCATATGCATAAATGAGCTCACTGTCCACCTTAAGCTCCTTTGCTTTATGCCTAATCATCAGAAGATACTTTACGAAGTCATGATAAACATTTCCTTCCTCAGCAGCATGGATAACTTCAAGCATAAAACATTTCCTTCCTCAATAGCATGATAAACATTTCCTTCCCAGTCTTTGAAATGGTCTACAAAACTGAAAAATCTTACTTCTACCACTTCCGGTAGCATAGTGACAATAGTTATAGAATTCAATTTCACATGCTTATTAATCATTAGCTTAAAACTATCCAAAGCATCAGTATATTGCAGGGGAACTTTTAAGTCAACCAATTATCTATTATTCATCATTCATTAAATTATAAATCAAATATAGTATTTGCTTCTCATTCTTTGTCCTCGGATAATTCATAATATTAGTTTGAACGACACATCAAAGTTCAAACCTTCTTCTAACTTTTTCGAATAGCTTGCGTCTTATGTCACCTGTTTGCAATACTAAACAACTAATTTACCTTAATTATAGTGTTCTTAGTGCCTGGACCTTTAGAGTGCCAACGTCGTGAATCCATTCCTATAATAGAACAACGCTTATACAGACAATAGATAACCATAAAAAGATTGATCAAAAAATCAATTGTTAATCTAACACATCAAAATACACAAGATGAAAGGAACAAAAGCATTTTACTAAATTCATTATACCACTGTGATGATTAAAATACACAAGACAAAAGGAATAATAGACAATAGTTATAGAATTCAATTGGTAGCATAGTGACAATAGTTATAGAATTCAATTTAATGATGAATAATAGATAATTGGTAGCATAGTGACAATAGTTACAGAATTCAATTTCACATGCTCATTAATCATTAGTTTAAAACTATCCAAAGCATCAGTATTAAAACCTCTATATGAAAAACCACCAATAATTGAATTCCAAGAAACAATATGTATAAAACCATTGCATTAACTTGCTCCACCAAATTATGCCACTCATATATTCAGCTATTTGTTTCTTAGGTGGTTTATGTTAAACTATTAGAACTAACTTGTGTGCGTTAGTAAACATATATAAGCCTATTTACGAAAATTCCTCCATCCCCATTAGGTCCACAAGACTGCTGATTAATGTATAAACTCCTATATATTTCGCAAACTCGTGTGTAAAAAAATGCACAACTCGATCCTGGTACCGAACAATGGAAGAACTCAAGAACAGTGAAAAAAGAAATAAGATACCATTTGTCATTATCATTGTCAAAGAAATATAAAGGTGGTCAAATTCCACAAAAACAGGGTTCTTCATTTTACAAACAGAGAAGAATATGTGACAAAATCTAATCTCAAAAGCCATAACATTTGAAAACACTATACCTCATATCCGGGTACATGAAGTATCAAAATCATCTGGAGCCACTCTCGTAATCCAGTTACTAAGGGTCTTCTTTATGTCTGAGTGATTCACATAAGCCAACTCATACATACTACACAAATTCACCACAAGTGTCTCATTCAGTGCCATTGTCGGAATTCTCTCCAATGCACTCTCCAATACTTTAATTGAATCCGATAAGTCCCTCAAGTACATCAAACAAAGAGCTTTGTTATTAATAGTCACAACATCTGATCCATCCCGCTCAATACACTCCTCATACTCCCTCACTGCCGATACATAGTCCTTCCCCACCAAGTAAATCAAGGCCTTATTCCTACTAACCAAGTTCTTCAATCCCACATCACTACACTCGCGCCCAGCCACATAAACAATTAACAAATTGTTTGCTAAAGCTTACATAAACAATTAACAAATTTTATTTGAGGCTTTGAAGATTCTAAATTAAACTTTCAAAATTACAGAATCAATTTTCAAGCCCTTTCAAGAACTGCATTCTATAAATCCGTGACAACGCAAGGACAAGGCAGGCACAAGCTGCATAATATCACAAGCCCAACACAAATATTTAATTTGAAGACTGAAAATAAATAGCAAAAATGAGAAATAAGGGTGAGAACGTGAAACAAACCGTTAAGTCCTTGAAGTTTCAGCGGCGCCAACAGCCTTCAGGCGTGTTCACAGACCACGGTCATGGCCTTGAGCGGTGGGACAAAACGGAAGGCGAAGGGCGAAGCCGTGGAAGGGCAACCGTGAGCGGTGAGTCCAATCGACGGTGAAGAAGAGAGCGATCTCTGAATTCAGTCCAAACTCTCCATTGCCCAGATGGATTCAACCCTAAATCTATATCGCACAGATGAATTCAGCCCCAAATCTCAACCGATTTGAACTCGAAACCCTTAATTCCGAAGTGTAATAAATCGCAATAATTTCCATTTGGAAAGTGTCGAGAAGAGAAGAAAGAGATGACAGGGAGAGGAATTGAGAAGAAAGAAGAAGGAGATGGGACCGAGAGAGGAATCGAACCTTCATCTGCCTTGGCTATAGTGTCAATGACCGCGTTTTGGGATGTTTGCCGTGTTTTGTAAAATTTTCAACACAAAACGTCCAAAACGTTTTTTTAACGTTTTGGATTTCCTTTGTAATTTTTTCATCTGTTTTGGAAAACCCATTTTCGGAAATAAGGAAGTGAACGCGTTTTCAGTTTTTTGGAAAACTAAAAATTGAAAATGACCCCAAAACAGCAAAGAGAACAGGGCCTTAGCTTTTCGGTAACATTGTAGTAATTATAATTGGTTAATTTATGTTTTTGAGATAAATGTGTTGTTAAAAAGTGAGGAGAGAAAATGTGTGGTTAAAATA
Source organism: Ligustrum vulgare (assembly GCA_963555705.1). Lineage (NCBI taxonomy): Eukaryota > Viridiplantae > Streptophyta > Magnoliopsida > Lamiales > Oleaceae > Ligustrum > Ligustrum vulgare. The sequence continues at coordinate 71,280,811 of OY743169.1, read as the reverse complement.
TGATTTGAGAAATTATGTTATTTATAAATTGATTTATAAATTATAATTATTGTGTTAATATACAGTTTAAAATTTAAGAAATTTGAAGTTTAAATTCAACAATTGGGGTTTTATTTAAAAAATATATAATTAAATAGGTAATAAAGTAGGCTAATTTTATAATTATACAATTTATTGTTACAATTACAAATCACAAATTTTACTGATCATAAATTATGATATTTCTCAATCACAAATTTTACAGGTCATAACTTATTTTCAGCTACAAATTGTCAAATTCATCGATCAAAACTTATTTTCGACCATATATTGTCAAATTAATCGATCACAAGCAACAAATATTATATTTCACGACTTATTTTTCGGTCATAAATTATAAAATTTATGGCATATTTTTTTTAGGTCACAACTTATTTTTTTTCACAAATCTCGAATTTTATAAATTACAAATTTCGAATTTTATTGATCGCAAATTTCAAATTTTAGAGGTCACAAATTATGGGAAAACGATTCTGACTTATTTTTTATCACAATTTAAAATTTCTTATTTCATCGATTATAAATCAAAAAATTATAAGTCACAACCTATATCATAATCACAAATTTTAAAATAATTAGTTACAATTTAAAAATTTGTAAGTCACAATTACAAATTTAATAACGACATCGTAGTTGTTTAGGTCACATAATATTTATTGTTCAAAATAACTCAAATAATTGGTCAAAAACACTCTTATCCTACCTCCCACCACCACCACCACCACCACGACCACCACCAAGCTCACCCCGTCTCAACAACCACCACCGCTTGCACAAACCGCAGGTAAAAAATCCACCTGACTGGAAAAAGAAATAACGTAAAACACCGACCACACATCCCCACCACAACAACCACCGACTGTCGTAGCCAACACCACAACGTCGCCACGTCGCCACTGCCACTGCCACAACCACTGCCACAACCACCCCCACCTCACCTCACCTCACCGCCATCACCAACCACTACCACTGCTACTACCGCCACCGTCACCAACCCAATCACAACCACCACCACTATCAATTCCCTCACCAACTCATCACTGCCTCCATAGTCGCCTACCACCACTTCCACCACCACCATTGTACACACTACACCACCATGCTCCATCAAAGAGCACCAAACAAGATGGAAAATAAAAAGCAAAGCAAGAGAAAAAAAAATTGTCGTTGCTGTTGCAGCGGCGCACACGGTGCTAAGGGGCTCTCTTGCAATGACTGCAAAAACCCATAGCTTGAGGCTCGATATGGTAGCCACCACACCATCGCTACAGTATGTAGCGACGAGCACACCACGTCGATGGTGATTCAGTGGTGATGACTATGGATTATTAGGGGAGAAAGAGTCTGGATGCAGATGGTAGAGAGACCTTCGATCTCTGATTTAGGATTGAATAACGGTGGGGGTGGGCATACGTAGGTAGGTAGGTTGGGGTTATTGATTTATCCTTTGAAAAACTTGTTTAAAAATATGTTTTTTACTGCATAATTACTCAAATTACTTTTTAATTACGAAAAATACCGAACTCACAAATTTTATACATTACTTTACACACTTCTCACATGACGTGGGACCCACAAATATTTTATTATTTTGTGAATCACCTCATGTGAGGTATTTGTAAGGTAGTGTGTAAATAGATGTGTAAGTGTAGCATCTTCCATTTTTAATCACACACATTTTCTTTTTTCACTTTTCAATTACATATTTTACCTCGAAAATATAAAAAAACATATTTCAAACACAAAACTTATAAAATTGATTTATTTTAATATAATTATTAATTTTAAAATTTTGAATTCTTTTCTATATATATCCGACTCAATGGAAACTTGCATGGTTTCTTTAAAGGTAAAAGAGGGCTTTGAGCATTTGACAGGGAGACTCACTTTCCCCTACCTATTTATCCTTTGCCTAGAGTACTTTTCAAGATCCTTGAACATTGACACAAAGGACTCTGAATTTAACTATCATCTGAAGTGTGCAGACTTAAAGATTACACATATAGCTTATGCCGATAACTTGATGCTTCTGTCTTGGGTGGGGGGGGGAAGCAAACCACCTTTGGTATCTTACTGGATAGCTTAACTAACTTTGGAGATAAATCAGGGCCGAAGGCCAATGAACTCAAATATGCCTTGTATATCACAGGAGTACATGGGTTGACTCTACAAGATATCTTGTCTATGACCAACATCCTTAGAGGCAGCATGCCTTTTCGATACCTGGGAATCCCATTTACTGCAGAAACATTGAAAATCAACCAGTGCTCTATGTTAGTGGATCGCATGTCAGATAGTATTGCAGCTTGGCCTAAAAATCCCTTATCTTATGTGGGTTGGACAGAGGTTACTAGAGCTGTTTTGCAAGGGATTGAATGCTTTTTTGTCTCTCAATTTTACCAATTCTTGTAGACATGTTTGACAGAATAATAAGACGGCAGGAACTTTCTTTGAAATGGGGGGAAAACCTTTAGTTTCCTGGAAGGACATTTGCACCCCAAAATGTGAAGGTGGACTGAGGTTTAGAGATTTAAAGGGATGAAATTCTGCACTTCTTGCTAAGATCCTTTGGAACTTAGTTGAGGACAAAGAAACATTGTGGATCCGATGGATTCAACATATTTATCTTAGAGGGAATTCATTATGGGGTGTATTGAACAAAAAGGATCACTCATCATTCTTTAAGAAAATTATTTCTTTGCGAGACCACATCTTGTAAACTGAAGGATGCGTAGAAGGTGCTATTAGCCGAATCATATCTTGGAATTCTGGGGGTAAATTCGACACAACAGCAACCTACAATTATTTTCGACTTCACGGAGTTGACAAGATCTAGGCTTCGACCATTTTGAAACCTTACATTGCTCCTAAACATTCCTTCCATTTATGGTTGAATATTAAGGGTAGATTACAAGCGAAAGACAAACTGAATTTCTTAGATATATATACTGAATGATGTTTCTCCCATTGGCCTGTTGAAACACAGTATCACTTATTCTTTGAATGCACTTTGAGCAGCAAAGTTTGGAAACGAATTAGAGATTGGATAGGTATAACGAGATCGATGGGGACTATTGCTAGTGCTTATCACATCTGGATAGCTCGAAATGGACTAGATTTTGAAGTCCTTAGACCTAATGAAGACATCATTGTGAGAAGGATCAAAACACATGTATACAAACCACTTTTTATTTTGTATCCTCATGTTTTGAGCATTTATGAAAATTTAGCTATTAGGGTCTAATTTGTCATAATTTGTTTTAAAATTGAGTTGTAGTTATGCCTTTCCTTTTGCTCTGGTATGCTAGGTACATGTATGATTTGATCCCATTATTTTCCCTGGAATGCTCGGTGCATTTGTATTTATTATTGCACTACTCTCCCGGGTATGCCTGGAGTATTTGTAGTCATTTGAATCTCTTTATTCCTCTATTTTAACTTATCTCTTGGGTATGTCCAGTGTATTTGTATTCTGTACAAGAAATATTAACAGGGATATGCTCGGTATGTTTTCAGTATAGTTTTTTCAAGTCATCCTGAGTATGCTTAGTGTATTTGTATGTTGTACAGGAAATATCATTCGGAATATCTCGGTGTATTTCCTGTATGGCTTTGTTGGGTCATATTAGGCACTTTGCCTATTTTGTTCTTGGATGCGTCCAAGTTATGTATTCTATCCATTTAGTGGACATTTTGTCCCGGGTATGCCCAGTGTTTTTGTAGTTTTTGATAACATTTTTATCATGAGCGAGTTTATTCCTTGACTGAGTTCGAGGTTTTGATTGGGTTATTTTACCTTGGCTACATCTGAAAAATTCGAGTAGGTTTTATTTACCGGTTGCATCTGAGTATATTGATAAGTGTATTTTATACACTTATTTCTATCATAAAAATAGGATTTTATTTGTTCATTTGAGAATATTTACTATTGATTTCTTTATTATTTCTTTATATTTCAAAAATTGTCCCAAAGTCGAGAAAGTAAAAGAATTGAAGTCATTTGGATGATAAAAGTGCTAAACGATGCAAATCAAGAGTTGATAAAGTAAATCAAGTGCTCAATTTGAAGAAAAATCAAATATTAAAGAAATCAGAAATTTAGGGACTAAATTGCAACAATCGAAAAGTTGAGGGACCTGTTGTGCAATAAAAGATTAAGGACCAACTTAACCAAAACCAAAAGATGAAAATTTCCAAAATTGCCTTCAACCGGAGAATCGTGTGGTTGCACGACCATCTTTACAGAAAACCGAGCCCGAACATTCAATATAGTGTGGTCGCACGGTAATATTCTAGGTCTGTCTGTGGGATTTTTTAGGGATTTTCAACAGAATTCTCATCTCTTTTGAACTAATTTCGAGCATACCTATTTATACATGACTCGAGGCACGAGATTAGAGGTTGCCACTTGTCATACTTCATGCCAAAATGCTGTCCAATTGCTGAGGATCCATTCATGGCCGAATCCAAGATTGAAGAATAAGGATCAAGGAGATGAACGATGTGACTTCTATTCATTTTTCTTGTGAATTATCTTTAATCATGTGTCTAGGCTAGATTTTATTGTTGGAATTGTGATGATACTTTAGTTTCCTGATTCTATGTTTTGACTTGTTATTTAATTTACGTTTTCTATGAGTTTGATGCAATTAATTATATTTTTATTTTTATCTATGATTGGGAAACATAATTATTGATGTTTGTGATGACTATCAATGTTCGAAAGAGTAAGAGATTATTAGACCTTGATTAATTATCACAAAATCCAATAGGGAATAGAAATATATCCATATACTTTGTATTATCCACAATAGTATTTGCAATTCTTTTTGTTGACCACAAAATCCGGCTGGACCTTGGACCAACACGTCTCAGCTCCTCCCTCTTGAACACGTGGATCTCCTGCGCACTAAGACAAACAATCAGCTTGCAAAGGGGGCCGAGGTGGCTCCCGTTTGCACTCCGATGCCTAAGTCAGTGCTCATTTTAGGCAAATATATATTGGGTGCGGGAAATAAAAGTGTGTAAAAGAGAGAAAAGGGAGTGAGAGAAATATAGATTTAAGAGTGAGAAATTGCTAACCCCTTACTTGGAGGCAATTGTGCTTCATTTATAGTGGAACTTCTTGTCTCGGATTGCGACACGTGGCATACTTTACACTTGTCATCACCCTAGCTTATGGATGTGACATTCTTGCTTTTCAATCGTAATCATTGCTACACTTCGTAGGGGATGGGCGCCTGTCACGTCCGGGTAAAGGCAGTGTCCCATCACTGACTCCATCTCTCTCTTCTGGTCAACGCCAAAAAGCGCCCCGGCTGAGTATAAAGCACATCGGCTGGGCGTTTAACCAGGTCGGTTAAAGAGGCTAGCTTGGCATACCACCTCGGCATTCATCTCAAGGTGATATTCCAGGCCTCAGCTGTGGGTTAAGGTCCATTGGGCCATCGCTGGCGGATCACTGTACCTTTCTTTGGGCCCGGAGTCAACACTTTTAATGTTTTTCTACACATTTGTATTCGTCATAAAAATATAATTGAGTCATGTGTAGAAAAATGTGTTAATTCTTGTCCGAAAGGGAGTCTTAGCAATATTAACAATATGGATTTTCAAAGCTCATGGATTGCATTTAAATGATTTAATCAAAACATGTATGATGGAACAAAGTGGATTCACAATTCTAACATCTTTATTGCATCGTTTTCTCAAAACAAAATTTCATTGCTTTCTAGTTTAATTGTTATTTTAGTTTTTTCAAAAAAAATTCTCAAATCAAAGTTCTAGTTCCAGTTAAGGTTATTAATCTAAAACATAATTTACACAATCCTCGTGAGAACGATATTCAGACTCATATCCACTTTATTACTTGCGTGATCCGTACATTTGCGGTCAGTAAACATATATTGTTCTGGTAATTAGTCCTTGGCTGTGTCTGAGTATGGATGTCAACAAGCCGAGCCGAAAATCAATGCTCGAGTTTTTAGGGGTCGAACTTTTTTTGGTCCGAGTCGTGTCGAGTTAATGTTCGTCCTAAAAAATAAGGCTAGATTCGAGCTTTTTCTGAGCCGAGCTGGGCCGAGTCACGAGGTTTTACTTATTTTTATTTTTATAAAAAAAATTTCATAAATTTGTTATTGAAAATGTATATATACAACGAGCTCGTTGTCGAATTTCAAAGCCAGAGCTCGCAACCAGCCTTTTTTTTGGCTCGAGTCGAGCCAAAGCTCGTGTCTCAAAAAAAGCTCGAATTGAGTTTTGACTCGAAATCTCGAGCCGCGAGCCGAGCTAAATCCTGGGTTTTAGCCGAGCTCAAGCGGCTCGAGTCGACCAACCATTTTACCATCCCTAGTTCGAGTTTAACCAGGTATTTCTAGCATTGTTAGTTTTGTTGACAATACATGTTTGTTTTTCTACTTGAGTATGTCCCGTGTATGTGTATCACTTTTTTTTTTTGAAAAGGACTTTTGCATTCAAAGAAGAAAGAGGTTCATTCCCTAGCAGTAAGACTAGACGAAATGAACCTAGAAATACAATCATCACAAATATGATTATATGTAGTAAAAATAGCAAATTGTGCAAGCTTGTGGACTACTAAGTTCCTCTCACGAGGGACAAAGTAACAAGAACCACAATTATTACTAATCAAAAGATCACGAACATCACACAGAACGTTGGCATTGGGGTCACAACGATTATGTGAGATCAAACTTTGGATAACCCGAAGAGCATCTGTAGCGACCAAAAATTTTTACGCAATTTAATAATTATTTCAATTTTCGAAAATCGTGTCGTTGCGATCTCACCCATTTTTACGTTAACGTCACGACGCGTTCGTCTAGTCAAGTCGAGAAATATCGAGTCAATTCGATTTTAAATTTAATTCCGAATTTCTAAAATTTTATTATTTTAATTATTTATTTAAATTATTATTTTCAAAATCATTTTAAATTTCAAATTACATCAAGATCATCTTATCAGATCCATTTTCCAATTTCAGTTGAATTCACGCGTATTATCTCCTAGATCTCCGTGCTTGTGTATCCAAACCCCATAAAATTCCTAACAAATCCACCAACTCCAATTAACTCCACCCCCATACCTATCATACCCCCCACTAACATCAAACTCATTCTTCCACTCACCTAACCCATACTCTATTGCTCTCACTCCCCCCGACACCCTCTTTTATACATTACACCACCTTCATCACCAGCCCACTGTCGAGACCCCAAATCATCAGCACCACCACTATGCCTCCTTCCATATACACGCACAAACCTCACCATTATCCAGTGTCAACCACAACCGCCGCCAACATCAACCCAAAATCGAACCCAAAGAAGTTGGACCACCACTCAACCACCAAATGCTGCAGCCACCTCCATCTCCACTGGCCCTCTCAATCGGACCACCAACCTCCACAGTCACGACCTGCACCCAAGCTCCACTGCATCATCAGCCGCAAGCTCCAACACTACCATCTCCACACACAGACCACTCCTCTGGACTCCAACCACTCCGCCACCTCCATCACACCCTCATCACAAACCTATGCCCCAACAACAATACACCAACAAACCGCAACCAACCTGCAACCCAGGATTCACGCACACACAACCATCGCACCATCATTCCAAATCCCAGCTGCCCAGCCACGTCCAATCGTCACCACCATCATCACTACAACCATGACCGCAGACCACAACACCAATCATCATCATCATCATCATCATCACCACTCACCCCCAAACCACCGCCTGCAACCAAGCACCTCCAACACCGTCACCACTGCCTCTGTCCACGGCCCACCTCACAAATCGCAACCCAAAACCAAAAAGAAAACTTAACCCAAAAACAACCCAAAGTAGATAAGTCCATAACCTACCTCAACCGCCGGGTTCCTCGCCGGAAAATCGCGATTCGAGCCTCGTATTACCTCGGTTTTGACACTCAATCTCGTACCAAACTTGAACCCCATCCCTACCGCCGCTCGCCGCGTCCGCGTTTCGCCGGCGAAATCGCCGGAGCAGGTGGCGTTTCCCCCTCCCAGTCGCACCTCCGCTTCTCTCTCTCTCTTCGCTGCAGATCGAAAATGGATGGGTAGAGAGAGAAAGATCTGATTTTTATATATATTGATTTTCAGCAAATTTACATCTTAGTCCCCATCTTTTATAACCGTTCAAAACAGTCCCTATAGTTTAAATATTTTTAAATCTTACTTTAAAGTTTCAAAAGTTATTATTTAGCCCTAAGTATCAAACTCATTTCAGTCCCTGTAGATTTAATTCATTTGATTTTAAGTTCAAGTTTTACAAGTTATCTATTTCAGTACCTCAAAGTTTTAAATTGTTTCAAATCGGTCCCTATAGTTTTTAAAACTTATAATTTCAGCCCCTAAGTTTCGAAACGATTTTAACCAGCCCCTTCATTTTTAAAATCTATTATTTCAGCCCTATAGTAATATTTATTTGAGCTTCGACCCAACTTTTGAAAAATTTACATTGTAGTCCCTCAGCTTTCAAAATTATTCATTTTAGTCCATCAACTTTCAAATCATCAATTTAAGTCCCCAAATCGTAATATATCATTTTAAACTCTAGATTTCAAAAGACTAATTCGACTTGATCTTCTAATTGGCTAGACGAAGCGTACGGAGATTTTAAAGGAGTTAAGTCGTTTCCCGCTCAACTTTGCACTCGTCGGATTTAAGGTAGACTCTTATCTACAAATTTACGTTTTTCAAAAGTGCGCATCAATAATTATTTGATTTATAAGTTTAGCATGTATGATTGTATTCATGAGAATTACTTGCTTAAATGCATGAGAACTTGAACTTTATGTTCATGAGAATTACTTGCTTAAATGCATGAGAACTTGAACTTTATGTTCATGAGAATTACTTGCTTAAATGCATGAGAACTTGAACTTTATGTTCATGAGAATACTGGTGATCGTTAGACACCTGAGACTTGAATATCATGATTATGTGTTTTAATTTATAACGTTAAATGATTATTATGCGCGAGTCTACTGAGTATTTCCATGAAATGCTCAACCCGTTTTTAAAAATCTTTTACAGATTTCGGAGACGGTGGCGAGTGATGGGCAATGACGAAAAATTACAAATTGATATTTTTAAAAGTCGTGAGCTTTGAAATAATTATTTCATTTTATCAAGAATTGTCATTTTTATAAATTTGTACGAATTTACCTATTCCATTTGAATTATCGCTAAACTTTTATTCAATAAATGCGATATTTAACATTTAATCATTTTCCGCAACAAAACTTTTATTCAAGAATTTAGAAAAGTGACGTTCCCGGCTCCTCGGAACTCGGGGCGTTACAGCTTGGTATCAGAGCCAGTCTGCGTTTCTGTAGACTGGTAAGTTTTCAAAAAGAAATTTTCAAGAAAACGTTTTTCGTTATGTAATTATTAATGAAGATTGCCACTGTCATCATTCGTCCCACCGACTCCGAGGTAAAGAAGTATAAGATGTTTAGAGTTATTTCAGTATTTCGAATACTTATTTTACTGATTTGTGAGAAAGAATGAAGTGTATTTCGATACTTATGATTTATGAGAAAGAGAAAGAAGATTTATGATGTCGTTATGCTTGTCAAAACTTACTTGCTTAAACGCATGAGAAAGAAGTAAAGACTATGAGTACGACTCGGATAAGGCCCCAGCGAGGGAGCCGGCTCGTTACTAAAGAGAAAGAGATTTTATCTGCAAAAAAAAAAAAAAAAAAAAAAATGAGTTTTGAAGCATAACGAGAAATTTTTTTTCAGAAAGAAAAGAAAAGAAAGAGAACGAGTGTTGAGCATAATGAGAATAATATGACTTAAGAATGATATTATAATAATTTTGTCCTCGAACTTAGAAATGATGAACCCTAACTGGACTTTGCATAATTTATTTTAGACATGACACCATTTACGAGAAGTCAAAAGAAAGGATTAGACAATATTTTCGGAATATATCAACGAGAGATAGCAAGCCAATTTTATGAAGATGTGATAAGATGTTGAGATTATGAGTAATATGATTTTATTGAGACTTGTATGAGAAGAATTATGAAATTCGAGATTTAAAGTTTTGATTCTAAATTATTGGGAATTAAGAATTGATATTGTGTTTGAGTAAGTGAATTATGCCTCTATGTTGAAGAGAAATTTATTATGAAGTTTGACCTTGTGAAGAAATTTTGGAAATATTGATTTGTGGTATATATTTTATAAGTATGATGAATGAGTGGTCATTTGAGCCAATTAATGTATTGAAGAAGTGATATCGTGATATTGGAAAATATGATTTGAGATCGTTATGTTGAGGAATGATGAATTAATTTTCTGGGATATTTTGGTAGTATTGAAGTATGTTGGAATTGTTGCCAATATTTAATCGTGGTGGTCAGATGTGGAATATAACTACAGGTTGTTATTGTTGGTTATGAAGTATACCTACAGGTTGGATAAGTCCATATTACAAGGGAGACTCTGTCCGGAATTTTATCAGTTTGAGTTAAGAGCATGGTATGGTAAAGCAACCAACTAAGAGAATTGAGGTTAGACTTGCAAGTTCATTTACACCGCAAGCAAGATTTAGTAAGTGATATAGAGGGATAATGACTCTTGAGATATTTTTGGCTTCTTCGAAGTATGATCATTTTGTAATGGATATAGTTTTATTGAGGTGCTCTCCTTGTCTCAAAATTTCAAACAAGATGGTGTATGCAACTACTGGGATGTCAAGGTACATTTTGAAAGATGAGTGAAGATAAATATTTTGGTGTTATTGAGAAGAATCTTGATTATTTTTGAGAACGAATTGAGTACTAGTTGGAGATGATCACTTGTATTGGAGAATATTATAAATGATGAGGATATATGATAATACTGTTGATTTGTTTTGGAAGTTGATTGGTAGATGATGCGTAAGATTTGGTTGTTTACAAGTAATAAGATTATTTGGAAAAGTCAGTTATCATGAATGAGAGACATTGGAAGTATTTTACAGTATGACGCCCTTAAAGTATCGAGATTTATTATAGTGAGAATTTGGAGACATATGATCGAATGATTGGGACTATGTGAGATTATGATAATGGTCATAAGGTCGTTTGAATATTAAGGGTGCAATAGATGATTATAAGGAGTAATGTGATGATGAGAACTGAAGGTGGCGATGTATTGAGATTATGAAGTAAGTTGACTTTTCATGAATCAGTTATGCTATATTTGGTTCTAAGTAGAATTCGAGGAAAGATGAGTCACAGTCATGGAAATGAATCAGGGTTTCCTCGTAATGTGAATGATTCACAGATGTACATTAAGTTTTCATTTATGATATTAGAAGATCATGAGAGAAAATTGTTTGATGAAAGTGATGACAGAAATTTTATCAGGTCCTAAATTTGCTCAAGTATTGCAGAAGTAATGCATTGGAACGGAGGAAAGTTTATGATAAGATCCTACCTTGAAATTTTGGAAAGAGTTACTAAGGGTATCTTGGTTCGAAAATAAGAAATGTAATTTTATGTAATTGTCCGTGTGGAAATGAGGATCAGACTTCACAGTAATGCCTTATTACGGAGTAGTGTGCAGAAATAGTGACTTATGGCAGAATCCAAGGTTTATTTAGTTTAAGAGATTGATATATAATCTTAGTGAGCAGATTGACGTACAAGGTTCACGTGATAGAGATGATGGTTATTATATTGAAATCTTAGAGAGATTGATATGATTATTTGAGGTCATATGATGCGACGATAAGTGACATGTTACATGATTACTACAAGATATGGTGACTAGACGGGTAATAGATGTTATGGTTATCCCGCGAAGGATTGTGTGAATATATGGAGTCAATTGATCTCATTTTGATGGGTTATTGCATTATGGTGAAATATTACCTACGATTAAGAATCTTCATTTTGAGTCATAAGATATAGAGATTTATTTAAGATTTTGGTTATGCAGTTCTGATTACTTGTTACCAGTTGTACTTTTGATGTGAGTAAGATATTTTACTACAATGATGGAAAACTCGAGATGATCAGTTGCGTGACTTTTTCTTATAATAGAATTGTATCTTTGGGTTAAGTAAACTTGATGAGGAATCTTATATGGTTCGCAGAAGTCTTATTTATTGGTGATAGATTTAATCAGAGTATTGTTCATAGTGTGACATGAATTGAAGTTGGAGAAGAGGAGAAATTGTATATGGAACTTCAGATTGGGAAGTAAGTGAGGTTTCTTAAGTTGAGAATATCAGATTTGATTCTTATGATGATACTTTAAGTACCTTTGTCCTCAGCTAGAATGAGTATGTGATATCAAGTACTTGATACATGATTTAAAAGTATGGATTAAAGAATTTAAGTTGAAATTTCTTCAATTTCGAAAAGGAAGGTTCAGTCGAGTTTGGAAATGATTACGTTTGTAAATCTTTTTCAGAAAGATTCTGCCAAGTTTGAGTTTGTACCCAAATGTTTTGGAATTGATACCGCGTTTCTATGTTTTGAGTGATAAGGTATTATTCTTGATCAATCTTCTTGGTTTCTAGTTTAAGCATTTGAATAATTGATGGTTATATCGTGGATTCGATATCAGTATAGATTCTGGAAAGTTTGGGAATAGAAGGTTAATGAATGAGTTAATAAGTTGGATAATGACGGATGATTGATTGAGTTCTACTCAATAGCTATCGAGCGTATTTTCGCATAGCTTCGTATGAGGTACAGATATATGTTAGAGAGGTTGTCCGATTTCATGTATTGTTAGTGTTCATTTTTCGGATAGAGATTCGAGATTTACTTCGAGATTTGGAACAGTTTACATGTGGCAATGGGTACTAAATTATACCATCTCCAGATTCAGACATTGAAAGATATGTTTATGGCATGTGTTCTAGACCCAAATGGTAAATGAGAGACACGTTTTTCCATTAGTAGAATTTGCTTACAATAACAGTTTTCGGGCTACCATTGTTATGTCACCAAACGAAGCACAGTATGGGTGAAGATGTCGATCGCCAATCTATTGGGATAAAGTTAATGAGAAGAAATCATTGGGTTCAGAATTAATTGAGAAGAACAGTTGATGCTATCGAGAAGATCAGAGTACGAATTAGAGCTGCCCAAGACAGACAGAATAGTTATGCCGATCAAAGAAGAAAAGACTTAATGTTGGAGATTAGAGAGAAAGTGTTCTTGCAAGTAACTCATATGAAGGGTAATTTTCGTTTCGACAAGAACGGGAAATTTGGTATTGTTTCATCGGACCATTTGAAATACTAGAGAAGTGGATGATGTGGCTTATTGTTGGCTTTGCCACCAGAACTTGCAGTTGTTCACGATATTTTTTCATGTTTCTCTGTTAAGAGGGTACGTTCGTGATCTTAGTCATGTGGTGAATTATCAGTCTATTTCAGTGAAGAAGAATTTGACTTATGAAGAGACACTTATGTGCATAGTAGAGAGAAAAGTCCATGTCTTAAGAAACAAAGAGATTCCATTAGTCAAAGTCCAGTGAGGTAGACATGATAGCGATAATGCTATCTGAGATAAAGAAGAAGAAGAAGCATGGTTAAGTATCCAGAAAGAACGGATCAAATAAGTTTAATTTCGAGGACGAAATTATTTTAAGGGGGTAAGGTTGTAGCGACCAAGAATTTTTACGCAATTTAATAATTATTTCAATTTTCGAAAATCGTGTCGTTGCGATCTCACCCATTTTTACGTTAACGTCACGACGCGTTCGTCTAGTCAAGTCGAGAAATATCGAGTCAATTCGATTTTAAATTTAATTCCGAATTTCTAAAATTTTATTATTTTAATTATTTATTTAAATTATTATTTTCAAAATCATTTTAAATTTCAAATTACATCAAGATCATCTTATCAGATCCATTTTCCAATTTCAGTTGAATTCACGCGTATTATCTCCTAGATCTCCGTGCTTGTGTATCCAAACCCCATAAAATTCCTAACAAATCCACCAACTCCAATTAACTCCACCCCCATACCTATCATACCCCCCACTAACATCAAACTCATTCTTCCACTCACCTAACCCATACTCTATTGCTCTCACTCCCCCCGACACCCTCTTTTATACATTACACCACCTTCATCACCAGCCCACTGTCGAGACCCCAAATCATCAGCACCACCACTATGCCTCCTTCCATATACACGGACAAACCTCACCATTATCCAGTGTCAACCACAACCGCCGCCAACATCAACCCAAAATCGAACCCAAAGAAGTTGGACCACCACTCAACCACCAAATGCTGCAGCCACCTCCATCTCCACTGGCCCTCTCAATCGGACCACCAACCTCCACAGTCACGACCTGCACCCAAGCTCCACTGCATCATCAGCCGCAAGCTCCAACACTACCATCTCCACACACAGACCACTCCTCTGGACTCCAACCACTCCGCCACCTCCATCACACCCTCATCACAAACCTATGCCCCAACAACAATACACCAACAAACCGCAACCAACCTGCAACCCAGGATTCACGCACACACAACCATCGCACCATCATTCCAAATCCCAGCTGCCCAGCCACGTCCAATCGTCACCACCATCATCACTACAACCATGACCGCAGACCACAACACCAATCATCATCATCATCATCATCATCACCACTCACCCCCAAACCACCGCCTGCAACCAAGCACCTCCAACACCGTCACCACTGCCTCTGTCCACGGCCCACCTCACAAATCGCAACCCAAAACCAAAAAGAAAACTTAACCCAAAAACAACCCAAAGTAGATAAGTCCATAACCTACCTCAACCGCCGGGTTCCTCGCCGGAAAATCGCGATTCGAGCCTCGTATTACCTCGGTTTTGACACTCAATCTCGTACCAAACTTGAACCCCATCCCTACCGCCGCTCGCCGCGTCCGCGTTTCGCCGGCGAAATCGCCGGAGCAGGTGGCGTTTCCCCCTCCCAGTCGCACCTCCGCTTCTCTCTCTCTCTTCGCTGCAGATCGAAAATGGATGGGTAGAGAGAGAAAGATCTGATTTTTATATATATTGATTTTCAGCAAATTTACATCTTAGTCCCCATCTTTTATAACCGTTCAAAACAGTCCCTATAGTTTAAATATTTTTAAATCTTACTTTAAAGTTTCAAAAGTTATTATTTAGCCCTAAGTATCAAACTCATTTCAGTCCCTGTAGATTTAATTCATTTGATTTTAAGTTCAAGTTTTACAAGTTATCTATTTCAGTACCTCAAAGTTTTAAATTGTTTCAAATCGGTCCCTATAGTTTTTAAAACTTATAATTTCAGCCCCTAAGTTTCGAAACGATTTTAACCAGCCCCTTCATTTTTAAAATCTATTATTTCAGCCCTATAGTAATATTTATTTGAGCTTCGACCCAACTTTTGGAAAATTTACATTGTAGTCCCTCAGCTTTCAAAATTATTCATTTTAGTCCATCAACTTTCAAATCATCAATTTAAGTCCCCAAATCGTAATATATCATTTTAAACTCTAGATTTCAAAAGACTAATTCGACTTGATCTTCTAATTGGCTAGACGAAGCGTACGGAGATTTTAAAGGAGTTAAGTCGTTTCCCGCTCAACTTTGCACTCGTCGGATTTAAGGTAGACTCTTATCTACAAATTTACGTTTTTCAAAAGTGCGCATCAATAATTATTTGATTTATAAGTTTAGCATGTATGATTGTATTCATGAGAATTACTTGCTTAAATGCATGAGAACTTGAACTTTATGTTCATGAGAATTACTTGCTTAAATGCATGAGAACTTGAACTTTATGTTCATGAGAATTACTTGCTTAAATGCATGAGAACTTGAACTTTATGTTCATGAGAATACTGGTGATCGTTAGACACCTGAGACTTGAATATCATGATTATGTGTTTTAATTTATAACGTTAAATGATTATTATGCGCGAGTCTACTGAGTATTTCCATGAAATGCTCAACCCGTTTTTAAAAATCTTTTACAGATTTCGGAGACGGTGGCGAGTGATGGGCAATGACGAAAAATTACAAATTGATATTTTTAAAAGTCGTGAGCTTTGAAATAATTATTTCATTTTATCAAGAATTGTCATTTTTATAAATTTGTACGAATTTACCTATTCCATTTGAATTATCGCTAAACTTTTATTCAATAAATGCGATATTTAACATTTAATCATTTTCCGCAACAAAACTTTTATTCAAGAATTTAGAAAAGTGACGTTCCCGGCTCCTCGGAACTCGGGGCGTTACAGCCTCACTCTCGTTAGCTTTAATTGGCATCTTCCTCTCCACTGCAAGTAAGATGCCTTCTTTAATAACCAGGACCTCTGTCAGTTCAACATTTCCGAAGCTCCAAACACATCAAGAAAAAAGTAGCATGGATCACCCCCAAATCATCTCTAAACCAACCCCCAAGGCCAAAGAACCCATCCTCTTTCCTTACTGCTTCATCTGTCACTAGAATAAGCCCTTCTGACCTCCCAGAAGGACCTTCCCATCTCGTCTGGACTATGGACTTACTTTCCCAAATGGAACCTTCATGTCTATTTGCAGCCTCAAAATCACTTATCTGACATAGCACAAGCCCGTGTATGTGTATCACTTTTTGATCTATATATATTTATATTTTCGATAAGGAATTTTTTTTTTGTAAAGCTTGTTTTTCAATTCCGAAGTTCAAATAGATGTGGTGGGGCAATTTCCACGAGAAGAATCCAACTATACCCCTCTTACGCTAGGATAGTTGGATACCTATTTATTTTGCACGTGAGAGGCCAGAGGGAATGCAAATGACTTCCCACCTGGAATTCCCTACATTGAATAAATTCAGAACCCGATGCCAAAATCACACTTCCATAAGTTGGAGAATCTCAAAAATTTCTGCCCTCAACAATGAAAGGCGAGCTCTTCAGTGCTGCTTTTCTGTCATCTCTATTTGTGTAAATGTTGGTCAAACCCATCTTTCACTTATGCCCACCAACTTTACATTTTTTTTAATCACATATTTTTACTCTTCATATTTTAACCACAAATCAATTTATAAATGCTACAATATTATCGAACAGAGTCTAAACAAATTTTTTTTATTTAACAATTTCGACTATTGAAGATTTATCCATCATTTTATACTTCATGAAAAAAATTGATCACAAAAATATTAACACGTCTTTATTTATAAAGTATAAACAATATTATACGCAATCGTTGTAAACAGGTTCCCAAAATATGTTTAAGCCTATGTAATTTACACAATCATTATAATTTATAAAAACACTCAAATAATTTTTTAATCATACACATTTTCTTTCTACTTTTTAACCACTTATTTTACTTTAAAAAATAAATAATCAATTTACAATTTCGAAATATATGCATGTGTAAAAAGTAATAGTAATTCGAAAAAAATGTGAAAAAAATTTATGTTCTGTTCGTTAATACTATAGCAATTATAAATCTATTTATTTATATTTTCGATATAAAATGTGTGACTGAAAAGTTGAGAGAAAAAATGTATGTAGTTAAAAAGCAGTTTGATAAATTGTGTTAGAGAGTGTTTGGTTGCTTCTCTCTCCCATTTACATTGATTTATTTGAATTCTCTAGGGAAATGTGTGATTAAAAATTGAAGATAAAAACGTACGTGATTAAAAGTTAATTTCAAAAACTGTGTAATTTAAATTTTAGGTTTAAAAAGAGCAGTCAAACAAAGGCTAAATTTATTTATAACAGTGTGCATTCGACGGCCATTGCGGAATGGTTTATAAACAATTTTTTAAGTTACACAATTTTTCAAATTATTTTATATTTATACACATTTTTTTTCTTTAATTTTTATCTAAGCACTTGACCTAGAAATCACAAAAAACAAAAAGAAAAACCATATCTTCGCCGTCGAACCGTCCGTTAATAGTCATGAATTCTGATTGCGTTAAAAATGCTGTGCCACAGAGGTCACCAATGGTGTGTGTGCCAGATAGGGGCACCCCTAGTCTTAGCTCTGACTGATGCCTAGACCCACTCTCAACCCATCCACGTGGATAATTATTTTCTTGATGTCACGTGCATGACTGACTGCATAACGGCTCTTTTGTTTTGTTGATTTATTATTATATAGGGTTTTGATCTAATATTCACCGTGGGTTTCTTATGAAACCCACACCCACCCCCTATGGTGGGTGGATAGTAGGGCCCGCCCGCCATTATCCAACCCCATCCGTCACATGACGGATGAGTTTTATAACTAGTGTCCATCATGGGCACTAGATCATTTCCCATATTATATAACCAATTAAATTCTTGTATTTGCAGCTAATTACTGATTACACAGTACAATTTTGATGCCTCTGTTCAGATATTTGTTTTTTTTTTTTTTAAATCAATTTTTAAATTACACAATTTCTCAAATCAATCTCTAATTTTAAACATTTTCTCTCTTCACTTTTTAACCATTCATTTACCTAAAAAAAATAAAAAAACTACTTTAATTTTTTCCTTTTTGCCAAAGCCGCCGAACAGGGGCTAAAGATTTCTTGAGATATGGTAATAGAATGGAACTACTAAGTACTAACTAGGGATGGCTAGTGCTCGACCGGACTGAGGCTCGTCGCTTTTGTCACAAGCATTTCACGAGTCGAGTTGAGTTACAAAAAAATATTCATCCTAATTTGGACGGCATCTCAATACCCTCGATGTGACTTCATCATTCACCGTAACCAGACTCCCATTTATTATCTCATTCATCTCCACGCAATTATCCGCTGCTACTACATCATCTTAAACAAAACAATGTGGATGTAAGTGTTATAATCTAGATCACTACAAGAATCCGGCCCAACAGAGACGACAAAAGTTGTCTCTATTGGTTATTAGAGACGACTTTTGTCGTCTCAATTAGTCGTCCCTGTAGGTCCGTGACTGAAGATAATTAGAGACGACTCTGTCGTCTCTGTTTCATCTGGGGCAATTGAGACGACTTTTAGAGACGACATTGTAGTCTCTATTTGTGAAAAATATTTAATTAATTTTCTATTTATTTATTTTGACCCGATTCAATCCCTTTTTAACCCGACCCAAATCTCGATCCGAACCATCGACCCACGAATTTTCTTTAATTCATATGATAATTGTGCATGACAAGGATTCGAACTTGGGACCTAAGTGTTGGGTGGTGATGTCCCAACCACTAAGACAATTGAATTCTTGTGTTAAATTTTGTTTTAAATAATATATTAATTTAACTTAATAATATTTTCTTAACAAATTAACTTTAATATTAATTATATAAATGTAAATAATTAAAAATGTCAACAAACAAATAGCAAAATTTTAAAAAATAAGAATAATTTTTTTTTTAAAAAAAAAAAACAGAATAGAGACGACAAAAAAGTCGTCTCTATTAGTCGACAAATAGAGACGACATAGTCGTCTCTATTGGTTGATCAATAGAGGACGAATTTTCGTGTCGTCTCTAATTTTTCATTTTTTTCGTTCATTTTTCTTGTAGTGGATCCAATCGTTTGACCAAACATTTACTAATATATTTGATGCATTTAATATATATGACATATCTGTTATTTAATTGATTTATAATAATATTATTATTCTTGCAAATTAAATCAATAGAGTCCATAGAGTAAAATCTTGATAACTTGTTAATCACAATGATTTGTGATTGTGAGATATAAGTTAAAATTGAATCTTAAATATCATCGGTCGTAAAGTAATATCGAGATATAAATATTTTTATTAAAGATAGACCAATACGTGTGTTATCGCCCACTTTAGAAGTGAGTAACTGATCTCACAAGCTAAGATGTACAGACATCTAATCGAACACGTTTATGTTTTATTAAGAGAACAAAATATTGGAGACCCACAGTAAAGATTCCACATGGATAATTATCTGAGTGTCGTGGTTAATCTCTAATGTTCGTTAGTGAAATTGATCATTTAACTTGAAGTCATCATAGTATCTTATGTGAGGACAGTCATACTTTGGCGATGTCGAATGTTGCTCTGAAGGAAGCTGCTAATACGAACGGGTATGTCAAGAATCATATGAAAGTTGTGAATGATCAATATATGATTCATCACTTTTAGATAGTACGAGATTATAATCTACGTTTTATTTAGTTAAGTCGATATTAAAATCCTTGACCAAGGTGAATTCATAAAGTCGAAAATAGTTTCGACGTTTATTGACTTAAGAGCGAAATAAAAGATATGATCAATAGACGAGATTGATACATTTTCATATCTTATAATTGATCGGATCATATTGACGAAGGGATTATAGTTTTATGATAAACGAACAAGTTTGATTTTGTTACACCACGAGACATTCCCGTCACATATATTGCCCGACACATTGCTAGATGTCAATTTGGGACAACTAATGTGAATTAATTAATTTAGGAGAATTAATTATTAATTGAAAAGAGAGTTTTAATTAATCTTATTTTGATTAAATTAAAATAATAATTCACGTCGTTCGATATCGTGATCGGGAACCTAGAGGAGTACACACAATGAGAGAACTAGAATATTGTAATTATAATCAATTAATAACAAGTGTTCAACATTTGTAGAATTAATTAATTATGTTGTTTATTAAGGGACTCGAGTTAATTAATTGGATTGATTAACTAATGTCTCTTATTTAAGTAATTGGATTAATTAAACTACATGGACCAGGTCGTGTTTAAGTTATGGGTCAAACTCACTTTGACTTATATTAATGAATAATTAGGGTTTGGAAAAAGTTAGACCTAATTCATAATTCTATTGCTAAGACAAATAGAGAGAAACTCTAGCCTCTGATTCTTGTTCTTTCGTGTGGATCATCTTTGAATACTGGACAATTGAACAGCTACAACATGCAAGTGGATCAAAGAAATCAAGATTCTTAAATTTGTATGCAAGAACATTAAGAGGTAAATGTTCTTATCGTGATTTCTATCTAAATACAAAATAAATATTTGTTTGAGAATTGAAAATATGTTAATTTTCGCTGTGCGTGATTAAGTAAATTTCCAAAAGTGGATTCATGTTTTGGACAACACTAATACATGTTAAAACATTTCATCCTTAACATATTCAACCCAACATATTTAACATAAACACGCAACAACAATCGTTTTAACAGGGCCGTACATGTGGTCATGAGGGCCTAAGGTGAACTTCTAAATTGGGCCCTAGCTTGTGCAATTTTTTTCCCTTTTTTTAACTATAGTCGACATGTTCCAAAAATTACAAACATTTTTGGGCTATGGACATACTAGAGGGCTTGCCGGTGATTAATAATAGGGCTCAAATTCTTTTTTTTTTTTTAATGACAAATCAATTTTGAGCCTATTAGTTTGGGTCATAAGTTGGGGGCCCAAGGCGGCCACCTACTAGGCCTGCCATCAGGTACGGCCCTGCGTTTTAAACATGTAATTTTCTTTGTTGACACTGATGAAACAAAACATTACTGAAAATCTGTAGTACAATACCTCCAGCACATTACCGTGTAACACTCCAGTTACTAACAAATGGATCTATTAGAAATACATGAATACAATGAAACTCTTTTGCACACATCAAGCACTATCTGTGTTTGAAAAAAAAAAATGTTTTTGACCACACATCTGATCCTCGCACACAAACTTCTTATTTTGGTGCATTATATCTCGATTCTTAACTGAAATGAAGGATATGAACTTATCCAGACCTTACATTGTACAGTGGTGAAGAAGATGATTACTCCAGTCCAGTGGAAACGACGTAGTATTTTTGGCTGGATGGGAGGTGTCAAGTGGAGGCGGGAGGATCTTTGGCTGGATGAATTAGTCATGTGTTTGCTCCAGTTTGATGGAGAGAAATTTGAGATTGAAATCAGTAGAAAAATCGCAAGATTGTGTTTTTCTGTCAACTCGCAGGTCAAACTACTCATACAAGTAGCAAAATTCTTGTTAAAAATTAAATTGTGTTTGCTGCTAATTACACTTTTGATAAGTTTAAGATTCTCGAGATATTGTTATGGAATGAAACTAGGGATGACTCGGGCTTGAGCCGGCTTTAACTCATTCAAGCTTTTGTCACAAATAATTCATGAGTCGAGTTGAGTTGTGCCGCACAATTCAATTGCCATCAATAGATGGTAACAAGACAACTCTATACGACTTTAAGGGATTTTGAATGTGTGATTAAAATATTTTAATTTATTTTTTCTTTTTCTTTTTAATTTAATATTATTAATTATTTATTTATCTCAATTGGTCAGAGCGTGAACAATGAGTCTAGTACAAAATATCTATCGTTTTCTTAAATCGGTCCCTTCGTTACTGTCCATATTATCTGGCCACGTTCAATGACATTTAGGACACGAAATATCACATTCGGATATGACCGCATCAATAAAGTTGCCTTAATCCATTCAATTATGATAGTTGGAACCCATATTGTCATCAATCAATTTGCCCAATGTCCCATATTGCTAGTTATTTTCAATTTTTGAAACTTTTTTTTAACTTCAATTACATGTATGCATTAAGTTCTTGAATACGATCACCTATGGGCATGAAGAGGTGTGTTAAAAATTAAATATTAATAAATAAAATGTTGATCTACTAATCTTATCAACTCAATAATAGGAATGTCAAATTGAAGCAAAAAAAAAAAAAAAAAAAAAAAGATCCATCTATTGGCGTTACTACTTTTGCAATGTCAACTTTTTTATCGTTCTTGTAATTGTCATGTGTAGATAAATTTCAAGTCCTGTCGTGGTAGTTAATTTTAGTATTGATAATCTTGCTACTAGTGTGTGACCTCAAGTGTGGAAGTGAGTGGAAAATGTTTAGGGTGTCTCAAACATATTGAAAAAAATTATAGAAAGTAATTTTATAATTTGTACAAAATATATAAATGAAAAGTATCTAAATTAACATGAAAAAAAGTGATACAGAGGGTCGAGATCATCTCAAATCAAAACAAGGTTACATTTGAAGTTGCCCAAGAATTAGCCTGGGCGATCATTAGGTTTCAGCCAAAAGTCTTTTAGCTGAACCTAACGTGGCTGGGGGTATTTGGGGGTGCCTGAGCGATCGTATGGATCAAAAATTCGACCTTATATTTTGAAATTTTGGTACATTTTTGAAGAGTTCGATACTTTTTCAATTGATTTTTTGCACAAATTTGTGCATGGAACTTGTAAATAAATATCGATGTTGTGAAAGAGAAAGACATTCATTACATACTCTTAACATCCCTCTAATCCAAAAGAAAGATCAAACATCATTTTCAAAGTGTTCTTCAATGTTCTTTATTCAAGTTTCATTACTTGGTTTGATTACTATTAACTTGCTTGGAGACATTCAAGTACTCACACGGTGACGTTGAAATTATTTGAGGACAATGATTCTACATCGTGTTAGAACATTTCATTTTGTTAAATTTACAAACTTGATTTGTAAATCTTTATATTTCTTTGTTCGGTTTTGTTTTGTTCTTCGTCCCATTTCAAATTTCATTTCACCAAGTAATCAGTAACATTATAGCTTACATCTTTTCAACAACAGGGAAGGACAATGAATTATTTATTACTGAATAGAAACATCCTCCGATCGAGTACTCTAACGTATGGAGAAAATCATTTATGCTGGAGTTACAAACAATAGACTCTTTTCAACACGAAAAAATGAATACTATCTTGGAGACATGTTAAAAATTAAAAATTTAACAAGTGCACGATTGGATACTATAAAACATTAATTAAAGAGTAATGATACAAAAGATAGGGGAATTCATAGTAAAAGTATCAATAATTTTAGTCTATTTTCATGTCTGATAATTTGATGTTTGGACCCATTTTTTGCCTCACCATTAGAGCTAACTTCCAAGTAAAGAAGCCATCCACTCACTCACCCCAAACCCTACCCTACCCTTGCCCCTGCCCTTGCCCTTGCCCCCACCTCACCTCTAACACCATTCTTAAAAAAAGGTTTGAACTACAACACTTCCCACCGCTCATGTCAATTTGTAGAGATTCTAAATCGTGAAATGTGTATCAATGAAGCAGGGTTCAGAGTTTGTTATTTAACTACGTTTGGAGGTTCATCAATATTAAAGATAGAATTCGAACTCTCATCCTATAACTGTCAGCTCAACTGAAATTTAGATACAATTCGAACTTTCATCTTTCAACCAATGATCAACTATGCCCGGGGCACCTCTAACACCATTCTTAATCTTTACTACATTCATCCAAAACAAAAAAAACAGCAGTAAAAATCAGTCAAAATAAGAAAAAATGGACTTGGATAGACCCCATTTTCGCAGTGCAAGCATAAACTCTACGAGTGAGCTTCTGGTTTGCTTTGCTTCTGGCTTAACATCTTCATCCTCCATGAGATTTTCCAAGTCAATCCTCAGCCCGGGCCGTGCCCGTGACGGTTCAATCTCTCTCTCCACCTCTCTCAGCCGCCGCCTCCGCAATGGCAGCCTCAAAGGTGGTCAAGCATCGCCGTTTTTAGCTAACAACGGTAAAAAAAGAGGATCCGGTTTTGAAAACCCAGAGCCCTCTTCCCCTAAAGTCACTTGCATTGGCCAGGTAAGAGTAAAGACCAAGAAAAAGGTGAAGCCACCCAGAAAGGGAAATGGAGAAGTTGGGGTGCACCAAAACGAAGAAAGAATTTGCAGTGCACATTATCATCATCATCATCAACAAGACAGGAATCAGAGATGGGTTCATTTACCAGTTACAATTTGCGAGTCATTGAGCTGTTTGTTTCCGTGCAAATCTTCGTGTTTTTCAACGAGCGAAAGGGAGAAGGTAGAGAAGCTGAACGGATCCAGAGTAAACGAGGATCAACACATTTCATGCGGTGCGGTGTTTACTAGGTGGTTGGTTTCTTTGAACGACGGCGAGGGAGGGAGAAGGAGGGAGATTGAGCTGGTGATGGGCGGCGGCGACGACGAGGAGAAGAAGACGGAGGTAAGGGAGAAAATGTCAATGAGGAGTTCAAGAAGACATGTTTTCGAGGATATTGAGATTAAGGAGGATAGAATTGAAGTAAATGGTCAGGTTATAGATGGTGAAGAGGAAGCAGCTAGAGTGAGCATTTGTTTACCTCCTAAGAATGCTCTTTTGTTGATGAGATGTCGATCTGATCCTATGAAAATGGACACTCTTGCTAATCGGTTTAGTTGGGATGCAAATGCCGTTCCCAAAAATAACGAGGAGGAGGACGATGATGTTGAAGAACAAGTTGATGTAGACCAATGTCAAGTTCAAGACGAAGTTTTTATTGTAAAGGAACAAAATGTTCGCGTTTCAATTGATTTTGACGAGGAACAAGAGATCTTACTCAGACAAGAAATCTTTGACTTGGTAATGAATATGGCAGAGTGTGAAGTAGTAGAAAAGGAACCAGTGGCATTAGTACAAGAAGGAGAAGAGGTTGAGTCGAATATGTCCTCGTTTGAAGCTCTCTTTGATCAAGAAAATACGGAGAATTCTGAAAATTTCTGTCCAGTTCACGAGAAGGAACAAGAAGAAGATAGTCCAATTTCCCATTCATCTCCATCTACAGAATCAGATACTGCAGATAGTGAAGAAGTAGCCATTGTTGACGAAGCTGCATTTGAAAAATCACAAGAAAACGAAGAAAATCCCACAACAGCCCAATTCAAATTCGAGCCCGAAGATGAAGAACAGAAGACAGTACCAGCAATATCAAAAGAATCAGAAACTAAGGAACCAGAAAATCAAGAAACAACTATTGCAGCGTCCGAAAAAGATAAAGAAAATCCGAGGTTGCCTGAATGTTTGTTATTAATGATGTGCGAGCCCAAGCTTTCAATGGAAGTTTCAAAGGAAACTTGGGTCTGCAAAACAGATTTCATCAGATGGCTCCCAGAGAGGCCACCAAAAAAACCCACAAACGGAGGCACCTGTGATCATGAGCCCATCAAGAATAGGCTCAGTACCGACTCCAAGCTTAGTTTCATAGCGCCGCCGGCAGCAAAGAAAAAGAGTGAGAATAATCTACAGCCGCGGCGGTCGTCATGCACTCTACCGGCTACGGCTGCAGCGTCCATAGCCACCGTAATTGAGAAGAAACTGGTGAATTCAGCGTCATACGAGCCACTTGAGCTCACCCGGTGCAAGTCCGAGCCAATGAAAACTGCGGCGGCTAAGCTCATGCCGGAGTCGTGTTTCTGGAAAAATGCCGTCGGAAAACTCGAGCCTCATAGAGGGACAACAGTCGGAGCCGGCGCCGGTGGAGTCGAATTATGAGCCGACTTTAATTATTAAGCTGTGCTGGCAAAAAATAATTAGCAGCAAGTAATTTTGGATATTGGATCCTATGAAACGTGTCCCGCCTGTAAATTTACTAGGGTAATTGTTTTCATCTTTTACTTTATTATTATTAATATTAATTATTATACAATTTTCCTTCTTTTTACCCTTTTTTATTGTATTGAAATTATTCGAAAAGGTTAATTCACTAATTGGGCGTTAAGCTTTTTACTTAATCATCACTTTGACCCATAAACAATCAATTTGTTCCAAACTCATCGCTGAACTTGAGAAAACGATATATTCAAGCCATTAATTGTGTTTTGTCGTCTATTTTGAACTGAACATTCTATATCTTCGTGAACTAAGTGTTCGACTGCTCATTATAATAAGCAGTCATCATTTTTTTTTAATTTCGAATTAAATTTTGTGATTCAAAATTGGAAAGAAAAATTTGTGTGATTAAAAAATGATTTGGAAAATTCTATAAATTATAAATTGTAATAATCTATATATCTATATATATAATATATAAAAGTTGTTGAGTTCTTATGGGTCTCACTACCACTTTCCCGCCTAAATGATACTTCTTGACCACAAGATTCGGCTGAACCTTGGACTAACACGTCTCAAGTCTTTCATCTTGAACATATGGATCTCATGCGCACTGTGACAAACAATCAGTTTGCAAAGGAGGCCGATGTGGCTCCCGTTTGCACTCCGATACTAAAGTCAGTGCCCATGTTTAGCAAATATAATTTGAGTGCGAGAAATATAAGTGCGTAAAAGAGAGAAAAGGGTGTGAGAGAAATATATTTAGTCGAGTATATGAAATTGCTAACCCTTTTCTTGGAGGTAACTGTGCTCTATTTATAGAAGGATTCGTTGCCCTGGATTGTGACACATGGCGGACTTTTACACGTGTATTCACCATAGCTTTTGAAGGAGACAACCTTACTTTTTGACCGTAATCATTGCTACATTTCGTAGGGGATGAGCGTCTGTCACATCTTGGTAAAGGCAGCGTCACATCTCTGACTTCATCCTTTGTCCCATCCTTACATCTGAGGCGCTACCGTAAGCACCTCGGCTAAGCATAAAACGCCTCTACTAAACACAAACCAGCTCGGCCAGAGGAGCTCATGTGCTTTTCCACCTCGGCCATTGGCCCAGGGGGATATCTTGAACTTTTAATCATGGGCTAAAGTTCGTGGACCCTCATTGGGCCTTCACTGGTGGCCCAATGTGCCACATTTTTGGGTACGATCTCAACAATACTCTCTTTTTTTTTCACTTTTTTTTCCCAACAAATTTAATGAGTTTTTTTTCTTTCCTGTTATCTTACGCATTTACCCATATGCACGCACTCATTCATGCAGCACAAGATTCAAGAGTCAGAATATTAATTAATGCTTGTCACTTCAAATTTTTTTCCCCCTATGCAACAACCTTTTGATTTCTCACTCTTTATGCACTACACTCTGTAATGTTTTAAGATTTTCATTTCTAAAAAAAATTTAAATTTTTGAACTTTTTTCATAATTATCCAAACTAGCTACGTTTGATACATAGCATCAAATTAAACAAAACATTATAAAGACTACACAAAGTTAATTTTTTATGAAATATTTCTATTATTAAGGTAATTATTTAATCACAACTCCAAGATCTCTTATTTAGGATTTTTTTTTTTTAACTTTTATGACGTCTGATCATGTCTTATTTCTCTCTTAATGTACTACACCTAAGAAATCTAAAATATTAATTTCATCAAAGACGTGATGTAATAATTATTTCTTACGTGTCTCAATTTTATAAATTTTAGATGTCTTTTTTTTTTAAAGAGGTCTGGTGATGTATTATTACATTAATTATTTCTTTTGTGTTCAGTCATACAAATTCAATGTAAAATTTTCAGTTCAAAATTATATCAAAGTTGTATTACACATCTAATACTAAATAAACCTTATCGTATAATTTTTTTTATAAATAATTTTATTTTTTTAGTTATTTAGTACATCTAAAAATTCGAGCTCCTTTGTATTGTGTTTTATTAAATTAATGATTATTTTTTTTATAGAAAATTACATTTAATAAGTAAATAATTTTTAATAACGTTGTATTAAATTTTGTTATAAATAATCATACTTTTAAGTTCTTTTTTACGTATACATAATAACGTTCTTTTCTATATTAGATTATTTATCAAAATAATTTTATTTACAATTACATTTAATTATTATTTAATTTCTTATTCCAGAAAGTCTCATATCACATTTTTTAACATTAACGGTTAACAAATTTACTTATATTGTTTTGAAATGATATAATCATTAATGATTTTTTGTCCAACTGTTAAGTCTAAGATTTAAGAAATAATTAACTATGGTATGATATTAATTGTTATATTTTAATTTAGTATTTATGATTCTAAAATTTGTACAACAATAAGTAAATTGGAACTAACTAAAAATTGAGATGGTCAATTTTATATTATAATTTCCATCATAAAACAATTACGTTATATAAATATTGAAAACCTGTAATACCATGAATTTGATGCATCTTTGTCAATCTCACAATTTTAGTTTTTTTTCCTTTTTAGTTATTATCGAATTCGTTTATTATACATGTTGTTTTCCATTGTTAATGATGAAAACAACGAATCTTATCTTTTATATGCATTGTCTATATTATTAACTTTTTCATCTCTTGTTTGATTGTTCAGATTACATGGACATTGGAGATCCTACATTTAAGTGTTCATTTTGCTAGGCAAATTTTTTGTTCGAGGAGAGAGTGGATAAGCGTTATAAAATATGTTGTAATTTAAAGTTCTCACTTTGTTGTAGGGTGAACACGATTTGATTTGAGCGATTTCTAGTTGCTCATTATAATGAGTTGCCAAGCGGTGCCTAAATTGTAAAAATTAACTAGATCATAATGGTTTGATGACTTAACACAAAATGAATCAGTAGTATGAATGAAACGATTTGAAATTTCGATGATGAGTCTAAAATAAAATAAGGGTGTGTTTGATATAAGAAGGTGGAAGAAAAAACATTTTCTATGCTAGTGAGAAAATATTTTCTCACCAAATTGGTGAAAAAAAAAATTCTTGGCAAATAGCTTAAAATATTCATTGGATGATTGTACCTAGAAAATGATTTCCATAGTAAATCGCAAATCTTTGTATCAAATACAAAATAAGGAAAATAAATTCATTTGATTTGACATTTTCCGAGAAAATGTATTCAATCAAACACACCCTAAATTTCAATTATCAAGATGACACTAGTGGAAACTTCAATGGCCATCATGAAACTCTTGTTTGGTTCTCAATTTAAATCATATATTCTCCAATAAATTAATTTTTATTTGTAATTTTTCTCTAATTTTTATTCCAACATTCTCTTAAAAAAAGGGGGGGAAATCATTTTACACATTAAAAATAAATAAAAAAAATTCTCTATTAAACATGCTGACATTGCCTATTTCAATATGTCCCATATATTGTCCAATGTGGCCAGAGATGGTGGAGAAATATGTGAACTTTGTATTTATATTATTATTATTATTATTTTGTAAAGTCAATTGGCAGCCTATGTGTGGTCAACCGTTGATAAATGATTGTTTATAAATAACGACGTGTCAATAATTGACTGGTCCATTTTTTTTTTTAAAAAATGATAGACAATGTGTAAAAATCATTTTACACATTAAAAAAAAAAAAAAAAAAATTCTCTATTAAACATGCTGACATTGCCTATTTCAATATGTCCCATATATTGTCCAATGTGGCCAGAGATGGTGGAGAAATATGTGAACTTTGGATTTATATTATTATTATTATTATTATCATTATTATTTTGTAAAGTCAATTGGCAGCCTATGTGTGGTCAACCGCTTATAAATGATTGTTTATAAATAACGACGTGTCAATAATTGACTGGTCCATTTTTTTTAAACAAAAATGATAGACAAGAATATTTGACCAGTGAAAATTGTTGACTTTAAAAAACTAAAATTGTCAAATGTGATGTTTAAGGGGTAGGTTGTTTCTTAAAAAAAAAATTGAAGTTGTTGGACGATAAATGTCGACACATAATATATTTTCATGTTAAAATAGTTAATTCGGGTCAAAACATTTAAAAAATTGGCAGAATTGGATGAACATATTTGGACATACATTCCCAACCTTTTTACATTGTATTTTTGATGCTTTTATGGTACCAATGAATGGAAAATGAAATCCACAACTAAAAAATGGATATGTACGACACAATGGGGCCAATACCATGATGCATCCATTATTAATACAATTCATATGGATACAAATTTGCTTAAATTATTATTTAAGGCTTTTTGGACACATCTCGCATGTCACATTTTTGTGTAATGATGAGTCGATATTTTTCTCATGTTGATTTCAATAAAGATAGAAACTTATTTCAATATGAGTAATTTTAGGGAGATTTTTTTGGGAATATTTTAAGTGATATTGTGACATGTCACACATTCAAAAGTAAGTAGTGAGGTAGTTATTTTCACCACTCAATAAATGTGTGAAATGTCACTTAAAAATATTTTTCTAAAATTTTTATTTCAATATACGAGAGAAAAAAACATTCGGGATGGGCTAATTTCATTTTGTAGTCCATACGAGACGAGCTTTCCTTTGTTGTAGTCTTGTAGACCTGACTTCAAAGTCTCACGTGAAATTGTGTTTAGCCTAAATATATCAATTAATTTTACCTTACATCTACTTTCGGACATTTAGATATTTTTAGTGTACTTTTTCACGGTAGATTTTGTGTGGAAGGGAAGTGCTAGAAAATTTTTCAGCGCAGACTAGAAATTAATTGAGGAAGCTAGTGCCCCGGTTTGTTGTTTTTTTTTGGAGATTATAAAGGAAAAAATATAAAGGAAAATTGCAGCATCAATTCCAAATCTTTCATCTACAGCCCCAAATCTTTCAAAAATATACACCAGAAGGACAAATGGATGGAAACTGTGCAAATGACTGTTAGTTGACCAATAAGATATTCTCTCCTCCTTCTTCACCCACCCCCAATCGATCCCACCCTATTAATCTTCTTCCCAACCCACCCCCAATCATCCCCACCCTACCCCAACTGCTACTGCTACTGCCACCGCCACCTACCACTATCATCTGCCACCAATCGTCACCACCAATTGTCGCCACCGCCACAAAATCACTGTCTGGTTAAGTCTTTTGCCCAAAGCCCAAAGCCTATTCAACATTGGGCATTGAATCTGGAGTAGGATTGGAAGGTATAGGTGAAGAACATCCCTTCAAGAACACCTAAAACTGCTGCCACATTTATCTAAGAACAATAGCCACCTTTACCCACCCCCACCTCCACCTCCACCTCCACCACCGCCAACCAAAACACACAATCACCAACACTAACGCCTCCACCCTACAAAAAACCATATTCGCTAGTTTATCAGCCGTCAATATTCCAAAATTCAACATAGATTTGTATTTTTACATCATAATAAATTACTGGTGATTTGGATTGAAGAAGGTTCGATTTGGATTTTTCTCCACAGCCGCTGCCGAGGACGAAGTCAGCCCTCTGCATATGCCCCCCTCAGTCACCTATACCAACGCCTAGGAAAGCTGTGAGTCACCTCTTACAGAATTTCGTGCATTTGTTGAGGGTGGTGAAGTCGGATGAGATGCTGATGGATGGATCCAAGTACAGACTTTCCGAAGCTGTGAAAAAAATACGGTGCAGGACTTAGGTAGGAATATAGTGAGGGCTACTGTGACGATCGGCACTTCTACGACGACAAGAGAATCGGAGACTGGTATCGTGATCTCACAATAACCCTAGCACCAGCGTCTGATTTGGTGGGTGGGTGAAGAAGATAATTTTTTTCCTTCTCTTTTTGCTTTGTTTTAGCTATTTTAATTGTTTTATATGATCAAATAATAAAATTACATTTTTACCCTTTTAAATTGGTCAAAATTGATTAGAGATAATATTTTATTGGTCAACTAACGATCAATTGGACAATTTTTCATTCATTTGTCCTTCAGGTGTATATTTTTGAAATGTTTGGAATCGTAGGTAGCATAAAATGTATGTTTGAGTAAAGTTTGCAAAAAAAAAATGAAAGGTTTGGGACTGCTGCTGCAATTTTCCCAAAATATAAAATAATTTATAAATAAAACACTACAAAAAATGAAGGACAATACTGCAGGTACCGTGAAAGTGTACCGCGCACTCACATATGGGAGGAGAGTGAAATAATCATTACACTACCCATGTTAGGGATGACAAAAAAACTCGAAGGACCCGAAACCCGGAGGACCCGAAATGACCCGCCCCGTCGGGTTCGCGGGGCGGGTTCGGGGCGACCCGCCCCGTGACCCCGTAATTTTATTTTTTATTTTATATATATATATATAATGAAATGAGAAACTAAAATAAATTTGATGAAGTCCAGAAGAATTGAATATTTGTGGAATTTAGGGATATGAGAATATACAACCACTATACCATTATATTGTTTATTGATTTTTTTCTTCAAGTATATACGTATTATTTTTAAAGTTCAAACTTAAAAACTCTAACTAGTTCAACGCCTAAATTTTTCACGTAAAATTTCATTATCAATTTATTTAAAAAAAAAAAAAAAAAATCGGGTCCTTAGCGGGGCGGGAGGTCGTCCCGCCCTGCCCCGACCCGCCCCGCGAACGACCCACCCCGCGACTTCGCGGGGCGGGGCAGGGTGTTTTCGGGTCCGGGACAGGGCGGCCCTGAACCCGCCTCATTGCCATCCATAGCCCATGTGTCTGTGTGGTACAATTTGGGGTACACTTTCGCGGTAACTTTAGCATTTTCCAAAAAGGAAGGACAATGCTACAGGTACTGCGAGTGTACCGTACACTCACATATGTGAGGAGGGTGAAATGATCATTACACTGTTCATGTACCTGTGCGGTACAACTCGCGATACATTTTCACGATAATTTTAGCATTTTTCAAAAACGAAATGCTTTACAATAGTTGCTCGATAAGATACACATCAATTCCACAAACCACAAATCCATGACCACTTTTTTTGGAGATTATAAAGGAAAAAATATAAAATAATTAATTTATTAATAAAACACTACAAAAAATGAAATGCTTTACAATATAGTTCGTCAATAAGATAAACATCAATTCCACAAATCAACTACTTCACCTAACTAACCAAATCCACGACCACAAACCGCAAACCACAATAATTTAAAACAAAATTTCAGGCAGAAATAATGAAATCAATTCAGCAATAAAATAACTAAGATATTGCATACTCTTATCTTGAACAAAGAAAATCTAATAATTAAAATTATTAAATAAGACTACAAGAGAAGTAATGAACCGGAATCTATCTAATAATCAAAAGCAAACTAATCAACCTATTATTTCTTTTAACTAGTAATCGTATTCGTGTGATGTGCAAGAATATGTTTTTAATAGTGATTTAGATCAAAATTTATGAAAAATATATTAATTATAATACAATCATATCAAATAAAAATATAGTATAATAACATTTTAATACAAAAATATTATCGCATTCAAAACTTTAAAAAAGACAACCAATCAAATTAGGAAATGAATATGTACAAAACTAATCAAAATTAAGAAATCCTGATCTTATAGGATTTAAAAAAAAAAAAATTCTCTTTTAAAAAATATTTTTATTTATTATTTATTTGTTTGTTGAACTTTCGTCTTCTAAATAACCTATTTTTATCATTTTTTTATATGTTAGTATTTTGAAATAAAATAAAATATAATAAATAATTGTTTTGAAATAACTTTTTTTATAAGATTTCGCTATCATTGAAATAATTATTAATTTTTTTAATTAAAATCGGTTCGACCCGGTCCGACCTTCTGACCTTTGACCTATTGCCTTTTTTGGGTCGAATTGATTTCAAGTTTTCTGAATACTAAGTATTATATAACTTAAACGATGTAATTAAAATGAATGAAATATTTAGGAAAAGTAAAAAATATAAAATAAACTTTTATATTTGCTCTCACTTGTTATCTTGTATTAAACTTCTTGTTGATATATTTAATTTTATACCTATATTACATATTTCTCGACTTTAAAATAATACAATAATTATAAAAAATTATAATTATTACAGAAAGTAATTTACAAATAGTATTATAGAACTTTATAATATAATTTAAAATAAATAAGATATTGAGAAAAAATAAAAAATATAAAGTAAAAACTTTTACGTCTAATCTTTGATATGCTTTTATGAGCAATATATTTTCAGCTTGCTCACTTGTTATCTTGTATTAAACTTTTCGTTGAGATATTTAATTTGATACCTATATTACATATTTCTCGACTTTAAAATAATACAATAATTATAAAAAATAATAATTATTACAAAAAGTAGTTTACAAATAGTATTATAGAACTTTATAATATAATTTAAAATAAATAAGATATTGAGGAAAAATAAAAAATATAAAGTAAAAACTTTTACGTCTAATCTTTGATATGCTTTTACGAGCAATATATTTTCAGCTTGCTCACTTGTTATCTTGTATTAAACTTCTCGTTGAGATATTCGATTTGACATCCATATTACGTATTTTTTAACTTCAAAATAATATAATAATTATCAAAAGAATAATAATTAATACAAAAAAAAGTTTATAAATAGTATTATAGAACTTAAATGATATAATTTAAAATTAATGAGATATTGAAGAAATGTAAAAAATATGAAAACTTTTACATTTGATATTTGAGATGATTTTACGGACAATATGTTTATAGTTTGATTTCACTTGTTAATTAGCTTGTATTAAACTTCTTGTTGAGATCTTTGATTTGACATCTATATTACATATTTTTCGAATTTAATATAATACAATAATTATCAAAAGAATAATAATTATTACAAAACAAAAAAAAAGTTTATACATTAAAATAAATTAAAATCTTGCTATTAAAGATATATGTACCATAATAATTGCTAAAATATTTATTACATTATTTTTTTTGCATAGATATCCTAATTTAGAAAATTATTTTAGTGAGTAATTATTTGTGTTATTTTTTACATGTACTTTGCTTATATATATATATATATATATATATATATATATATATATATATATATAAAAATGACACTAAACTGAAGTCGCCAACTCTTCTAAATTCTTAATGGCTAGAATCGAATCACAATCACAAATTCTACAATGCAATTGGCGGTTTACACATTAAGAGAGAAGATTAATGGGCAGGGGCGAATCTAGGAAATCAATCTAGCACGAGCGGATTTGATCGAGCACAAGCGAACACTACAAGGTAAGGAAAAAAAATCTTTGATACCAAATTACAAGATGAAATGAAAAAATTTGGCGGATCCAGCAAGAGCGGCCGAACGCCCTCGTTAATAGCTGCATTCGCCCCTGTTAATGGAGCTTACCTAAAATTGCAAAGAATGAAAAGTGGTTGGAGGCAGAGGCATTAGAGAGAACTGCGAAGCCGCCTACTATAGAGAACTGCGGCGCCGGAGACCTCGGACTGGGTCGGAGAAGGTCAATTTTTAGGAGAAAAATGCAGAATTATCGAAGACGAATATAGACACACAATCAAATTGGATTATATTACTGGATAACTATAAAAATCAGACTGAGTGCATGAGGTATTAGCCATTTCTCATTTTTCCAACAAATTGGCCCAACTTAACCATTTTATTTAGGTTAAATACACAAATATATAACTTCAAGGACCTATTTTTAATTATCTAAGGGTTTTAAAAGATATTTAACAATATAAAACATATTCTTAAAACCAGCTAAATACAATCCAAAATTTGTAAAGTTAACACGGCTAAGCCCCTCCGGCTAAAGAGTTTCCGGCAGAGTCTCTCCAGTCCAAGCTTTCCGATCCCCTCATGCTGCATCTATAGCTTGCACAGAAGCATGAGACAGATTAGAGTACTCATATTAACTGTAAGCTTCCATGTCGGGTTCAAACCGAAGGTGAAGTGAAAGGAAGGGCTTCGGTATGACTTCTAGAAGCTCAGACGCTTTCTTCTCCAACTAGTGAATCATCCCGTGCGATGCACGGGAAGAAACGTCTAAATAAAAATAATCTTATTCGAAATTAAATGAATCCTTAAACAAAATAAATAACATTCACAAATAAGATATAAGTTCATCATTTATTAGTTTCATGTATAAACATCAACATTTTAGGGAGAAGTCATACATGCGAAAATGATTGTGTCTGACTCTTGTTGATAATCATGGCATATGACACCATCAATGAAAATTGTTTTTTTTTTCGAAATCTAATAAGTATCCTAAAATTCGAATGGCTCAACGATATCCTTGGAATAAAGAACTTGTATCCTGCATTACTGTCAGATAGAATTTGACCTTATAGAATATGATCGTCAAGTTTTGTAACGATTATTCACTATCTCCTCGAACCAAAAATTCGCCTTGCAAAATGAACATTTAAATGTAGGATCTCCAGTATTCATGTACTCTGATCATTCAAACAATAGATGAAAAAATTAATAATAGAGATCATGCATATAAAAGATAAAATTCAATATTTTGACCATTGACAATGTAAAACAACATGTATAGTAATAATAATAATAATAATAATAATAATAATAATAATAATAATAATAATAATAATAAATTGCGAGGTTGACAAAGATATTGCATCAAATTTATAATATTTTAGGTTTTCAATATTTATACAACGTAATTATTTTCTGATTGAAATTATAATTTAGTATTGATCATCTCAATTTTTAGTTAAGTAAATTGGGAGACAATTTATATATTATTGTGAAAAAATATCATAAAATTTGAATTAAAATATAGCAAAGAATATCTTGGAATGGTTATTTACTTTTTGAAATTTTAAAATTAACTGTCATAACAAAAATCATTAATAACTATATCCTTTCAAACAATATAGATAAATTTGTTAACCGTTAATGTTAAAAATGTGATATGAGACTTTTTGGAATAAAAAATTAATTAAGAATTAAATTTAATTGTCATTGAAATAATTTTGATAAATAATGCAATATAGGAAAGAACTTTAGTATGTTTATGTAATAAATAACTTAAAAATAGGATTTAGTTATAAAAATTTCAATACAACGTGACTAAATATTTTAATAGAGAATTTGACATTGGATCTGTATGACTGAACCAAATATTTATCCATAAAATTAAGACCAATAAAATATCACAATTATTATAAGAAATTAATTACGTATTAAATGTAATTATCTATAAAAATATTTAATAATACGCTATAAAAAAGAGCTCCAATTTTTAGATGTACTAAATAACTAAAAATAAGATTATTTATAAAAAAAACTATACGTATGATGTGATTTATAATTTAGTACTCCCTTCGTCCCATAAAGATAGTCCGCTACTCATTTTCACACAGATTAAGGAAAAAAATGAATATAAAATATTAATTTCATTCTTAAAAAATAAAGTAGACTATCTTTTGAGACGGATAAAAAAAAATAATGGACTATCTTTGTATGACGAAGAGAGTATTATCTGGTAATAAAATTTCGACATAATTTTTAACTGAAAATTTTACTTTGGATTTGTATAACTGAACACAAATATTTTATTTGTAATATTGAAAACGTTAGAAGAACACATTTTTTTCATGAAAAGAGAGATTTTGACACAAAAAATCCAAATATAAATAAGTAAAACCAAACAAATTATCGTTCTTATATCATAAAAAATAAAAAACAACTTCTCGATAAAAGCAAATTTAAAAAAAAAAAAATTCTAGTTTCTTGTTTTTATTATTTTTTATACAATGTGATATACAATTTCATCAAATATATATACTGACCCATGAATAATATGTTTTTTCTTCACTCAACGGCTGAAACCATTAACGTATCTATCCAACCCAAAGCTATTCTAAATAGCCCAACATTAATTAACGCATTGCAACCCCAACAGAGAAACTTAGAACATAATATAAATAGATTATTAACAAATCCTCTTATTAGTCCAAAATAATTTTGCATTCTATATTGTTTTCGAAATTTTCTCTACAATATTATTTTTTTAATATTTTTTTCTTTTTTGTCAGAAGCTCAAATCTATGTTTAACGACTCAAAATATCACAGGTCTTGAAGAAAAGAGTAGTGTCAATCATTTTTACTTTTTCAAAAAATAATTTATGATTTTTTTATTTTCAACTGGTTTGTAATATTAATAACTAATAAGCATTACCACCGCACCAGAAATTTTGAATCGTAAAACGTGATAATTAGAAGGTGGAGTGGAGGGGTCATATTAAACAGTACACATTTTTTCAAAGAAATAACCCTTTAATTGAATCTTTTATTATTGTGTATATATTTATAATAATTATATATAACAGAAATGAAAGAGGTTGTATATCGAGAAATTGAAAGAAAAAAAAAAGATATAGAAAACAAAAATAAATAAACAGATTTTGAAAAACGGGAAAAAAATGAAACAAATTCTGAAAAAGCGAAAAAGGGAAAAAAAACTGGCTTTCTAGTGTAATTAGGATGCGGGAAATAGAAGTCATATAAACACAATAAATATTGAAGAATGTAAATAGATGTCAGCGATTCTGAAAATAATAAATAAATATTGAAGGCCCAACTATTTTTGAAGTGGGTTTTGAAGTTGATTATTAGATGATATATATAAGTAGTTGAACATAATAAATATTGAAATCCCAAAAAATCGAAAAAATTAATAAATAAATTTGCACATAGTACAAGAGTTTTGGAGGGAAACAGTGAAGTTGACTGTGGTTGACTCAGCTACTTTTATATATTATAAAGATATAGATGTGCTGTTAAACGTAAAGCATTATAATCAATTCAAACCCTAATTGCAGCTTCAGCTACTTTCTTATGTGATTGTAGATTTTTTGTAATGGTTAAATGACATATGGCTCCAATAACATTTTGATTTATGCGGGATCAAGAAGGTGAGCAATAATGCCCATTGCAAAAGCATTTTCTTCCTCATCATCAAAACTTCTCCT
The DNA here is from genome assembly GCA_963555705.1 of Ligustrum vulgare. Classification (NCBI taxonomy): domain Eukaryota; kingdom Viridiplantae; phylum Streptophyta; class Magnoliopsida; order Lamiales; family Oleaceae; genus Ligustrum; species Ligustrum vulgare. The sequence continues at coordinate 71,241,361 of OY743169.1, read as the reverse complement.
GACATAAGTAATACCTCAATTAATCTCTTCTAAAATTAATTAAATTAGTATCAAAAGTGATTATCAAAATCATGTTTTGTAATTAATAAAATTGTATCTTTATTTCAATTTTACAATTAATTATAATTGTAACCGATTAATTATCATTGTAACTTGATTGTATATTAGAAGTTACTCGAAATTTCATTTTTCTTTGAAAATTAATTGAATTAGTTACAAATTGTAATTAATTACATTTGAAGTTAATTACAATTATTACTTAATTGTAGTTTTACAATTAATTACAATTGAAACTAAATAGTTTGTAAAATATGACAGATTAATTGCTAAAATGAATTTAATTAGTTACAAATTGTAATTAATTATAATCGCAACTTAATTATAATTGTAACTTAATTATATAAGACAAGTCATTCGACATTTCATTTTTATTTTAAAATTAATTGAAGTAATTACAAATTGTAATTAATTAAAATTGTAACTCAATTATATATGACAAGTACTTGAAATTTCATTTTTTTCTTTTAAAATTAATTATAAATTGTAATTAATTACAATTTGTAATGAATCATAATTTGCAATTAATTACAATTGAAATTTTATTTTAATTTTGTAATTAATTACAACTGTAACATTATTTCAATTTTGTAATTAATAATAATTGTAATTAAAGAATTTGTATAACGTGGGATATTTTTTTTTTTTGCAAAAAATTAATTGAATTCATTTTAATTATAACTGCAATTAAAAATTAATTATATTTTGTAATCAATTAAATTTTACAATTAATTACAATTATAACTAATGAATTTGTAAAACATGACAATTTTTTTTGCTTAAATTAATTGAATTAGTTACATTCACCTTAATTACAACTGCACCCACAATTTAATTACATTTTATAATCAATTACAGTTTATAATTAATTATAATTGTAACTTTAATTCAATTTTATTATTTATTACAACTGTAACTAATTAATGAAATCATAAAATTGTTAGTGTAATTTATAATATTATATTAATATAATTTGTAATCCACCACTGCCATGGCACCCAACTGAAAAACTCAGTTGCGTGTACTGCTTCAAGCAACTTTTATCTTATCTTATTTTTATATTAAAAGAGGATAGTAGTGTAGTCTTTCCCTCCAAAGTTTCCCCCCAAAAAATCTCCTTTTAAAAAAAATATTAATCTATAATAATAAAAAAATATATAAATAGTACAGCGAAAAATACCAGATCAAATCAATATTGCCTTTGAAACCGTGCGTGATATAATAACCAGTTAAAACCAATATTTCAAACCAATATTGCCTTTGAAACCGTGCGTAATATGCAATGCCCATGCTGAATTGACATTGGCTTGTCAAACTTGACCTTTCTTCCATATCATACCTCCAGCACTTTTCCTTCCCTCTAAATCCCATTCACCCATTGCACTCCAAATTTCTAATTTTTTTAAATTAGTATTGGCTATTGACTACGATGCTAACAGCGAATTTTCTGCTCAATTTCTCTATTACTTGGTAGCCCAAGATTATGACAGGTAAATTATTTTTCTTGTGTTTATATTTCAATTTTTCTGTTTCTAATCATCTTGAATAATTAGATAGCTGACGTTGCATAATTCCTTCATTCTTAGCTATTGCATTTGCTAATTTTTTTACCATTTTGTGGAGGGTTCTGAATTTGATCTACTGGGAATTAATTCAGATGGGGAATTAATTCAACATCACAGCTCTGCACCATCATCCTGGCACTCGGCGGCTTCTATCAGCTCTGTTCCAGTATTAGAAAAGAAATTTGTGTGCACAAACAGAAGCTTTTCTCGATGAAGTGTTCACCGATTGAGTAGACAAAGTAAAAGATCTTGAAACCTGTGAAGAAGTTTTATTTACTTTTTTAACTTATACACTTTTGGGTTATTATTTATTTATGAAGTTTATGTAGTGACTTTGTTTATTATTTCTGTGTTCTAGGAATTCTAAGGGCAGTCCAATTGGTATGAGGGGACGACAAAGTAGTAGAGAAGGGCTTCCCCGGACAGAGGAGGAGGGGACAGAATAGCTACTGCTACCAACAATAATACTAATACGATTTTCTCTATAAGAATGCAGGAAAGATACTTTTTGAAACTTTATTCTTTTGTGCTTCTTTTAATTTTTTAACATGAATTTTTCATCATAAAATAACTGCTTAATGCCCATTGAACATATTTCGTTTAACTTAAAATGAATGTTGGGAAGATGCCATTTCATGAAAGATGCTGGAAGTTAATGATCTTTCATTTTCTAATATCTGACTTGGCTGGGGTGTTCTTACGGATTTTTCATATCATACGATTTTCATACTTCTAGCTGAAATAGACGCTGAAAATTTGCTCCTCAAGATCAGGGTTTTTCTTCTTGCTTGACTTCACCTCCGATCCCAAAATGGTATGCTCCACCCTTTCAAATACTTTTAACTTTGCACATTTTACTGAGATATGATTTATTTTCTTCTTGGAACTTTATTATAAGAAAAGATTGAGGAGAAAGTAATATGAAGTGATTGGAAATATTCTTTTCAGTATTTTCTTCAATAATGTGTTTGAATTATGGCTGGAATTAGGTTGGATGCTACTATTTGAAGTTTCACTTGCTTTTTAATTTTATTTCTGTGTGAGTAAATGATTGCAGTTAATAATATAATTTACATATCATGGTGGAGAGATAATTGGATTTGACAAGTTATTTCTGAAAGCTGAAAAGTTGAGTTGGATTTTGAAATGGGCGGTGGTAGGTTGGGGCTCAATTTTTGTGCAAAACCGAGGCTGGGATTCTGTATTTTTTTTTTTCTGGATTTTTGATGGGCATAATGGTATATCAGCTGCTATCTTTACAAAAGATAATTTATTCTAGGATTTTTGATGGGCATAATGGCATAATGTTATTCTAGGAACTTATAAATTATTTTGGAAATTGATCATGTTTAAAGCGTTGAAGCTTAGATTATCATATGTGATTGTTTGGAATACCTTGCAAATTGAATCCTGTGAAAGTTAGCAGCTGTATTTTCTTTGGTCTAATAATTTAGTTTTGAATTTTGGTTTAATGGATGATGATAAAAGTTGAATGATGTTTCTCCAGAATTTCTTCATCCGATCTTACATTAGTGCCTACTGCTAGGGTGACAACGGGTGAAAATTACTTAAATCCCAAATGCAATTCATTATTTCCTAGAACCAATTTTTCCTGATATGACAGATTTATCTGTATGATATGCCAAGTGTCATTTGGTTGGGGACATGCTATTGCAATGACTAAAAATGGGAAGTTGTTCGGATGGGGTTATTATGCAGATGGTAGATTAGGGAAGATTGGGGAATTTCTTGAAACTTTTCCGCTAGATTCGGTTGCTTCTAAGGTAGAGTCGAGTTGTAAAAATCCAGGTATGTTCTTGAACATAGAGTCTAGGAGGGTTGATCAGCCATATAGACCAAAAATGCAAAAAACAGATAAATTTGGTCATATATCTATTTCTGTTATGCTGATCCAACTGAATTGTATTGCTGTGGACAAATTATTTGATTGGTTGTTTGCAACCTCAATATTAACCATCAGAATGTGTTTCAGCCTCAAATTTTGGAAAGTACAATCATATCAGTTAGGTGCATGGATTTTTGTATGTGTTTGATAAAACATGGAAAAGGAAAAGGAAATTTTCCTTTTTCATTTAAATTTTCCCACCTCATCCCTAGAGAAAATATTTGATAGAAAATTGGGTAAAACATGCTTTAAAATGTGGTACCTAGAAAAAATTTCACAAAAGTTTGAAAGTAATTTCTTTGATTTGACATTTCATAATCTGCATTTTTATTACTCTTACAAAGGGTATAGGGTATAGGTTTTCCTTTTTGGAGCTTTATTTCTTTGAATTTAATCCAAAAAAATGGGAGTGAAAAAAATTGATGTCAAACAGTCAAGCCACTTTCTTTATTTTTTCTGTATTTTAACTTGGCTATTATCATTTCTTTTATAGTAGGCTATTTCAAGCTAATGGAAAAACACAAAACTTGGAAATCGTTTTAATCATTTTTCTGGATTAGCTATAAATAAAATTCACAATGGGTTGGAAATTTTCATCTGTAAAAGTGAAAAGATGACGAGTTCAGATATTTAGATTGAGGATTGGCCCCAACAATTTAATATCTTATGATTTTTCGTAGAGGCTTCTCTATAGCTTTCCAAATCTGTTTAGTGCTCCAACAGTAATAAGCTTTGGCTCCTCTTGACTGTTTATTTTATTGATCTTTAGAGGGTTATGAGAAGTTAGCTCAGGCAAGGATTCATGCTACCTCCATCATTTCAGGTCAAGAAACTTGTGATGTTTTTAATGAAGACGGAGTTCCAAATGGGACTGACATGATTAGGCCATCTTTTACACCATCTAACACTGACAAAATTACTTCAAAGCTTAGCATTTCTACCACCATGACTGACAGTGATGATGCTTTTGACATGTTTGCAGAAGAGGATCTAAATACCTCTGTAAATCCAGCCCCTGCTGGGATTGGTTCGGTTCCTTTTCAACCTTCTGAGGATAAGCAAAGACACTAGCATTTGAAGATCTAAACTTGGAATTTAGCTACATTATATAACTTGCAATATAATTGTACTGCACGTGGTGATTTGCATAATGATTATGTATATGAAGAGTCTTCTGGTTACATGTATTCGCCTTTTAATCATTTTAGCAAGGCACACACTATCGTTTTAAAGCATCTTCAAGAATCAGTATTTATAAAATGCATATTATGTATAATATTGTGCATTTTTAAATATAGAGAGAAATATTTTAAACACCCCAGAAATATTCTATACTTTGGCTCTTTATTTTGCTTTTTCAATAAACATATATTGTTTTCCCCTTTCATTTTTATTTGATATATATATATATACACACACACACTTTCAAAGATGTCAATAGCCAAACAATTCAAATATGATTTGAATAATTTGAGAAATAGTATTGAAACCTGTTGCTTATCAATCATCATAAAGTAAGCTTGTGTCTGGTCCCTATTTTTTGAAAATTTTTGTTGTTATCAAACATTTTTACAAGTAAAAAATGATAAGTTTGACTATAATAAATGGTTGTGATTGAGTATTGAATAAATTTCGTTTTTAAAAAAATGAGGGCCAAGAATAGAGTTTTAAGAGCTAAACACGCTCTTTGTTTAAAAAGTTAACATAAAGTCTATTGAAACCTACAACTTTGTATTGACTCTCTAAAATAGAGAACATATTTTATTTAGAGCATTTGGATATGCTCTTATGCCAATTTTATTACTTCCTGAATGAGAAGAATTTAAAAGTTACTTCTTTCACTATTTCTACTAACGTTCTTCTGTAGCAATAATTTATTTTCTTTGCCAACCCTTAAAAGATGGACCATTTAACGAAAATAGTTCACGTTTGTTACTGGATAATAGATGCTTATTATTGCACATACATTTTTAACATAACTGCCATTACTATCACTAAAGAAATTTAGATATTGATATACTAATGTTGGGTATATTTTTTAAAATTTATAATTCTCTTGATATATTTATTTAGATTGACATTCGTTATTGTTAATTTTTATTGATTTTTCCTCATTGTTTCACATCTTTACATTATATATTGTCAATCAAATATGTCCGTGCATCGCACGAGTGTGAAACTAGTATATATTACACGTAAATAGCATTTCTAAGACCCGATCGACATTTTTTGGATGCTTATTGGACGAGGTATCTTCTGCGACCTAATAGAGGCTATCCCATTTCTCATATCCAAGTACCTCGTAAATCTGTAAGCACGTGAACTTGCCGTTGTCGGATTCTTAATGTACCAACTTTTCTTCATTAATGCTGTCTGCCCCAGTTCGCTTTCTTCCATCACTTGGCCCATAATACTTGATTTTCCTAATTATTTATATATCAAACAACTTATTTTAAAACTTTTAAATATAAAAAAGTATGAATTGGTATAATTTGCCCCTTTTTTATTTTTATTTTTATTTTTAAAAAAATTGGCTCTGCGCTCGGCAGCCCAAATTCAGTGAGGTCATTTGCCCACGCTGGACATGAGCTACTTCCGCCAAGTGGAATTAAAGAAGATTATGTGCGCTAAGAATTATGAAGTATTAAAATAAATGAATGCTAGATGATCGACTAGGCACTATTATAAAATATTAATACTTCATGAGCTAGTGTCGGTCCTGTGAATCTCAGGGTTTGAGTCGAATTTATAAATTAGGCCTTTCGAGGGTGAAGCTAGGAAAATATGGAGGGAGAGGGCCCCTCTCGGGATCCGCCCCCGAATTTTTTTTTTTAGTCAAGAAGATTGAAAATGACGATTTTATGTCCCAAATTTAAAGTAAGGATAATCATAAATAGGTTGAAATGGGGCCATTTCGACATTCAAAAAAGAAAAATTACTTTTGGGCCTTGTATATAGCTATATGTACTTGAGTTTTAAGCATTTTCAAAGTAAAAATTTAAAAACTTGTAGAAGAAGATGGAAAAAGATGGAAAAATTGAAGCATCGTGTGAGTGACCCATTGTATTTGGACCTACCTATTAAGAATAGTTGGGCCTAAAATAAAGATTAATGGGCTCCAAATTCTATTCTTATTATTATTAACTAGTTAATCACCCGTACGATGCACGGGAAGAAACGTTTGAATAAAGATAATTCAATATGAAATTAGATAAATCATTTTCATAAAATAAATAAATAAATCTCGCAAATAAGAGATAATATCATCGTTTATTGATTTCATATGACTACAAATTCTGGAATACTTCTTTGTACACAACGTTGTTTGTTGATTTTGTTGTTCTTCCTTTCTTATCACAAATCAATATCTTTAATCTGGAACGATTTGTCACCTTAGAAATTGTAATATAAAGTTATCCATGTGTAAGCAACAGCCGTTTAAGAAGAAGTTCCACATGCAAGAATGATTGTCCCTGACTCTTATTGATAATCATGACATATGACACCATCAATAGAAATTGTCTTCTTTGAAATCTAATAAGTATCCTAGAATCAGAAGGGTTCAACGATAACATTGGAATAAAGAACTTGTGTCTTGCATTGATGCCAGAAAAAAAATTTGACCTTCTAGAATATGGTCGCCAAGTTTTGTAACTACCAACCTTGTTCCATTACTCAATCCCTGTGTATGATCAATATTTCTCAGAAAGAACTTGTGTCCTCACTTATATGTTGCAAAGGTCCACCACGTGGCACAATAGTGATATCCATGTGTCCAGGTAGTGTGTCAAAATCCACCGACAATCAATTCGACAATTTCATCGACAATAGAAAAATCATATTGGCCATCATTGGTCGCCCACCAACCAATAAGTATAAGTCTTAAATTTGAAGTGTTTCCTCAACCATCTTTTCTCAAACCGACCTAAATTGCCTTAACAATTTGTTGTATTTGTCTAGCATATCCTTCGAATCAGAAACTATTAAATCATGCAACATAGAATCGCATGATTCACTTCTACCCGGGGACATTAAAAGACATAAATTAAATTTTAGAATATCACAACAAAATTATCCGTAAACAATATAAATATAAAAGTAATAAATACATAATACGTACCTCACGACCCTTTTTCTGCTTTCAACTTCATTCACATTGTCAACAATGTAAAGTAAGCAAATTGCAGAGCTAAACCGTCATCAGGCAATATACTCTCAATCTTATGGCAATTTTGATCGTGTAATCTGAAGAGAGGAGGCCCTCACCATCATTTAGCTCATTATCTATTCCCCCATAGAAGTGAATGAAAACATCATATTATATGTTCGAATGTTCTCAATGAAATTTTTAATCCTGTCTCCCTGTCATATAACAAATTTTTCAAAATTAAAGGATGACATTCCATAAGAGAAATATTCACTTTCTCTTGTATACAAAAAAGTAGGGGTGAACAAATAAACCGCAAAATCGAATTAAACTGCAACAAAATGGTTTGGTTTGTAAAAATTCCGAACTACCTTAAACAATTTGGTTGAGGTTTAAATTTTCAAAATCGCGATTTCAAACAGCCAACCCGACAAATTTTAAAAAATAAAAATAAAGACAAATGTTCAATTTAAAAAAAAAAAAAGGCAATATACTTTTTATTGTCAACAAATCAAAATTGAGGAGACAAAGATTAATTTGTTCAAATCCACAATCATTTGGAAATAATTTTTCCTCCTACAATTCATTATCATCATCCAAGATATTTTCTTAAAATAAAATTTTTAATATAAGAGCTAACGATAGTTTACTTCTATATAATTAGTTTGTTTGTCAACATGGATTGATTCACAACAAAGCACTCAATTAGAAACTTAACACTATTTTTGAGCTAGTTTCAACTCGAAATTTTAGATGAATATGTGTCTTTGAGCTCGCTTTGAAATATACTAATTTATTCATCGGCAATCTGTGGTTTCAAACAGCACCAAATCGCAAAAAATAGTTTGATTTTATTTTGTTTAAAAAATGAAATGGTTTAGTTTGGCTTGGAAAAACTCCAAACCGTTTTAAATGGTTTGGTTTGAAATATTATTAAAAATCATGTTCACCCCATAACAAAATGAGAACTTCGAATTACGACATGTTTTATAATACTTGTTCACTATCTCCTCGTACCAAAAATTTGCTTTGCAAAATAAATATTTAAATGTAGGATCTCCAATGTCCATGTACTCTGAACAATCAAACAATAGATGAAAAAGTTAATAATATAGATCATGCTATAAAAGATAAGATTTATTGTTTTGACTATTGACAATGAAAAACAACACGTATAAGAAATGAATTCGATAATCATAAAAAAAGAAAAAACTAAAATTGTAATTGATAAAGATTCATCAAATTCATGGTATTATAAGTTTTTGCAATTTTTATACAACGTAATTGTTTTTTGATGAAAATTATAATATAATATAGATCATCTCAATTGTAATTTACTTATTGTTGTAAAAATTTAAGAATCATAAATATTGAATTAAAAGTATGATTATTTAAAACAAAATTTAATACAAATTGATTAAATATTCGATATAAATATAAATGAAAATTCGATATTAGATTTGTATGACAGAACGAAATTATTCATCCATAAGATTGATACCAATAAAATATCACAATTATTGAAAAAAATTATTTACGTATTAAATGTAACTTTCTATAAAAATACTAATTAAGTTAATAGAACGCAATACAAAGGAGTTCAAATTTTTAGATGTACTAAATAACTAAAAAAATAAGATTATTTATAAAAAGTTTTATACAATAAGATTTATTTAGTATTAGATGCGTGATACAACTTCGATATAATTTTGAACTGGAAATTTTGCATTGAATTTGTATGACTGCACACAAATACTTATTTGCAAAATCCAAAACGTTAAAACATAAAAAATAAAAAAAAATTATGAAAAGAGAGGTTTAAACACAAATAATCAAATATAAATAAGTAAAAAAAAAATATTCATAAAAATATTTAAGTGGAAGTAGCAGTGTGAACACGATAAAAGTTGAGTTTTGGTCTTTGGAGTGTGAAAGCAATAAAAGTTGAGTTTGAAAATAAATGAAATATATAATATATAATATTGTATAAAAAAAATCACAAAAAGTTGTGTCAAATTGACGGGAGGAGTCGATATTTGATTTGTATGACAGAACGAAATTATTCATCCATAAGATTGATACCAATAAAATATCACAATTATTGAAAAAAATTATTTACGTATTAAATGTAACTTTCTATAAAAATACTAATTAAGTTAATAGAACGCAATACAAAGGAGCTCAAATTTTTAGATGTACTAAATAACTAAAAAAATAAGATTATTTATAAAAAGTTTTATACAATAAGATTTATTTAGTATTAGATGCGTGATACAACTTTGATATAATTTTGAATTGAAAATTTTGCATTGAATTTGTATGACTGCACACAAATACTTATTTGCAAAATTCAAAATGTTAAAACATAAAAAAAAAAAAAAATTATGAAAAGAGAGGTTTAAACACAAATAATCAAATATAAATAAGTAAAAAAAAATATCCATAAAAATATTTAAGTGGAAGTAGCAGTGTGAACACGATAAAAGTTGAGTTTTGGTCTTTGAAGTGTGAAAGCAATAAAAGTTGAGTGTGAAAATAAATGAAATATATAATATATAATATTGTATAAAAAAATCACAAAAAGTTGTGTCAAATTGGCGGGAGGAGTCGATACTAGATTTGTATGACAGAACGAAATTATTCATCCATAAGATTGATACCAATAAAATATCACAATTATTGAAAAAAATTATTTACGTATTAAATGTAACTTTCTATAAAAATACTAATTAAGTTAATAGAACGCAATACAAAGAATTTAAAATTTTTAGATGTACTAAATAACTAAAAAAATAAGATCATATATAAAAAAATTTATAAAATAAGATTTATTTAGTATTAGATGCGTGATACAACTCCGATATAATTTTGAACTGAAAATTTTGCATTGAATTTGTATGACCGCACACAAATACTTATTTGCAAAATTCAAAACATTAAAAGAAAAAAAAAATTATGAAAAGAGAGGTTTAAACACAAATAATCAAATATAAGTAAGTAAAAAAAAATATCCATAAAAATATTTAAGTGGAAGTAGCAGTGTGAAGACGATAAAAGTTGAGTTTTAGTCTTTGAAGTGTGAAAGCAATAAAAGTTGAGTGTGAAAATAAATGAAATATGTAATATATAATATTGTATAAAAAAATTACAAAAAGTTGTGTCAAATTGACGGGAGGAGTCGATATTAGATTTGTATGACAGAACGAAATTATTCATCCATAATATTGATACCAATAAAACATCACAATTATTGAAATAAATTATTTACGTATTAAATGTAACTTTCTATAAAAATACTAATTAAGTTAATAAAACGCAATACAAAGTATTTAAAATTTTTAGATGTACTAAATAACTAAAAAAATAAGATCATATATAAAAAAATTTATAAAATAAGATTTATTTAGTATTAGATGCGTGATACAACTCCGATATAATTTTGAACTGAAAATTTTGCATTGAATTTGTATGACCGCACACAAATACTTATTTGCAAAAGTTTTAAAAAAAAAAAATTATGAAAAGAGAGGTTTAAACACAAATAATCAAATATAAGTAAGTAAAAAAAAATTTCCATAAAAATATTTAAGTGGAAGTAGCAGTGTGAACACAATAAAAGTTGAGTTATGGTCTTTGGAGTGTGAAAGTAATAAAAGTTGAGTGTGAAAATAAATGAAATGTATAATATATAATATTGTATAAAAAAAATCACACAAAGTTGTGTCAAATTGGCGGGAGGAGTCGATAGTAGATTTGTATGACAGAACGAAATTATTCATCCATAATATTGATACCAATAAAACATCACAATTATTGAAATAAATTATTTACGTATTAAATGTAACTTTCTATAAAAATACTAATTAAGTTAATAAAACGCAATACAAAGTATTTAAAATTTTTAGATGTACTAAATAACTAAAAAAATAAGATCATATATAAAAAAATTTATAAAATAAGATTTATTTAGTATTAGATGCGTGATACAACTCCGATATAATTTTGAACTGAAAATTTTGCATTGAATTTGTATGACCGCACACAAATACTTATTTGCAAAAGTTTTAAAAAAAAAAAATTATGAAAAGAGAGGTTTAAACACAAATAATCAAATATAAGTAAGTAAAAAAAAATTTCCATAAAAATATTTAAGTGGAAGTAGCAGTGTGAACACAATAAAAGTTGAGTTATGGTCTTTGGAGTGTGAAAGTAATAAAAGTTGAGTGTGAAAATAAATGAAATGTATAATATATAATATTGTATAAAAAAAATCACACAAAGTTGTGTCAAATTGGCGGGAGGAGTCGATAGTAGATTTGTATGACAGAACGAAATTATTCATCCATAAGATTGATACCAATAAAATATCACAATTATTGAAAAAAATTATTTACGTATTAAATGTAACTTTCTATAAAAATACTAATTAAGTTAATAGAACGCAATACAAAGAAGCTAAAATTTTTAGATGTACTAAATAACTAAAAAAATAAGATCATATATAAAAAAATTTATACAATAAGATTTATTTAGTATTAGATGCGTGATACAACTCCGATATAATTTTGAACTGAAAATTTTGCATTGAATTTGTATGACTGCACACAAATACTTATTTGCAAAATTCAAAACATTAAAAGATAAAAAAAAAAATATTATGAAAAGAGAGGTTTAAACACAAATAATCAAATATAAGTAAGTAAAAAAAAATCTCCATAAAAATATTTAAGTGGAAGTAGCAGTGTGAACACCATAAAAGTTGAGTTTTGGTCTTTGGAGTGTGAAAGTAATAAAAGTTGAGTGTGAAAATAAATAAAATATATAATATATAATATTGTATAAAAAAAAAATCACAAAAAGTTGTGTCAAATTGGCGGGAGGAGTCGATACTAGATTTGTATGACAGAACGAAATTATTCATCCATAAGATAGATACCAATAAAATATCACAATTATTGAAAAAAAATATTTACGTATTAAATGTAACTTTCTATAAAAATATTAATTAAGTTAATAGAACGCAATACAAAGGAGCTCAAATTTTTAGATGTACTAAATAACTAAAAAAATAAGATTATTTATAAAAAGTTTTGTACAATAAGATTTATTTAGTATTAGATGCGTGATACAACTCCGATATAATTTTGAACTGAAAATTTTGCAATGAATTTGTATGACTGCACACAAATACTTATTTGCAAAATTCAAAACGTTAAAACATAAAAAAAAAAAAATTATGAAAAGAGAGGTTTAAACACAAATAATCAAATATAAATAAGTAAAAAAAAATATCCATAAAAATATTTAAGTGGAAGTAGCAGTGTGAACACAATAAAAGTTGAGTTATGGTCTTTGGAGTGTGAAAGTAATAAAAGTTGAGTGTGAAAATAAATGAAATATATAATATATAATATTGTATAAAAAAAATCACAAAAAGTTGTGTCAAATTGGCGGGAGGAGTCGATACTAGATTTGTATGACAGAACGAAATTATTCATCCATAAGATTGATACCAATAAAATATCACAATTATTGAAAAAAATTATTTACGTATTAAATGTAACTTTCTATAAAAATACTAATTAAGTTAATAGAACGCAATACAAAGGAGCTCAAATTTTTAGATGTACTAAATAACTAAAAAAATAAGATCATATATAAAAAAATTTATACAATAAGATTTATTTAGTATTAGATGCGTGATACAACTCCGATATAATTTTGAACTGAAAATTTTGCATTGAATTTGTATGACTGCACACAAATACTTATTTGCAAAATTCAAAACATTAAAAGATAAAAAAAAAAAAATTATGAAAAGAGAGGTTGTAGCGCCCCGAGTTCCGTATACCCGATTCACTACGTCATTTTCTGTCTAAATTTTTCGAATAATATTTTTGCGGAAGAAATATTTGAAATTCATTTTTGGCAACATTAAATAAACTGTAATGGCCGATAAAATTGAAAACATTTATGAAACCATTTGAAATAGTAAATCGAACCATTAATTTTGTAAAGAAATTGACAATGTCATAATTTCTCAAATAAATGAACTTCTCTAAATTATTCGATTGTTTGGAAAAATACGGAAATCATTAACGTCAAACTTTCAACCGTTTAACGATTATTGCCACCATCATTCATCGCTCGCCACCGTCTCCGAAATCTGCAAAACTGTTAAAAAGTAGGGTGAGTATTACATGGGGGAAATACTCAGTAGACTCATCGCAAATTAATTTAATTTATAAGATGATTAAACACATAAATCCCGGCTCTTTATAAAATGGGCATTGATAGAGCTTCTTTATAAAACGGCTCTTGATAAAACTCATATTGTGCATTACAGCACGGGACATATTTTGCAAATCATAGGCTCTTTGAAAATAGCTCTTTGAAAACAGCTCTTTGAAAACCATATACTTATAAAAACATTTTAATTATGCCAAGCATAATTTCTTTTGAAAGCATAACATAAGATAGGATTGAAATCCTCATAAACATAGGGAGACACAAGAACTTTACCGAACTTAGGTGGCAAGAATTCTTATGCAGTAAAATCATAATAACAGTAAAATCACAGTAAGTATACCAAGCATAATTTTTGAAATTCATAGGGATCAATTGCATCATAACATAAGATAGGATCGAAATCCTCATAAACATATGCGACAGGAATTTTACCGAACTTAGGTGGCAAATCCTCATAAACATATGGAAACATAGGAATTTTACCGAACTTCGTGGCAAATCCTCATAAACATAGGAGACACAAGAATGTTACCGAACTTCGTGGCAAGAATTCTTATGTGTAGCGCTACTAAAACTCCGGTCCCCTTAACATATCATAACTTATCATATGGGACCCATAACAATCTTGGTAGATTGATTTCATAGCAATGATCCAAAAAAACATTTTCGTGAAGTATAGGGTATACTTACTTTTCGTAAAAACATAAAGTATATTTTCTTTTCATAAAAACATACTTACTTTTCATAACAACATAAGGTATATTTACCTTTCATAAAAACATACTTGCTTTTCTTAAAAATTGACTTTCACAAGTCACATGACATTCATATGAAATCATAATTTAAATCAATTAATAAGTGCGAGTCTACCTCAAATCCGACGAGTGCAAAGTTGAGCGGGAATGACTTCAATTTCTTTAAATTCTCCGTACGCTTCGTCTTAGCCAATAAGTCACTTTAGTCTATCGAATATATAGTTCAAAATGATAAATTATAATTTGAGGACTAAAATTGATGTTTTGAAAGTTGAGGGACTAAAATGAATACTTTTGAAAGTTCAGGGACTAAAATAGATACTTTGAAAGTTGAGGGATTAAAATGAATACTTTTGATATTTGAGGGACTAAAATGAATACTTTTAAAACTTGGGCTTAAAATCAAATTAATAAAATCAGCAGGGACTGAAATTGATGATTTGAAAAACTTGGGGACTGATTTGAAATAACTTTAAAACTTCAGGGATTGACGTGCAAATTCTGGAAATATAATATCAAAATAATTCTCTCTCCTATTTCCATTATTCAGACTTTAGGTAGAGAGAGAGAGAGACCACACATAGAGGCGGAGGCGACGATTCAAGCCAAATCCGACCTTCAGCCGGTGACTCGCCGGCGCAACACCGGCGCTGGGTGCGACGACTGGTAGCGGTCAGAGTATGGTGCGAGTGTGAGGAAAAATTTATGAATTGGGGATTGATTTAGGTTGAAACCGAAATTAGAGTTCGAAGGTCTTGACTGCGAAATCCGGTGGTCGTGCCGGTAAATCAGTCGGCGGTCGAAGGTAAGTCTTGGGCTTGGTTTATTTCTTGTTTTGGGTTTCGATTGTTTGTCAAAACTGAAGTGGGCAGTGGGTGGTTTTGGTGTGTCGATTATGGCAGATTGATGATGAAAATTGGGTTGTTTCATTCATGGCTATGGTTGAAGATGATGGAGTTGCTGACAGTTTGAATTGGTAGTGATGAAAATGGTAGTGCAGTGACTCTGTGAATTGGAAGTCATGGAGGTGGCTGATCCTATGGCTACTGCTGGGTGGAGATGAAATTGGAGGTGGATCAGTGTGGGTGGTGATGATCAGTCGTGAGGAATTCTGGTGATTGGTGAATTTGCAGTGATGAAACAGTGGTTGCTTGGTTCTGTATTGATTCGGTAGATAGAAAGCTGTTACTGAGTTTGAAGGAAAGTGATGGAGCTGAGCTGATTATAGATTGAGCTGCATTGGGATGATTGTGGCAGCTCCATGGTTTTATACAGATTGATGGTTTTGATTCTATAATGGTTCTATGGCAAATGGAGGCTTTGTGATAATGAAACCGTGGATTGATGATGATGATAATGGTGCTGTAAAGGAATTTGTGGGGGTATGAATGATAATGATGAAGATGCTTTGATGATGGTACATTGAGGTGGAAAGAATGATAAAGAAGGAAGAAAAATGTAGGGGACGTGAGTTGTGATGGGGAAGAATATGTATTGATTTGGTACTATAGAATATGATAGTGTAGAATTAGGTGTAATATGAAATGGAAAAGGGTGTAAAATTATTTGTACAAAAATGATGATGTTTTTGTGTAAAGAATTGTTGTCTTGGTGTAAAGAAGAAGACATGTGGGCAAAATTTGGATTTTAGAAAGATTTTGAAAATAATACTTTGAATAAATAATTAAAATAATATAATTTTAGAAATTCGAATATTTAATTTAAAATCGAACAAATTCGATATTTCTTGACTTGGCTAGACGAATCCGTCGCGGCATTAATTTCAAAACAATAGCGACACAATTTTCTAAATATTAAAATAATTATTAATTGCGTAAAATCTTGGTCGCTACAGAGGTTTAAACACAAATAATCAAATATAAGTAAGTAAAAAAAAATCTCCATAAAAATATTTAAGTGGAAGTAGCAGTGTGAACACAATAAAAGTTGAGTTATGGTCTTTGGAGTGTGAAAGTAATAAAAGTTGAGTGTGAAAATAAATGAAATATATAATATATAATATTGTATAAAAAAAATCACAAAAAGTTGTGTCAAATTGGCGGGAGGAGTCGATACTAGATTTGTATGACAGAACGAAATTATTCATCCATAAGATTGATACCAATAAAATATCACAATTATTGAAAAAAATTATTTACGTATTAAATGTAACTTTCTATAAAAATACTAATTAAGTTAATAGAACGCAATACAAAGGAGCTCAAATTTTTAGATGTACTAAATAACTAAAAAAATAAGATTATTTATAAAAAGTTTTATAAAATAAGATTTATTTAGTATTAGATGCGTGATACAACTTCGATATAATTTTGAACTGGAAATTTTGCATTGAATTTGTATGACTGCACACAAATACTTATTTGCAAAATTCAAAACGTTAAAACATAAAAAAAAAAAAAAATTATGAAAAGAGAGGTTTAAACACAAATAATCAAATATAAATAAGTAAAAAAAAAATATCCATAAAAATATTTAAGTGGAAGTAGCAGTGTGAACACGATAAAAGTTGAGTTTTGGTCTTTGGAGTGTGTAAGCAATAAAAGTTGAGTGTGAAAATAAATGAAATATATAATATATAATATTGTATAAAAAAAATCACAAAAAGTTGTGTCAAATTGGCGGGAAATTCTCCACCTTTAATATTAAGTAAGATTTTTTTTTTCAAAGCAAAATTTTGGACTTCTTTATCGAAAGAAAAAAATGGGCTTCAAAATTTTTTTGAGTTTTTTGGGCTGAGTCGATGGACTCTTTTGACTCACATCATAAGGACCGGCCCTGTCGTGAGCCATCAGTCACGACCCTGCTTAGAAAAAGTTTGCCAAGGAACCTATAATTAATTAATTACTCAAATCTAGTATATAATTTTTAATTGACCTCAATAAAAAAAACACATGTCAGTTGAGTTTACGATCCTGCAATTAACGAATAAATTTAGAGAAATTTGCAGCAGATATTTCAAATCTTTTAAAATATGAAGCGCAATCCCAAAAAAATTAAATCTAAACAGCTATGTCTCAAATTTCTTGTTTCTGTTTTCTTTTTAAATGACCATTTTTCCTTACTTTAAAATGGTTAAATGCAAGTCAAATGATGAAATTTGTTCTACTAAATTTGCTCGAGCTTTTAGGGGTCGAGTTTTTTTTTTTGGGCCGAGCTGAGTCAAGCCAAGCTCGTCCCAAAAAATAAGGCTCAACTCGAGTATTAAGCTCGAGCTTTTAATTTTTTTTTTTAATTTTTTATAATAAAAGTCCATAAATTTGTTTTTGAAAATATATATATACAACGAGCTGAGCAGAGTTCATGGCCGAATTTCAAGGGTCGTGCTCTCATCGAGCTTTTTGAGCAGACTTTTTTTTTTTACTCGAGCTGAGTCGAGTCAAAGTCCATCTCTAAAAAAAAAAAAAAAAACTCGGCTCGAGCTTTGACTCGAAATCTCGAGCCGCGAGGCAAGAGAAAATCGAGCTTTCTTCGAGCTGAGCCCGAGCGGCTGGAATCGACGAGCCATTTTGCTATTGTTACATTTCATCAATTTTTATCAAAATTTACTAAAAATCTGATTTTAATTTATACCAAGCAAGGACATTAAAGTTTACAAACAATTTTTTTTTTTTTTTGAAAGCTTCCAAACCAATGTTTAGACACAATCTTGTACCCTTTGATTGGTTAGAAGATTGATGCTAACGTCATAGGGAAACACCTCTTTAGATTTGTCATGATAGCATTTTTAATGACGTCTTTTCTGAGTTGACTTGCTTAGACGAGTAATCTAGGCAGTATTCGAGATTGAATCATCATTTTCTTTCTTCACAAAGAACTTATTTTATTGTTTTGAAGTTGCCTCAAATGATTTGATGTGATCTTTTGATATCGAGCACAACAACAACTCAAGTTAATTGGTATCAGAGTTAGGTTATGTGGAACAAGTCAAGAAATTTTATCGAAATTTCATCAAATCCTATAGAAACATATAATAGTAGGCCTAGCTGGTATATTTCAATATAGTAATAGATCTCGATAAATGGACTCATGGACAGACAAATCACTATATAACCAATTTGTTAGGTACAGATTGTTTTGAAATACAAAAATGACCATTTCCCAGCAGCCTTGATGACCATAATATATTCCATAGATACTGTCAAGCCAACTTTAGTTAAACCAAATCCAACACATAAAATAATAAGACTAACAATTTTTTACCTACCACCATTACCATTAGTCGTTACTTTACAATTCATAAGGGCACTCTGCACAAGAATGAAGACTTGGTAAATGTGAAGAACAAGGGGATGGGGCTTACGTTGAAGGAAGAACTCTTGGATTTTTTTTCTAGTCCCAAGTGGTATACTGCTCATGCTTGGATATCATCTATTCCATCTCCACAGATGCTGATATCTCCCCGATACCACGGTTATCGGCTACGAAAATCATACCAAGAAGGCTTGGGTTCGAAGGATCCTAGAGGTCAGCAGCATGCGACCATAGTAAAAACACGAGTTAAAATCTTGTTCATTATACTGATCTGGCTATTTGCAGGTTAAAGCCAAGGATAGAGGGCAAGCTATAACTGTGATCACAGCAATATATCTGCAGCAAGTTCACTGGCTTCGATCTCCCTGGCTTTGAGTTCTCTAATCGGGGCATGGATCGGAAGTGTCTCCCACTGATTTCTTAAGCAGCAACATCTATGGGAACAAAAGCTCGACCGCTGTTAACATCAAGTTCATAGCTCTTCTTTTGTGTTTCCTGGTTGCTTTTGCTTGTTTTGTTCAGATGGCACGGTGTTTTGTCAATGCCATTTTTCTCATAAGCATGCCAAACTGTGAGATCCCTACTAGCCATGTTGAGAATGCAGTAATAAGAGGAAGTAATTACTGGGTAATTGGCTTTTTTGCCAGCAATTTGCTTCTTTGGATTTTCGGTCCAATCCCGATGTTCATTTGCTCGGTGATTACAGTAGTGATGTTACATAATCTGGACAGAAATACAACCCCGTTGCCTCCATATACGAAGAAACCAGCCAGTCGTCACCCGAAGGAGAATGGTAAGGAAATGACTGCAGTAACTGATTGTCATGAGAGATCAGATACGGCTGGAGCAGAACACCAAGCATCGACTAATGATCAAACTGTGTTACAAAAGAGAGAACTATAAATGGGATAAAAGAGGATAACCATAATTCTCTGCACTTATAATGTAAGATTCTACAGCTGTATAAGTATGGCTTTGCACTCTACGAAATGAATAACCTTTTACGAGATTTCCATTTAGAGTTCTTTCCTATTGCTAAATGGTATAAATATACATTACAAGGACTTGGGCCCTAAAAGGGTTATGATTTTTTTCTTTCAGTTCCAATGGCTATAAACAAAAAGATAAAACATCATAAGCATCTCTCTGGTTTTAACGTTATTAACTTATTATTACAAGAGGTGCATCCATCATGAACAAATCCACAACCCTAAAGGAAAATAGATATGCAGAATTCCCTAAATCGATATGTGACACCCGACATTCTGTTTAAGAATTTGATATCCATGAGCTATTTAAAGAAAAAACTTAATAAAATCTTGATTAAACTAAGATTAGTACTGGAGCCAGTTATTTGCAGTTCAAATGCAACTTATTGATTGACATTGAATTTCTTATGATAAGAGACATTTTTAATTACATATGCAATTGCCATCGATTTTATGAAGAAAAAGGGGGAAAAAGGATACATGACTCATATGATAGTTGATACAGCTAAAATGGAGAGCAAACCAAGTTATCTGAAAGCAACTGTCAGACTGAGTGAAGCCTCAATAGTGGATGCAAATTTGTGAAGAATCAGTGTGATCACTCCAGCCGTTAACCTTCCCAACAGTACTTGGACAGGCGAAGGCAGAGCCTTGCTCGTAACTGGTGACAGAGACACTGTTTTCAAGCTCTCCATGGCCTCTTCCTTCTATTAAGGGATAAAATCACATATCGAATAAAGATAAAAATATTGATCAATTTGGCTAATCCTCTTAGCAAGGTTGACCTTTTAAGATAGACTCCCAAATCTGATGACTTGAATCTCTAATAAGAGAAAATGGCCAAATATTCAGAATATTTATATTAAAAATCCACTAACATGAACACCCTACACACTCTACATTCAATGTAAATTACAATTGGAATTTAATCTCAAGAACAGGAAATCATATGTATGCCTGGATTAAGCAATGCAATGTCACTGCACTAACATAGAATCTCCCACATAAAACTTCCAAAGCCAATATATCATTATCATCTGAAAATTGAATCTTGATAACTAAACATGAACATATACAAATCTAAATTCAATTTTATCTTAATCAATCAACTGAATTAGTGTACCCAATAAATCATTAAACAAGAATTTCCTAATTATTTGCAAATTCTGATAAAAAACAGTCAACCTTTGAGAATGCACACACAAGTAAACAAAGTTCAATTACTTTATGAGAAAATAAAAGAATGCATATCATTCTAAAGAAAAAGCGATAAAAGATTGTCAGGCCATGGTGAGTATAAATACCGTTTCTTTGGCACGCTTAGCGCGGCAGCGGAGGGACCGGAATTTTATTACGTGATCTAATTGTTAACTCACCTCTCGGATTATGAAAACAATCATTCATTCATGAATTGGTGATCAAGCAATTCAAGCATTAAACGCAATAATAAAATCAATACATAAAAATAAAGTGCCAACTTGAGAATTAAAATCAAACTAAAACATTAAATCTATATCGTTAATCCCGATTTAAAATTTAGCTACTCATGTTTGTGGAATAAAAAGCAATAAAAAATAAAACTTGGAGTTTAAATAATTGAAGGATTAACATCACCAAAAATTTCCCAAAGCTGTTTCTCATTCCAGTCGCTGCGTGCTCCCCTGAAGTCGGCTGCTTCTCTCTATAATCCAACAGCACCGTCCAATTTTTTGGTTCAATTAATTCCCAAGTCATGTATATATACTTGGCTGCTCTTTTCTCCCCCACCTTCAATATATGAATCAGCCGACCACTTCAAGTGATCCACAATTCTTGTCCCCTACTCCAATTCCCAATTGTCAAAATATATATAATATATGTATATCTCCA
The DNA here is from genome assembly GCA_963555705.1 of Ligustrum vulgare. Lineage (NCBI taxonomy): Eukaryota > Viridiplantae > Streptophyta > Magnoliopsida > Lamiales > Oleaceae > Ligustrum > Ligustrum vulgare. Next base: position 71,219,552 of record OY743169.1, on the reverse strand, counting down.
ATTTGTTTCTTCTCCAGCCGACCACAATGTTTCTCTATTTAGTCTCCACCTTTTCTCCTCTGTTTTTAACTCACGGCTGCCAACGACTGGCCCGGCTGCTGTCCCTTTTTTCTCCTTACTGACCTTTTGCCCTCAGCTGCTCCCCACTCTCGGCTGTCTCTTCTTCTGTTGTATGTGTATATATATATATATATATACACAAATTAACCCTAAAGCCCAAATCAACTAAATTGTTCTTCAAGTTACTCAATTTTTCCATATATGATAAGTTAGTCCTTGAATCAATTGCACATTCGGTCTTCAACTTTTGAGAGTGTACACTTTAGTCCTTTTTCTTCGTTTTATCTCAATATTCGTCCAATTGTTGCGTGATTGCTTCAATTCATCACTTTTCTTGATTTTGGGATAAAACCTGAAATAATAATAAATAAACACAAACTAAGTAGAATTTATTCGAGAAAAACAATATAATATCCTAATTTCGATAGATAAATAAGTGTATAAAATACACTTATCAGTGGGCTCTTCTGTAATTTGGACAACCGATATTTTGGGGGCTGAGCAGATAGAATAGACACTGGAAATGGTAGAGGTTCTTAAGGAAATTTTGCTAGAATATGAAATGAGAAGTGGATATAAGATGGGAAAAAGTAGAGATGCAAAGTGTTGTGAAAGTGCAACAGTTGTAGAGGTTTTTGTCTACTGGTAGGGGTTTATGGCAGTTGATCAGTTTACACAGAAGAAAATAAAATTGGGAAACTTACCTTCGAAGTGTCTAAACTATGCACGATGGAGCATCTAAGCCCCCAAGCTTTTAAGCTGATCATCAAAGCTTTAAGGGCCCATTATGCAAAACTTTTACAAAAAGTCAAAAATTGCTTAAGAAACTGCTTAAACAAATTTGAATGATTTTTTTTTTTAATGTTCCATCTAATTAGAAGATCTTTAAGATGAAGTTGAAAATCTTTTTCATAAGAGAAGCAAAAATCCTACCAAACAAACCTTAAATCTCCAATCTTTCACCTTATTGAAAAGTCAAATTTCAAATTGATAAGAACATGTAGAAGAATTTTTTTTTTTTTTTTTTTTACTAACATAACAAAAATGAATAAAGAGCCACTTGAAAAATTAGACGAGATAAAATTCAGGGGTCTAATATTACAAAAGAGAATCTTGAGGATGAATTTAAAACTATACAACAATTGCAAGAAAACGTAATGTGAAAAGTGCGACTTAGCTTATCATCTGGGCACATCTTCCTTCATCATCTTCGTCCGATCTTCCGGTTACATGAGCTAGGGTTTCCAGATTTCTAGGGTTGTTTGCACATATGAGTAATGAGGGATAGCTGAGTGTGTATAGAGTGACCATTCAGTTACAGTTTTGTATCTATGTGTGTATGTATTAGTTGTATGTAATGTATGTATAGGTCTGAAGTCTTTAAATTCCGGTCATTTTGTAAGGTTGCTTCAGCTAACTAAATTAAGTGCATTTATATAATTAAATTAAATTCTATTTAGACGTCGTTTTGTACTATTTATTGCTAAACTTGCTCGAATTTAGCAAAAACATATATATATATATATATATATAGATAAAAGAAGAAACTAGTGTTAAGTACAAATTTGGACGCCTTTCATCTATGCCAAGAGCGCGGTTTTGTGTATGGTAATGGCCAATGGGAGTTTGTTGCTTATCCCTTAGGCCAAATATCATAAAGCAAAGGCAAAAAAGATTAATGTTATGAATTTCCAAATATGTTAGAGAAAATTGTGTGATAGTGATCATAAGAGTTTTCCATCTGATCTCGATCTATGAGTATATATTCAATTATTACAACTTATTTCTGAAGCTAATAAGTTTCAACACTCGGCGCGCACATTAGATGCCACAGCCCTAGCCCAAAATTTAATCTGCGCTTTCATGTCTTCATTCAATCTTTTGTCGACCCATTTTGGTATCGGAGGAGCTGAACTCTGTCCACCCCACGCCTCCGGTGTCCTTATCGTGTTCCTCTCTTCATATTCTTCAACAACATTTGTATTCGTCGCTCTTCTCTTGTAACTTAATCCCGAATCTTTAAAATTGAGATTGCTAAGGCTCTTTTGCATCTTTATTGTCTGATCAATTAGGTATTTGGGTTTCATCTCTGAATAGCCTTCCATGTTAGTGGTTTCTATATCTGGCTTTCTTTGTGGACAATTCCTTGGTATGCTGGATCTTTGTGTTACACCCTGCAATCCAAGTCCAAATGTAATAAAATTAGTATAAATTTTAGTACATTGGACATTTCTTGATTTAGGTTGGTACAAATGTTTTTAATTTGATGTCTCCCATGATAGTTCACTAATTTAGCTGCTTTTCCCTTACCCCACCATATTAAAAAAAATACATGTAAAGGAGATTGATCAGTACCTTTGGAGCAGATTTTGTAGGAGTTCCTCTGTCTGAATGGTTTAAAGAAGCTTGCCTAATTAACTTCCCCATAGAAAACTCACTCTCTTCATCTTGAAATTCCTCTTCTACAAAGCAAGTTGGCAAAGACGGTGCGCAAAGCAAATTGACACGTTTACCTTGTCCGTTCGATTTCTTCGTTCGACGAACACTTCCTTTTTCTGGCATTGATGGTGTCCTCATCAAATTAGGCCGATCTAATTCCGTCCGCACGAACAGTTTCTTGATCGAATCGTACGTTTCTTCGTATGATTTTTCAGACAAAGTGGTGTTTGAGGAAGTACAAGGATCTGAATAACTTCTTAACATCCTCTTTTTTCTGTCAAGCAAATTGCCAAAGAACCAGCCTTCCTCCAACAATTCTCCAGGCTCAAGATTTTCATCTTTACTCAAAAAGGGGTCTAAAGATTCATCAATAAGATTCATGATTGCCACAAATTCACAAGAAAAAAGGCAGTTGGGGTTCCTGAATTGATGAACTTTTATATGGTTTTGTAGAAAAAAGCTGCTTAATAAAAACTATGGTTGGTTATCTACAAAAGTTGTCAAAATAGATGATTGGGAGGGCATGTGCTCTAAAAGATTGCTAGACATTATTTTGACAATAGACTATAAGGTGTTGTAATTATTGAACTTCATACCAGAAATGCAATTGAGTACAAAAGCTCTATTAGGGCCCTTTTACTCCTAATCCTAAACACTAAATTATATATAGTGTGTGTTTAGTATTGTTTAAAAAGAGTTGTTGTTTTTTTTTTTTTTTAATGAATAGTTATTTTTAAGAAAATTGATGGTTGGGATTTAGTTAAAAAGTCAAATATTGTGAGCTTGACTTTTAATTGATAGTTGAGATTGAGTACTTTTGAAAAAATAGAGAATTTTAAAGACAATTAAAGAATTACATATATATTGGTAGTATTTTGAGTAACTTCTTAATTTTGGAGTTTTGCTTAAAGAATTGAGCGGCGGGGGCGGTAGTTGTCGAATCTTATACTAATATACATGAATAATTGTGTGGTTTGATGAACTTATCAGCATTGATCATTACAAACAAGTATTACCAAAACAGATAGAATAAGAGACTTTCGAGTTTTTTTGCTGATCAAACGACATTCAAATCTGTGTCTTATAGAAAAGATTTCTTGAAATATTATCTTAATTAGTGTTTGAAAGCTAATTTTTGAATTAGATTTCTCTTTTTAAAGAGTTTTTAGAAAAAGTTCTATCAACTAGAAAAAACACTTTTATATAATTAATTATATGAATTTAAAAGTAGTTTTGGCCTCAAAAGCTCACTTCCATATCTCCAAAATTCAGACATTTTAGGGTCATCATAAAAAACTTCCCACATGACACATGACGAGTGGGGAGTGGCGGTTAGGTAAAGCTTGATGGGCCCCACCTGACACCCCTAGTAGAGGGGTGACGCTTGCCCCATTTAAAAATTTCTCTTCCAAAATCATACCAAATGTTATAAAACTATCAAAATCTAAACAAGAATTAGAGAGGAAGAGATGGAGAGAATAGAGAGGAGAATTCTCATTCCATTAGGTGTAGGAAATACAACAATGAATGCCTCTATTTATAGGAAGATAAAGTCATTCACAATAATTCTTTACAATATTAATTAGGTGGAAGTTAGGTAAGAAATTAGGTAGAGATCTACAAAGGAATTTCTTAATAATTTCTAATAATTTATAACACTCCCCCTTGAATGACTTATTGCTCAATTGTCTGCCTCGTTAAAACCTTGGTAAGAAAACCCAGTGGGATAAAACTTGAGCGAAGGAAAAAGAGTATAGCTGCTCCCCCTGATGTTGGTCATCATTAATCATTAAGTCTAATGTCCAAAATGACATCAATGATAAGTAGTACAAATCATGTACTGAAATCTGAAGTGCTTCACTGCTTCAGTGTTTTAGTGCTTTAATGCTGCCTCGTTAAAACCTTGTCAGTAAAACCCAATGGGACAAAATCTGAACGAAGGAAAAAGAGTACAGCCGCTGCCTCGTTAAAACCTTGTCAGGAAAACCCTGTGGGACAAAACCTGGACGAAGGAAAAAGAGTACAGTATGACAGAATGATTCTCCCCCTGAAGTGTGCAATCAAGTATTCATGAACCTTTTGAATAATGATATCATCTTTTTTCTGGAATATATATGAAAATCTTCTTGTGTGTAGCCGATATCATAACATTCTTCATAAGATGTGTATGATTTTCTTCATTTGTTGATATCATTCCAGTATAACAATGTGTTGCTGAATTATAGCTTGTTGATATCTATGATGATGCCTCAAAAACCTTGCTAGGAAAACCCTGTGGGACAAAACCTCAGCGAAGGGAAAAAGAGTGCAGTATTCTCATTAATTTTCATCAATACGCCTCAACTGTTGCCTCATTAAAAACCTTGCTAGGAAAACCCTGTAGGACAAAACCCCAGCTAAGGGAAAAAGAGTGCAACGCGTATTTATTCCTTTCATGGAATATCACAAGTATATTGATGCAATCTCGTATCTTTTCATCAAACATATCATTCATGATGAGCTTTGTTCATAGCTCATTTATGATGTCATAACATGCTATATTAAGCAATGTTGTACTAATTTATCGATTGTATCTTTGACTTCTGTTGAATAATCAAATATTGCATCTTTCACTTCTGGTGAATAATCAAATTTTAGAATTCACTTCTGGTGAATAATCAAATTTAGAATTCACTTTTGGTGAATAATCAAATCTAGAATTCACTTCTGGTGAATAATAAAATCTAGAATTCACTTCTGGTGAATAATTAAACATATTCATTTTCATATTCACTTCTAGTGAATAATCAATTTCCCAGATGTCATAAATGGTACACTCCAATTTTACTTTCAACATATTATATCATGGAGTCGTTTGTATCATTCTATAGTGATACTAATCTGGGCATATTGAATCTTTCAATGATTTATACATGTATGTTCTTACACTTTATAAACTGCAATTTCTAATTTGCAGGAGCATAATCAATCATTGAAATAGATATCAATTTCGACATATAATCTACAATCATTTTACTTGAAATCCCAACGTACCGCGATCAACTGGTGCATCAAAGAATACTCTCAAAGTACCGAGATGAGAATCATACATTTTGATCTCACTCATTGGTATATCAAAGAGCTCAAGCTAGTGATTTAGACTATAGTCTATCCACCATATGTCATGCCAGTTCTATGAAAAATCTTGCTTGCAACGGGTCGTCTTTTACGACTGTGAAATATTTTTCATTTGTACATATAATTACTGGCTTTACACATTTAAGCATTTGGACTTCAGGTCGCAACGAGTCGTCTTTTACGACTGTGAAATATTTTTCATTTGTACATATAATTACTGGCTTTACACATTTAAGCATTTGGACTTCAGGTCCTTGAACAATAATCCCTACATTGGGATTATATACTTGGCCAAAGTATTATAATTTCATCAACCTCATTTTCATAAGAGGGTATGCAGTCGACTTATTTATCGATTCCATCTCAATATAACATAGAGAGATCTCTTTATATGTTTTATCATCAGGTACCTGAATATCTCATTATTTAACTATGTCCCTTTTACTCACTATGAGTATTTAGCCTCAAAGGGATCATCTCAATCATTCTAGAGATATTTGTTTTTGGAATCGATAATCATTATGTTTCAGGCATAATTACGCTTCAGGCGTGTTTTCCCCATAATGTTCTCAAACATTATCAATCTGCTAAAATGCCATAACACATGTCATTCTTTTAGAGATATAATCTCAATCATATATCTAAGTGCGCTTTTGGTGGATTGTATACATATTTCACTTTTACAAATCATAAAGCTTCTTGAGCTAATCCCTATTTGACATAGAATATTGTTGTATGATAAAAAAATTCTGAATAAGTTATTCTCATAGAAAATAATTTGAAACTTTTGATAATCTAACCGTTTATTATAGAACTTCTGGTTCAATTTATTTCATTTCTATGTATGAATATTTGATTTAATACAATATCGTTAAACTTCTGGTTCAATATAATGTATATTTCATTTATGAGCTTCTGGTTCATACTATATACATATTTCACTTGTATGTATAAACTTCTGGTTTAGCAAGATATTTCACTTGTACATATGTATGAACTTCTGGTTCAATACAGTATTCATTTCATCAGTATGTATTTTTGTACATTTCAAATCAGTATACCTTTATTACTTTTATACCGAAAAATCAGGTACAATATCCAAGGAAATATCTCATGATCTCAATCTTGTCGCCAAATCTTCCCTTATATCGAAAAAGGTAATAACACATTATCTCATTGTTTTCACCTTTTCAATAATTTATTCCATTATTTCTTGATGGAATCGATATCACTGATACGCGGAGCCATCCGCTCTTTTACGCGTTGAATAATGCATTTAAATAGATGATTTGGGAAGAAGGCTAGATTCATCAAAAATGGATATCATACTTTCAAATATTCGCAAATATTATTCCAATCTTCCTGTAAATGATTTGAGAAAAATTTATCGAATTAGGCTCGAAAGATTGAGGTTGCTGATGGATCATGGCATCCCAGAAGATGTTCGCTGGTTGATTGAGGCAAAAGTTCGATTAGCTGGTGAATTACCAGATTCATTTTCTAAGCACAAGCCTGGCTTAGGTAAAAGTACTTTTGCAAAGAAGCGAAGAGCAAAAAGATTAAATAGTTGCTACAAATGTGCTCGATGGACATGTGATACCCGTTGTAAATCAATAGGATATTCATCCATAAATCGAGATGATAAGATAGACTTCATTAAGGGTGGACTGAGTAAGGAGTCATTGGATGATATCCGATTGACTCTTGAGACGCACCCTAGTGGGTATGTGCAGCGTGAGCTACTATCTTTATGGGCTAAATTCATTAGCGATAAAGAGCGTTATAGTCTCAAAAATATAATAGCAAAAGATCATGTTTGCCAGGCTGTTATAAACAATGATGTTTTGGCTATGCAACATTAATACAAGGTAAATCATTTGATATATATGCACATATAAAATATTTTTCTGTTTCCTTTCACGGGTTTTGATAAAGGCTGGTTAAAAATATTAAATCACCGAAAGGTGAGTAGGGTGATTTTGTCAAAAGTAAATCTTCACTTTTTCGAAATACGAGCAGTAAATAGTGAAGTTTTTCAAGTTTAAAAAGCCAATGATTTTCACAGTTTATGCATCCTAAAATATCATTTTCTCATAAGTTTTTCCTTCCTTATTCTCTCAAAGATGGAAGGATCAAAACTTCGACAGATTAAAACTATATGTGTATTTTGTGGATCAAAAGTAGGAAAAGGTTTTGGGTATCTAGAAGCTGCAGTGGATCTTGGAAAGAAATTGGGAGAGAAAGGTATCACTCTCGTGTATGGAGGAGGTAGCAGTGGATTGATGGGTTGTGTTTCACAATCCGCTCAAGCAGAGAAAGCAAGAGTGATAGGTGTTATACCTACTCCTTTAGCTGATATTGCAGGAAAAACACGAGGGCATGAAGTACAAACCTTATCTATCCATGAATGCATAACTTGCATGTTATATGGTTCTGACGCCTTCATAGCCCTGCCTGGAGGTTTTGGTACTTTAGAAGAAATCTTTAATATTACCTCATGGGCTCAACTAGATCTCCATACTAAGCCTATTGGGCTTTTAAATGTTAACAATTTCTTTGATGGTTTGCTAACATTTCTTGATTATGCTGTAGAACAGGGATTCATCTCTCCATTTTCTAGGAGAATCCTTATTTCTGCTCCTACTATCGAGGAATTGCTGGATAAGTTGCAATCATATGTCCCTATACAAGATCCAGCAGGAGTTAAGATAGATTGGTCGCAAGGAAGGGGAATCAAGCGAAAATGGAGTCCGGTTAATGTAAACTTATCTTTGTGAACCCTAGAATAGGTGGTGGTAGAGTATGGAGTATTCTCACTCTTGAGACACACAATAAATTTCTAGGATTTTATCAATGTTTTAATCTTGTGTACCTCAAAGATTTAAGGTGGTAGAGTATGGAGTATTCTTACTCTTGAAACACATCTTTTTCTTTATTTCCTCAAAAGATCAGAGGTGGTAGGATACGGCTACTCCCGAAACACATCTCTCATTTTGAGGATCATAAATGTTTCCCCCTTTTGTATTTTGCATGTATGACTCGTTTATGCTTTTTCAGGAGCAATAATAATATCATTTCAGTATGTTTAGATGATAATTTTTACTTCTTCTGGAGTAAATATGTACTTCTTTTGGAATATATAAGTGCTCGTGCAAGAACTTTTCCAGACACTTATCATATAATATTCATCTCATAATACTGATGAGATTATTTTCACATTAGCTATGTCCATGCTATCATGTGATATTATCTTATCATACATCATCATTCTCTTTGTTGAATAATTTTCATCCACCCATTCAAATACAAATATTGGTAACTTCTGGTACCATTGGATAAAATATTTTTATCAACATTTACCAACTTTTTGGTAATGATAACTTCTGGTATCATTTGATGAAATATTATCTATCTTTAGTAGTGATAACTTCTGGTATCATTTAATAAAGTATTAAATAACAATATTGTATATATATTAACAATAATAATACTGGGGTTATACCACCACGTATATATGTTGACAACAACCTTTATATACAATATTAATACTGGGGTTATACCACCACGTATATATGTTGACAACAACCTCCAATATGTTAGAATTAACCAACAATTGAGGTGTTTATATGTATTCAATTGATATACCGACCATATAGGCGGTGTCAACATAATGAAATAATTAAACCAGCCATATAGGCGGTATCAACATAATGAAATAATTAAACCGACCATATAGGCGGTAACGTGATATGCTTAAAATTTGTAGAACCAACCATATATGTGGTAACGTAATATCTAAGAGATATTTAAAATATTACCTTTCATAAGTAAGCGAGTCATATCTTCCAGTCAAGGTATTCATAATAGTCCAATTCGTTACGGTGACACTGCCGTGGACATGTACTGGTGCCGGAGGACCGTCCCATCGCCGTAGTCATGGATCTGATCTCCGATTATCGTTTGAATATATGGTTTGGCGTGAATTTGCTTTGAAAGTTTCGGGTTACACAATTTCTCCAATTTTTCTATGGACTTGGAATTGATTTTCTAATCTCTTATGTATAAATGGTTTTCTAATACCAAAAACACTAGATTTGGAATATGAAACGTTGATTAATAATAATCTGGTTTCTGATACAGAGGTTCATCATTTAGATGCAACTGTAGAGCATACTCCCGTCGTATTACTCAATTGGCTAGAGACTCGTGCTGATAACGTGTTATAAAACTATCAAAATCTAAACAAGAATTAGAGAGGAAGAGATAGAGAGAATAGAGAGGAGAATTCTCATTCCATTAGGTGTAGGAAATACAACAATGAATGCCTCTATTTATAGGAAGATAAAGTCATTCACAATAATTCTTTACAATATTAATTAGGTGGAAGTTAGGTAAGAAATTAGGTAGAGATCTACAAAGGAATTTCTTAATAATTTCTAATAATTTATAACACCAAACAATTTCTTAATAGTCTTGTTTAGAATCTTAAATAACATATTTTAACAAATAATTTGTTTGTCAATGGGGATTTAGTAGAGGGTTTTAAGTTAACAGGTGTGTGAATTTAATTGGAACAGAGGAACATGGGCAGGAATAATCGGTTTGAAGAGACAAAATCCATGCCAGCACATCCCATGTGCTTTTTCTTAGTATATGGAATATTGAACAAAGTTAGGTGACAGCCATTGAATATATTAATTTTTAATTTGTAACACTACATGATTCACATCGCATGAGGGTTCGGCGGTGAAAATCAAATATAAATGAAAAATTTGTGGTTTAAAGTAATTGGAAAACTATACGTGGTTAAAAAGTAATTTAAAAAATTTTGTTGTATATAAATAATTTAAATAACATGTTAGATTTATTTGTGGTTGTGTACTTTTCTATGAGGTTTATGAAGACAAACAGAAGGAAAAGACCATATGCAACACGAGTAAGAAAATGACTGATTGTCCCGAGCATAAGTTGGCAAGAGCTGAAGTGACGTAATGTCTGTTGCGCTGACAGGCACAAGGTGGGAGATTCGAATCCTGACAAATGCTTTGAATTTGATTTCTTTGTCGTAGAAATTAGTTGACATGGCTAACTGAGGCACATCTCATGGTTTACTTCATCCACAAAGCTCTAGGAGTGGAGCAATGGGGACCGTTAAGGTTGCGATTCAACCTTTTTAAGAAAATGATTGATTATGATATTAGCGGCTCCGGAATGAATCAAATTTTTTTTTCTATGATCGATGTAGACTCCATCATATACATTTCAATTTATTTATTTGTCGATGGATGATGAAGCAATTAGAAAAGCACGGAATTGGACCTTCCTCAAATAAATAAATCTGTAATTTATTGTGGAACCGAGCATATACAAACCCAGTCCAATGCATTCGGCTCATAAAAACGTGTACCATTGAAATATAAAGTATTTTTCTTAGAAAACGTGAGGTAGAATTGAGACGTGCAAACGTAGCTTAAAGGACCCTTTCTTTTTCGTATTTTGAGAAGAAAAGATCCACCTTTTTGTCCTTTTTCTCTTGAAAGGGGCAAAGAAGATAAAGATGTGAACATGCCAAAATAATTGCCAATTGACTAAAAAATTGTGGGATAATTAAAGGACCAACTGACTGGCCCAGAAACGTTCAATTCTTGATGGAGCTGTTGCGGTTTCTAGTGGCAAACTTGGAGTTGAAAGATTGCTATAAATTTAAGAGATGTGACAATTAATCATCATCTATCCTATGCTAATGAGATGTTAAGGGATACATTTGATTTACTCATATTAACAACTTTGACATTTTAAAATCAAACTCTAAATTTTGGAGGGTATCAGTTAAGACTTTATGAAAATTTTGAAAGACTTTCAAGAATTTAAAAGGCTTAGGGGTATTCAATGTATAGTATTATCGACGTCTCCCATTCTCTCTCGCCGAATTCAGCTCATCTGCTTCGACAAGTTCTCTTCTTCCCTCCTTAATACTATTCATCAACAAGTTTTCCTTGAATCCAACAAAAACCTAGATAGCTCTGATCGCTCTTTCTAACCCCAAATATTTAACTCACTTAAATGACGTAGCAAAATAGATAAGTTTTCAAATTTTACTAGTCGAGCTTAGTAATACATGTTTACTCTGCAAAATTTCCAATCAATTTCATATTCACATTGTCGATCGGAGTGACCAGTATTTTCGACAAACAATATAAATGAGAGGATCTACATTGTTATTGGTGGTGTTCAGGTTTTATGATGGGCATAGAAGTTATGTTGAAGTAAGAATTTAGGAAGGGCAAAAAATAAGAACGAACATATTTTATTAAATAAACTTAAAAATGGTAAATATATTCATACCACATTTTTTTGTTAACTACACCAAATTTTAATTGCAATGTATATTCTAAGTTTTCTCATTTTTATACATATGTCTCCAAATTTTTTCTATAACTTTTTTGTCATCAACCCTCTATTAATTTTCACATCTTATCTGTAGAGGCGATTTTTGTCTTTAACCAACACATGATCTAGAAATCGCGCTACAACAACCCCTGCCCCACACAAACCCACACCCTACTACCACCGCACCACCAAACATCAACTATACAGCCCCGAGCTAAAGACGATACCACCATCACTGTCAACTATACAGCCCAGGCTAAAGGCCTTTGAAATCATGAAATAGATTTTAATGTTGTGGTTTACAAGAAATCAAGAAGCAGATTTTAGTTCATTTCCTTCAATAGAATTTTGTACAACAATTTAAATTATTTCAGTACAAAATGAACATAATAGCATTTTGCTAAAAATTCTATCCCTCCCATCCATCAAAATGATGTTCCAGATGAACATTTAAATCAACCAACTATACAATCTTAAAGAGAAAAATTTAACAGTCCTTCACATCCTGATAAAAGAACTAACTAAAACTATCTCCATACCAGATACAATTCTTAAAATCCATTAATTTTCCACTACACTCACTTTCATAGGAAAAAAAATAGAATAGAAAATATAACAAATATGTAGATATAGAGTGCTTACTGGCAGGGACGGAGCTAGGATGTTTGGTCAGTGGGGGCGAAAATTAAAAATGTGCGGGGGTTCGGGGGCAGCGCCCCCGAAATTTTTTTTTTTCCTTTTAGGAGAATGACGGTAGAAAAATTAGATAAAAGAATCCAAAGAAAATCACTTACAATGAGATATTAAGTATTACGTGATTATAGCAAATGAGAATTAAACCAAGCAATCAAGAAACCTGATTACAGAAATCCTAATTGAGAACAAGATTTTGAAGAAAAAAGTGCAAAACTTACTTCTTTTTTTTTTTTTAAATCTCAGGTGGGCCTTCATGGGATCCGTCCCAGCTTACTGATGACATCATCGCCAAATGCAAGCAATAAAAAGATTTATTTTTTGAAAATTTATCTTGGGAAGACTGAAAGATATATCAACAAGAAGCACCATCCATAAAGTAAAGTAAATTAACGTTGGAGGCTTGAGAAGGGATGCAAAATTAAAATAGGTCAATAATCTAATGGTGAAATCAAGTAAAAAGGTTGGATCATAATGAAATTTGAGTTTTATCTCTTCTCACCAAACAGTTCAAAATTATAGAATTATAAGAGCTATAACCCGATTCATAATTAATGTACTCAAAAACCTTAAAACCCACTTCCACACATATACAAGCACGATAATAAAACTATTCTGCCTGTCAATCTACTCCGGAATCAATCTGGTCATGCTGGCACAAGAAAGGAAAAGTGAGGAATAAAGAATAATTAGTTTCCATTTACAAAAATTGTATAAAGATTAATTTAAACAGACAAATTATATTAACACTTTTAAAAAATGAACGATAGACGACTTCAATACTTAACACAAAGATTACCTATCCTAGCACAAAATCACTATTGTTCATATTGAAGGAATAAACATTAGAATGGAATCTAATACAAGCAAAAAAAAAAATTGGTTGAAACATATGAGCAACTAGAATCAAGAGAATAAACTAAATATTCGGGGAAATTTTACCTTCAATCGAAGTGAACACCAAATGTCGCCCCTAATTTTATATATGTCATCCCTATATCTATGATATCAATAGGGACGACATACCAATGTCGCCCCTATAGGCTGTCGAATCTATAGGGCGACATACCCAAAAATTTTAGCGGGATTTTCCCCCATTTTTTTAGTCTATAGGGGCGACAATTATATGTTTTCGTAAAAATAAAAGTAATTTGTTTTTCCTCCGAACCCTAATCAAAATGCACCTCCCTCCAAGCTTTTCGCTACCAAAGTCAAGCACCTCCCTTCCACCGCGCCACTTCATTAACGCGACTTTCGAGCCCTACCAACCCTAAATCTCTATTGTCAAGCCCTATCAAGAACATGAGCAGTGGAGCTCCATACCTGTCGCTAGTGAATCTCTATTTTAACTTAAGCATTGCCTATTTATTTTCTCTTTGTTATGGAACTTATATCGTTAACAGATTTAGCCCTTGTTTAGTACATTTCAAATTTTTCTCTTTTTTCTACAGTACTCAATCTCAACCATCAATAAAAGTCAAGTCCACAATTTTTTACTTTTCAATCAAATATCAACTATCTATTCTTCAAAAAATCACTATTCATTTAAAAAAAAATTCTTTTTAAACAATACCAAACACACACTTAATTTTTTAATGTTTAAAATGCTAAGTTTATCATATATGTACAATGTTGGAGCATTGGTGGTTATTAAACCTGGGGAGCAAAAGTCCATTACTGGAATTATTAGAGAAAGAAGTTAAGTTTAAATTATTGGGTTCAAATTGAGAATCGTTAGATCATATTACGCCCCTGCTCAGCTACTTTTAAACCTAGATCCCACAAAGTTGCTTCTTATTAAGATTAGATTTTCTGAACCTCAGGTGTGTATTTTTCTGCAAAACTAGAAGAAAAGAAATTGATGATATCAGGGATCAAAGTTGATTAATGCAAAGTCAGAGGATCATGTGTAAAGTGAAGACACATGTTTCTTATATAAAACACGTTTCTACCTCATAAACCGTAAGTTGCTACCATCACATGGAATTCACCATTTCTGTTATTGTAGCTGCGTGAGTCAAGAGATGTGTACACTGATTTTGAGTGTAGGAATCTTTTTGTATAGCTTGTGTATGTATCTATTTGGTGTATATAAATAGTGGACCTCATGTAACTTTTTATGTAGTGAAAAATATATACAAAAGTCTTTAAATTCTATCTCGTCTTTCTAGTTTATTATTAACTTGGTATCAGAGCCACAAATGGAGAATTCCAGCAATCACTCCAATGCTAGCTTAAGCTCAACAAACCACATTTCTACTGGAGCTCAAAATTTCACTCCATTTGGGATGAACTTGCCACAAGCTGTCTCTATTAAGCTTGACACAGAGAACTTCCTATTATGGAAGAATGTCATTCATGCAAGTGGTTAAAGGACATGGTCTTGAAGGCTATCTGCTCGGAACCAAAGTATTCCCATCAGAAACTATCAGCACTGAAGTCACTATTGAAAGTGTGATCACTACTGAAATTTCTCCAAATCCTGAATACTCCAAGTGTGTATCAATTGATCAACTCCTAATGGGTTGGCTATACGCATCCATGACATCAGAAATCATCATGAGAGTCATGGGATGTACTAATTCTCATGAGTTATGGAAGGCAATCAATGAGAATTATGGTATTATCAATAGATCCAGAGTAACTTTTCTGGCGGCAGAACTTCAAAGAACCAGAAAAGGCTCCATGACTATGGACAAGTATCTGTCTACCATCAAACAGTTGGTTTATAACATGGAAATCTCAGGGAAGAAAGTTGAGCACTCAGATCTGGTAACTCAAGTTCTGGCTGGCTTAGATGAAGAGTATACACCAATTGTGGTTCAAATCAACAGCAGGGAAAGTAGCTCATAGCTTGAGCTGTGCTCCACTCTCATGATGTTTGAAAGTAGAATTGACTACCTTAATCAGGTCAGAAACAACTTTGGCTATATCAACCTAACACATGGAAGAACTTAGAATAACTATCAGGGCAGTGGAAGAATCAACAGAGGTGGCAGAAATCAAAGTTTTAGAAGGAGCCAAGGCTTCAAAGGAAGAGGAAGATCAGGAAGAACCAATGAGTTCAAAGAAGCATGCCAAATCTGTGGTTTCCATAACCATACTGCTGCCCGGTGTTTCACGGGAAGGATGATAATTATACGGGTAAGAAACCTATGGAAATAAAGACAAATCCCACTGCCTATACTACCAACATAGGAACAACAGATGATCAAGCTTGGTATGCTAATACTGGTGCTCGCCATCATGTGACCATCAGCAAAGAAATATGGATGATCCCAAAGACTATGTAGGTAATCAGACTCTACTTGTTGGTAATGGAAATCTGTTGATAATTTCTCATGTTGGTTCTAAAGTGTTTAACATTAATCCCAGTAGACCTTTAATTCTGAAAAAAATTACTGCATGTCCCAAGAATCAGGAAAAATCTCATAAGTATATCAAAGTTCACTCGTGATAACAATGTGTCATGTGAATTTTTTTCTAAATGTTGTGTTGTGAAGGATTTGTCAACAAGGAGAGCACTGCTACTAGGGAAGCTTGAACCTGGACTCTATCAGCTGGATCTGACTTACCAATACTCAAAATATCCCAAAATCAACTCAACTCTGCACAAATCTTTCAATACCACCTTAAGCCAATCAAAGAATGTGTCTAAAGCTGGAAGTCTAGGCTGTGAAATCTGGAATAGAAGGCTAGGACACCCACATATGTCTATTTTACTTCAAGTTCTATAGCATTGTAATAAAGCTAAATTTATTATCAATGAAAATATTTCATTCTGTAAAGCAAGTCAACTCAGAAATAAATTACCTTTTAAACAATCTACTTCACATGCTAAAAACCCCTTGGACTTAATACATTCAGATGTTTGGGGTCCTGCCCCTTCAAATTCTACCATAGGATTTAAATACTATGTGATCTTCATGGATGACTACTCTAAGTATACATGGATCTACCCATTAAAACAAAAGTCAGAAGTTGTCTATTACTTCAACTTATTCAAAAATCTTGTGGAAAACCAATTTGAGAGGAAAATTAAAGTAACACAAACTAATATGGGGTGAGTTTAAAGCCTTAAACCAGACTGTTATCCACTCTGGCATCGAACACATATTTTCATAGCCATACACTTCACCTCAAAATGGACGTGCATAGAGGAAGCACAAGCACATCACTGAAATGGGCCTTACACTTTTAGCACAAGCACATATGCCCCTTCTTTACTGGTGGGAAGCATTCCTAACTGCTGCATATCTAATAAATAGACTTCCCAGTCCCTTATTGCAACAAAAATCACCCTATGAAATCCTTTTCAAACATAAACCAAACTACCAGCTACTTAAAATATTTGGATGTGCTTGTTATCCATACTTGAGACCCTACCAAGATAATTGAAAATTTAGAGTTGTCTAAATTTTATATTTAAATGAACAGACTATCACAGATAAGACTGGACAATAACAAATTAATAGTGAATCGTTAAGATTTATTTTAGCGCAAGACCAGATGAATCTTTCTAATGCAGATTCGTTTGGATAGTAAAACGTAGATAGACAGTATAAACTATGCAGAATTGTAAATAGATAAAAACACAATATTTGAGCTTAACGTGGGAAAAACCCTAATAGGGAAAACCCACGTGCTCGTACCTTACGGACAAAAATCAATCACTAATAAGAAAAGTGTTTACACAGATCAATCTAAGTTATAGGATAAATCTACGCATAGAATTATGAAACACCCAAGAAATAAATTACTCCCTGATTCTTCTATGACGTGTAATATGAGCTGGCGTCCCACCACTCTTCAATAGATTTATTTGATACTGCAATGTTCTTCAGCAACACGAACTTCCGTTCGACTTCGATCCAAACCTCCTTTTGATCTTCTGGCTGAAGGACTTTTCTTCTCTAAGTGATTGATAATCTCCTCCCAGAGAACCAACAACTCAACAATGTAGGGGACGTGTATTTTTGAGCACCTCGCAAATTTCTTGAATTCTACACGTCTACGGAAACAATCCAGGTTTCCCTTATTTATGTGCAATTGAATTGCTTTTCCATCAAAAATCCTACTTGCACCAAATCTTGATTTCCTGCAATAAAATCAAGGATCTCACCATAATGGACAATAAGGTAAGATCATAAATCCAATAATCTTATCATAAGTGATGATAAGGTAAGATAATCAAGGTTGTTTGCAAATCTTATCATAAGTGATAAACTTGGATACGAAGAATGAAATCATCAAGATACTCGGCCTAATCACAAGATTATACTTGGCCAAATCACAAGATTATCACAATATTTCGTGATCAACATTTCTTGATTATAATCATAAAAGACAAGCAACAACTCTTGATCAATATTTCTTTGTTCAAACAAAATAATCATTATCTCCAAAATAAAATGATTATCACAAATATATAAGAGATATTATATCCAAGAAATATTTACTTAATTTAATTAAACTTAATAAATTACTAAATACACGTATTTATTAATTAAATTAAATTTTTCTTAAATTAAAAACTTGTAAAAAAATAGAAAATGCCAACTTTATTAAGTTAACAATCTCTCCCTTTGGCTTTTTCTATTTTTTCGAAACCTAATCATCTTTTCACAATCACAAGAAAAAGTAGAAAGTCGGTCAACTTGGTCCCCAAAATTTATGATTTCTTTCAAATATGTCCTAAAATTGCATTTGAGGTCCTTCAACTTTTGAAAACTTGCAATTTAGTCCTCGATCAATTATACAAGAAGTCCACAGCTTCCCGAAAGTGACAAATTGGACCCCAAACATCTAATCTTTGCACGATAGGACTCTTTTCTCCTCAATTCCTTCAATAAATCCTTCATTTGGCTTCTTTCTTGTGATTTCTCCATGAAGTTGAATGTTAACCATTTAATCACAAAATATGCACAATTAAGTAGGTATTTGTCTAAATTACTTAAAAGTACTACCATAAATGTATGAAATATGCATGTAAAATGCACTCAACACCTTTTAAATCAAACTCTGGGGGCTTCTTTCAATCCATACGAAGCCTTTTTGAGTATAAAGACATAGGTCGTGTGAGATGGATCTGTGAATCCTTGGGGCTACTCCACATAAGCTTCCTCATTGAGTACATCATTTAGGAACGCAGTTTTGACATCCATCTGATATGGTCTGAAATTGATGTAGCAGGACACATCTAGAAACAGTCTAATGGATTCCAGTCTGGCTACTGGAGCAAATGTTTCGTCAAAGTCTATCCCTTCAATCTGGGTATAGCCTTGAGCAACAAGTCCGGCTTTATTTCTAACCACATTTCTTTGTTCATGTGATTTGTTCTTGAAGATCCATTTGGTTCCAATTACATTACCTTCTTTAGGACGTGGTACCAGTTCCCAGACGTTGTTTATTTCAAATTGGTTGAGTTCCTCCTGCATAACCTGTATCCAGTTTTCATCCGTCAAAGCTTCCTTGAATTTTTTTTGTTCAATTTGTGACATATGACAGATGTTTCCCATATCAGCAGCAAATTTTCTTCTGGTTACATTTCTTTTAGATAAATCAGTGAGAATGTTGTCAAGTGGATGAGCCTTTTAAATCCTAGCATGTGATTTTTTCGATACTTCTGATTCTACAATATCAGGTATATCTGGGTAGTCAGATGCGTCTGGACATGCAGATGTTACTGGGTGTCCAGATTCATCTCGGTTGCATTCTTCAGTATCATTGAGACTTCCTACTTGGTGCTGTTCTTCTTCTGACTTTTCAGTTTCGACTTGCTCTTTTTTTGAGATTTTCAGTTGATCAACATCTACTTCCTGCAAATCCGAGTTTAAACTATTAGTGTCATCCACTTTCACATTAACTGACTCAAGAACGGTTTGGGTTCTAAGATTGTAAACTCTATAGGCCCTACTATTTTCAGCATAACCCAAAAATATTCTTTCATCCAATTTTGCGTCAAATTTTCCTAGATGTTCCCTATATTTTAAAATGTAACATTTACTTCCAAAAGTATGAAAGTAATCGACACTAGATTTTCTACCCTTCCAGATTTCATAGGGATTTTGATTTGTTCATATTCTAAGCATGACTCTATTGATAATGTAATAAGCAGTATTTATGGCTTCTGCCCAAAATTTTGTAGGCAATTTGTTGCTATTAGCATGACATGAGCCATCTCTTGTAGAGTTCTGTTTTTCCCTTCCACTACTCCATTCCGTTGAGGAGTCTTTGGGGATGAGTATTCATGCTTGATTCCGTATTGAAAAATCAGATTTATCACTAATAAACATGACCCGGATGTATCTGGAAAAATCATCAACACACATATAAATATACCTCTTGCCATCAATACTTTCCTTTTAAATAGGACCCATCAAGTCCATGTGAATTAGTTCAAGTATATGAGGTATTAATAGATGTACCTGATTTGTGTTGAAATTTGATTTGTTTACCTTTTTTACAGTCACTGCAGATTTCATCTGGAATGTTTTTTATGATAGGCAAGCCTCTTACAGCCTATAGTCTGGTCAGCTTCATGAGATTATGGTATTTTAGATGCCCTAATCTGTTATGCCACAGTTTCTCATTTTTGGCCCTAACAAAATTGCAAGTTATGTGACTTTCAAGTGTATAACATTTGGTTTTGGATCTAAATCCCTTAAACAATACACTTTTTAACGGATTAGAATTCTTGTCACAACTTAAAACCTTGCAATAATCTTTAGAAAACATGACAAGTAGGTTATAATCACACAATTGTCCTACACTAATCAAATTTGCCCGAAGTCCTATAACATATAAGATATTGGTTAATGTAGGCAGTCCCTTGATGTTGATGATACCAGATCCATCTATCTTACCCATTTGGCCATCACCAAAGGTAACAACACCTGTTTTGCCTTTTTCAAAATGTGTTAGCAAAGAGATATCACATGTCATGTGTCTAAAATATCCACTATCAAAATACCATGTGTTAGGAATCAAAGCACTTAAAGATAATTGAACTACATAAGCGTTAATTCTAATTTTCTTTTCTTGCCTAGAAACAAGTATTCTTTTGTGCGAATTGATTAATTTTAAGTACTCATGACACCTAAATACATCATGACCATATTTAGCAAAAAAATTACAGAATACCTCGAAGACAGATGTATCCTACCGAATTTGACGGGGTTGAAATTTTCTTCCGACCTGACGGACAAACTCATCTCGCTTGTATAGATTCGATTGAACTTGTTTTCCTGTATAGTTTCTGGCTAGATGTGAATTTTGAGTTCTAGCAGCATTGAGTTGATGATGGTAGGAGGTAGATGCATCTAAATAGTTTCTACTTTGCTCCTTGAATCTGTATCCAGATTCTCTTACAAAGTTCATTTTATCGTCATGCTTTTTACCTTTATCTTCATATCCAAGACTTGTTTTCAAGCTAACAGGTCTGCTACTGTTCAGGATTTCATCAAGCTGGACAGATCTAAGTACCAATTTCTTGATCTTGTCTTGTGCTTTAGCATGTTCTGAGCTTAACCTACTTACCTCTTTTCGTTCGTCATCTAGGAATGCAGATGCTTCTAGATGTCTTTCCATGTTGTGTTCAGTGAAGGCCTGCAACAGTTGGATCTTTTCTTCTACATCTTGAAGTTCCTTTTTCAAATTTTCAATGTTTGATCCAGCTTCATCTGGATTAGTGCCTGCATAGGATGAGTTACAAGATTCAGTACCAGATAACTGTAAAGCAGTAAGGGTAGTTACCTATTTTTTAGAATTGCTGCTGTCTGATTCAGATTTAGATTCATCTGTGTCTCCATCGCTCCATGTAAAATTCATAGCCTTCCTTCCTTTGGTCTTCTTTTGAGTAGTAGGACAATCTGCTATAATATGTCCATATCCTTCACATTCTCTACATTGAATACAATTCTTAGGCTTTCGTTCAGACTAGTTAGCATTATTTTTGAGATAGAAATTGTTTTTCCTCCATTGTTTTTGTTTTTTTTTTTTTATTCTGGCCTTGAAGATTTGTTGATCTTTCTTTTTGTTTCCCCTTGAGGAATTTTTTAAATTGTCTGGTGAGACTTGAAGATTTGTTGATCTTTCTTTTTGTTTCCCCTTGAGGAATTTTTTAAATTGTCTGGTGAGAAGTACGAAGCTTTCATCTTCAACTGTCTCCCCAGATTTGTCTAGATCTTCATTGTTTGCCTTGAAAGTACCCTGATTTTTTTGTCTTTCTTTCTTCGGGCCATATTTAACTCATAGGTCATTAATGACCCTACAAGTTCCTCAACCCGCATGGTTGAAAGATACTTGCTTTCTTCAATAGATGTCACTTTTGCATGGAACCTGTCTGGTAAAGATCTAAGGATTTTTTTGTACAATTTGCTCATTTGAGTAGGTTTTTCCAAGAGCTTCAGCTAAGTTGGTGAGATCATTCAATTTGGCGTAGAAGCTTTTAAAGTCTTCTCTCTCATCCATAAATAGTTGTTCAAACTCAAGAGTGATCATTTGCAGCTTGGAGGTTTTAACAGCATTGGTTCCTTCGTTTGCTATTCTCAAAGCATCTCATGCTTCCTTGGCTGTTCTTAATGATGAAATTAGCCTAAATTGACATGGATCAACCAAAGAAACAATAGCGTTAAGTGCTTTTGAATTCCAATTTGCACTAGCTAATTCATTTGCAGTATATGCACTTCTAGATACAAGTGTTACAACACCTCCAGCAGTGACAGTGGGTGCTGTGTAACCCTCAAGGATAGATGTCCAACAACGTTCATCAGTAGACTGAATAAAAATTTCCATATGAATTTTCCAATAAGCATAGTTACTACCAGTTAACAATGATGACCTAAGAGATGCAGAATTTTCCATTTTAGACAACCGGATCTCATTTTCTAAAAGTGAACCAGCTCTGATACCAATTGAAATTTAAAAATTGTCTAAATTTTATGTTTAAACGAACAGACTGTCACGGATAAGATTGGACAGTAACAAATTAACAGTGAATCGTTAAGACAAGATCAAATGAATCTTGCTAATTCAGATTCGTTTGGATAGTAAAACGTAAACAGACAGCATAAATTATGCAGAATTGTAAAGAGATAAAAACACAATATTTGAGCTTAACGTGGGAAAATTTCTAATAGGAAAAATCTACGTGCCCGCACCATGCGGACAAAAATCAATCACTATATAAGAAAAGTGTTTACACAAATCAATCTAAACTACATGATAAATCTACGCATAGACTTATCAAACACCCAAGAAATAAATCACTCCACGATTCTTCTATGGCGTGTAATATGAAATGCCTCCCATCATTCTTTAATAGCTTTATTTGATACTGTAACGTTCTTTAGCAACAAGAACTCCCGTTCGACTTCGATCCAAACCTCCCGTTTCATCTTCTGGCTGAAGGACTTTTCTTCTCTAAGTGATTGATAATCTCCTCCCAGAGAACCAATAACTCAACAATGTAGGGGACGTGTATTTTTTAGCACCTTACGAATTTCTTGAATTCTACACGTCTACGAAAACCATCCACGTTTCCCTTATTTGTGTGCAATTGGATTGCTTGTCCATCAAGAACCCTACTTGCACCAAATCTTGATTTCCTGCACTAAAATCAAGAATAAGATAAGGTAAGATAAATCAAGGATCTTACCATAATGGACAATAAGGTAATATCATAAATTCAATAATCTTATCATAAGTGATGATAAGGTAAGATAATCAAAATTGTTTGCAAATCTTACCATAAGTGATAAACTTGGATACCAAGAATGAAATTATCAAGATACTCGGTCTAATCACAAGATTATACTCGGCCAAATCACAAGATTATCATAATATTTCGTGATCAACATTTCTTGATTCTAATCATAAAAGATAAGCAACAATTATTGATCAATATATCTTGGTTCAAACAAAATAATCATTATCTCCAAAATAAAATGGTTATCACAAATATATAGGAGATATTATATCCAAGAAATATTTACGTAATTAATTAAATTTAATAAATTACTAAATACACGTATTTAGTAATTAAATTAAATTTTTCTTAAATTACAAACTTGTAGAAAAATAGAAAATGTCAACTTTATTAAGTTAACAATCATAAATTCAATTTTCACTCACAAAAATGTGTATACCTAGGACCTAGTGTAATTCGTAAAGGCTACAAGTGTCTAAATTTGAATTTTAGAATCTATTACTCCAGACATGTCGTTTTTTATGAAGAATCATTTCCCTTCAAAGAGGGATTTATCAACAAAAAACATGAACCTCAACACTACTGTGTAACCTGGAACCAGCTACCATTTGAAATCATTAACCAAAACTCATCAGAACCAGCAAATAGAGGACAGACTACAGCTGAACTATTACATAGTGCTATTGAGGTAAATGTGGAGAATAATAATGAAGAAATTAGTGTGGTTGGAGGTGATAATGGAGGAATAACTCTTGAAATTGAAAGTGAAAGTGATACTGACAGACTAGAAGGTCAGAGTGAAATTGCTCCTATGGTTGAAACACAGGCAACAGATCAAAATGAAACAGGGCATCATATGTTGACTAGAGGAAAAGCAGGTATATTTAAACTTAAGGCATATGCTTGTACTTTGAATGGAACTCTGGACACAAGGGAACCAAAAGCTGTTGAAGAAGCATTGACAGATAATAAATGGACTGCAGCCATGAAGGAAGAATATGATGCATTAACTAAGAACCAGACATGGATCTTAGTTCCACCATAGTCTAAGATGAAAATAATAGGTTGTAAGTGGGGTTCTAAGTTGAAATGTGATGATAAATGTTGTGTTGTGAGACACAAAGCAAGACTAGTGGCAAAAGGGTTCTTGCAGACCTCATGAGTGGACTACTATGAAACTTTTAGTCTAGTTGCTAAAACTTCCACTTTGAAGATAATTCTCACTATTGTTGTCTCTAAAGGCTGGGATATAAAGCAAATAGAAATTAATAATGCCTTTTTTAAATGGAAAACTTGAAGAGACAGTCTTTATGGAACAGCCGCAAGGATTTGTTGCTCAAAGTAGACCAGATTTTGTATGCAAATTGAGCAAGACACTGTATGGTCTAAAGCAGCCTCCTAGGGCATGGAATGATACGTTAAAGGAAGCCTTACTTAGTTGGAATCTTGTTTAGTCCAAGGCAGATAACTCTGTATTTTTCAGGAGAACAGAAGGTCAGATTTTATACCTGTTAGTTTATGTTGATGACATAATACTAACAAGTAGCTGCAAGATCAGTATTCAAGAGGTAATTGAAAAGATGAATATCAGTTTCTCATTGAAAGATATGGGAGCTTATTAAAGCGAATTTTCAGATATATAAAGGGGACAATTGACATGGGATTAACATTGCAACACGATCAAAACTTAAATATTACAGCTACACAGATGCAGACTGAGCTGCATGCCCTGATGATAGTAGATCAGTGGTTGGATATTGTGTATACTTAGGGAAGAACCTTATTTCTTGGAGCTCCAAGAAACAACAAGTTGTGGCAAGATCCAGCACAGAAGCTGAATATCGTGCCTTAGCCAACACCACTACAGAAATCTCTTGGACACAGTCTCTGTTGAAAGAGCTTGGAGTAACACCAACAGAAATTCCTAAACTATGGTGTGACAACATGGGAGCAATCACTTTGGCATCGAATCCTGTATATCATGCACGAACAAATCATATTGAATTGGACGTTCACTTTGTTCGTGACAAGATCCTCGCCAGAAAGCTTGAAATAAGCTACATTCCTACTACAGATCAAATATCAGACATTCTAACGAAACCTCTACACAACAGTAGACATATCTTCCTAAGGGACAAGCTTGGAGTACCACAGATTACATCCAGCTTGAAAGGGGGAGAAGAAATTGATGATATCGGGGACCAAAGTTGCTTAATGCAAAGTCAGAGGATCATGTGTACAGTGAAGACACGTGTTTCTTATATAAAACACGTTTCTACCTCATAAACCGTATGCTGCTACCATCACATGGACCTCACCATTTCTGTTAATGCAGCTGCGTGAATCAAGGGATATGCACACTGATTTTGAGTGTAGGAATCTTTTTGTATAGCTTGTGTATGTATCCAGTGGCGAAGCCAGTTAAGGCCCAGTGCGGTCCATGGATTGCGCTGGACTTTGGGTCTGCACCGGGTCCGCCCCAAATGAGGGAAGGAAAAAAAAAACCTGATATCAGAACGCAGAAACAAAGCATAGCCAAAGAAAAGAAGTACCATTTCCAAGACCCAAACCTAACTCTCCCGCTTGGCCGCCTCCGAGTCTCCAACGTACGACCACCTGTTGACTCCCGAAGTACCATTTCTCGGTTGCGCCTCTTGCTCCATTTGGAATTTTGGAGGCTGAAGCTTGAAACTGGAAAGTATCACAGTCTAATTCCGTTTTGACTTTTCAACCTTGCTTTAATGTTTTTTTTTGGTTGAAATGACTTTGTGTTAATGTTAAATAATAATGGTTGAATTGGGTTAATGTTAAATTTTAAATAACGGTTAATTTATGAAAATAGTTCATTTAGTATATTGAATTTTTCATTTGGAAGTTGTGATTTATTTCTCATGTCTTGTTTCCTAGTTGATATTGATTTCGAATGGGTGATGAGTGGATGAATGATAGTCTTGTTGTTTATGTAGAGAAATATATATTTTTGAAGGTTGATAATGAAACTATTGTACAACGATTTCAAAGTATGAAAACTCGCAATGAACAATTATAAGGGATTTCATTTGAATTGAAATTTGTTTACTTCTCATTTGTGAAACTAAGTTTTCTCTATTTAGTTTAATTTTTCTAAAAAAAAAAAAAAAATTTGGGGGTGCTGCCGCCGAACCCCCGTCCCCCCCTTCAATCATTAAACTTTCGACCACACTGACTACAATTCCTGGCTCCACCACTGTATGTATCTATTTGGTGTATATAAATAGTGGACCTCATGTAACCACTTTATGTATCTATTTGGTGTATATAAATAGTCGACCTCATGTAACTTTTTATGTAGTGAAAAATACCTACAAAAGCTAGGTTGCACGGATACGATACGACACGACACGAATACGTCAACACGTGATTTTTTTAAAAAGTTAGGACACGACACATTGTTAATACGCAAATTAATTTTTTTAATTTATTATTATTTTAGTCTTATTTACAAACAACACATTGTATATTTATTGAATCAAAATAAGGATACCAAATAAAAATAAAATTGTAAGTTAGATTTATCATTTTTTTAATTGCATGCATTTCGTCCCTTTCCTTTTTCCATTTTTATGTATATGGTATAGCTCCGACATGTGTCGGAGAATGTCCGGAGAGTGTCGGTATCGAATACGTATCGGACACGACACGTTTGCTCCCGACAGAGTGTCGGTGCAACCTAGTACAAAAGTCTTTAAATTCTATCTCGTCTTTCTGGTTTATTAACGAAACTTTACATATTTTTCTTTTTGCTGTAGTATGTGGTTATGATAATATGCTAACTGATGAATAATTAATCTCTGGATAAATTTAAACTAATGAAGTCAGATTTAAATCTCAAAGTTTTGAAATGATCAGAAGAAGGAAGAGTATTTCTGTGTTTGGTTAAATTATTCATATTCATAAAAGAAGCTAAATTTGCAATGCTATTGTTGTCAACAATCTGATAAATGAATTCTCGAGTTTAGGACAGGATGTAGCGTTTATTTATTTTTATTTTTTTGAAAGTTGGATGTAGCATTTAAATATATAGTTTTTAGTGAAAGATTGGAATTTTTTGTCCTTTTTTCTGTTATGGATAACGAGGACTCTAGTTTAGTTTAGGGCCCGTTCCCGGCTCCAAACCAGCTTATAAATGGATTATTGTTGTTTTCGATGGAAAAATAGGACAGGATACACAAATCTGCATTTCAATCAAGCACAAGAAATTGAGAACAGCCTCGTCCAAAAGCTTGGACCTCTGTGAGATTGAAATCGGGGATGCAATTCACAAGCAAATGGATAAATAATGGTTTGTGCTGCATTTAGGTTACTGGAGAGTCTCAAGTTAAATGAGGATTTCATCCATTTTGTATTTATTTATTGTTTAAAATTTGATAATTGTCTCTTTCTATTGTGAATAATGTGCTTAAATAATCATACAAGGAAGATCATCAAAGTTGACAAGGGTTGGGGACACTATGATGGAAGAGGTAATACTTCCCAACTAATTTCTTCAAGAATCTGCAGTACTTTCACTAATGTTTTCATAGTCTTTGACTGAAAAAATTGAGATTCTGAACTTTTCCGTTCTTTCCTCACTTTTTTATAGGTCCATTTGATTGCGATGGTGAAATTTGTGTGGAAAGAAAACAAATTCCTGTGAACTTATTTTCCTAAAAATTGGATGTATTTGATTGATTTAATTTTCTATGTGAAAAAAGTGAAAAAAATTTCAATTTTCGTTGTTTGATTGACATTATTTTTCATACAAAATAAAACAAAAATTTGCTATTTTAATCAAAATTATTATTTTTTTATTTTTCATACGTTTGTACTTGATAATAATAATATTAATTTATATAAAACAAATAAGTTAAATGATCAAACGAGACGAAAATGATTTTCCACCAAAGTGGCAGGAAAATAAATTCCACTAAAACAAGAAATTTTGAAAACCAAAAAAAGTTGGAAAACGAATTTCATGAAAAATTAAGGCAATTAAACAGTGCAAAAGTTGACTAATATGATGAAAAATGTGTTTTCCATGAAAAATATGGGCAATCAAACGGACACTTATTGTATTTGGCTTTCATAAGCGATTAAATTTTGCTGAATTCTAATTTCTTTGGTTGCATTCTTTAGTAAATAAATTCTGATACTTGTATGCAATGCTAATGTTGTATTTGGAACAGAGACAACTTATTCAAAGAGATGTTGCGGGAACCTAACCAGGTGTCACTGAATGTTTAATGTTTATCATTTCTATTTTTATTTATTTTTCTTCATAAAAGGACTTGTCTTGATGAATATGTAGACGTTGGATGAACTACCACTAGAAGCAGAGAGTTGAGAGGGGCTACAAATTAAGTACTGATAATAAGTTTGTGGCAATTAGATTTATTTCTCATTGTAAATTTGGTTGATAAACATTTTGTGATTCTTAAATATTGGACCAAATTCTCATTCACTATAAAAAAAATCCCTTTATTCATTTTTTATTATTATTTGCAAAAAGATTATCATAAATTTGTTATTGCTGTAATTTATTTTATTTTTTTTAAATTTTTTTTTAACCTAATGTCGTCCCCATAGGATTGTTGCTATAAATCTAGTTGGGGTGCTATGCGTTTAATGTCACCCCTATAGGATCGTTGCTATAAATCTGGTTTGGGTGCTATGGGTTCGAGGCTATAGGGACATTTGTCATCCCTATAGACGTCTAACCCTATAGGGGTAACATATGTCATCCTTATAACTTTTTAGCAACGAGCCAGTAGGAAGAACGGTTAGGGGCGACAATAGATCAATAGGTGTGGCCTTGAGGGGGGAGTGAAGGCAACAACGTCATTTGTTGAATTGATTGATGTAATGAAGGAGAGAAATGATTAGGTTTAGGTGGCGTGGATTGGAACTAGGATAAAGTTTGACTTTTGACTTTGAGTGATTAATTTAATTCAAGATATTTTTACTTTAATTTATTAATTAATTAATTGTTATAAATTTTAATTACAACTTGAAATTTAAAATTATATAAGTTTTATATGATTTATGAATTTGAATCTTTAAAAGTAGGTGTCAGTGTAATTTCCTCGTGTATATTAACCCTTCCAACCCGAGCCTCTGGGTGAGACAGCCCACAGCATGTCTCGCTTGTTGGGATACTAGGCCCAAATTCATACCCTAAATGCAAGAATGTTGAGGTATGCATAGAGAAGTTTTATTCATTTTCATGTTTACTGATAAATAATATTAAAGAAGTTCACATAGACGAGGATTCAGGATGTGTCCAGGTGGTTATTTTTTCAGTGTCCCGTGTCACTAGGCAGGGATTTAGGATGTATCTAGGTGATTATTTTGTCAACGTCTCGTGTCTCTAGGCCTAGGGTTTGAATCCACATCTCCCATTCTCCCTCCCCTAATTTCTAAAATAATAATAATAAATAGTAAATAGTAGAGCCCGTCTATCTGTTTCACGCGGGAAGTTGCTAACAATCAAAAGGAGATTCAGATGATGTGTAAGGAACAACAACCTCTCGAGACCAAATCCAACGAGGGGTGTTTATTTGTGAAAATTACAACAAAAGTGAAATGCCTCCAAGGGATATAAGCACACAAAGTAAACGAAAAGTTGACAAGGAAATTGAAATGAAAGTAAATTACATAGTTCTCTTTTGAGCGTTGATTGATCGGTCCCTTCTTCTATGTTCCATTTTCTCTTTTATACTCCTTGAACAGTTTTCCTCTTCCGAAATTGCTTGCTAACCGCTTTATCGCCCTATAACCACCCACTTTCTCTATAATGGATGACTTGTCCAGAAACTGTTGTCGTTATCCGACTACTCAACCGAATTTCTTAGATCGTGGGGATGTGATAAGGTTGCCCATTAACTATTTCAATAATTGTCGCCCAAATGGCATTAAAACTTTCCATTCGCCCAAGCCTTGAGCGTCTTACATGTTTGAGCGATGTTGGGCCTACACCTTAGTGTCTCACCTTGGATTTGTACATGGTCTCCTTTGGACCCATCCTTAATTGGGCCTCATTCTTTGGGCCATTTAATTGAGCCTCATTTTTGTATGTCAACAGTATCATTATTCATGTGGAAATTACACCCACACATAGATTTTAAGTTCCCAATTCAAAAATCAGATTTTCAACTTATTTGTTCAAATTTCAGGTTGTAATTCATTTTTTGGTGTTATTACATATTAAATTAAATTTATGTATTATAAAACCCCTACCACCACCAAATCTAATTCATTTCCCCCAACCACTACACAGATCACCACCGACGGCATAATAGTAAGAGACTCGGAGGTGGTTGCAAACTACTTCCCGTCGATCGTGCCTTCGCAGCATAGTATTAGAAGGACCTCTTCCATTACCTTCGTCGGACCTCTGCAACGGCGTTGCGACTTCCATGGAAGCAGCACCTTCGTCACTGCTTACCTCGAAGCAGCGGTCTAGCGGCAGCACTGCTGCTTAGATCTAGCAACGGCGTTGCTGCTATATTAAATCAGCGACACTAAAGCAGGGCCATCGAGTTAGTGCCTTTGCCACTGCTTCCATCTCCTTTCTTTTAGTTTTTTGCACTTTGGTCGATTTCAAAATTCATTTCAGATTCACCTATGTTGATGCAATTTGCTATTGATTTCTCCTTCGATTCATTACAATTTCATTTGTAAATCGAGAAGTTCACAGCCGCGATGATATGGTTGCGATGGTGGTTGTTTTGATGAGGTGCAGTAGTGGTCGTGGTGGATGTGTGGTTGTGGTGCGATGGTGGGTCGTGGTGGCTGTGTAATAGTTGTGGTGGTCAGGTGGTGTCGTGGTGGCAGTTTGTAGTTGCAGCGATTTGTGGCTTTCTGGTAGGGGTTTGTGGCGTAGGATGTTGGTTCCGGCGCCGGTTGTTGTGGGTTTGGGTTTAGGTTTAGGGTAGGATGTTGGTTGGTGGTTATGGTTTTTGTAACTGTATATGCAGTGTGTTGTGTTAGCTGTATGAAAGGGAATCTATTTGTTTACAGAAGTGGATTATAGTGATGGTGAAGTGACATTTGTTTTTTTGTGGGAGGTGGTGGTGGTGGTGGTGGTAGGGCTTTGTGATTTTTTTTGGTTGTTTCTTCCTTAGATATGGTGTTTAACCATAATTTCTTGGTGGTTTTTGTTGGTGGTGTTAATGGTGCAGGAGTAACATTGAGTTGGTGGTGGTGCAGTGATGGTGATGCTGGTGAGGTAGCGGTGGTCGGTGGTGGTGGCGGAGGCGGTGTTGGCGATTGGTGACGACGGTGTTTGCAGCTGGTGGTGATGCTAATGGTGTGTGTCCAAAATGCGCAATTTGTGACTAGCAAATAGTATATGTGACCTAAAATTTTGATAATGTGTGACCTTAAGTTGAATTATTGTGACCTAATATTTTGATATTTGTGACCCTAAAATAAGTTGTGACCAATTAATTATTATGATCATAATTTATGACCTATAAATTTGTGGTTTATGATCGAGAAATATATTGTGATTAACTAAATCAATAATTTGTGACCAAAAATGAGTCATCCAAATAATTTTATAAATTGTGACCTACAAAATTTATGACATGTGACTAAGAAAATTAGTAATTTGTGAAAATTGTGACCTAAAAAAATTCTTGATTTGTATTCGAGAAAAAATTGTGACCAATGAAATTTGTAATTTATGATCAATTGATTCTAGATTTTCGATCGAAAAAAATCGTGACCTACGAAATTCGAAATTTGTGACTGAAAAAAAAATGTAACTGTAACCATAAACTTATGATCTGATTTGTGACTTGTGACCAAAAAAATTGTGACTTGTGATCATAATAAGCTGTGACCTTAAAAGTCATCCAAATAATTTCATAAATTGTGACCTACAAAATTTATGATATGTGACCAAGAAAACTAGTGATTTGTGAAAATTGTGACCTAAAAAAATATTGATTTGTATTCGAGAAAAAATTGTGATCAATGAAATTTGTGATTTGTAACCGAAAAAAATCGTGACCTACGAAATTCGAAATTTGTGATCGAGAAATAAATTGTGACCTAAAAAATTGTGACTGTGACCATAAACTTATGATCTGATTTGTGACTTGTGACCATAATAAGTTATGACCTTAAAAGTCATCCAAATAATTTTATAAATTGTGACCTACAAAATTTATGATATGTGACCAAGAAAAATAGTGATTTGTGAAAATTGTGACATAAAAAAATCTTGATTTGTATTCGAGAAAAAATTGTGACCAATGAAATTTGTGATCTGTGACCAATTGACTCTAGATTTGCGACCGAAAAAAATCATGACTTATGAAATTCGAAATTTGTGACTGAGAAATAAATTGTGACATAAAAAATTGTAACTGTGACCATAAACTTAAGATCTGATTTGTCGCGTTGTGATGAGTTGGGGTGGGGTGGGTAGGGTAGGGTAGGGTAGGGTCGAGTGGGGTAGGGTTGGGTTGGGTTGGAGTGGGGTGGGATGGGATGGGGACGTGTAAGAAAACATCAAGAGAGAAAAAAAAACTTATTTTTGGGGTGGGGTAGGGTAGGGTAGGGTGGGTGGATTAAATAATTTTGGGGTGGGTTCAGGGGGCTGTGTCTGTGGCGAGATCAATTTGTCTCTTTGCGATGAGGTGGTGTAGGATTGAGTGTGATGGGATGGGGAAGGATAAGAAAGGAAAACATCGAGCGAAAAAAAAATTATTTTTGAAGTTGGGTAAGGTAGGGTAGGTGGGGGTGGGATGAGTCTGGTCGGGTGGTGGCGAGGGAAGGGGCTATGATGAGGGTAGAGATGGCAAAAAATCCCGACCTGACCCGGACCTGAACCCGAAGGGTACCCGTCCCGCGGGTTGGCGATAATTATCCCATCGACAAGTTTTTTCATTTATTTTCCTCTCCTAAGTCAAAGTCCCCATCAAAATTTGCTACCTCATCTACCTATAAATTAAATGACTTATCATGACTTACACACATATAATATAATAATTGATAAATGAATAAATAAATAAATAAAAGAAAGGAAAAATGTCACTATAAATTAAATGGCTTACCATGACTTAAAAAATGGTTTACTTTCCCTTCCTCTAAATAAAAAGTCAACTAACATATTCCTTTCGTGCAATTACATGGACTTTCTTTCCTTTTTCTATTGTCCTAATTATATAGATTTTTTTTATAATTATTATTAGGAAGTATATATTTGTTTGTTTACTAATGTAACCCTATTCATTACTCCAAATAATAATAATTTTGATACTTAAATAAGATTAAATTGAGAATTTTCTTTACAAAAATTATTTTTTTAATAACATTAAAAATATTTTTTTTTAATCTGTGTGAAAAGTCAAATAAGTCCATATAATTAGGACGAGGGAGCATCTTACGTACACAATCGTTCAGTCAACGCAATTAATGAATTTATCTACTCAATTGTTGATTAGCACATCTGAATGGACTTATCTCTATATATGGAAAGGAGTCCCCTTTCTAAAACTGGAAGGGTTAAAATAATAACAAAACTACTAGTGAGTAGTGACACCAAAAAAATTGACACAAGTAACACAAAGAAATTAATGAGTAAGATCCCGTCGTCACCGTACTTTATCATTATGTGTCCGATTTGAAACATCATGCTTCTAAGTAAAATATCTCGAAGGTAAAATTAAAATGAACAATGCATTATTCTATTCGAAGTTTTTAGATTTGTCTTCTTGGCTGCAGTCCATTTAGACTTTTTAAGGGCCAACTTGTACAAATGATAAATCTCTTCTCCTACCAACACTAGGCATTTATTACTCTTTCTAGATAGGACTGTCAATGAATCGGATTTTAATTCGAACCCGATCCGAAATTTGATGAAATTAAAGGGAAGTGAATTTAAGGTATCAATATGATAATTCGATAAGGATCCGAATCCAATAATCTGTTAACTAAATAGAACAAATATGGATATGAGTCAATCCGATCCGAATTTTTTATATTAATGTAATATATTTTATATATTATTATATAATTTTATTCCATATAATTTTTTTCATTTTAAAACTTGTAATGTATTTTATAAAATATAATTATAATATATTATTATAATATACATTTTAAAACTTGTAATATATAAATATTGTTATAATTTTTTTTAGATATTATGGTTTTAATTTTTATGAATGATATGAAATTATAATTAATTATATGAGTAATTTTTACTCATTAATATATAAACATTAAAAAAAATTATGCTAAAAATAATTTCAGATCGAATCTACGAATTATTCTTATCGAATCGATTAAAGACAAATCTCATCTATATCCGATCTTTTTAACCTCTATTTCTAGGTGAAAACTTTTATATTTTTCATCTTCCTTCTCCATTGTACATGTGTACATGTGTAAAATTTTATGTTCATGTACTATGACTCATTGTCACTATAGCATACACCATTCATTTTATGTACATGCCCCCCCTTGGTACAAAAAAATTGTAAATAAAAAGAAGTATACTTACATGTATGTATATGTTGTATGTATATGTTGTATCTATATGTCATAAAGATAATGAGTCAATAAATATTTGTACATTGAACATCGTAGATACACCAAAACCTCCCAAGTCTTTCCCCCATTGATACTTTTTTAATGCTCTGGTCATTAAGTCCCATAAATTGTGACTTGACAGGCGGCGCCAGAATTTTTCAAATTGGCATGTCTTTATGATTTCCTTTAAATATATATATATATTTTTTTTACGATATTAAATCTCAATCATTCATTAAAAGTCAAACTCACAATATTTAATTTTTCAATCAAATCTCAACCATCTATTCTCCTAAAAATCACACTTCATTTAAAAAAAAAAAAAAATATTTTTAAACAATACCAAACACGCACGTAACAATAACTCTAGCTTTATTATTCAAAAATTCAATTTTTATTAAAAAATATTTTTTAATTATTCAATTTATCAATAAAATAATTTATACGTAAACACAAAATTGATCATACCTTTTAACTACATATTCTTCAAAAAAATATTCACCATTACAAATTCAATATTTTGTCGAAAATGGGAATCAAACACGGGTAGTGTCAAAAATAATAATAAAATATCAAAAAAAGAAAGTGACAAAATTGTAAGAACCCAAAATTGAAAAAACCTTCCATCTCTATGCATGTGACAAAATTGTAAGAACCCCAATTCAATATTTTGTCGAAAATGGGAATCAAACACAGGTAGTGTCAAAAATAATAATAAAATATCAAAAAAAGAATGTTTCAAAATTGTAAGAACCCAAAATTGAAATATGCACGTTTAAATTCCTATACATGTTAATGAATATCTCTCAAATATTTAATTATCTTTTGTCGAAACATTTTGTAAGGCTTAAAAAGAACATATTTATAAGACAAATGACAAAGTAAAAGAGCTTAGTTTATATGGATCTTGTGATCCTTTTTAGTTTAAATTAGCTTGACACTACAAGAAAATTACTCAACAGCGACGACATTTGTCGTTGCTAAAATGCCAAAAATCGTCTCTATTGTTCAATAGCGACGACAAAGTCGTCCATAATAGTCGTCGCTTTAAGTCCGTGGCTGATTCTAAATAGCGACGACACAATCGTCTCTATTGCTTCGGAGTCTATTGCGACGACTTTTAGCGACGACTTTGTAGTCTCTAATAATTAAAATATTTTATTAATTTTTTTTTGTGACTTGCTCCACCGGCCCAATTTTGACCCGATCCAAGTTTCGACCCGACCCGCCAATCCAAGCATTTTATTTAATTCCTATGATATATATGTGCATTATAGGATTCGAACCCTTGATCATAGGGTTATGTGGCATTGTCTAAACCATTAGGGCAACTCAATTCTTGTGTTTGTTTTTGTTTTAACTAATATATATTAGTTAGAAAATTGTATAAATATATAGTAAGAGAATTTAAAAAAAATTTGAACAAAACTAAATATAATATTTTACACGTTTATATATATATTAGAGACGACTAAAAAAGTATTAGGGACGACTTAGTCGTCGCTAATATATAGTATTAGAGACGACTATTAAAAGTCGTTGCTAATACTATATATTAGAGACGATTAAAAAAGTCGTCGCTAATTATGTTGGGACGACAGGAAAGTCGTCGCTAATACCTACCATATTGCGACGACATTTTTTGTCGTCGCAATTGTTTCTGGTATTAGGGACGACTTTTATGAGTCGTCGCTAATAGTTGGCGTATTTGTGACGACAAAATTGTCGTCCCAATAGGGTGGGTATTAGCGACGATTTTTTCCGTCGTCGCTAAATTTCATCGCTGTTGCGCCAGTTTCTTGTAGTGTGAGGTTGGTCAAGATGTTCGTTCAAGAGAAATTGTTGGTAAATTAAATTACGATAGAAAGTCACACATTGCTACACGAGATGATTGTAAATTTATAAGAGATTTGTGTTACTGCTCTTTACAATTCCACTACTTTTAATATCTAAAACCAAACAACTCAAGTAACACCTTATTATATAAAAATGACAAGGAAATATGATATTTCTTTACAATAATTAACATATATCTCAAAATAAACGACAAATCAGTAAACTCTTTTGAGTAGAATTTTTAGGTCCATACAAATATAGTTTTACTTTTTCCTAAATTGGAAAGTATAGAGTACTGTCTATATATGTAACGCACCATTTGATTCCTCAAGTTAATTTTACTTATTTTAAGCAAGTTCGTAATTTTCAAGTAACGCATTTGGTCATTTTCTTAAGGGGCCGAGCCTTTAAAATGTTGAAAACTTGTCACTGTCACTCCCTTCATTACTTCTAAATTTTCAAACAGGATAAATGCAAGTTTGCGCAAGTTGGCTACATGGTATTTGACTTCTTCTCATTGTAATTAACGAATATTTAGATATTAGGATAAATTGTAAATAAGGTATTCATTTATGAATTTTAGTTGCCTCATGAAATTATTCTCCTGACTGAGATCAATTATTTCAAAATAATTTAGTTTATAATAGTAAATTTTGAAGAATATATGGTTAAAATGTATGGATTTTTTTGGATTTATGCATAGATTATTTTATTAGTAGAATAATATTGTATGATTAAAAATGAGTATTGAAATTTTTTTTTTATAATAATGGGTACTAAACATGGACTATATTCAGAAGAAGATTACAAAGAATCACGTCTCAATTACAAAGAATCACGTCTCAAAAATACGTCCAAAAGTATCCCTAGAAAATTATTAATTGTTTTATTCATAGTTGTACAACGCGTTTTTATGTAGACAGTTGTCAATACATAACGTACAAATTGTTCCCCGTAAAAGATTTTTGTCCCAATTGACTCGATGCTTCCTCGAGTATTCAAATCCTCAATCATATGAGATTTGTTGGGAAATCCATTGAGCCACTTGAGGAACAAGACTAAGCTCTACAATGTCTTTCAAAATAGTAATATTAGTAACACAATTTTTGAACTTCATCCTTGTGAAATTATACTAATTGCATATGTTCTTTAGCACAATTATTATAATTTATAAATTAATTTATATACAACACAATTTTTCATATCACTTTTCAATCACACACATTTTCTCTTTCAACTTTTTAATCACACATTTTATCTTGAAAACATAAATAAATCAATTTATAATTACTATTGTGTTGCCGAACATATCATAAAAACTAAAAAGTCACAAAATGTGTGACTTCCTCACATACTTGGAGAAGTAAAAGACAAAGAATGCTATATGATCGAACAAAGTAGGAACCAGAATGTACATAAATTATGACATAAACTTTATTTAATCTGATATGCCATTGCCATGACAAATATTAACTAAAACAGTTCATTTTATTTATTATTTATTTTATCCTATCTACTATACCCAAAAATCTTTTTGATTCAATCCAGTTGTACTTGGACCACGTACAGTTTGTTCCTTTTCACCCATCATCAAATAAGCATACAGTTCTTGAAACTGCAAATTCTGATCAGCAATTTCCCAAGAACATCTCTGATCATCATTCAAACTAGAGCTCCCTTCATCGCAATAACTTGAGAAAGAAGAAACCGGAGGAGGGCATCCTTGAGATGCAAGCAACATATCCTGTGTTCTTTTAAGCTCCCCTCTGAGATTATCCATTTCCTTTTCGAGCTGCTTTTTCTCTGATAATGCAGATTCTAGCCTCATTTGAAGGGTACTGTAATCTACTTCAAGACTTTGATTCTTCCATCGAGCTCTCTTGTTCTGGTACCAGATGGCGATTTGTCTAGGAGGAACGCCGAGTTCGCGAGCGAGATGGAATTTGCAGTCGGGATCGAGCTTCTTGCTGGCATCGAAACTTGCTTCGAGAACCCTCACCTGGCCTTCGTTTAGCCTCTTCTTCTTGTGTTTGGATGATGATGAATTGTGCTGTTTCTGGTTTTGGGAGTTGAAAACATTCATGTTTTGAGTTAGAAAATTAAGTTTGGTATTTTGATATACCAAATTTGGATGTTTGTTATTAAAGTACACAATAATACACTTGTAGTAAGATCTATGAAGGTTTTCAAGATTGGTGCAGTATAAATAGTAGTAATTCATTTGTATTAATTAGGACAAACTGCACTATTGGTCCTTAACCCAATTGCCTGCATATCAAATTGGACTTGAATCTTTAAAATGAGCAAGTTAGTTATAAACTAATTCTTATGGTTGCACGTTAGTCCTCATTATGGTACACATGGTGAGATTGATTCCACGTTAATTGTCTGGGTATTACTTGTATTCAATCAAATTTGAACCTAGGAGATCATGCGGAAAAAAAAAAAAAAATTTAAGCAGTCCATCTTGACCCATTCGCATACCTCATTTCAATGCATGTATGTCAAATGTAAATGTTCATCAATTTCTCCCACACTCAATCATAATCATATTTTTTGACAATTTATTTGCTTGCCAAAGTGAAAATGATTGCCGGCATTTTAATGGAACGATGACCTTTGCATTATAATAATATTTGGTGTGCAAGTAACGTATAGGTGGACAGGAAGTTAATAAAGAATCTATTAACAACTCGTTCTTTCATATTTGGAGGTCAACATACAGTACATGTCTCACTTCAAATTTCAAACATCATTCTAAGTTGAGAAATAGAACCTAATTGCATAAACTTGAACATCTGAAAGTCACGTGATAGTTTAATGACGATTCCCCAGATTTTAGAGTATGTTTGGATGAAGCTTATGAAAAACGGAGAGTGATTTGTTAGATAGGTCATAAGCTCCACGCGAACACGATCTTGTACACTTATAATAAATAGTTGAGGACCAATTAGTTATTTGAATAAAACTTTGAGAGCAAATAGTGCAATTTAACCTTTATTTAATTAGGGTTTGAATGTGTCAGTTATTGAAAGTGAGAACTGAGACGGATAGGGGTCTGGTTGTGGGCTGACTTCTCATGCAAGAGCAATGTGTTCACGTGGTGTTGGTCCTACTACAAATAAATATATTTTCTAGTCTAGGGTAATTAAAAACA
Organism: Ligustrum vulgare; assembly: GCA_963555705.1. Taxonomy (NCBI): domain Eukaryota; kingdom Viridiplantae; phylum Streptophyta; class Magnoliopsida; order Lamiales; family Oleaceae; genus Ligustrum; species Ligustrum vulgare. The sequence goes on along the minus strand of OY743169.1, from coordinate 71,179,590 downwards.
ATATCTATTTGTTTGGATTAAGTCGAATAATTTACTCTAAATTATAATTATACAGCAAACTTTAAGTTTGGAGCACGAACTTGAGTATTTTTTTAATTTGTTCCAATAGATGAGGCTAATTGAAAATGATATCATCAAGAAAAAATATTAGAGTTTATTATTTTTAAATATATATATATATATATATATATATATATATATATATATATATATATATATATATATATGGGCACTTTCGTGTCTATCTCTTTTGTATAAGAAATAGATTGTTTAAATTGGTTTAGACATCGAATCTTGAAAGATAAAGTTATCGCGAGTCATGCACAACATAAACTTCTCCACTAATTACTTTTGTTTCAGTGTTCTTCGTATAAAATGCGACTATTTTTTTTTTTTTTTCCCTTCTTATATTGTATAATAGTTGAAATTTTTTTAGAAACGTGTGTTCTTCATTTATGTTGACTCAATATTTTCTTACTTTTTTTAGAAATTAATTTAAGAATTGTCTGGAAGAAGTTGTTGCAAAGTTGTTAAGTCAATTACTCAATCTATTGTATGCAACTTGATCAAGATGAAGCTTGTAGAAGATGCCTCGAATATATATAGCAGGGGAGAAGTGTTTTATCTCCTTGTGTACAATGACAGACGCAGAAAATATTTTTTTAGGGGAAAGATCGAAAATAACGATAAAATTCAAATTCATAAAAGATAATGTACTAAATAATATGCAATCTCACAAATATATTAAATTATTTTCAATAAGATCTACGTTATAATTCAAAAGAAATTGACATATTATATCGCAGTAAACAATCAATTAATATATTTAAATTTCAATCAATTATGTTCCTATTTAATGTAGATTAAAATTATAATTTTAGTAAATTTTGATAAAAGTTGATGAGATGTGTGGTTGAAAAGTTGTGGGTCCCATGAAATATATGGTTGAGATTGATTGTTGACTTTGACCAAGATTAAAATCTAGATTTTAATTGGTACAAAAAATAGGCTATATTTATTGAGTACGTGCTATAAACTTTTACATATATTTCATCTAAAATAATCTATTCAATACACATAAATTTCAATTATTCAAAGTCCACATTATTTCCATTAAAAAAAAAAAAAATTAAACTTCAAAATTGGGGGGTCACGTGACCACCCATGACCCCCCTCTCAGTCCGCCTTGTGTTGTAATAATAATAATAATAATAACAATAATAATAGAATATATATATAGCAGGGGAGAAGTGTTGTATCTCCTTGTGTAATAATAATAATAATAATAGTAGGACGCATTTAAATGCACGATCCAATTGCCTCTAGAGAAGCATTTGGAACGAAGCAGATTAATGCCGACCTCGTGTAGCTTCTTGCTTAGTTGGCTATCACGTGGATTGCCTTGTAGACAAACAAATATTGTATAATAGTTGACAAACTTAGAGAATAATTCGTTCTCCATTTTATGCGGACTTTTTTTTTTTTTTTCCTTTCATAAGCTTCATTTAATCCTAATTTGACCATCATCTAACTTCAATTTTTGCATAGTATTGAGTTGCCAAGATGGAAATAATCCATCTCTCTTCTGGAGATTTTGTAGGCATATAGTTTGATTATAATAATACAAGTTTGATCTGTTATCTACGACACTGAAATGTTGATTGAATTCTCGGCAACAATATTTCAGTAATGATAGATAACGTACAGATCGATTTTGTATAAATAAATATACAGAGAGAATGTGTGGTACCAGACCAGTCCCACGTCTTCCTAAATCAAGAATCCGACCAAAATGTGAAAGCAATAGGTATCCATTCAATACTGTACAATTTGACTTTTGAATTTCATTTGTAACTGTGATGGCTTTCAATTGGCTAGCTTCTGGAATCTGTGATACCATGCCACAAGTTGGGACTATTGCCAGTTCTGTCCTCAATCTCTTCTTGATATTATATTTCGGTTAGTTTGGTCATTGGTGGGTTAAGCTAGATAATTTAATGCTTGTTATTATGCCTTATCATACGCGGAAAGTCATACAAGGCTCACACTCTACTTGGGTAATGCTACTTTGACCGAAAATCTGGATCGAAAATGTGACAAAAAAATTGTGGACGGTCAATTTTAGAGTTGATGTGATGAGTAAATAAATAAATTGTTGCCATGCATGTGTGCGGGTGTATAACTTCATGTTAAATATTATGTTCTTTTAGCATGATTGCACTCTACTTCACCTCACTCCTTCAAAAATCTCCAAGGTGATTGGATGATTGGACGAGGTGGTTAGGCACATCATCTGAAGTGGTTGGCCACCTCTCCCCCAACACATGGTTCTTCCGACGTTGCAATGTTTATGTCGAAGTGGCACTTTCGAGGTTGAGGTGCCTCCTGTTGTAGCATTATATCTCCGAGGTGGTTTACACCTCCTTTGAATGACACATTTTATGTACACCCCTTGATCTGTCAAAAGATACTTCGTAAAAAGAATCTCTGTGCATCTCACATATTTGACAACTTGCGACAGATATACTCAGTCAACTTTTTAGTACTTTTCAAATTATCTTTAGGGTAATACTACTTGCACCTCACCCATAACCACATGTTTGACACCACACTTACATGGGGGTGTGGGGTCCAACACACAATTATGGCCCGACCCCACACACCATGTGAGTGTATTGTCACACATGGAGGCATGAGTAGGGTACAAATAGAATTATCTTTATCTTTATGACATAAGGTCGGGATGGTTTATTTCCAACTCTTGTCGAGTGCTCGCAAGCTTATGATAGATGGGATTGACATCTTTTGAATCGCGAGCCATCAGTAGACCACATATCAAACATTCAATGAACATCACTTCTACTCTTTTAGAGTCCGTTTGATTGTGAGCGTGAAATTTAGATGGCGAGAAAATAAGATACCGAAATTAAAATGCCAATAACTTATTTTTGTATGGAAAAATTCAAGGTATTTTGTCTGTTTGATTGAAAGTGAAATTGACATTTCAAAGTGGTGAGTGATGTGCTAAATTGCAAGTGCACAATGTCGCATTCAAGTAATAAAGTAGACTTTTTGAATCCAAGTGATCGTTCCCACGAAGATTATGACTAAATACCAAAGGTGTTTTAATTTTCACTTTATTTGAATGATAAATTGTAATTATTCTAAGAGTTAAACTAAAAACAATGAGCAAAGCAATAAAATTGTTTCTTTAAATCAATTTATAAAAGGTTGGGATTTCATGATTTCATGTAGTCAATACCTTTATTTCCACTGTTCAATTTTTAATCTACTAATGTGATCGGTCGAGCTCACTTATGTATATGAAATTCCCCTCTCGGGTTTAAATCTACTCTACTTAATTAATCAATCGTGTTTCTGGACATCATGTTGTAATTATTGAGTGCATGTAATGTAAGAACTCAACCGAGACCACAATAACAAACGTATATCTCTATTGTTCATTTAATTATCAGGTTTTATTCCTAGATCTAGATCATTAACTCACCTCTCGAATTATGAAAACGATCCATGAAATCATGAATTAGTGGCCAATTAATTCTTACATTAATCACAAAATAAAATCATACACATGCAATCAATACATAAAACTTGAACAATACAATTAAAAACGTAAAATTATGCTACATTATTAATTCCAACATATAGTTCAATAAAATCAATAAAAATGCAAGAATAAACTAAACTAAAAAAAAAAATACTTGGTATTTTGTCAGTTATTAATGGACCGTGGACAAGAAAAGAAGAGAAAAAAATACTTTGTATATTTTGTTAGAACTGTTAAGAGTTATGCCTTTGGTGGCTGGTGCAAGAACTATTAATGATGTTAGTAGCATCAATATAGTTTGTTGTTAGAGAGGCAAAGCATTCCCCACAATGATGTAACAATTTGATCTCCAAAGCCTAGTTCTTGTATCTTGTTTGTATCATTAATTTTGAACCACAACTGAAAAATAAATTTTAAATAGTTTTATTTAGTGAGGACATATGCTTTAAGTATTGCAACGAGCATTAATTTGACAAATGTCGACCCGGTCAAGGTGAAGTGAGTCGTGGCAGTTTTTTATAGGATTTTTATACTAATTTCAGTATCAAAAAGTTCTTTGTCACCAAAGTTATGAATCACTTCATTTCATTATTTATTTATTTCACTATTATATATAAGATTTGCTTGAAATTCCACTATTCATAAGCAACAAACACGACTTTATCACTATCAAAATAACGCTTTCACTTCACTGTGTAATATAGAAGCGGTATCATCCTTCCCATTACCGCATATGTTATCTACTAGAAGCTTCGCCATTTTTCTCCACGATATCGTCGTTCATCCAACAAGGTTCTTCATATGAATAGTTCAGTTGTTTTCTCGTCGAAATCGCCTGTCTTCCTCCCTATTTTCCGACCCAGAAAATCAAGTGAAGGTGATGCTTCCTCTCTTCCACACACTGTATTGCGTTCGTAGGTCGGTTAGGGTTTGGCCAAAAAAATTTTCCCTCGATTTATTGATTGCTCCTTCTTTCAGTATTATTTTTGTCCTATAAATTTTTCGTTTTGCTTATAATAGTGATTTGGTTTGAGTATTGACCGGGTTTTTTTCGGTAGATCGAAGGTTTTTTTTTGGATTTTTGCTACCATCTTCCTGACGGCTCCTTCGTCGAGGGTAACACTTCCTCTTCTCCTTTTGTTGTTGTGTTTATATCGCGATTAAGGTTTATTGCAGTCTTCTGGTCAACATTATCTTCGTTTTTTTCCCCAGAATTTTTTTTTCTTTTTTAATCTGCTACCTGTATTATGTTTAGTTAAGAATGTACTCTTTTTTTTTTTTTAATTATGTTTGTATGTATTTGCTTCGTAGGACATGTTATTTTTCAGAAATCTTCAGTTTAGGGTTAATGTTATCTCGGTTTTTTTCCCCAGATTTTTACTTTTTTTTTTTTTTTAATTTGCTACCTGTATTATGTTTGATGCTTCTGTGGAGATTTGTCAATTGGTTGAGAAGTTGCCAGTGTCTATGTCCTATTAATTTCTTTTACTGATTCTTTGTAATACTCAACTTGAGATAGAAAATGCAAATACATAAAGAGTGATAGGAAGAGAAAAGAATTTGATCTAGAGTTGAGCTTTCAAACTAATCCTCTTTTTAGTTTTGCTAAAAATTGGATTTTTGATTGATTTTGATATTGTTGATGAAATGTTTTGTTGAGAATTTGATAAAAATTGTGGATCTCATAAAATGAGATTGAAAATGAGTTTGGAGTAAATGAAATTTAAAAAGGGGATAATGACTTAGATGATGTGGAGTCGATGAATTCGATATGTTGGCCTATATTGGTCTTGATGCATGTGGAGATACACTTGGTTGCCAGTTTGGTAACAATCACTGCATCATACTGTTGAATGTGCAACCTGATTTCTTTTGATCCCTATTCATGTGAACTGCCATGGAAAAGGAGAGTTATTGTGTTTGTAATCCTAACTTAGAAACTTGTGTATTTCAACAGGAATGATTCTGATCAATATTCAAAGACGAAGACGCCACTGGGAAATTTGGAACTCTTGGGGTGCAATATCTTCAGGTACAACCATGCTCTGTGTTCTAAGAATCAATTATTTTGTTTTGTTACACATTTAATGAAAGTACACGTACTACCAAGCTTCAGTCAAGTAATCCCTTGTGACAAATTTTCTTTCATTTTTAATTTTTGACGATTCATAATACAGGATAATGTATATATATATTTATGCTTGGTAGAATAAGGTCATATGGCAACGATTGACATTCTTCTTCTTATGGATTAATGAGTGGTGAATACTCTTTTCTTAACTTTTTTTTTTTTTTTTTGATAATTGACTTTATTTTTTTCTATTGGAAAAACTTTCTTGATTTTGTTGTTGATTTGCATGTTTACAGGTGGCTGAGGTGGTAAGAAATACCAAAGTGGTAATCTTCTTTCCAACTTCTCTCATTTTACAGCGTTTTTATGTTTTTCTGCCTTTTCTACTTCGATGTATACATTGGACCAGTGACATATTACTGCAAATGACTACAGAACATAGAGTAATGAAATCTTATTAGAACATGTTAAAGAAGGAGGATTTTAACAGGGCTCAATCTGATTGTAAAAGAAAATAAAACTTCCATTATATTTGTAACATAGGGAAAAACCTCAGTTCTCTAGATTTCAGTATAAATAATAGGGAGCTATCGTGTTTATTGAAGACTTTGACAGTGAATTCTGTGCAATTTATGTTCTTCAATTCATTACTTTGAAACCTATGCTCAATGTATTT